>CAMZMU010000100.1:16221117-16924266 GCA_947311845.1 Poa pratensis | reverse complement strand
GGCAATTGACAAAATATTGAGCGCATGACAATGCATATATGACATGATGATTACTATGATATTCATGTGGCATTATGACAAGATACATAGACCGTTATCCAACAGCGTCTATGACTAATAATCCACCGCCAGGTTGTCATCCGAGTTCCCCGTTGGTATTAAGTTGCAAGCAACGGATAATTGCATTAAGTAATGTGCGTAATGTAAACAAATACATATGACCGTGGACATAGCATTGTTAGGTTACCCCTAGTAGCAACAGCACATCCACAACCTTAGGCGTTGCTGTCACTCCAGATTACTGGAGACTGAACCCACTATCTAGCATAAATACTCCCTCTTGGAGTTACAAGCATCTACTTGGCCAAAGCATCTACTAGTAACGGAAAGCATGCAAGATCATAAATAACATATAAGATAGATTGATAATCAACTTGACATAGTATTCAATATTCATCGGATCCCAGCAAACACAACATGTAGCATTACAATAAGATGATCTTGATCATGTTAGGCAGCTCACAAGATCTAACATGATGGCACAAAGTGGAGAGACAACCATCTAGCTACTGCTATGGACCCGTAGTCCAAGGATGAACTACTCACGCATCACTCCGGAGGCAGGCATGGTGATGTAGAGCCCTCCGGTGATGATTCCCCTCTCCGGCAGGGTGGAAGAGGTTCTGGACCCTCCCGAGCTAGGGTTGACGACGGCGGCGCCTCTGGAACTTTTCGTGGATATGACTCGGGTACTTAGGGTTTTCGCATCGGGGGGAATAAGTAGGCGAAAGGGCGGCGGCTGGAGAGCCCCGAGGGGCCCACACCCAGGGCGCGCAGGGGGGGACCGCGCCCTAGGTGCGTGTGGGGCCCTCATGGCTCCTCTTCGTCTCTTCTTCGGATTCCATGTGTATTCTGATAAAATAGGTGCCTCCGTAAATTTTGTCCAATTCCGAGAATATTTCCTGACTAGCTTTTCTGGAATACAAAAACAGCAGAAAACAAACTGGCACTGTGACATCTTGTTAATAGGTTAGTCCCAAAAAAATGTATAAAAGTGACATAAAGTGGATGCAAACATGTAGCAATTGGTTAATATCAGCATGGAACATCAAAATTATAGAAACGTTTGAGACGAACCACCTCCCCAAGCTTAGTTCCTGCTCGTCCTCGAGTAGGTAAACGATAAAACAATATAATTTTTGAGGTGACATGCTACGATCATAATCTTTATCATATAATATTAAGGCACTTGTAATGAATGAAGTGATCGAAGTCAATGGTTTACAGTTTGCTACCAAATAGATAATGAGTAAACAATGAATCACACAAGTTAAACTTTTTCATGAATAGTACTTTTGGAGACAATCATCCACAGGTTCACATAAGAGTTAACTCATAAAGCAATAGATTCTAACAAAAGGTATTTAATCAACACAAGGGAAGATTTAAGATTCAGCATTTGCTTCAACTTTCAACATATTTATCTCATGGATATTGTCAACAAAAAGCAATATAATAAGTCCAATATGTAGCATATAACAAATGTTGTAACAAAGTTGACACTAGTGTTTGCTTGTGGAAGATAGAAAGAATAGGAAAACAACCAACATAAAAGTAAAAAAAGGCCCTTCGCAGAGGGAAGCAGGGATTAAATCATGTGCTAGAGCTTTTTAGTTTTTGAAATCATATAGAGAGTAAAATTAAATTTTAGAGGTGTTTGTTAATTGTCAACGAATGGTAGCGGATGAAAACAGTATTCTCCTATCAAACAGACTTTTAAGAGCGGCTCCCATGAAGGACGTTATTTCTATCAGCAAGCAGATCATCCCTCTTTCTCTTTTTTTACACATGCAGGTATTCACTGTTTGTCATTGCTTACTGATGAATCAGGGCAAAAATGTGAAGAGAATTTAAGCGGTTAAAGTTGTAATTATTGGGACTGGGCACCCCGTTGCCAGCTCTTTTTGCAAAATTATTGGATAAGCGGATGTATATGCACTAGTCCAGGTGTAAAGTCTGTTGACAAGTCGAATAAAGAATAACCCACTACTTTCTCATGAGCTAGTAAACATTGACACAAAAGGGAATAATAACAATTTTGAATAATTTAAAGGTAGCACATGAAAAATTTACTTTGAGTGGCAAGGAAAAAGCACATATAGGTAGTTATGGTGGACACAAATGGCATGGATTTTGGCTCAAGGATTTGGATGCACGAGAAGCATTCCCTCTTAGTACAGAGTTTAGGCTAGCAAGGTTATGTAAACAAACAAGAATATCAACTAGTACACCAAGTTTTATATGACAAACATATTGCAAACATTATAAGACTTCACACCGTCTTATTGTTAACCGAACCCTTTTATTAGAAAAATATCTAGACCTTAGAGATACCACTCATGCAAACCAAATTTCAACAAGCTTTACGGTAGTTCTTCACTAATGGGCTTAACTTACATGATGCAAAAGTTTAATCATGATCTACTTGTTAACTCAAAACAATTGACAAGTATCAAATTATCCAAATTAGTGATCTACAAGAATATGCAAGTTTTTTCCATTATACCATTTACCACATGCAACATTTTCTGTTCCAACCAAACACCAATCAATTTATTTCAATAACTCTCCAAACAGGTATAAGTGAAGCAAGAGAGTACTTTATTTAAAAGAAAACTAATAGCTCTGACAAGATACATGAAAACAAGAGCTAAAAGCTGAACAGGGCTAGATATGAATACTCAACAAATTTAAGTGAAGAATAGGAGTATTCTCATGCAAAAGCGGAGCGTGTCTCTCTCCCAATCAAGAATGTTAGGGTTCAATCAAGCTTATTATAAAATGAAAATAAAAATACTGAAAATAAAAGCACACAGACGCTCCAAGAACAGCACATATGATGTGAAAGAATAAAAATATAATTTCACTAGAGATGACCTGATAATTTTGCCGATGAAGAAGGGATGCCTTGGGCATCCCCAAGCTTAGACGCTTGAGTCTTCTTGAATTATGCTGGGGAGATCCATGGGAGCCTCCCCAAGGTTAAGCTCATCACTCTTCTTGATCCTATTATATTCATTCTCTCTTGACCCTTGAAAACTTCCGTCACACCAAACTCAAGCAAATCTCATTAGAGGGTTAGTGCACAATAAAAAACTCACATGTTCTATAAAGACGCAATATGACTTTACTTTAAACATTAGCTACTGTCACGATGTTATGTGAAGCTCTTTGTGGGCCCCCGACCTGACTGCTATACAGTGATGCTGTGTGTCACCGGTTAAGCGATACAACCGGAGGTTACGGGTTTACCAATCCCGGCCAAAACCTTTGGCAGGCGTTGCTCGGAATGGACATCGGCAACGCAACACCCCCGATTGATGCCTTAACACAGGCACAACCCTCAATGTATAATAGAGATCAAGACTTGTGGAACAACTGGCACATCACAGACTCTACGACACAAAACATATAGTTCAACTCTTATAATAGAGAAAGATAGCAAATGACAACCAGAGGTCACAGACCCAACATTACAACAAGCGGAAGCAAATAGGTTGTTCTAAACAACAAGATCCAGATTATGGCCTAAGAGGCCTACAAATAAACATCACAGCGCCAGCTGCTCCGGATTGTCACAAAGCTGCCACTGGGAACCCCAGACTACGTCGACGTCCACAAAGAACCCACCTTCGAGGTCGGTGAAGTCCTCCTCTGAAACAAAACAAACGACGTTGAGTTCGACGAACTCGCAAGATTATAGAGCTTTAGCTCGATGAGGCTTTCAAAGTTATATGGCTGTTTTGCATAAAGCTGATTTTATTTATGAAAAACATAACTCGAAGGCATCGACTAATCAGAATAGTTTTCAAAAGAGGTAAGAAGTGACTCTTTCTTTCATCACCTTACTCCCATAAACCATTAACATCAACCATTGTACCTGTTCATCAAAGGCACCTCCCCGATTCACCCTCGGGAAGTTCACCTTGCATTCGTGAGTGGTACCTCTAGTACCAGTTTTTAATCATTCCATTAAAGTTATTCTATGATCTTATCGTCCTTTCCCAAGTTGTCCTTAACCGTGGACACGGCTTTTCGGAAAGATTTAACCCTGCAGGGGTGTACAATGTTTACCACGCGTACCGTCGGCCCATTACCTGCGCATTAGCTCTCTTCCTTGGAGAGCCGGCTGGGTGGGAGCGGTGTCGACTTCTCCCTCGTTAAGGACTTTACAGGATCATCAGTGACGGTAGGACTGCCAGGATCACAACACCCCGCCCCACAGCCACTCATTTTCCTAACACCACCATCCTCATCCCAGTTCATACCACCATCATCACGCACGCGCAAATGGAAGCCCGAACTAGAGGACCCTGGCTAGCCCCGCTCGAGTTATTTAGTCTATGAGGGTTCCTGCACTGCGAATGCATAGGCCTCACGCATGGTTGCACGCTCAGTCTTGGTTTGGGAGGTAAAGAACTCGCACCTAGGCGGCGAGAACGAGACAAAGCACCACAACCACAGTGGCCTCTCATCCCCACCTTTTTAGCATCTTATCACCTGTCACCACATTTCTCCACCATCATCTCCACATTTCACACCTGTTTCCAACAACACATATATCCATCGTACAGCTATGCATATAACTAGGCATGGCTAAGCCTCACATAGCATAGTTTAGTATCTCAGGCCAACAACACAAACCTATGGATAATAGGAGGGGAAACAGATATTGGTATAGGGAAATTAATGCAACTATAGGATACTCTAATCCGACAAAAGTTGACATTTAGAACCGCATGCAATATTATAGTGGAGAAAATATTTGCGGAAACATAGGATCAGATATGCTCAGAGGGGGATTACGCTTGCCTTGATCAACGTGGTAGTAGTACGTATCTTCGGGGTGTGGTGGAGTAACCCCGTCTGCTTGATCTAACGAGGCAAACAAACATCGGGAGAAACAAATCAATCACCACCCGTACTTGGCCAATGCAATGCACAAACACATGATGACATGACATGTTAAACCTCGAGATGAGGGTGGTGCAAGCTAGTCAATTTAAACGGAGTTCAGAATCGAGAAGGGCACATTTCGAATACACCGTGAACGTAATTAATGCATCCCCTTTACTTATTGATTTCAATAGATGAGCCCTAAGGTTAACTTGCATATGAATGACATGAGCAGGTGAAGATGCATGGTTTGGGTGATTAGATAACCTTGTAGCAATTTTCAGAGATGGAGGTGAGAAGGTTTGCACTAACGTTAAAACAAGTTAACCGGATTATCCGGTGAAACAGTATTTCGGAATATCCGGGGTGTCGGATTATACGATAGAGTTGGACTCGGACTATCCGATGCACACGCCGAAGCCGTGCAACGGCGAGCCTCGATGGATTTGAGCTAGAGAGCAAGAGGGAGTGAGGGAAAAACATGGAAAGGTTCGTAGGCTCACCCTGAACTCGTGGGTAGGCTTGCCGAAGGAAGGGAAGGTCGGAGTCGTTGTCGACTTGCTTGGAGTGCGGCGCACGTCACGGACGAAGAACGCGAATCCGGGCAATGTACAACGCCTTGGCTTGATTCCTTCGGTGAAATGGTAGAGGACGTCGAGGTGCAACTTCCTATGGTCTTCGATTTGCTCGGGCCTAGCTCAATCTCCGGCGGCGAGCTCGGCCATGGCGGGCTCGGTTTGGAGCTCGTGGGGAAAATAAAGGAGAGAGAGGAAGAGGAGCAAGTGAAGGGATGGGGCATGGGGAGAGCGGGGTGGCCCCGAAGCCGTGCTGAAAAATCCCGCAGCGGCGGTACTACCGCTTATCCCAGCGGTGGTACCGCTGGTGCGGTCTGGTTTCGCTCTTCCCACCTCGGCGGTACCGGCGGCGGTACCGGCAGCGGTACTTGTTGGTACCGGTCAAGCGCGTCGGACGCCGATTCTGGCGGTAGCGGTTGCGGTAGCGGCAGCTCCCGGGCGGTAGTACCGCTTAACCCAGCGGTGCTACCGCCGCCTGGGTCTTTTCTTCTCTTTCAGTTCCTGAATTTTATTAGGGCACCAAAACATTTTATAAAAATTTGGGAAAATTTGGGGAGCCTCCCCATATTGAGTAGAAGCTACACAAAAATTAGGGCTCCAACAAAAATTAGTTTGGTACCACTTTGTTCATAGGTTTCAATTCGGGCAATTTTCTAATTCCCCAGATTATAATCCTTTAACAATTTTAGAGCAAGTCCAAAATAACATTTTGAACTCTTAGAACTCCCTTGACCATCTGGGAGTTTAGTTGAGTTGGTTTTGTCACCAACAACTCATTTACATTAAGTTGTTTGAAACAGACATGGCATTCATTGCCCTCTTGTTTTAATTTGTTGACTAAAACTTGGTTTCAACATGAGCAATGGAACTAACGATGCCATGATGCATGCATGATAAGCAAAAGCGAAAAAATTTATACGGAATTTTAGGGTTTCAATTTTGGGCTGTTACACTCTTCCACCCAAAAAAAAAAAATTCACTCAACACTAGTAAAAGAGAGAATGCAAAATAAAAAGGCATAATCTGTCTAAAACAGAACAGTCCGCAAAGACGAAATTTTTCGAGGAACTTACGACGCTCAGATTGAAAATCTTTGATCTAACGAAAGATTCTAGACATACATAAAGATTACGCACAAATATTTTCAGATTAAATTAACAATCTGGTGATTTTAGGAATTTCGTACAGTGAAAAGCAGAAATCTATTTCTGCGCAGCAATCAAAATTTAGCATCATCTTATCATTAGAGGCTACTCTTGGCACAACAATGCGAAAAAGTAAAGATACAAAGGAGTTGCTAAAGAAGTAAACAACACCTTGACTCAAATAAAGAAAAATTGCAGAAAATAAAAAAATAATGGGTTGCCTCCCACAAGCGCTTTTCTGTAACGCCTTTTAGCTAGGCACAAAGCATGCATCAAGTATCACCAAGTGTAGAAACATCAACAATCTTACGCTTACCTCTCTTATCTTTGCTCTTATCTTTAGGAAATACTTGGTTACACATAGGTGAAGAGGCGAAGTTCATAATGCCTTGGCCCATGTCTATTGTTGCTCCAAAGCGTTTCAGCAGAGATCTCTCAAGCGTAATTTGTCCTGTTCCTGCATATTCAGTGACAACATAATCAATAGATATTGTTATCCCCAGGAGTTTTGTGAATACTCCTTCGGCTACTCCTTTTGGTATTTTAATGGTATTATCAGCCAGAGTTACCCAATTTTCACATTTGAAAAGCTCCCAAAGGTTTAAGGAATCATAAATTTCCCTAGGCATTAAACAAAATTCAGACATGATATCACAACGAGCATGGAAGGTTTCACCATTGATAACAACTTTCACAGAGGGAATCCATCCCGATGGTTCAAAATTTACTGGCACATTATCATAGTGTTCACGAATCTGATTATACCCTTCTTTTAGACCAGATATGTTTGTTTTAAGAGTATTTAATCTATTATTTATTCTTATAAGAACTGAATCAATTTAACTAATTGGAGGGCTAGAAATTGTAATCAATTTTTTTATAGCGTTAAAAGCTTGATCCCCATCATGACGAAGGAAATCTCCTCCTACCACAGCATTTAAAGCATATCTGTAGCAAAGAATAAGACCGAAATAAAAGCTACTAAGGAGCAAGCTTAATGTCATTTTTGGTTCGGTTTTAACATAGGACTAAAAAATTCTAGACCAAGCATCTTTAAAACTCTCTTCACTCCCTTGCTTAAAAGTGAAAATCTCTTCCTCAGGTGACATTACTACAGGAACAGGGCTAGACATGATAACTAACAGAAAACAAAACCGAAAATAAACTAAATGCAAGTAACTAATTTTTTTTTGTGTTTTTGATAATTAAGAGCAAACAAGATAAAATAAAATAAACTAAGCAAGACGAAAACAAAGTAAAAAGATTGGAAGCGTGAAACTCCCCTTGCAGAAGCCTGCTGTCTCCCCGGCAACGGCGCCAGAAAAATGGCTTGATGACGTGCAGCACACGTTCGTTTGGAGACCCCAAGAGGAAGGTATGATGTAGTCCAGCAGCAAGTTTTCGCTCAGTATGAAACCAAGCTTTATCAAACCAGTAGGAGCAGTAGCACTTCAGAAGGTTGTCAACGGCGAATTATGATGCGGCGCAACACTAGGGAATCTGGTGCTGACGTGGAATCTGCACACAACACAATCAAACTACTTTGCCCCAACGAAACAGTGAGGTTGTCAATCTCACCGGCTTGCTGAAAACAAAGAATTAAACGTATGGTGTGAAAAACAGTAGTAAATTGCAGAGAATGAAAAGAAACAATGTTTGCAGTTGGTTGTATTATCAGTGTAAAAGAATGGACCGGGGTCCACAGTTCACTAGTGGTGTCTCTCCATAAAAGATAACTAACATGCTGGGTGAACAAATTACAGCTGGGCAATTGACAAAATATTGAGCGCATGACAATGCATATATATGACATGATGATTACTATGATATTCATGTGGGCTTTGTGACCTGAGCAAGGAGGCCGCGTGGACCGTTTGATGGGCGATCGACTGCGCGGAGGAGGCGGGGCACTGTAGCTTTCGAAAGCTACAGTGCCCGGCAGCGGAGGGGGCGAAGATTTGCACCTCCTTAATATAGTTAGTGATATTGAGCATGGAACACATTTTGGGGTCACAAAGAAGCAGTTCGATGAACTCTAACACTTACTAACATATATAATTCTAATTTGCCAAAAGAACATATCAGGGTGCATCAGTTAGTCGTTGATCCTGGAGCATGACTAAGTTGTTCTATGCAGCAGTAGTGCAGTACAAAAGGAGATGATCATTTTTTGTTGTTTGGGAGGGGTGTTTTGCCACCCGGGAGTATCTGCTTCTAGTTTTTAAAAATACGTATTTTAAAATTTCAAACAATTCCGACCAAATATTGCGCGTGCAAATCTCGTCATTCCACGTGCTTTTATTTGGGCGGTTTGGAATTTCTGAAATGATGGGGTTTTTGACAAGATTGGAAATGCACATTTTTTATAGGTTGTTCACGAAGCTACTTACTGAATCAACATGTGGTCCTTACTGCTTCACCCGACCGAAGGGCCCTTTCTGATTCAGAATGTACTCGGCTGATGGCAGTCACTCGGACTATGTTCAACAGTGGTGGATGGCAACATAATAGAAGATTATGCCATGTTTAGTGCTTGGTTACCTTTGGTTTGTTCGGTGGCCAGCTTGTAGTCACCTATTTTACTAGTGGTCGTGTAATAGTCTTACTATTTTTTGAAAACAAAGCAATAAAAGGTCGTGTGCATCACTCCGATGCAGATGCTGGAGCTTTTGCCCCCCCCCCCCCCCCCCCCCCCTCCTTCTCGAATTTTGTGTGTGTACTTTGTAGTATAAATTTAGTTTGTATGTGACTATATTTGTGTAAATTTAGTTAAATTTTACTTCGTTTAGTTTTTGTAAAGCGCCCTCCATTTAGGGGTACGGTCCATTGGGGGCACCAGGGCCCATCGATTCAGACGTCTTTGAACGAACAATACTCGAAGGCGTCCATAAAGAAATTGGAAGGCGCCACCAGAGACACTCATACATATATCTCTCTTTACAAAGTTGGTCACAATGGTGATGATATCGACCAGCAAAGTTGGTCACAATGGTGATATCGACCGGAGGCTGCATGTGCCTAGGCTTTCAAGATCTGATAAATCATCCAAAATTCTCAACAAAAAACAAATTGCAAGCTTAATATATCCCTACCACGATCTCAACAGCTAATTTTCTGCTTTCGCACACAGATTTTTTTTGGGTAATTTGGCACACAGAAATGACCTTTTTTTTTAGAAAAAAAATGACTAGTAGTATCACACGGTGTTGATACATTTTGACAGGCTGTGTGCTGGCCCGTGGGCTGCTGTGAAGTAGTCGCCTTATCATTTACAGCAGGCCTGTAGCCCGTTTACTCTTTCTTTTAACCTAGGACTGGAGCACACTTGCAGTGGAGACAGAGGGCAAAACCTATATATCGCCCTACGGTGACGCTAGACGCGCGCGTCGCCGTAAGGGATGCGTTGATGGTGACGCTGGTGGGCCGGCCCATCAGGAGTCACCGGAGATGGGAAAGAAGAAGGGGCGCGGCCGGAGGTGAGGGAGCCGACCTCGCCGCCGACGGGGACGGCGCGGCTGGCCGCGACGTCGCCGGCCAGGCGAGGAATGGACCTCGCCGTAGCCGGCGGCGACGCGGCTGGCCGCGGCGGCGCAGGTGGAGGGGAGGCAGTACCTTAACTTGGGGGGTGGGGGTCGGTGGGGAGCTCGCCGGCGTCGGGGAAGGTAGGAGGGGTTTAGAGGGATGTCGGGGCGGCGGCGGTTGGAGGAGGGCGGGGCGGGGTGGCGAGGCGGCGCTCGCGCCGCCGGCCACGGGTGGCGGCAGCAGACGGCCTGGCCGGCGGCAGCGGCGGGGGAGCACCGGAGGTCGAGGAGGAAGAAGAAGCAGGCCGGAGGTCGAGGAGGAAGGACGGCGGGGAAGCGCCGGAGAACGAGGAGGAAGAAGACGCTGTTGGTGACGACGCGTCGAACCGTCGCCTTAAGGCGATATAAAGGAGGTCCCGAGACAGAGAGCCCTCACACACTCAGCGGCGATTACCATTCCCGTTCCCCATCCACCCCGTCTCCAAGTTCAATCTCGGATCTCCATGGAGCACTGCGACGGGGAGATCCCCTCCAAGCGACCCGATGGAGGCGGCGGCGGCAGCGAGGACCGCCTCAGCGCGCTTCCCGACGACATTCTTATCCAGATCCTTCTAAAGCTCATCGACGCCGCCGTCGCCGCGCGGACCAGCGTCCTCTCCAGTCGCTGGCGCCTCCTCTGGACCCTCCTGCTCCCGCGGCTCTTGTTTCGCTCCTCCACTGATCCCCACGGCATCCGCGCCGCCCTTGAATCTCATGATGCGCCTGCTCTCCACCACCTCGCCGTCGATTTACCGGGCGCCTCCCCCGAGTCCGTGTCTTCCTGGCTTTGCATCGCCGTGCGCCGCCTTTCCGGCGATCTACTCCTCATCAACAAGGAGCGGAAGAACCGAAGGAGACGGAGGATGAGGCCGCTCAAGGAGGTGCCATTGAGCTGCCCTGCTTCGAGAACGCCACCTCCATCCGCCTCGAACTATGGTTTTTTTGGGCAAAATCTACGATAACCCCCCAGTTCGCGCGCCTTCTATCATATGCCCCCCTTTGTGTCACTGACATGTGGGGCCGCCCGGCCCCACATGTCAGTGACACAAAGGGGGGCATATGATAGAAGGCGCACGAACTAGGGGGGTTATCATCAATTGCCCCGTTTCTTTGCCTCACTCTGCCGCCTTCCGGCGTATTCGCCCGGCTCACCGATATCTTCCTTGCTTACATCAAGCTACATGGTCCGTGCATGCTCGGTGATGCTGTCTCCTCGCCGCGCTGCCCGGTCTTGCGGAAACTCAACGTGCATCATGTCTTGGGCCTCGACTACTTTGCAATCCACTCTGATTCTCTCCTAGAAATCGAGCTCAGACGGTGTCGTCACGCCCGGGGTATAGGCTTGCAGCAGCTCAATGTCGTCACGCCGGCACTCAAAAAGTTTGGTTTGATGCACTTCTTTACTAAACGGCCCAGTGATAATCAACCGGTTGCAAACATCTCGGCCCCTCAGCTGGAGTCCCTGAAGTGGATAGATGATTACGATCCAATATTCATGCAGTTTGGCCAGATGAAAAATCTACAGTGGTTGAGCACCCACCCTTTCTGTGTATATAGGCAAAATAACTATGCACGAAACAACTACTGTCTGAGGCTTCTACTGTGCTTTGAGCACGTCCATAGTCTCACATTCATGCTTATCTATCTTCCGGTGGGTTCATTTTTTATGTGAGTTATGCCATCATTGCATGAACTTGGTGTCCAAATCAAGAAATTAGCCTTAGCAATACTATGATATTCACAATTTTCTTTTTTCTTTGCTGAAACCCTGAAACATGGCTTAGCACACCCAATCATTTGTCCTTCATATTAGTTTTTATCCTATGAGACGTGGTTACCTTTTTACTGCCTTTGAGTAGTTGAAGTTGATGTCACAAATCAGTACAACGCCCTAGTATGTTGGTAATTCAAGGGATCACATGAGCTTAGACTTGGTAGCATAAAAAACCATTTGTTGTGTGTTATTGACCTTGTAAACGAGATTCTCATGTCCTTTCCATTTGTTAGTAATCATCCCTCGTGATAGAGTTTTTAAGGCCAAGGGTTGCTCGCGATGGCAAGTAGCTGTTAAAGTGAAGGCTGTGTGTAGAGAGTGGAAACTAGTAGGTGGAGATTGGATAGTGAGAGCAATTCCGTAGTTTCTTCTGTGTTGGATCTTGCACCTGCCGGCCATTCGGGTGTGGGCGCAATCTTGTAATATATGTTCCCTCCTACCTTAATAAGTAGGCACACATCGTCTCATGCCCTTTTTGCGACTTTACACGGATCTACACCAAAACATTACTAACCATCAGAAATGATCATTTTTCTTTCTTCGCTCGTATCTACACCAGGACATTACTAACCAGCATTACTTGATGGAAGACATTACAAGGCTCCCTAACATTACAACGATGGTTCTGAGAATAATTACAGAAGGACATTCCTTTGGAGGCAGTGTGTTTCATATTCTCAGGATGTGTACTGGTGTGAAAATGCTGGTACTTGAAATTCATGATACAACTAGATGCCCTGAGGTAATACTATCTGTACTCTGTTTGTCTGATACATGGTATGTAGTCATATTTCTTCGCATACCTGCTAGTAGCCCTACTCTAGGAGTTGGCTTGACACTGGATGCTTAGCTCCAAATTATATCTGTGACAAATGTATGGATTATATATATCTGCCAATACAATGTGTGTTACTGTAGGTATTCCTAATTTGGTAGTTGGTAATATGTTCATGTTTTAAAGATTGTTAGTCCATCGGAAATAGTGAGGAATGCACGATTCAGTGTCTTTTCCCAATCAACGAAATTGAATACCACCTTTGCTCTCTCAATATGCTTAATCGGTTGCACATATGTGACAATGTAAGTACTGACATGTCTGTTGTCCGACTTCGTATTCTCTGCAATAGGTTGGCTTCAAATTGTTTTCTATGTGTTATTCTTTTGTAAATTTGTTAAATACATGTTATATATCTGCCAGCCTTAGAATTTATAGTTCATGTCATTCTTAGTTTATGACATTAAATCATATAGGCGGATATTCTTAAGCTGATATATGCACCTTGTTTCAGGCACACACTGCATGCCCATGCGATCAGCCACCAAACTGGAAAACAGAGGAACTTGCACTGAATCGCCTCCAGGAAGTAGCAATCCATGACTTCAAAGGAACTCAACATGAAGCTGCTCTTGTGAAGCGGTTATTCGACTGGGCAACAGTACTACGAACCATGACAGTAACTTTCGATGCCTCAGTCGCTGAAAGCAAGGCGAAGCTTAAGAATATGTCTGAAAGGGCCACACTTCGCCTGACGTAGTCGTATCGTTACATGTGGCGCCACTTGTTCAAGAAAATATTGCATGTTCTAGGAGCTTGTTGCTTACACTGGTGGTCGTTTTGTAGTCCTTATATCTCGTCTAAGTATCAACTGCAATTTTTGTGAACGTCAGAACCTGGTAGAGGCTGCACCCGATTTGCATCTTTTGCCACTACCTTATATATGTTGCTGGATGTACTAGACTGTTAAAACATGGTGGATGGTATGTTTACTATTCTCTTCACATGTGGGTGTCTAAACGATTAGCTCCTGTTGAAGTTCATCTTTATGTGCAGTACTGAACTAAAACTGAAGTTAATCCTGTAATATTCTATTGCATGTACTTGCAATGGAAAGAAGGAACGATTTGGGAGAGAGGGATGTTTCTGCTCATTCCTTTCATACTTATAAGAGCTGGGGCTCTCATACCCAACAGACGCTCCCGACATTACAAGGTTGTGAGAGGAGCAGTGTTGATAATTTCTGTGTTGTGTTCGCCTCCATGCAAGATGGGCATTTTCTGTAGGGTATTGCATTTTGTATTGTAGAGGGCATTCATCGATCTGTTGCTCTCTCCTTGTATTTGCACCTCTCCAAATTGGATTTGCACCTCGTTCCAAAACATGCTTTACGTGATTCTGGGCGTAGAAAACAAACCGGCGAAGCAGAGGAATCGCCTTTACTAAACGGGCCGACGGGCTGTGCTAGAGCCCATAATTTGTGGCCCATCCATTCCCCCCACAGGCCACAGCTTAGCTCCGCTCCCGCGGTGACCAACATTTCCCTTCCAGTTCACAGTCACTCGGCGGCGGCTGAGCTCGAACCACTACTATTCCCATCTGCAGCAATGGCGATGGCGTCGCCACCCCACTCCCCGATCTCCAGCTAGCGAGCGAGTGTGAGGTCCATCTGCGCGCGCCAACTCCTATTCCTCCATGGAGCGCCGCGACGGAGACATCCCCGCCAAGCGTCCCAACCTCTCCAATGGCGGCGACGGCGGCGGCGGCAGCGAGGACCGCCTCAGCGCGCTTCCCGACGACGTTCTGATCCACATCCTCCTCAAGCTCAAGGACACCGCCGTCGCCGGGCGAACCAGCGTCCTCTCTAGCCGCTGGCGCCCACTCTGGACGCTGCTCCCGCAGCTCTGGTTTCGCTGCTCCTCTGCCCCCCTCGGCATCCGCTCCGCCATCGAGTCCCATCAAGCGCCGGCCCTCCACCGCCTGGACGTCACTATCATGGACGCCACCCCTGAGTCCGTGGAGGTCTGGCTTCAAATCGCCGCCCGCCGCCTCTCCGGCGACCTAGAATTCATTAACACGGTGCAGCAGAGCGAGACGGACGACGAGGCCCTTGAGCTGCCCTGCTTCGAGAACGCCACTTCGATCCGCCTTGAACTAGGGTATCTCGGCCTCGCGGTGCCCCCATTGGGGGCGTATTCGCCGGCCTCACCAATCTCTTCCTGGCTTGCATCAAGCTACGTGGTCCGTGCATTGGCAAGATGGAAAATCTACAGTGGCTAAGCACATCTCCTTTTATTGTATACGGACGAGATGGCAGCATTGCACGTAAATTAAATAGCTATTGTATGGGGCTTCTACAACATGTTGAGCTCATCCGGAGACTCAGTTTCACGCTTATATATATCTGCAAGTGAGTTCAATTTTATGCAGTTATGCCATCATTGTGTAAACATAGTTCAAATTAAGGAATTCACCATAGGCATGCAACAAAATTCTAACATGGCTTAGCACACCCAGTCATTTGCCCTTCATAGTAGCTTTATCCTATGAGATGGTATTACCTTTTTTGCCTTGTGGTTGCTAGTGTTGTTGTTACCTTTTTCTTCATAGTATATTGGTTATTCAAGGGTGAGCACATAAGCTCTGCCTTGGTAGCATAAAAGCCCATTTGTTGTGTGTTATTGACTTTGTAAACGAGATTCTCATGTCCTTTCAGTTTGTTATTAATTATCCTTTTTTTTTACCTCCCACGGATCTACACCAAGAGATCACTAACCATGAGAAATGATCCATTTTTATGTCTTTGCATGAATCTACAGGACGACATTACTGAACAGCAGTACTTGATGGAAGACATTTCAAGGCTCCCGAAAATTGCACGCCTGTCCTTGACTATAAAGCATGGAGCTCATTCCTTTGGAGCTAGTGTGTTCCATGTTCTCAGGATGTGTAGTGGTGTGAGAAGGCTGACACTTACACTTGTTAGCTTATGTCGCCACCCTGAGGTAATACTATCCTTACTCTGTTCATCACCTGGTGGTACATTCATATTTCCTGGCACACCTAGGCTTGAGCTGCTAGTACTGGGTGTTGGCTTTATAGGGGATGCTTTGTGCGAAATTTTATCTGTGGCAAATACATGGCTTATGTGTTATCTGCTAATGACAATGAATGCTAGGCGCTGGTTACTTGCTAATATTTTTTAAAGGTGGTTAGTCTGTTGCAAATGAGCAAAATTATCAGGCAATGCATGATTCAATATTTTCTTATCCATCAATTAAACGGAATATCTCTTTTTTGTCTTCTCTCCCATAAGATCGTTCTCAGGTGACCCTCTCTCTCCAGAGGACAGAGGAGCCTGTTACTTTGATTGTTAGGTTGGGTGGAGTGTGGAGGCCGGTAGGACCGTAGGAGATGGTAGCATTGCAAGACAGTGAGGTCACCGACTCACCGGCAGCCATCTCGGAGGGAGGTGGTGGTGGCGGTGCAGGAGTAGTGAAGAAAAAACGGCTGCCAGTCTTGGAAACATCCCGATAGGATCCTGCTGTGTTGGCAGCTCCCATTTGAAATATATGACAGTTGTGTGAATTCAACTCAGTCATTGCATGGCTGGCTTAATCTTATATAATAGGATTTAGGAGATAATAACATTATAATATAATGCTTTGGGCATCTTGTTTTTGAAGTTTGATCAGTAAGATAGTAACAATGGTCTAAGGCCAATTGTAGATCTCGTTCAAGTTCAGTATGCTTAATCGATTGCGCAATACCTGACCATGTAAGTATTAAAATGTTTGTTGTTGGAGTTCGTATTTGCATCAGACAATCATATTCTCTGCAATATGTTGGCTTCAAACTGGCTTCCATGTGTTACTCTTTTGTAAATTTGTTTTTGTTAGATTATTCTTTTGTAAAGATGTTAAAGACATGTATAACCTTCCAGCATTAGAATTTCTAGTTCCATCGTATCGGCTGATCTTATTAAGCTGATGTGCACCTTGTTTCAGACACAAACTGCGTGCCCATCTGTTTGCGTTTGCGATCAGCCACCAAACTGGAAAACCGAGCAACTGGCACTGAATCGCCTCCGAGAAGTAAAAATACTTGATTTGGGAGGAACTGAAAATGAAGCTGCTCTTATGCAACGGTTATTCGATTGGGCAACAGTGGTAAAAAAGATGACCGTAACTTTCCATTCCTCAGTCACTGAAAGTACTGCCAACAAGTTCTGGCAGATTCTACGAAGCTTCTCTAGGCCGGAATACGTATGGAGAGGCTACCCCTTGTCTAATCTAGTATTTGCATAGTTAGCCATGGAGTGGTTCCTCCTATCTGAGTCGTAGTTAGAACTCCTTTTCTCTCTCGCCTTTCTCTCCTCCCTCCTCCTTGAAAGTCGCCGGCGTCTTTTCGGCCCCTCTTCTCTCCCTCTCCGGCGGCTTGGCCGGCTGGAGTAGAGGGCGGAGAGGGTGCCCGGCTCTCCTGTATATATTAGTTGTAGGTTTGACCGTGTGGCTGTTAGGCGTCATGCCGTTTCGAGCTGCAATCTTGCCGTCGCGCGGCGGTGGTTCGCGGCCAGAGCTCCCGGTCGTCGACTCTCCGAGGTGGAGGTGGTGACTGGCGGCGGGATCTGGTGAAGCTCGCTCGAATAAGCGCGGTGAGGCCCAGATTTGGTCTTCTCCTGTCCGATCTGGGCGCCTTGGTGGCGTCGGGCGGTGGGGGAGGGGCGGATCGGCTGCCTTGCTTGGTCGTCGGCCGAATCCCTGCTCGCTCCTTGCGGTTCCCAGCGCTGCCGCAACAGTTGGTTGGTTCTGGGTGTGCAAGAGCCCATGGAGGGCGTTGTGTGCGCTCGGATCTGGCCAGATTCGGTCAAATCTAGATGCTGGGATGGATCTCTTTTTTCTTTTTAGGTCATCTGCGTACCTCCTCGTTCTGGCCGGCCGGGGCGGCGAGGGGATCGAGCTAGGTGACGCGGCAACTTGGGACAGTGCTTGGCAGTTACTGCCATGATCTTCGGTCAGGTGTCACCAGTTCATCCTTGGAGCTTTACAGTTGTTTGTCTCGTTTGAGCTTGGTGATGCCCATTTTAGATCTTCAGCTCAATCCCCTACCTCAGAGGCATCTGTCAACGCGATTGCTGGTTGAGCCGCTGGCTCTACGGTTGGCTAGATTGCGAGTGGCCCTTGAAGAGTCCGGTTGCAGGATTGTTGCGTCCGAGTTCTTGATGGACCCCCTGGCAGGCTCCGATTGTACTTTTCGGCATAATCATCTTGTTTCTTCAGCAAGTTTAGGTATTCAGCTAGGCAAGTTTTTTTGTCAGGATGGAAGTTGTAATCTCTGTATTGTAATCTGCTGTTTTAGCTAATGGTAATGGTAGTGGTTTTATGTTCAAAAAAAAAAAAGTTAGCCATGGAGCGAAAGTCTTTACCAGCCAATTGTATGTACCAAGACTAAGTTACCAGTCAATTGCACTCCATGTGGGCATCTAAGTCTACAATATCCTTTGAGATATTAGTACATACTCCCTCCGTTCCAAATTAAATGACTTCTATTTGTCTACATTCGGATGTATCTATACTTGTAACATGTCTAGATATATCCACTTTTACACAAATGGAAGTCATCTAATTTAGAACGGAGGGAGTATATTACTTAATATCTGTTGTACAGAGTACGTTTGAAATATGGATGGTTGTATAGGCGTTCTTGTCATGATTTCTACTGATGGAACAGCAGTATTTGGGTGCAATACTGTTTCTACGGATGGAACTTTTGCTTGACCAGCATGTATGCGATACAAGCTAGTCAGTGGGTGCAGCTCAGATGGGCCGTGTTGTTTACTCCGGGCCGTGTTGTTTACTCAACCCGTTTTTTAATATAAGATGTTTTAGATATTGTACATATTGTCTAGATACAGGCTGAACATACACACTAAAAAATGTCTACATACATTCATGTATGTATGAAAGTGGACAAATACTAAAACATCTTATATTAGAAATCAGAGGGAGTACTTGTTTACTGCCCAGCTACGAGACTGTTGGTAGTAATAACTGGGAGCAAAACTTGGGCATGCATTTCTCGTCCAAAAGTCTACGAACAGAAGCTTTTTAGCTTAGCGCCGCACTGAAGGACAACATGTGCAGATTCTGTGAATTTAAATTAGTTTTGAAATTAAGATAGTTTCTCAGTCGCGCCTGATTTGTGAGAAATGAATAAGATAGTTTCTTTCTGCATTTATAATGATGGGAATAGCGGTGCTATTTTCTTGAATAACCTTCTGTATTGATTGATCATGAAAACATGTGTTTACAATAATTTTTTCTAGCACACTTGTAGGAGTCACCGAACAGGCAATTAAGCATACAATCACATTTGCCCCTCTTTGCAAAGTAGGCTGCTCCTAATCAGGCTTCCAAGGTCTGAAATGATGTGACTTGGGCTCTTTTCTATTCTCTTCCTCCGCGCTCCTCTTGAGAGTCGACTCCAGATGGTCATCTCCACCGCCGTATTTTTTGACAAATCTGACCAACTAAACACATATATGGCCTCTCCTCAAAATTATTTTCAAATCTGGCCTCTTGAGGTCGGTGCCAAAAAGGATGGAGCCGAACTTAGTTCAGTTTGGCGCCATCCAGAAAGTCCCACAATTTTCCTAAGAATTTAAAAAAATTAAAACGGGGTCAGCGCCAACGAGGATGGAGCCGACATGTACAAGGTCGACGCCATCCTCTCTGAAGCCGACCTCAGGGGTCAGATTTGAGAATAGTTTCGCAGAGGGGTCAGATTCGTCATTACTTCCGTAAAAATGCCAGATTTGACAAAAAAAAAACTTCACCGCCCCTTCTCCTACTTCGCTTTGGCGAGGGCGTGAGGCCACCGTCACTTGGAGGTCGTCACATGGAGGGGCATAGCCTAGTAGAGGTAGAGTTATGTTTAGGGTGTTCGCCCTAGTGATGATCTGGAGTCTTAACGTGAAGGCCTTGCTCGTGGGCTCTGGCGCTCGGGCGCCACGAGTCCCCAAATGTGTCTCATGCTAGGCCACCGCAGAGGCGGCTAGCCAAGGTGGCTAGATTTGGCAAGGCCTGGGTCAATAAGCGCTGTGGTGCTTCAAATCTGTGTCATTCTGCTTCTTCGGGTCGCCATGGTGGAGAAAGGTGGACTGATTCCTCAAAATTTGTGACGCCACGACTGGAGTTGGAGCTGCCTCGGGCGAAGTTCGTGAATGGCGACCATATCTCATCGTAGTTGTGGCTTCAAGAGCGTATTTGCACTAGGGTGCTATCGTTGCCCTAGCCTTTCCTTCGTCATGGCTTTTGTCTGATCTAGAGGATCTCCATGTGGCCTCGTCCTCGGGAGATGATGCTGATGGTCGTGGCGTCGAGCACAAGAATGGTGCCGGTGGAGAAGGACATGATATGGCTTTTCGACCGATCTTTTCAAGGTCCTCTCTGTAATGGCAAAGACTTGGGTGTAAATTTTGTTTTCTTTTAGGGTCTTTCATGTAATTGTTCCCACCAACTAATGGCACCCTTCTAGGTCCTTCCTTTCTGTAAAAATAAAGTTATGAAAAGGTAATCCAAAAAATCGACAAACAGGTAGTTTGGTGCGTCCTTTAGAGAGTTTGAAACCAGTGTTACATTTTGACAGGGGCGGCGCGATTTCGGTTTGGCCGCCTGAAGCGAGTCACTTCATGAGCCGTTGCAAAGAGTCACTTCATGGGCCTGCTGGAACGAGCGATGGCGACGTAGTTTGCACCGCGGTCCTTCTCGAAGGCATCGTCTTGGAGTCGCCTTGGTTTTTTTAGATCGGTGGCTACTTGCTACGGGGATGCTAGGGTTGCGGCCATGGGTCAGTTCGGTGGCACGACTTGTTTGGTAGTGATGGTGATGGCGAGCAGAGTAGGGTCCGAGGGGTCCATGTGCTTGTCGTGTGGATGTGGAGTCGTAGCTGTAGGGGAGGTGCCTTTGCAGTGACGATGACACAAAATGCGTGGTCCGCCAAGCTTGACTTCTCCACCTGCAATGCTCTGTGCACAAGTCGGAGATGTCTAGTCGCTGCTGCGGGTGGCCAACTGTTTGGCATGGACCGGCATGGGTCCCAACGTTTGTTATTGCAAGGGCTTCGTCGTGGTCGTTGAAGATGAAATCGGAGTCGCTGACTCGAGCAGGAGTGATGACGATGACATTGAATAGCAACCTCAACGGTGTTTTTCTTCTCGATGGCGCATGTGTGCTCCATGTAGCTAGCCAGGTTGGCCGGTGTTGCCATGCTTTGTGGGAGTTTGTGACGGTGTTTTCCGTTAATAAAACTTTTGCCTCCTTTTCAAAAAGAAAATTGGCAGGTAAGATGAGCATTCATGTAGGGTATCTCCGTTCCAAATCCGATTTGCACCTTTTGCCAATTGCCATTATCTTATATACTCCCTCTGTCTCAAAATAAGAGTCTCAAATTTGCTAAAAATGAATGTATCTAGACATATTTTATGTATAGATGCATCCACTTTTGGACAAACTTGTTTTTAAACGGAGGGAGTATACTCCAATATGTAAAAACTTGCTTAGGTGTTTCTGGGCTTCTATAGAAAACAAACGAGGCGAACCTTTTGGTCCGGTCGATTAGTATTAAACAGGCCGACGGGCTGTACTCGAACCCAGCTAGAGCCCAATTTTCCCAGCATGCATGGCCCACAGCCTAGCTCCGCTCCTGCAGTGGGGACATACAACACCAACATTTCCCTTCCCGTTCACTCACTAGGCGGCGGCGGCGGCGGCTGAGCTCGAACCACTCACATTCCCCATCTGCAGCAATGGCGACTCCGTCACCCTACTCCGCGATCTCTAGCTAGCGAGTTTGATCCCCATCCGCGACGGGCCAAACCCTTCCTCCATGGAGCGCGGCGACGGGGAGACCCCTACCAAGCGACCCGACGATGACGGCGGCAGCGAGGACCGCCTCAGCGCGCTTCCCGACGACATTCTCATCCACATACTTGCCAAGCTCCTTGACGCCGCTGTCGCCGCGCGGACTAGCGTCCTCTCCAGCCGCTGGTGGCGCCTCTGGACGCTGCTCCCGCAGCTCTGCTTTTGCCCCGCCACTGATCCCCTCGGCATCCGCGCCGCCCTAGAATCCCATGAAGCGCCGGTCCTACACTGCTTCTCCGTCGATTTAATTGAAGCCTCTCCCGAGTCCGTGGCGCTCTGGCTTCCAATCGCCGCACGCCGCCTCTCCGGCAGTCTTGTCCTCATCAACATGGTGCAGCAGGACGAGACGGAGGACGAGGCCGCGGAAGGAGGCGCTCTTGAACTGCCCTGCTTCGAGAAGGCCACTTCGATCCACCTTCAACTAGGGTTTCTCCTCACTCTGCCGCCTTCCGGCGTATTCGCCCGGCTCACTGATATCTTCCTTGCTTGCATCGAGCTACATGGTCCGTGCATGCTCGGTGACGTTGTCTCCTCGCCACGCTGCCCGGCCTTACGGACACTCACCGTCCATGATGCCTGGGGTCTAGGCAACTTTGCAATCCACTCCGATTCTCTCCTTGAGATAGAGCTAAAGCATATGCAGGGTTTGGGCAACTTCACCATTGATTCTGAATCTCTCAAGCAATTGAAACTGGTAAGTCTGCAAGGACTGCAGCAGCTCAATGTTACGGCACCGGCACTCATAAGGTTAAGTGTGAACACCTGCTTTGTTTCGAAGCTTAATCAACCGGTTGCAAACATCTTCGCCCCTCAGCTGGAGTTCCTTGGTTGGAATGATGCCTATGATTCAAGCTCCACCCATTTTGGCAATATGGAAAATCTAAATTACCTGGTCACATTTCCTTTCCTTGTATATGGACACCATGGTCAAAGAACTAATAGCTACTGTGTGAGGCTTCTACGGCGTTTTGAGCTCATCCGGTGTCTCATATTGAGTCTTGTCTATCTGCCGGTGAGTTCATTTCTATGTGAGTTATGCCATCATTGCGTACACTTGGAATCCAAATTAAGGAATTTGTCATAGGACACCGAAATTATCACTTACTTCTCTTTGATTAAGGCCCTGAAACTTAGCTTAGCACACCCAGTCGTTTGTCCTTCATGGTAGCTTTTTATCACATGAGATGTGTTACCTTTTTCTGCCTTGTAGTTAAAGTTGATGTTACAAACTACTACACTGCCCTCGTATATTGGTTATACAATGGAGCACATGAGCTCAGACTTTATAGCATAAAAGTACCATTTGTTGTGTGTTGTTGACTTTGTAAACGAGATTCTCATCTCCTTTCCTTTTATTAGTAATTATCCCTTTTTTGTGATTTTACATGGATCTACACCAAGACATTACTAACCATTAGAAATTATCCATTTTTCTGTCTTTGCAAAAATCTACACCAGGACCTTACTAACAAGCAGTACTTGATGGAAGACATTACAAGGCTCACGGACATTGCACACTTGTCCCTGTTTATAAGTAATCGAGGACATTCCTTTGGAGCCAGTGTGTTCCATGTTCTCAGGATGTGTAATGATGTGAGAAGGCTTGAACTTACACTTACTAGTCGCCACCCCGAGGTAATACTATCCTTACTAGCAAACCGCCCGTGCGTTGCAACGGGATCATACATACATGTTAGTTTTGGGTTACATGATATTCATAATAACCAGATACAAATGGTTGTAAAATCTAAATACTCCATATGATTTTTGACAACATGAATTACACCTTCAGAAAAGAAGGTTTGAAATACATTTCACCATAGAAAGATTTCATCATGCAAAATGACAACGTGAATTGCTTTCACGGAGCACATTTACAAGCTGCCACCTTGAATTTACAAAAAAAAAGACAAGAGCATCATTTCTTAATTGATGAAGCGGTTCTATTCAATAATTGCAGCCTGAAGTTCAATGTTATCCTCTGCATCACAAAAGTAGTTTAATTAACAATTATTCGCTTCCATCATACTACCTTTGATGCTCTAGAAAGAAATGACTAATCATTATCCAAGCTGTATGCTTAATTAAATATTAAATTGTAGAGATAATCATCATTATCATGTATGTAGTGCAGAATTTCATGGTTATCTGCTGCAACAACATATGTAGGAAAGAGCTGGCACAGTCTCTTTAATGGGAAAAAATCAACAAAAAATACAATTTGATCTGTTAGCTTGCCCAGTTAAGCCATCAAGATGCTGAAGTTCCATCCGGTCATGCCTATTGGTTTCTTCGAGCGCAAACATTGCTTAGTTTTTCACTTAACCGATGCTCCTCAGTCAATCTTTTATTAACTGTGAAGCCTTGACATAAAAGTGACGATGCCACACATTTTAGTATTTTATGACTTCTGAAAAAAAAACCCGGAGATTCTCAAACATACTCTGATAAATTTCTGGTTTTTCAGCACCTGTGCCACAAACTCACAACTCACAGGAGGTCCAAAATCTATGTCTTAGCTAGCCCTTCTAAATACATATCCAGTGCTTCATGTAAACTGTATCTAAATGACACAAACTGGTTTAATCAAGGAATTTGGAAGAGGCAAAAAGAAATAAGTGCCCGTTAACAAATCAGAAGATACATACTGGTGATAGTGCCAAATAACAAACACTAAAAAGTTCAGTTCTATCCTATTTCTAAAAGTGGCCAACGGAAAGGATTTATCCAGCGTGAGACGTGCGAAATCTATCTTTTTAATGAAACCTGAAGCTCTTCTATTTCTATAACTTGTAAACCTCGGTTGTTACACATGGTTCATTGATTTTGCTGGTAAGAGCATGGCGCTAGCATCTGTTAGTCCCGTGCATATCCATATAGCATTGCATTAGTGAATATTTATGCAATAATCCAGTTACTGAGTATTTAGAGATCGGTCTATCCTTTACGAGAAAATGCGTATGGATCGACCAATTTCAGATGCATTTGCCACTAAAAAACGAAATTTTCTTGTATATTACCCAAGCAGCCTGGTCAAAAAATATATCACCTATTTCTCCCACAACAGCAACAGAAAAGCTATAACATCAGTGAGCATAACTGACAAACCTACCATGCATCTACGACAGATTACATTAACTATAACGAGCATAGCTCAGCCTAAGCCCAAGGTATATATGTTGAAAGAATAACCTCACAAAGTTCTAGACGCAAACAGACTCGACACTCTTCTATACTTCTTTTCTGCATTGTAAGAGTGTCTTTGTTAAAGAAGAAACATCAGAAGAATAGAAGGGCTAGAAGGTACTCACTGGTTGTCGGCTTGCTGCTACATGCACTGCCGCTTCAATTGGCAGATTAGCTAACAGGGGTTTCTCCCAAGCAAGGTTTTGGTGATTCCGCATGAGGCGACGCAGAACGAATCACCATCCCTTCGTTGCTCAAAACCGATAGACCTACAAAACAGGTAATATGCCTCAAACAATGGTGCTAACAGAATCTGCTCTGGAACATCAACCGTTAACGGCTGACCAATTTATGGACCAACTATCCCAAAAAATACAGGGGATTCCAATGTTGGAGAGGAAGAGATCTGGAGAGGCGCTTGTGCGTACTGCCCTGCTCCTCGGTATGGGATCCTCCTTCCCGTGTCTAGAGCCATGGAGTGAGACCACAGCACGGAGGCACATGTCGGGTCACCTGAGCGGCGCGCAGGTCCACCGAGGCAGCAGAGATCGATTGCGGTCGGGGGCGACCAGTAGCTGTTGGTGGACGAAGTCCCTGATGTATGCAGGGTCGAGGCTGTGGCCGGTCTTGGTCTTGGGCAGCGGGTACGCGGCGGCGTCGACCTCGCCGACCTCGAGCACCCTGGTGACGGCGAGCTCGACGCCGTGCTTGGCCCTCTCGTCCCCGCGGACCACGCCCTCGACGAGCACGGAGGTGCCCGTGGCCGTGAGGCGCGCGAGCGGGTGGCGCACCACGTCGCCCCTGAACAAGAGCTGGAGGTTGCCCTGGCAGGAGCCGTCGTTGAGGTCGAGGAATGTGAAGGGGTCTGGGCCCCGTGGCCCTGCTCGCGCCCCGCCCGCACCCACCCGCCCACCACCACGCGCGCCCCGGCCACCTTGGCGCCCGCCTCCAGGATCGCGCGGATGTGGGTGCGCCTGCTCGGAGGATCCAGCACCTCCGCCGGCGCCATGGCCATCGCTACGGGACTTTTGTGGCCGGAGCTCAGGTAGTGGAGTCCGTAGCAGAGCCGTCGTGGGAGGAGGGGCGTTTGACGACGGGAGGTCAGCCGGGCCGAACAGGGTCGTTTCACTTGGGGTGGCAAAACGTGTAATATCTCCCAACTCGTGGGGGCAGAATCGGAACTTTAAAAAACGTACCAACCATCACCTGAAGCCATATTATATAGTAGAGATTCTGTTTGTCTGATACCTGGTATCCATTCATATTTCTTGGCACGCCTAGGCTTGACCTGCTAGTAGCCCTACTCTAGGTGTTGGCTTCATACTGGATGATTTGCTCCACATTATATCTGTGGCAAATATACGTCTTGTGTATTATCTTCTAATGATAATGAACGCTACTCTAGGTGCTGGTTACTCACTTAGTAGTATGTGGTTTGTCTGTTGTTGGAAATGAGCAAAATTATCGGTCAATGCATGATTCAGGATTTTTTTATCCATCAGTTAAACAGAATATCTCCTTCCCTTTGGCTTCTCCCTTTAAGAACGTTCAGGTGACTCTCTCTCTCTCTCTCTCTCTCTCTCTCTCTTTGTTGCTTTGATTGTTAGGTTTGGTAGAGGGGAGGCCGGGTAGGAGATTGGTAGCATTGCAAGACAGTGTGGTCGCTGACTTGCTGGCAGCCATCATAGAGGAAGGCGGGGGTGGCAGTGCAGAAGTGGTGAAGAAAAAGCGGCTGCCAGAGGGGAGCTGTGGAACCGTCGGAGTTAAGAGGAGACAAGCGCCTGGGAACCATCAGGATCCTGCTGTGTAGCAGCTCCCACTTGAAATATATGGCAGTTATGTCTATTCGCCTGAGTCGTTGCATGGATGGCTCAATCTTGATACAGTAGGATTTAGGAGATAATATTATTTTTGGCATTCTGATTGTATGATCAGTAAGACAATAACAATGACCTAAGGCCAATTGTAGATCAAATTCAATATGCTTAATCGATTGTGCAATACCTGACCATGTACGTATTAAAATGTTTGTTGTTCGACTTGCTGTTTGCATCGGACAATCATATTCTCTGCAATGGGTTGGCTTCAAACTAATTTCCAGGTGCCGCTCTTTTGTATAGTCAGGAGAAATATCTTAAATATTCAGGCAGCCTTGGAATTTCTAGTTGCATCTCTCTTATGCTATGTCATTCAGTCATATTGGTTAATCATATTATGCTGCTCTGAACCTTGTTTCAGGAAGAAAATGCGTGTCCATCAGGTTGTGTTTGCGACCAGCCAGCTAACTGGAAAACTGAGGAACTCATGCTGAATTTCCTCAAAGAAGTAGAAGTTTGTAACTTGAGAGGAACTGAACATGAAGCTGCTCTTGTGAAGCGGTTATTTGACTGGGCAACAGTGTTAGAAACCATGACAGTGACTTTCGATGACTCGGTCGCTGAAAGCAAGGCCAAGGAGTTCTGTCAGATGCTACGAAGCTTCTCAAGGCCAGAAATATGTCTGAAAGGGCCACACTTCGCCTGATCTAGTCGTATTGTTACATGTGGCGCCACTTGTTCTAGGAGCTCGTTGCTTACGCTGGTTGTCGTTTTGTAGTCCTTATATCTCGTCTAAGTATCAACTGCAATGTTTGTGACCGTCAGAACATGGTACACCCTTCCGAGATGTTAAGAGGCTGCATTCGATTGCACCTTTTATCACTATCTTATATATATTGCTGGATGTAGTAGTCTGTTAAAACATGCTGGATGGTTTGTTTACTGTACTCTCGCATGTGAATGTGTCAACGTTAGTTTCAGTTGAAGATCATCTTTATGTGCAATACTGAAACTGAAGTTAATCTTGTAATATTCCGTTGTCTATACATACGCGGGGAAGAAGGACAATTGGCAGGTAAGATGAACATTTCTGTAGGGTGTTGGCCTCCGTGCAAGCTGAGCATTTCTGAATTTCTGTACTGTATTGCATTTGATATTGTAGCTTGAGCAGTGATGATCCCCTAAGAACTGTAGGTTCGGTTCATAGATATGGTTGTTTCTTCTTGTACATATATTCACGATGTTAGCATTGAGCAGTTCGGTGAAATCCATAACATTCTTACTCTAAACTTTTTTTTTTTTGAGAAATTGCCCATTGGCACATATTCAATCGACGACGTCTTTTCTAGCTGAACATGCTCAGCTAGAAAGCCAGGGACAGAGTCATATGAGACTACAGAAGTATCTATAGAGATAGCAGCGCGAGCACAAGCATGTGCCGCCTTATTGGCCTCTCTTTATACAAAACATAAAAGAAAAACCCTGGAGGTTTGAGACTAAAGACTTCATCAGCTGGGAGCAGGATGATCGTTGCTCCTTTTCACCATACCATGCCGACACAATTGTCTGGCAGTCTGTCTCAATTTCGACCTGAGACCAGCCCTTCGAGCAAGCCATAAGGACTGCATCTCTGCACGCTAGCACTTCAGCCGTGAAAGGATCAGAAACGTATGTGTACCTTCGACTTTCAGCAGCAACAAACCCAGCATCAGCATTTCTGGCTATAATTCCTACTCCTGCAGTTGCATTGACAACAGAGATAGCACCATCGGTGTTTATCTTCAGCCAGCGAGCTGCTGGTCTTGTCCATTTCGGCGCAACACTCCCCGATGTCACTGAATCTGTCCCCGGAAAATCCAATGATTTCATAAATTCATCTACCAATTCCATGGATCTTTTAGGCTGATACTTCTCTTTTCCATGATTGAATTTGTTCCGGCTTCCCCAAATTGCCCACATAACTGAAACTGCTACAGCCGCATCATATTTTCTAAACAGTGATGCATCAAGTAAATTTTCTAAACATATAATTCTAACTTGCCAAAATATATATCAGGACGCCGCAGGGTTGTTACCGGCTATGGTGTGGAGACCTCCCTGTCCTGGAGATCATGTCAGCATCCTCGGCGCACTAGCAGCGGACGGTGACCCCAGATTATACTCCTTGATCGCTGTTGTCGTGGCTTTGATGCGGGCCAGTGGTCGCACCCGGGAGAGCAGTGCCCGTGTAGCGGATCCCATTGCTTCGACCATGTGTGCTCCCTCATCAATCTCGTCAAAGGTTGATCGGCCATTTTAATTATTTTTCAAGGCTCACAACCCAATTACACACATTGGGACAATCGACATTTCCATTATTGATAATGGGAAATGGTGTAGCCTATTTGACATAGTAGTTCCTTCGCATAATAGTGTAATTTCTGCCAAAGCATTTGCCAAATTACTACGCAGGAGCTCAAACTTACTTGCTCGTGGTGTCTAACACTCCTGACAAGTGCAACACCATTTTCTACTCGCGTTACGGCGGCAAATAGGAGGTCACTATGGTTTTGCTCTAGCTAATCGTACCCCTTATGAGAGGGCACGATCTGAACCCAGAAGCATCTGCCATGTTTCCCAATTTTTTTTTTGTCTTAAACACGATTTAAAATGCCCAAAAAATTCAAAACAAAATTTTAGATTTACATCTTCAAAAAATGTGTGTGCGGCGCAAAGTTTTGCGAAAAAATAAATTTATTTTTCCTCCCTGAAAAGGACAAATTCTGACACTAGAATTATTTTTAAAAAGACATACTTTTGCCTTTTTGTGTTACCAAATAAAAGTATTTTTCCAGCTAAATTTTCTGATCGCAAAAAGAACATGGGTATGTAGACTGGCTATTTTTCAGTTTTGTTTTGACAATTAGAAGTATGATATTTGAAAACGGGGCAGATGTGAGATGTCCCCATTTTCAGATATGTATTTTCCTTTTGTTTTGATTTTGAGGGGTAGATATGTTATGTGTTTTCCTACATTTGACACTCGGAGGTCGGATCCCGTATGCTTATACCTGGGCCGTGTGTCGTCGTAGTAGCTGCCAAGTGCCATACATCACAGCAGCCCACAAACAAAGAGAGCCCACATAGCTTGTCGATTTCTCTTCTTCGCAGTGGCAGTGGCAGTGGCAGTGGAGAGTGGAGACAGCACACAGCACCACATGTGAAAGGACGCCTCCCCCGAGTTCGTGGCCGACTGGATTCACATCGCCGCGCGCCGCCTCTCCGGCCATCTTATCCTCATTAACATGGTGCAGCAGGACGAGACGGAGGACGTGACCGCGGAAGGAGGCGCTCTTGAGCTGCCCTGCTTCGAGAAGGCCACCTCGATCCACCTCAAACTTGGGTTTATCCTCACCCTACCGCCTTCCGGCGTATTCGCCCGGCTCACTATTATGTTCCTTGCTTATATCGAGCTCCATGGTCCGTGCATGCTCGGTGACGTTGTCTCCTCGCCACGATGCCCGGTCTTACGGAGACTCACCGTCCAAGATGCCTGGGGTATGGAAAACTTTGCAATCCATTCGGATTCTCTCCTTGAAATCAAGCTAAAGAATGTGCGTGACGCGGAGCAGCTCACTGTCATGGCGCCGGCACTCAAACTTTTAGATGTGACGTCATGCTTTGATAAACCTTCCAGTAATAATCAACCGGTTGCAAATATCTGTGCCCCTCAGCTGGTGTCACTCTTCTGGAGGGATGCTTATGATCCAAGATTCATGCAGTTTGGAAAGATGGAAAATCTCAAGTCGTTGGCCCCAAACGGTTTTATTGTGTATGGGACTGGGTATGACCATAAATTATACAATAGCTCTTGTACCGGGATTTTACGGCTCTGGTGCAACATCGAGTATCTAAGAGTCTTACTTTTCTTTGGAGCGGTGAGTTTGACCATGTTTTATTTATGCCATCATTGCAGAAAGTTCAAGTTTAGGAATTTATTGTAGCTGACAAAATTCTCACTTGTTTTTTCTTTGCGTAAGTCTTGAAACATGGATATTTAGTGTTTATCCTTCCTATTAGTTATCTGTCCTCTAACATGGCATTACTTTTTTTTTCTGTATTTGAATAGTTAGTGTTGCAGCTACAAACAACTGTCGCTTCACTAGTGTATCGTTTGTTCAATGGGATACATAAGCTCAGACTTGCTAGCATAAAAGAACCATTTCTTGTGTTTTTTGAACGAGATTTTTTTTATGCATTACTAACCATCATAAACATGCCTTTTTGTGAATCTACAGAAGGACATTACTAACCACGAGTACTTGATGGAAGACATTACAAGGTTGCCGAACATCAGAAACTTGATCCTGGATATATTGGCGAAGGGACATTCATGTGGACCCAGTTTGTACCATGTTCTTAGGATGTGTACAGGTGTGAGAAACTTGAGTCTTCAACTTATTGAGGAAAGCGGTTCGCTAGAAGAGGTAATACTATGCTTTCTTTGTTTATATCTAATACCCGTGTGTCCATTTATATTTCAGCTTGAGCTACTAGTTGCACTACCGTAGGTGTTGATTTGATGTTGGATGCTTTGCAAGTTCGGTATGTAACAAATATATGTGCCTTATGTATCTGCCAATGACAATGCAACTTACTCCAAGTTGTCATGGCTTGGCAATAGTTTTCCTTCTCCAAAGATTGTTAGTTGGCGGAAATGAGAAAAAATATTGGGCACCATTCCGGATTTTGTTTTTATCATAGAAACTGAATACTCCTTTCTTTTGTCTGCTCTTTCTTAATATTGTTCTCAGGTGACCTCTCCCTCATTCTTTGCAAGGAATTGAGTGCCGGAGTTAGAGTAGAAGGCCTTCTAGGAAGGATCACAACAGGATCCTGGCAGCTCCCATTAGAATATTAGACAGTGACCTGAGTTGACTAGGTCATTGCATGGCATGCTCAATCTTCATAAAATAGTTAGGATTTAGGAGGAAATATTAATATACTACTATTCTTCAGTCATGTGTTTTTAAAAGTTTCACCAATAACAATGGCCTAAGTGATGATGTCTAGTGGAAAGCAACATTCAAAGATACCGCATAATACTTACGAGATGACGACGTATCTGTACTCGTATATGAGACCTAAGGGATATTCTTGAACACCTTACCCTGTCGTATAAGAGAAGGACTTGGACGGATATGATATATATCTCATTTAAGACGGTGACGTCTATAAGCCCAAATCGCAGAGGGTAGAGCTTTGTGCCAGACAAGGTGCATATATAAAGGAACCAAAGCCTGAATCTAGGTAATCGTGTCTCTAAAGTCCTTGACAGGGTACCACCGGTGTTGCCTGTCTAGGACACAAATTGTCCCGTGTGTCTATGAGCACAGGATCGACAGTAGCACAGTACCTGTTTTGTAAGGTCAATTGAAGATCTCGTTGAGTGTTTTATCACTAGCACAATACCTGCTGTGTGTAAATATTTGAACAGTATTTGTTGTTTAACTTTGTTTGCGTAGAGCAACAATCATAGTTTCTGCAATATGTTGTCTTTAGACTGTGTCCAGGTGCTATTCTTTTGTAAGTTTGTTGAAGACATATCTTATATGTTCTTGCCATGTCTTGAAATTTCTAGTTCCATCTTTCTATGTTACTGCATTAAATCGTAACGGTTAATCTTACGAAGCTGATATGTACATTGTTTCAGGCACAAACTGCGTGTCCGTCAGGTTGTGTTTGCGACCAGCCACCTAACTGGAAAACCGATGAATTTGCGTTGAATTGCCTCCAGGAAGTAAAAGTTAGTAAATTGAGAGGAACCGAAAATGAAGCTGGCCTTGTGAAACGGTTACTTGAATGGGCAATAGTGCTTGAAACTATGACAGTAACCTTCGATTCCTCTCTAGCTGAAAGCAAAGCCCAGGAGTTCTGCAAGATGCTTCAACGCTTCTCCAGGCCAGGAGTATGTTTGAAGGGGCCACACTTTGCCTAGTCTAGTCGTAACCTTGAAACTGTTTGTGCACGGGCAGCGCCTTCGAGAATGCTTGTGTTGGTGCCTGGTGGTTGTTTATTAGTTCCCGGCTCGGTCCAAATTGCAGTATTTGTGAACTCCGGAGTCTATTTGGAGATGCTACAGGATGTTTCAGTTGCACTCTGTCTAAGCTTAGTTCTTGTCACTGCTAAAATTGTTAACCTGTTGATCAGTTAAGTGTCGTTATGTGCTGTTCAGATATAAGCACTCTTGAGTGAGATCCACTATGTTCCCGGACGACTACGATTCAGCAAATCTGTCTGTGTTCTTACAAGGAAGCTGGTGCTTATCTTTCTGGCGTACTGAAGTCTTGAGGGAGCTTCCGATCTCTGCCGCGACAGGCGTCACTGCTGCTCCACCGGCGACGCTGGCCTGCGACATGTGAGCACCACGAGGAGCTGGAATGTCGTGGGGGCGAGTTTGAGCCAAGGGACGTTTTCACTTGTCACTTCTCTCACCGTAGAATTAAGCCGTGCTCTTATTAAAAAAGTTCACCGTGTTAATTATCGTGAAGTGTACAATGACCTTGACCATAATGCCTCCGTACAATCCCTACTTACTACTGTATATATTGCAAAACGGTAGACATAGTTGATCGAGCTGGAGTGCCGTGATCTGTCTCCCGGGCTAGTCCTGTATTTAAAAAATTCAAAATCTATAGTTTTAAGATTTCCAAAAAAATTGAAAACTAGTGTGCAAAAAACAAATGCGAAACATTCTGTATTTTAGGATGTGTAAATGTGACAAATTTCTGAAGCTGGATGGTGAACAGTGACAAATTCGAAATCTTTCAAAATTATCAGGATTTGTTATTTTCGTGTAGGTCGGAATACAAACAATTACGAGCTGAAAATTTGCAGAACCGTAGAACATGTTATTGTCAACGTCTAGGATTTTTCCCAATTTTTTTGAAACTTTAAAATGGTGATTTCGTTAGTTTCAAAATCTTATGAGTTTCAACTCTAGCCTACCCCAACTTGTTTGGGAATGAAAGACTTTGTTATTGTTATTCTTGTTGTTGTTTAAAATGGTGATTTCAAGAGGCTAAAAAACTGGGCTACGTGTAGCCCGGGCTACAATTGACTTTTCGGTCGAGCTGCCCCCTAGGTTGTTTCTATAAAAACAACAAATCGAGAAGCAAGTTGCAAACCTCTTCGCCAATAGAATCTTTGAGCTCCACTATCCAAGGAACTCCGGAGTCTGTTTCCAGATGTCTAAGCTTTAGAAAACCAGTTAATAAGCTAAGTGTCCACTATGTTCCAGGACGCACTATGTTCCAGGACGTATGAGTTGCACCATGTTCCAGGATGTCTAGGCGAAGGGATGTCGGCGAGCCGGAAACACCAAGGAAAATTAACGCACTTGTACACCAATACCAACATTCAGTGTGCCACGAGGCACTTACAAAAAATGCCATGTCACAAGCTACGCCTTGCAAAGCTTCTCCACGACGAACTCCATGGCTGGTCGTGGCAGCGCGATCGGCACAGCCACATCATCCCGCCTGATTTTTTTCCTTAACGGCGGCGAATTGAAGAAGCCCAACACCAAAGGTAGTGTTGGCATAACCGATGAGCAGTGGCTCGCCTCACCTGAAGTCAACACGGTCGATCTGACTTGCCCGTTGTCTAACACGACAAACATGTTTCAGAAACAATTTTCACTGTTATAATTAATCTGACACCTCTCTCAACCATACAAAACGAACCTAGTTAGCCTCACTTTCCTTCTAGGTTTATTGACATGATCTTTTATGTCGTACTCTGGACAAGGACAATAAAATGTCATTTGTAAGCCCAAATTTGGGCGGGCTACTTGTTTTCTTTGTTGTGGTGTAACTATGACCATCGCAAGAACCAAAATACTCTGTGTCCTTCATAATTCAAGAAGAATAAATAAATTATAGGCACAATTATCTTATTCACCAAAGTATTTATCGTGAAGCAGCTGTTGGCATCATCTTCAAGCGCAATTGGAGTAGTGGTGCAGGAGCAGGGGATCATGCTCATCGATTGATTTGTTTTGTTGTTGAGGAAAATCATCGATTGGTTGCTGAACCTTCGGGTCGATTTGTAAACGGGCTGGCAAGCTGTACTGAAGACGCGCGGCCCACAGTTCGTGGCCCAGCCATCCATCTTTCTCCCACAATTTCCGTTCCCCTTCCACAGCAATGGCGATGGCGTCGGCGACTCCAACACCCCCTTCCCCGACCTCCAGCTAGCGAGCGAGTGTGAGCCTGCGCTGAGACGCGCCAACTGCCTCTTCCTCCATGAAGCACTATGACGGGGAGATCCCCGCCGAGGGACCCGAGCTCTCCGATGGCGGTGACGGAGGCGGCGACGACCGCCTCAGCGCGCTTCCCGACGACGTTCTTATCCACATCCTTGTCAAGCTCCTCGACACCTCCGTCGCCGCGAGGACCAGCGTGCTCTCCAGCCGCTGGCGGCGCCTCTGGAGGCTGCTTCCGCAGCTCTTCTTTGGCCCCGACACTGATCCTCAGGGCATACGCGCCGCCCTTGAATCCCATGAAGCGCCGGCCCTCCAGCTCCTCAGAGTAAGCGTTCTGGAAGGCACCCCCGTTCCATGGCGCCCTGGCTTCCCATCGCCGCGCGCCGCCTCATCGGCCCCCTATGCCTCATCAACAAGGTGATACAGAACGTACCAGAGGGCATGGCCGGTGAAAGAGGTGCCATTGAGCTTCCCTGTTTCGAGAACGCCACCTCGATCTCGCTCAATCTGAAGTCTCTTGGGGTCTCCATGCCGCCTACTGGTGTATTCTCCAACCTCACTGCCCTCTCCCTGGTCTGTGTTCATCTACATGGTCCGTGCTGCCTCGGTGAAGCTGTCTCCTCACCGCGGTGCCCTAATTTAAGGGGCTCTTCGTCCGTGATTCCTGGGGTTTGGGCAACTTCGCCATTCATTCGGAGTCTCTCATGTATTTGAAGCTGACATCTCTGCATGGGTTGCAGCAGCTAACTGTTATGGCACCGGCACTCATACTGTTAGATGTGAGCTTCTGCTTTTCTGAAGCTTATGGTACTACTAAACCGGTTGCAAACATCTCCGCCCCTCAGCTGAAGTACCTCCATTGGAGGGATGATTATGATCCAAGATCCACCCAGTTCGGCAACATAGAGAATCTGAAGTCGCTCGGCACATTCCCTTTTTTGTATATGGACAAGATAACCATGTACACAAATTACTCAATAGCTACTGTATGAAGCTTTTGCGATGCTTTGAGCTCATCCAGAGTCTGGAATTCAAACTTATTTATCCGCTGGTGAGTTGATTCTTATGTGAGTTATGCCATCATTTCGGAAACTTGGATCGAGTTCAGTTTAAAGAAGGTGCCATAGGCATATAGAAGTTCTCACTTGCTTTTCTTTGCCTAAGTCCCTGAAACATGACTTGCCGTATCCATATCATTCTGAGATGCCATCACTTCTTTCTTCCATTGAGTTAACTTACACATTAGCACTATAAATATATAATTATTCATAGGGGACATGACCTTGTACTTGCTAGCATAAAAGAACCATATCTTGTTTGTTATTGTCTTTGTTCTCATTTCCATCTATACTTTTTCTTTTTTATGACTTCCCATGACTCTGTTGCAGGAGATTAGTAACCATGAATACTTGATGGAAGACATTACAACGCTACCAAACATTGCAGACATGCTCCTGCGTATAGATCCAAACGGACATTCCGTTGGAGCAAGTTCATTCCATCTCCTCCGTATGTGTACTGGTGTCAAAATGCTGACTCTTACACTTGATTACACAACTAGCTGTCTAGTGGTAATACTATCCTTACTTTTTTTATCTAATACTTTAGTATGCATTTATATTTCTTGGCACGCCTAGGCTTCAGCTGCTAGTTTCAGTACTCGAGGTGTTAGTTTGATACCGTCTGGATGCTTTGCCCCAAATTGTGGCAAATATATGTCTTTTATATATCTCTCAGTGACAACGCATGTTACTCCAGGTGTTGGTAACTTGGCAATAGTTTCCCTTTCTAAAGATCGTTAGTCTGGTGGAAGTGAGAATAACTATTGAGTGTGGTTCTGGATTTTTTTTCCCCACAAAGAAACAGGATACCTCCTTCGTATTCTCACCATTTGTTCTTCAAGATCGCTCTCAGGGGAACCAGCTCTCTCTCAGAGCAGTGTGTTCCTGTAATTGTTAGGTAGAGTGGGATTTGCAGGGGAGGAGATGGCGGTGTTAAAAGGTGATGATGTCACCGGCAGGCAGCAGCCACCAGAGAGGGTGGTGTGGGTGGTGCTGCAGGAGGGGTGAAGAGATAGTAGCTTCCTGAGATAAGCTGTTAGAATCGGAGGAGATTATGGCAACTCTTGCTGGACATACAAGACAGTGATGTTAATTTGACTTGAGTCACAACGTCATTGCATCTCAGGCTCAATCCTGCATGATGAAATAGTTGAGAGTTTATGGGATAATGCTGATATAGAGCCTTAGAGCATGTGTTTTTAAAGGTTGCGTGAGTAACAATGGTGTAAGCTCCATTTAATCCATTCAGTATGGCTCATTGATAGCACAACAACTGACTTTTTTCCAAACAAAAGCACAGATGCACAATACTTAACTGTGAAAATATATTAAAACAGTGTTTGTTTCTGACTCTGTTTGCATAGAACATTCATATACTCTGCAGCAGGGTGGCTTCAAACTAATTCCCAGGTGTTATTCTTTTGTAAATTAGTTAAAACAAATACTTAAATTTTCAGGCAGCCTTGGAATTTCCTTTGCATCATTGTTATGCTATGGCATTCAATCATAACTGTTAATCTCATTGCGCTGCTATGCACCTTGTTTCAGGCACAAACTGCGTGCCCATCAGGTTGTGTTTGCGATCAGCCACCTAACTGGAAAACCGAGGAACTCGTGCTGAATTGCCTCAAAGAAGTACACCTTAGTAACTTAAGAGGAACTAACCATGAAGCTGCTCTTGTGAAACGGTTATTCGATTGGGCAACAGTGCTAGAAACTATGACAGTAACTTTTGATCACTCAGTGGCTGGAAGCAAGGCCAAGGAGTTCTGCCAGATGCTACAAAGCTTCTCAAGGCCAGAAATATGTCTGCAAGGGCCCCACTTTGTCTGATCTAGTTGTGTTGTTACACTGGTAGCCGCTTTGTAGTTCTTATGTCTCGTTCTCAGCTCAACTGTAGTGTTTGTGAACATTAGAAGATGTTAGAGGCTGTATTAATTGCACCTTTTGGTACTATCTTATAAACGTAGCAGGATGTGCTAGACTATTAGAACATGCTAGATGGTTTGTTTACCGTACTCTTCACCTGTGAATTTCTAGACGCCAGTTGCTATCGTAACAGTTAACTGAGGAAAGAAGCAGTTCGATGAACTCTAACACTTACTAACATATATAATTCTAATTTGCCAAAAGAACACATCAGGGTGCATCAGTTAGTCGTTGATTCTGGAGCATGACTAAGTTGTTCTATGCAGCAGTAGTGCAGTACAAAAGGAGATGATCATTTTTTGTTGTTTGGGAGGGGTGTTTTGCCACCCGGGAGTATCTGCTTCCGGTTTTTTAAAATACGTATTTTAAAATTTCAAACAATTCCAACCAAATATTGCGCGTGAAAATCTCGTCATTCCACGTGCTTTTATTTGGGCGATTTGGAATTACTGAAATGATGGGGTTTTTTACAAGGTTGGAAATGCACATTTTTTATAGGTTGTTCACAAAGGTACTTACTGAATCAACACGTGTTTCTTACGGCTTCGCCCGACCGAAGGGCCCTTTCGGATTCAGAATGTACTCGGCTGATGGCAGCCACTCGGACTATGTTCAACCATGGTGGATGGCAACATAATACTCCCTCCGTCCCAAAATAAGTGTCTCAAATTTGTACAAAAGTGAATGTACCTATACATGTTTCATGTCTAGATACATCCACTTTTTGGCAAATCTAAGACACTTATTTTTAGACGGAGGGAGTAGAAGATTATGTCATGTTTAGTGTTTGTTACCTTTGGTTTTTTCGGTGGCCAGCCTGTAGTCAGCTATTTTACTACTTGGTCGTGGATTAGTCTTACTATTTTTCGAAAACAAAGCAATAACAGGTCATGTGCATCACTCCGATGTAGAGGCTGGAGCTTTTGCCCCACTTGGGGGCACCAGGCTCATCGATTCGGACGTCTTTGAACGAACAATACTTGAAGGCGTCCGTAAAGAAATTGGAAGGCGCCGCCGGAGACACTCGTACATATATCTCTCTTTACAAAGTTGGTCAAAATGGTGATGATATCGACCAGAAAGTTGGTCACAATGGTGATATCGACTGGAGGCTGCATGTGCCTAGGCTTTCAAGATCTGATAAATCATCCGAAATTCTCAACAAAAAGCAAATTGCAAGCTCAATATATCCCTACCACGATCTCAACATCTAATTTTCTGCTTTCGCACACAGATTTTTTTAGGGTAATTTCGCACACAGAAATGACTTTTTTTTTTTGAGAAAAAAATGACTAGTATCACACGGTGTTGATATATTTTGACAGGCTGTGTGCTGGCCCGTGGGCTGCTGTGAAGTAGTCGCCTTATCATTTACAGCAGGCCTGTAGCCCGTTTACTCTTTCTTTTAACCTAGGACTGGAGCACACTTGCAGTGGAGACAGAGAGCCCTCACACACTCGGCGGCGATTACCATTCCCGTTCCCATCCACCCCGTTTCCATGTGAGGCGCACCAAGTTCAATCTCGGATCTCCATGGAGCACTGCGACAGGGAGATCCCCTCCAAGCGACCCAAGGTCTCCGATGGAGGAGGCGGCGGCGGGGGCGGCGACGACCGCCTCAGCGCGCTTCCCGACGACGTTCTGATCCACATCCTTGTCAAGCTCCTCGACGCCGCCGTTGCCACGCGGACCAGCGTCCTCTCCAGCCGCTCACCAATCTCTTCCTGGCTTGCATCAAGCTACGTGGTCCGTGCATGCTGGGAGATGTTGTCTCCTCGCCTCGATGCCCGGTCTTAAAGAGTCTCACCGTTCGTAATGCCTGGGGTCTGCACAACCTTGCAGTCCACTCGGATTCTCTCCTAGAAATTGAGCTAAATGATCTGGAGCCAGAGCCAGACGATGCCCTTGGTCTGGGCAACTTCACCATTCATTCTAAATCTCTCAATCAATTGAAGACTGCCAGGGTTGCAGCAGCTCAATGTTATGGCACCAGCACTTATACTGTTAACTGTGAACGGCTGCTTTGCTTCGCTTCGTAATCAACATCAACCTGTTGCAAACATCTCCGCCCCTCAGCTGGAGTTCCTCCGTTGGAATGATGCTTATGATCCAAGATTCACGCAGCTTGGCAATATGGAAAATCTACAGTGGCTGAGCACAGCTCCTTTTATTGTATACGGATGAGATGGCAGCATTGCACGTAAATTAAATAGCTATTGTCTGAGGCTTCTACAACATGTTGAGCTCATCCGGAGACTCAGTTTCACGCTTATATATCTGCATGTGAGTTCAGTTTTATGCAGTTATGCCATCATTGCGTAAACATAGTTCAAATTAAGGAATTCGCCATAGGCATGCAACAAAATTCTAACATGGCTTAGCACACCCAGTCATTTGCCCTTCATAGTAGCTTTATCCTATGAGATGGTATTACCTTTTTGTGCCTTGTGGTTGCTAGTGTTGTTGTTACCTTTTTCTTCATAGTATACTGTTTATTCAAGGGTGAGCACATAAGCTCTGCCTTGGTAGCATAAAAGCCCATTTGTTGTGTGTTATTGACTTTGTAAACGAGATTCTCATGTCCTTTCAATTTGTTATTAATTATCCTTTTTTTTACCTCCCACAGATCTACACCAAGAGATCACTAACCATGAGAAATGATCCATTTTTATGTCTTTGCATGAATCTACAGAACGACATGACTGAACAGCAGTACTTGATGGAAGACATTACAAGGCTCCCGAACATTGCACGCCTGTACTTGACTATAAAGCATGGAGCTCATTCCTTTGGAGCTAGTGTGTTCCATGTTCTCAGGATGTGTAGTGGTGTGAGAAGGCTGACACTTACACTTGTTAGCTTATGTCGCCACCCTGAGGTAATACTATCCTTACTCTGTTCATCACCTGGTGGTACATTCATATTTCTTGGCACACCTAGGCTTGAGCTGCTAGTACTAGGTGTTGGCTTTATACGGGATGCTTTGTGCGAAATTATATCTGTGGCAAATACATGGCTTATGTGTTATCTGCTAATGACAATGAATGCTAGGCGATGGTTACTTGCTAATATATTTTAAAGGTGGTTAGTCTGTTGCAAATGAGCAAAATTATCAGGCAATGCATGATTCAATATTTTCTTATCCATCAGTTAAACGGAATATCTCCTTTTTGTCTTCTCTCCCATAAGATCGTTCTCAGGTGACCCTCTCTCTAGAGGACAGAGGAGCCTGTTGCTTTGATTGTTAGGTTGGGTGGAGTGTGGAGGCCAGGTAGGACCGTAGGAGATGGTAGCATTGCAAGACAGTGAGGTCACCGACTCACCGGCAGCCATCTCGGAGGGAGGTGGTGGTGGCGGTGCAGGAGTAATGAAGAAAAAGCGGCTGCCAGTCTTGGAACCATCCCGACAGGATCCTGCTGTGCTGGCTGCTCCCATTTGAAATATATGACAGTTTTGTGAATTCAACTCAGTCATTGCATGGCCGGCTCAATCTTATATAATAGGATTTAGGAGATAATATCATTATAATATAATGCTTTGGGCATTTTGTTTTTGAAGTTTGATCAGTAAGATAGTAACAATGGTCTAAGACCAATTGTAGATCTTGTTCAAGTTCAGTATGCATAATCGATTGCGTAATACCTGACCGTGTAAGTATTAAAATGTTTGTTGTTGGAGTTCGTGTTTGCATCAGACAATCATATTCTCTGCAATAGGTTGGCTTCAAACTGGTTTCCATGTGTTACTCTTTTGTAAATTTGTTTTTGTTAGATTATTCTTTTGTAAATATGTTAAAGACATGTATATCGTGCCAGCATTAGAATTTCTAGTTCCATCGTATCGGCTGATCTTATTAAGCTGATGTGCACCTTGTTTCAGGCACAAACTGCGTGCCCATCTGGTTGCGTTTGCGATCAGCCACCAAACTGGAAAACCGAGCAACTGGCACTGAATCGCCTCCGAGAAGTAAAAATCATTGAATTGGGAGGAACTGAAAATGAAGCTGCTCTTATGCAACGGCTATTCGATTGGGCAACAGTGCTAAACAAGATGACCGTAACTTTCCATTCCTCAGTCACTGAAAGTACTGCCAAGAAGTTCTGGCGGATTCTACAAAGCTTCTCTAGTGCAGGAATACGTATGAAGAGGCTACGCCTGGTCTAATCTAGTAGTATTTGCATAGTTGTGGAGCGAAAAGTCTTTACCAGGACATCCAATTGTCTGTACCGTGGGCATCTCAGTCTAGAATATCCTTCGAGATGTTAATGCATACAGTACTTCGTATCTGTTGTAGGGAGTACGTTTGAAATATGGATGGTTGTGTAGGCGTTCTTGTCATGATTCTAGTGATGGAAGCCTATTTGGGTGCAATACTGTTTCTACTGCTGTAACTTTTGCTTGATCAGTATGTATGTGATACAGGCTAGTCAGAGGGTGCAGCTCAGATGGGCCGTGTAGTTTACTGCACAGCTACGAAATTGTTGGTGGTAATAACTGGGAGTAAAAGTTGGACATGCATTTCTCGTCCAAAAGTCTACGAACAGAAGCTTTTAATTAGCGCCCCGCGCCCTGAAGGACAGCAGGTGCAGATTATGTGAATTTAAATAAGTTTTGAAATTAAGATAGTTTCTCAGTCGCACCTGATTTGTGAGAAATGAATAAGATAATAGTTTCTTTCTGCATTTTTAAGGATGGGAATAGCGGTGCTATTTTCTTGAAGCACCTTCTGTATTGATTGATCAAGAAAACATGTGTTTACAATAATTTTTTCTAGCACACATGTAGGAGTCACCGAATAGGCAATTAAGCATACAATCACATATGCCCCTCTTTGCAAAGTAGGCTGCTCCTAATCAGGCTTCCAAGGTCTGAAATGATGTTACTTGGGCTCCTTTCTTTTCTCTTCCTCAGCGCTTCTCTTGACAGTCGACTCTAGAGGGTCATCGTCACCGCCCCTTCTCCTACTTCGCTTTGGCGAGGCCACCGTCACATGAAGGGGCATAACCTAGTAGAGGTAGGGTTATGTTTAGGGTGTTCAACCTGGTGGTGATATGATGTCTTGTCGTGAAGGCCTTGCTCGTTGGCACTTGCACACCGACACCATGAGTCCTTGAATATTTCTCATGCTAGGCCGCCGCAAAGGTGGCTAGCCATGGTGGCGAGATTTGGCAAGGCCTGGTTCAATAAGCGTTGTGGTGCTTCAAATCTATGTCATTCTGCTTCTTCTGGTTGCCATGGTGGCGAAAGGTTTGCCGATTCCTCAAGATTTGTGGTGTCGTGGATGGAGTTGGAGCTGGCTCGGGCGAAGTTCCTCAATGGTGACCATATCTCATCACCTTACCTGTGGCTCCGAGAGCCTCTCTGCGCTAGGGTGCTATCGTCGCCCTAGCCTTTTCTTCCTCTTGGCCTTTGTGCAGATCTAGAGGATCTCCGGGTGTTTGTCGTGGTGCCCATCGTCGGGCTATCTCCAAGTGGTCTTGTCCTTGGAGATGACGCCGATGGCTGTCACACCCCAAATCTTGGTAAGTTGTTCTTTACCAAATTAAATACCTAAAAATTTGAACCAACAACTACTTTTCTTAAAAATGGTTGTTTTGATTGATGTTTTAATTTTCTTGTTGGTTTAGTGATCTTGATTAAATAGATGTTGTGGTGTGACTTGTCTAATTAAAACTACAATGGACAAATAACAGATGCTAAATTTTAACACCCAAAATAAAATACTAAAAATTCAAAACCCTAGTTTTTAGTCTCTGAAATCTTTTTCTCCTGAGCTATCTTTGAAAATTAAATCAAGGAACCAAAGGTGTTTTTTTATCATAATATTTTCCATGGTATTGGAGTATTGTGGTTATACTCCAATGTAAAGCCACCCATTTCTTTGTTTGCGTATCCTATGATAATGTTATCATGCTCCTAAAAGGCTATAAAATAACAGATCAGCAGACAGTTAAAACATACCATTTTGTAGCAATTTTCTCTCTTTGCTCAGAATGATTTTTGGATGAATTCTTGTTGGACATCCAAGTATGTGGTTTGTACTGTCTCATAGTAGTATTTCAAAAATTTAGGAGTTTTATATATCTTGGTTTGCATCTGGTGAAATTGGCCAACTGAAAAGAAATCCAGTGACTTGGCCGTTTTTCACCAAGTCTGAAACTCTGAATTTTCTGAAATTCAGTTTGGGCTAAATTCGTTTTGGTTCAAATTTATGAATCAAACCTCACCAAAACCCTCACCTAAAACTACCACTCGACTCACCTATCTATTTTCTGCGAAGTGTGTGTTTTTGTGCTGTGCCGTGTGGCCGTGCACGGCCGTGACGTGCAGAAGTGCACCGTGTGCACATGACACACCCAACGCACGCACACGCTAACCCAGACCCTACCGTGCCAACGTGCACGTATACACGCCAGAGAACATCCCAGGAAACCCGGGCACGCGCGAGGAGACGAGATCAACTCGTATGCATGGCCAACCAGCGCCGAGCCGCGCGGTAATGACACCCTGCACCCCTCTCTCTCTCACTGCACCATAACTCGCCCTCGAACGTGCGGAGACGCTGCCGCCTCGATACCGCCCCTCTCGCCCAACCGGAGCACGCCGTTGCCACTGCCGTTCGGACCGACCCGCACCATCTCGATGCCGCTCGAATAAGAGTAGGAGACAGTGCATCTACTTGCCATTTCACACTCACCCATCTCCCTCTCCAACTCCACTTCGCACACCACCCACCCCAGAGCACCCGAGGAGCCGATAATGGCGTGAACACACCGTGTACTCGCTGGATCTAGCCGTGAAGGTTGCCGGCGCGTCGCGGCGCCTTTCTTCTCCATTCTTGCTCTGACTCGTAGCCCAACTCGAGGCACACCCATCTGACTCCCTCTTTTTGCTTACGGTTTGCCCAGATCAACAAGGCCGTGTCGGATCCGAGGAAGAACAGCTCGAGTTCGTCGACATCCGGAGCCACGCATCAAGTTCATCTTCGACCCTTGGTTTTCTTGGTCTCTCTGAAACCTCCACGACACCTCGCCAACTCATTTCGTCGACCCTAGGTGAGAAACCATCGATCGAGCACCTTGCCGGCGTAGGAAGAGGACGACCGTGGACCGTCGATCTGGAGATCGACGGATCCCTTTGAATCCGTCGCTCCCGCGCGCGCACAGCCGCGTGGGCTGAATCTCGCCGATGGGCCGTGCACCGCGGCAGATCTGACCCGCGTAGCCTTTTTTTTTCCAGTAGATTTATTCTTTTCCTGTGTAGTTAGTTTCTGTACCGATGGTTTAAATCATTTTAAAATAGTTAAACTTAAAATTTGTTCAAACCAAAAATCATGGAGGTAGTATAATGAGTTTGTAACCGTGTACAACTTGTAGATCTATAAAATATTAACTTGTGTATCCATGAAAATTGTTGTGCTGTTAATGGTCAGAAAACTTGTTGATTTTTAATTTGAGTTCTACTAATCCTAAAAATGCAAACTCAAATTGTGTGGTTAGCCCTTGATGTTAAATTTCACTAGAATTTTACCCCATGTGAATATGATGAGTAGTTTGGGAGTTGTTTGTGTTTTAAGATTATGACAGTGGGCACTTTGCACCTTTTTAATTAAATCTATAAAAAGAATTTCGAAGCAAACTCAACTTTAGTAGTTTTTAATGTTACCAGAGAACCCTAAGCTAGCTTTGCAAGTTGTTTGAAGTAATAAAACTCCCTGGATGGATTAAAGTGCTTGACTAGTGTTTTCTGAATAAATAAGATAATAAAAGTTTGGAAGTTTGCTTAAATAAAAGTGGTGTATTGTTGATGATAGATATGGTGTTTTTGTAGAATGCTTACTGTAGTCTTGATTAATATGTTAGTACTGTTAGTGTTTGAAGTTAGGTTTAAATCAAAGTTAAATTAATCTCTTGTGATTAATCAATAGTTGTAAAAGTGGCTTAATTAAGTGGTGATGTTTAAAAACATGTTTAAATATAATAACCACGCACAACTTAAAATTCTTTATCTCTGATTGTTAAAAATGTTAGTGGTAACTTCACCTTGCTTGTTAACAAGTAAAATCCTAAAATTGTAATAACTTGCTTAAGTCATCTTATTAAGATAAAAACTGATAAAATTGTGTTGCTTTGTGAAACTTGTTTGATGCAATGATAATCATGTTCTTGTGCTTGTGTTGCTAGACTTGTCTTGTGTGAATGCTTGTTAGATTTGTCTTGCTGTATGTTGATTGTGCGTTTCTATTTTCACGACGCTAGATAACAACGAGGAGGAATTTCCAGTTGGGGTTTTTTCTAGGGATTGTTTTGATCAGCTGCAGCCGGGACAAACCTTTGAACAAGGCAAGCCATCTCAGAAACTTGCAACCATCATCTACTTTGTTTTACTTGAACTATGCATATTTTCCTGCATTATATATATATTACTATTATATACCCATGTTCTGGTATATGCTCTAGACCGTAGCAAAAACTGTAGGACACCCTACCAACCACCCTTTACTAGTATAAGATGGAATAAAATTATAGGATGGGCACCCTTGTGTTGTTTTTGGAAAAACAAAATGATTTACGAAAACCCTCTTGGGAAGGTGGAACCTTGCCCAACTGGCGGTATGAATGTGAGGAGTTTTCGGAGAAGTGTTTTTCTAAAAACGATACATAACCTAGTCTTCGCTGGACAACCATACAGTACAACCACATTACTCCAAAATGGGCACGGGGCTTGATTGAAGCTTGTTTGTGTTAGTGTGGGATTTTACCTCAAATGCTATAAGGTGTCTCGTGACCCCTTGAACCGGAATGTTGCTAGGAGTGGGGCGACGGGACATACAAAGTGTGGGACTGTTATGAACTTGTCACGATGGACTTGTTGGGATTAACTTTCGCCACCGGTTGCAATTGATGGGTCTCCTGACGTGGTGGTGTGATGTTGTGATATGAGAGAGAGAAATGGAAATTGAGAGAGATGATAAGGTTAACACACGGTGCCGGGGAGAACAAAACCCACTCGAAGAGGTATATCTTATACTAGCATTGACATAGTGGAGGTCAGGATTAGTCATCTGATGAGTGCATGCTGTCTCGAACAGTTCGTGATTAAATCACGACGGATGTACTAGATCTTGTGGTGAAAGTGTACACACTCTGCAGAGTTTAAAAACTATTCGAATAGCCGCGTCCGCGGTCATGGACAGTTGAAAGGCCATGTAGCTAGCATTGTGTCGAAATTTTAAAAAATGGTGTTGTGTTGGAAAGAAAGTGAGTACATGGAAGTACTGGAAGAAAGAGAAAGAAAGTACCTTTGAGGTACTGGGTTGTGTCTTTAAAGAAAACCTGGAGGTGACCCTAGTCCTAAGAAGTTCTGCAAAGAAAAAATCTTTTGGAAAAGCTTTTCAAAACCCTCAATGATACTAGGTATCTACGAGAGGAAAGACTTCTATAAAAATATATCTTTTGAAGTATCTTTTTCAACAAAGATACAGAGATGAAGCAACCATGGTAAATCCTTTATTCACCATGGGTAGTGAGCCCTAATACAAAAGCCTTTCCTACCATAGCCTCAAATAGCATACTTGCATTTTATAAGCTTGTTTCAGTGTAGAGCTTGCGAGTACATTCAAAAGTACTCATATGGTTTCGTCCCTGGCTATTGTCCTAGCCAGACTTTTATCCCGAGGAATATCAGGAGGGAACCGCTGAAGAGGAGGGCTTCGTCGACATCTATTCCAACTAGGACGTCTCCCGGTCAGCTGCCTGTAGGTGTATGGCGTTGACGTGGGCTTTATCGCGTTCCGTTGAGTCTTCCGCTGTGTTATTTAAGTCTGCCCTGCGTGGCAGCTATGTGAACTTGGTCATGTGACCATTTGTTGTAAGACTATGTCTTAAATTCGTGTAATGGATGATGTAACTGTGATACCAACTTAAGTATGTTGTTCACGACACACTGATCACGGGATCGTGAATGAATGCATACGGGTGCTTTCTGGACATCTAGTCTGGGGGCCCCACAATGGCCGCGACGTGGAGCACAAGAATGGTATCGGTGGAGGAGGACCTGATGACTTTTTTACCGATCTTTTCAAGGTCCTATCTATAAATGGCAAATACTTGGGTGTATTTTTTTTTGTTCTAGGGTCTTTCGTGTAATTGTTCCCACCAATTAGTGGCACCCTTCCGGGTTCTTTTGTGCAAAAAGATAGTTTTGAAAAAATAATCCAAAATTTGACACAAAAAAAAACCAAACTGCACGTATCGTAACATCGACTGAACAATATGGCAAAGCCTGACGAGACGGGCATTAAGGCGGCGCCGCCACCTCCCCATCAAGTTGGAGCCCGAGGACGACACCCAATGGACAGACACCCTGAATGCAATACAATCGTCCATGGAGACCCGTTGTGATTCAACTCCACTCCCATGACGGGTTTTAGATATGTGTTTGTTAAGTTTTTGTAGTTTAAATTTAGTTTGTATTGAACTGTGTTTGAATAAATCTACTCCCTCCGATCCATATTAGTGGGCATAGTTTTGTCTAAATTCATATGTATCTAGTTAAGTATTTAGACTAGATACATGTGTATCTAGACAAAGTTGTGCCCACTAATATGGATCGGAGGTAGTAGTTAATTTAGCTTTTTTTTAGGGGAATCTAGTTAATTTAGCTTTTTTTAGAACAGTTAATTTAGCACTGATTATCTTTCGCACAAAGAATTTATAGTGCTGGCGCGTGGGCTGCGGTGCGTAGTAGGACGCTCCTAGCCCACGAACAATTAATTTAGCTAGCCCGTCGATATGTTTTTAACCTAGGAGGACACTCGCAGTGGACAGCGCCAGTCCTCCCACACTTGCACATGCGAGTCGGCGGCGGCGCCGACAGTCCCCGTTCCCAATCCACCGGCAGCGGCGACCGCGTCGGGACTGCCTCCCGTCCCCCGTCCCCATCTCGAGAGGGTGTACTCGCTGTGAGGCGCACCAAGTCCATCTTCGGATCCTCCATGGAGCACCCCGACGGGAAGATCCCCGTCAACCGTCCCAAGCTCTCAGATGGCGGCGACGGCGAGGACCGCCTCAGCGCGCTTCCCGAAGACGTTCTCATCCACACCCTCCTCAAGCTCCAGGACGCCGCCGTAGCCGGGAGAACCAGCGTCCTCTCCAGCCGCTGGCCCTGCCTCTGGACCCTCCTGCCGAAGCTCAGCTTTCTCTCCGCCAATGACCCGCAGCGCATATGCCTCGCCCTAACTGCCCATCAAGCGCCGGTCCTCCGCAGCCTCGCCGTCGCTCTACTCGACGCCCCTGCCGAATCCGTGGCGGCCTGGCTTCCCATCGCCGCCCGCCGCCTCTCCGGCGATCTATGCCTCATCAACAAGGTGGCACAGAACGCATCGGGGGACATGGCCGGTGAAAGAGGCGCCCTGGAGCTGCCCTGCTTCGAGAAGGCCACCGCGATCTTGCTCCAACTAGAGCATCTTGCGGTCTCCATGCCGCCCTTTGGTGTATTCGCCCAGCTCACTGCTCTCTGGCTGGCCCGAGTCCATCTACATGGTCCGTGCATACTCGGTGAAGCTGTTTCCTCACCGCGGTGCCCATCTTTGAAGAGCCTCACCGTCCATGATGTCTCCGGTATTGACAACTTCATCATTCATTCGGATTCTCTCCTTGAAATCGAACTAAAGCATCTGCAGGCAGACGATGATGCCTCTGGTCTGCGCAACATCACCATTAATTCTGAGACCCTCAAGCGATTGGAACTGAAAACAGTGCATGGGTTGAAGCAGCTCACTGTCATGGCACCGGGACTCGTACAATTGAAATTGACCGGCTGCTTCAGTTCCACTTTTAATCCACCGCTTGCAATCATCTGCGCTCCTCAGCTGGTGTCCCTCCGTTGGGCGGATGATTATGATCCAAGATTCACCCAGCTTGACAAGATGGAAAATCTACAGTCGCTGGTCACATACCCGTTTTTTGTATATGGACAATATCATGCACACAAATTACTCAATAACTATTGTATGAAGCTTTTGCGGCGCTTTGAGCTCATCCCGACTTTGTTTTTCACGCTTATCTGTCCGCTGGTGAGTTGATTTTTCTGTGAGTTATGCATCTTCTGGAACGTTCAGTTTAATACATGTTCCATAGACATATAAAAATTCTAACTTCTTTTTCTTTGCCTACCTTGAAACATGGCTTGGCACATCCAATCGCTTATCCTTCTTAGTAGCATGATATCCTCTGAGAAGCCATTACTTCTTTCTTCCATTGAGCAGTGAGCATTTAACTTACACATTAGGACCCTGGGTATATTGTTCTTCATGGGGGCAAATGAGCTCTGACTTGCTAAGATTAAAGAACCATTTCTTGTTTGTTTTGACCTTGTAAACGATATTGTTGTGCCATTTCCATTTATACCTTTTCTTTTTTGTTACTTACCATGACTCTACTGCAGGAAATTGCTAACCATGAGTACTTGATGGAAGACCTTACAAGTCTACCAAACATTACATCCATGATTCTGCACATAGAGTCAAATGGGCATTCCTTTGGAGCCAGTTTGATTCATCTCCTCAGTATGTGTACTGGTGTCAGAAAGCTGACCCTTATATTTGATTGCACAACTAGCCGTCCTGTGGTAATACTATCCTTACTTTGTTTATCTAATACTTTTGTATGCATTTATATTTCTTGGCATGCCTAGGCTTGAGCTGCTAGTTTCTGTGCTCTAGGTGTTAGTTACTTAGTTTGTTACTGGCTGGATGCTATTCTCCAAATTATATAGGTGGAATATATATGGCTTATGTATCTCCCAATAACAATGCATGTTACTCTAGTGTCGGTAACTTGGCCATTGGTTTCCTTCTTTAAACATCGTTAGTGTGGTCGAAGTGAGAAAACTATTGAGTATGATTCTGGATTTTGTTTTCCACAAAGAAACGAGATACCTCCTTCGTATTTTCACCAATTATTCTTCAAGAACGTTCTCAGGTGACCCATCTCTCTCAGAGCAGTGTGCTCCTGTGATTGTTAGGTTAGGTGGAGTGGGTTGCAGGGGAGGAAATGGTGGCATTGAAAGGTGACGAGGTCGCCGGCAGGCAGCCCACCAGGGAGGGCGGTGAGGGCGCCGGTGCAGAATGGGTGAAATGATGGGGGAGATTATGGCAGCTCTCATTAGACATGCAAGGCGCAATTTCACTTGAGAGGTTGCATGGCAGGCTTAATCTTGCTGAAATAGTTAAGATTTCAGGATCAGTATCAATATAGTGCGTTGATGGAGCATGTTTTTTAATGATTTCATCAATAACAATGGTCTAATCTCGATTTAAGATCCCTTCAGTATGGCTCAACGATAGCACAATATGCGACTTTGTTTCAAAGAAAAGCACAATACCAAACTGTTTAGATAATAAAATAATAATTGTTGTGCGACTTTGTATTTACATAGAACAATCATATACACCGCAGCAGGTTTTCTTCATACTAATTTCCAGGTGTTTCTCGCCTTCAAACTAATTTCCAGGTTTTCTCTTTTGTAAAGTTGTTAAGAGAAATATCTTAAATATCCAGGCAGCCTTGGAATTTCTAGTTGCATTATTCTTATGCTATGGCATTCAATCATATCGGTTAATCATATTACGCTGGTCTGAACCTTGTTTCAGGGAGAAACTGCGTGTCAATCAGGATATGTTTGCGATCATCCAGCTAACTGGAGAACTGAGGAACTCACGCTGAATTTACTCAAAGAAGTAGAAGTTGAAGTTAGTAACTTGAGAGGAACTGACCATGAAACTGCTCTTGTGAGGCGGTTATTCGACTGGGCAACAGCGCTACAAACTATGACAGTAAGTTTCGGTCGCTCGGTACCTGAAAGCAAGGCCAAGGAGTTCTGCCAGATGCTACAAAGCTTCTCAAGGCCAGAAACATGTCTGAAAGGGCCACACTTCGCCTGATCTAGTCGCATCGTTACATGTGGCACCACTTGTTCAAGAAAACGTTGCATTTTCAAGGAGCTCGTTGCTTACGCTGGTGGTTGCTTTGTAGTCTTTACATCTCGTCTAAGTATCCACTGCAATGTTTGTGAACGTCAGACTGTTAAAACATGCTTCGATTGCACCTTCTTAGATGTTAGGCTGCATCGATTGCTCTTTTTTCCACTATCTTATGCATGTTGCTGGATGTACTAGACTGTTAAAACATGCTTTACAGTACTCTTCACATGTGGGTGTCTAAACGTTTGTTCCTGTTGAAGTTCATCTTTATGTGCAATACTGAACTAAAACTGAAGTTAATCCTGAAATATTCTGTTGCATGTACTTGCAATGGGAATAAGGAACAGTTTGGGAGAGAGAGGGATGTTTCTGCTGATTCCGTTCATACTTATAAGAGCTGGGGCTCTCGTAGCCAACATATGCACGCGACATTACAAGATTGTGAGATGAGCGGTGTTGAGAATTTCTGTGGGGTGTTCGCCTCCATGCAAGATGGGCACTTTTCTGTAGCGTATTGCATTTTGTATTGTAGATGGAGCAGTGACGATATACCAGTTGTAGGTCACATACTCACATTCATCGATCTGTGGCTCTCTCCTTTATTCAGAATTGCAGTGAGCAGAGGAATCGCCATTGTTGGCCAATGGCCATTACTAAACGGGCTGACGGGCTGTGCTCAAACCCAGCTAGAGCCCATAATTCGTGGCCCATCCATTTTCCCCCACAGGCCACAGGCCACACCGCAACAGCTTAGCTCCGCTCCCGCAGTGGCGACAACACCAACATTTCCCTTTCCCGTTCAGAGTCACTCGGCGGCGGCTGAACTCGAACCACTCCCATTCCCCATCTGCAGCAATGGCCATGGCGTCGCCACCCCCTCCCCGATCTCCAGCTAGCGAGCGAGTGTGAGGTCCATCTGCGCGCGCCAACTCCCTCTTCCTCCATGGAGCACTGCGACGGGGAGATCCCCGCCAAGCGACCCAAGCTCTCCGATGGTGGCGACGGCGGCATCGCCGGGGACCGCCTCAGCGCGCTTCCCGACGACGTTCTCATCCACATCCTCCTCAAGCTCAAGGACGCCGCCGTCGCCGGGCGAACCAGCGTCCTCTCCAGTCGCTGGCGCCGCCTCTGGACGCTGCTCCCGCAGCTCTGCTTTTGCCCCGCCACTGATCCGCACGGCATCCGCGCTGCCCTACAATCCCATGAAGCGCCGGTCCTACACTGCTTCTCCGTCGATTTAATGGAAGCCTCTCCCGAGTCCGTGGCGCTCTGGCTTCCAATCGCCGCACGCCGCCTCTCCGGCAGCCTTGTCCTCATCAACATGGTGCAGCAGGACGAGACGGAGGACGAGGCCGCGGAAGGAGGCGCTCTTGAGCTGCCCTGCTTCGAGAAAACCACTTCGATCCACCTTCAACTAGGGTTTTTCCTCACTCTACCGCCTTCCGGCGTATTCGCCCGGCTCACTGATATTTTCCTTGCTTGCATCAAGCTACATGGTCCGTGCATGCTCGGTGACGTTGTCTCCTCGCCACGCTGCCCGGCCTTACGGACACTCACCGTCCATGATGCCTGGGGTCTAGGCAACTTTGCAGTCCACTCTGATTCTCTCCTTGAGATAGAGCTAAAGCATATGCAGGGTTTGGGAAACTTCACCATTCATTCTGAATCTCTCAAGCAATTGAAACTAATAGATCTACAAGGATTGCAGCAGCTCAATGTTATGGCACCGGCACTCACACTGTTAAGTGTGCACACCTGCTTTGTTTCGAGGCTTAGTCAACCGGTTGCAACTATCTCCGCCCCTCAGCTGGAGTTCCTCCGTTGGAGTGATGCCTATGATCCAAGCTCCACCCAGTTTGGCATCATGGAAAAACTAAAGTATTTGGCCACATTCCCTTATCTTGTATATGGACAGCATGAAGAAACAATTAATAGCTACTGTGTGGGGCTTCTACGACGTTTTCAGCTCATCCGGAGTCTCAGATTGATTCTTGGCTATTTGCCGGTGAGTTCATTTCTATGCGAGTTATGCCATCATCTACGAAGCACCGATACTCCAGATCACAACGTATCGGCGTACCGTACTTGCCCGATACCCGTATCCGGTCGATACACCCCGATACTCGTGTCCCTCGCGTGTTCCAGTTTTCCCGATTTAAAAAAAAAGAAAAAAAGCCGATACGCAGCTGGGACAGCGGCGACACGGGCGGGTGGAGGCCAGATGTACGGGTCGAAGCCCATTACTAACCCTAACTCCACAGCCCCAGCTTTGCAGGGCAATGGATCGACTGATGTCGTTGATGTGCTGCTCTGCTTGCTTGCTGTTGTTGCCCATCTCGGTCGCCTGATGGCCTGGTGAGATGTTGCTGCTGTGTTGCTAGGGAGTGAGTCAGTGAAACAGACATGTCATCTGCGGGCAGTGGCATGGCAGGCTTCCAGTCTTCAGTTGGTGGAAGTTAATGCAACACTGCTAGTGTTGATGGTAAGAGGCTGGGGCTTGGGCAGTATTTTGATCTCATCTCACGCATCCAAGCTTTCTGGTCTTTATTACATGACATTTTATTATTTATATATATATGCTCGCCGTATCGCCGTATTGCTGTTTTCTGAAGTTGCCGTATCCCGTCTCGCCGTATCGGTATCGCCGTGTCCGTCTCGCCGTATCGGTGCTTCATAGGCCATCATGGTGTAAACTTGGAATCTAAATTTGTGAATAAGCCATAGGAATACAACAAAACTCTGACTTACTTTTCTACATGGGTTAGCACACCCAGTCATTTATCCTTCATGGTATCTTTTTATCATATGAGATGGCTTTACCTTTTTCTGCCTTTGTGTAGATAACGTTGATGTTACAAACCACTACATGGCCCTAGTATATTGGTTATTTAAGGGAGCACATGAGCTCAGACTTTGTAAACGAAATTCTCATGTCCTTTCCATTTGTTAGTAATATCCCATTTTGTGACTTTACATGGATCTACACCTAGACATTTTACTAACCATCAGAAATGATCCATTTTTCTGTCTTCGCTCAAATCTACACAGGACATTAGTAATCGGCGGTACTTGATGGGAGACATTACAAGTCTCCCGAACATTACAAGGATGGAGATGGGAATAATACCAAATGGGCATTCCTTTGGAGCCAGTGTGTTTCATATTCTCAAGATCTGTACTGGTGTGAGAAAGCTGGTACTTGAACTTTATGATGATGATGATGATGAGGTAATACAATCTGTACTTTGTTTGTCTGATACCTGGTATGCATTCATATTTCTTCGCATACCTAGGCTTGAGCTGCTATTAGCCTTGCTCTCTAGGAGTTGGCTTGATATTGGATGGTTAGCTCCAAATTATATATGTGAAAAAATATGTGGATTATATATCTGCCAAACAATGCATGTTACTCAAGATATTGGTAACTTGGTAGTTGGTAATATGTTTCATCTATTAAAGATGGATAGTTTTTGGAAATGAGGGGCAATGCACGATTCAGGATTTTTTTCCCATCGATGAAATGGAATACCTTGTTTTGTCTTAAGATTGTTCTCTCTCTCTCGGATGCCTACTTGTCGATAGCTATCACGGAAAGGGTGGCGGTGCAGGGGTGGTCAAGAAAAAACATCTGCCAGAGTGGAGCTCTTGGAGTTAGATGAGATGACCCTCTCGGAACCATCCTGACAAGATTTTGCTGGGTTGGCAACTCCCATTAGAATTATATGCTATTTCTATGAATTTAACTGGGTCATTGCATGACTGGCTCAATCTTGTTTCTAGGAGGTTATCGTATTATTATTTAGAAAAGTTTTGCCTAAGTAGTTACGATGTTGAAGCCAACAACAATACGAGGCTGAGAACAAGAAAGTGTTTACGCAGTGTCTAACAACCTGACAGGCCTATCAAACCGCCCAAACAACTCTTTTTTGAACAACCCAGCATCCTACCAAACCAGTCATGTTTCCCTGATCGCTGCGATGATCGTTGAGGATAAATCTTGATAAAATAGGATTTTGGCAATAATATTAATATACTATTGTTCTTTGGGCATTTCTTTTATAAGACTGTGTCAATAAGACAATAAAAATGAAAGGGCAGTTTAAGATCTCGTTCAATATGCTTAATTGATTGCACAATACCTGACCATGTAATAAGTATTTAAATATTTGTTGTCGGACTTCGTATTTGCATAGAACAATCATATTCTCTGCAATAGGTTGTCTTCAAATTGTTTTCCATGTGTTATTCTTTTGTAAATTTGTTAACACACATGTTATATATCCACCAGCAAATTTATAGTTCCGTCATTCTTAATTTATGGCATTAAACCATATCGGCTGATCTAATTAAGCTGATATGCACCTGTTTCAGGCACAAACTGCATGCCCATCAGGTTGTGTTTGCGGCGATCAGCCACGAAACTGGAAAACTGAGGAACTTGCATTGAATTGCCTTCGAGAAGTAGATATCCGTGACTTGGTAGGAACCGAACATGAAGCTGCTCTTGTGAAAAGGTTATTCATTTGGGCGACACTGCTAAAAAAGATGACAGTAACTTTCCATCGCTCAGTTGCTAAAAGCAAGGCCAAGGAGTTCTTCCGGATGCTTAAAAGCTTTTCTAGGCCAGAAATATGAATGGGCGCCTCTTTGTCTAGTGTAGTTGTAGCAATGTGCCAACGTTATCTAGGAACCAAACGTGTACCGCTGCTTCTCCAAGAGCACTTAGCATGTTCCAGAATACCAAGTCACCAGCTTGTGGATTACTCTTGTTGTTTTGTTGTTCGCGTGTCTGATCTCAGTATCAATTGCACTCTTAGTGTAAACAGAGTCTGGTAGATCATCTGGCTGTATCTATTGCACTCTTGCCACTGCCTTACTAATATTTGCATGGTGCACTAGACTGTTAATACTTGCTTGATGGTTTATTTACCGTGCTTTTTATATGTGGATGCCTAGATCGAGGAGATGGCAGTTCATCTTTTGTGGCAATACTGTAACCAGTTGATTTTGTTTGGCTGCTACATGTTCTCTCGATGTTAGGCTTCTGTCAAAAAGTATAAATGAAATTGAGGCAGTCGACATTGTTTTTCTTTAGAGCATGAGTCGTCACTCATATGTTTTAGGGAAAACAGCAGCCACTTTTTTAGGTAAGGAACGCAAAGCTAGATGGACTGAATGAGTGTGGCAACTGAAACAGCTGCAGTTACTAGTTACTACGCCTGGAAGCTTGCAGAGGCATGGCATGACAACAACAATGGTGAGAAGAACTCACCTCTCAAATATGTCCGTATCTGGCACTCCCAAGCAGCAGGAGCTATGGGATCTGATCTTTGCCTGACAGCATAAGAGAGCTAACCAAGCTTGAATCTCTGTAAGTTAGGGACTGCCCTGAATTATTTCAGTGGTTTGAATCAGATGACAACAAGATGAAGCTCGCTCACATAAAACATAAGGTATGTGAATGTTTAGGTACCTGATCTGTACGCGTACAATTGGACACACATACCCAAGTTATATATAACATGTAGATACCTCGAATACGCATACCCAAGGGTATGTATACCTTTTATATACCCAACATGTACATATCCGAGATATACGTGTCGTCTACATACCTAAAATGTACTGAATTCTATCTTGGTGCCCGGGCACCAGGGAGCATCTGTTAATTTATCTCTATATATATATGTATATAACCCTTTTTTTTTGAATTTTTCCACATATATTAAACCAGCAAAGAGTACACGATTACATCGATTACAAAAACAAAACTAAAAGAGACTAGCAAATCTATGAGATCTTCAAGCCTTTTCTTCATACATGACACAATCTTGTACTTTTCTGAAGGCAGCCGTGGAACAACGCCGAAACCAACAAACCACAGACCTGTGAATACCACCGAAGGTTCTCCCTTTTTAATTTTGAGCCGCAATGGTAAGGCTTTGTGCACGCACGCAGCCATTAAATTAATCAAGCAACATCGGCAAGAGCACCACCACTGATATTCCAGGGACAAATAACCGAACCACTTTGTCGACGTCGTTGGGAGCCAAGAGAACGAATCACCAATGCCGAAGACGTAGCAGCCGGGATAGATATTGCGAGGACAAATCTCCTCGCGACAACCATGAGAAACAATCCAAGATTGATCTGGCGAAGCAAGATCTGAAGAACCATACCTAGACAGACTTAATCTTCCAAAGCCACCATTGACGTCGGGAAGGGTATCTCGCCGTCGAACGAAGCGTGGAAGATCACTTATTACAGACGAGATCATCTCCATTAACGAAGAAGATGACGACCAAAACGAAGATCTAACATTAAGGACCTTCAAAAAGCGCCGTGTGCAGGTCCGAGGTCCCCAGCCCTCCTAGTGCCAGAACGGCATCTAGAGGAGGCGAGGACCCGTCGAATCTGTTGCCGGCGACGACGATGGAAGTGCAGATGTCACCGGCGGCGGCGGCCTAGGGTTTGGTTGAAACCCTAGGCCGCCGCCACGATCGCCCCGCTCTCCGCTCGTACCGGTTCGCTCGCGTACGTTTGGTGGCCGGTCTGTAAAACGAAGTTTTCCAAAAGAAACGTGATTGTGGATTGGTGATTAGCTTGGCAGCAGCGATGGACTGAAGCGCTGGGATTCTCCGCCATGTATATAACCCCCTTAAGAGTTCTCTAAATAGTTATTCAGAGCACCTTTCCCTATCCTAATGACCTTCTTATCCCGAACAGATCCCACCTAAATAGCTTATGTAAATAAGAAAAACCTACATGCCACACCCACCCACCCCAGCCACCAACCGCTCATCCTCTCTCCTTCCCGATCCCCCCAACTACCTCCGGTCGAGGGCTGCAGCGCCGCTCGCCTCCATCGCCTGCCGAGGGCGCCGTCTAGCACATGCGCCGCCGCGGTCTCCCCTCCACCTAAGCGCTGCCCCGCCTCCATCCGCCGTCGCCCACCTTCAGCAATGTCGCCCCGCCACCACCGCCGGGCGAGGCCGCCGTCCCCGCTCGTCTCCCCGGCCCGCCTGCACGGCGAGGCCCCCGCGCCCCCTTGCGCCTCCCGGCGAGGTCGCTGTTCCCGAGCGCATCCACGGTCCAGCCGCCGCCCGGCGAGGTCACCGCCCCTTGCGCCTCCACAGCCCGGTCCCCTGCAACGCCGGCGTCCCTCTCCATGGCGCGCCGCCGGTATCCCCTCGACCCTGGCGCGGGACCTCAAGCACCCCTTCCACAGCGCGTGACGCCGCCAGCCTCCACGCGCGAGCCGTTCGCTCCCCGCTTTCCACTGGTTCTTCCTCGAGTCCGGCGCCGGCCCAGGCTATCCGCTCCCCCCCGCATCCTACTGCGCTGCCGCTCCCCACAACTTCCTGCTACGCGTTCTACGCCGTGGCCGGAAGTTCACCCCGCGCCTGCCAGAAGGTCACTGCCGCCGGCAGCCTTAGCCCCCCTGCTCCATCACGTATTGTAGTCGCAAGATGCAGCGCCGCTTCGATTCATGGTTCCCATTTGATTCTTCTTCTGTCCGTGGCTTTGGAGTAGGCGTTCGTGGTGTTCATTTTGGAGGTGCTGCATCAGATGTGTACGAAGTGAATTTCCTAGCCCGTGAAGCTTTTGTATACAGATACAAGTTCAGATGTTGCTGCTGCTTGCTTTGGACTGATGCATTGCATCTCGACCTCCTGTATGTGCGAAGTTCAGATGTTTTTGTGCACAGATGGAACTGGAGATTGATTTTTGTATAGTGGTTCAATGTCGATTGCACACTGGTTGCTCAGATTGTGTCCAACGGCATGTCTTCTTGGACCGAGTTTTTTTCATCTCAGTTCTTCAACGACACATACTATAGTTTAGACTACAGATGGACTAAAGCAGGGGGGAGGCAACAAAAGGAGGTCCACATGACACTATTAAGAAAAAGTAGTTCACGTGACACAATTTTCATGCGGGTAGGCAAAAAAATAGTTTGAGACACCAAAGAGATCCCAAATATTTAGAAAAAATATAAACCGACACAAAAGTCCACGTGACACTATTTTCAAACCTTTTCCATCTTGGAGGTTCGCCATTTTAAAATCGGGAGTTCAGATGATCCATCGCGGAGGTTTGCTATTTTGAGATCAGGAGTTCAGATCATCCATCTCAGAACAATTAGTGAATTTTATCTTAGGCAGTCCATTCGGGATTCAGTTTGTGATAGTTCACTGTCAATTTGACTACAAGTTTGTTGTCAACTTGTCTATAAGTTAATTGTTAATATGTTGTAAGTCCACTTTGATGCCTTGGAAAAAATTCAGTTTGTGTGTAACAGTTCACCTTTGGTCATAAATGAATTTTCCAGTGGCAGTTCATCTTTTTGTTTCACGAAGTTCATTTTCAGATATGCGTGGAGTTCGCTTTGTACGACCAAAAAACTTCACTTGAACACACACCTCTTCCAAGTTCGTAGTATAAAACTACCAATTTTGTGTGGGAAAAACTATCAAAAGGTTTACCGTAAAAAAAATAAAGAAGCAAAACTTTCACTAAAATACAACATTGAAGTCCATTTTATGATAAAAATATTCTGAAAACAAAAAATATTGAATGGAAGTTGACCCCATGAAGTTCACATCGTGAAGTTCAATTTGTATTTAAATCAGGAGTTCATAACATCCATCTCGGAGGTTGACTAATATGTTCACAAAAAATAAAATGCATTCGCGATAAAACAATTCATGTTTTTTGTAAATCGAAACTCACTTGGTGAATTTTAGAAGTTCAACGTATAAAGAAAGATTCACTTTATAAATAAAAAAGAAACATAAATTCACTCAGTTAGCTTCAGAAGTTCTCTATTTCTTTTCGAAGTTCACTTCGGCTTGTCGGAAAAATTCAATTTGACAATGATAACTCTCCTTTTCGTCGGAAGTTTGTTTTGGACAAGTCGAAACTTCACTTTGTAACGTATGCAGTTCATTTTGAATGCATTTGAAGTTCACCTTATTTACGGAAAAAGCCACGAAGTTAACTTTTTAAATCGCAAAAGTTCAAAATCGGGAGTTCATATCGTCCAACAAGGAGGTTCATTTATTTAATCTTTATGTCCCTAAAACATTCAAATTCGGAAGTTAACATTAAACACGTCGGAAGTTCTGCTCGAATGCGCTGCAAGTTTAACTTTATGTCGGTGAAAAAATTCAAATCAAGAGATTGGAGAAAACGGTTCGCAATTTTTTGTCATGAAGTTCACAATTGGTAGATGTTGACTGTCAAAAAATTGCGAAGTTCAAAGTATACAATCTCGAAATCTAGTCCGAATAACAACATGAAACAGAGAAAAATTTAAAAATACAGCAGTTAGTATATTTAAAACTGCTCTTAAACCATGGATAATTTTAAAAAATTGTCCACACAAATAGGATGCGCAATTTTCATACCTTTCCAATGGTATATCATTTGCATCGTTTGGACAAATGGTTTAAAAACTACAACAAAAACAGTATGAGACACAGAACAAGAAAATAGCGATCGGAAGTTCACCATTCGCACATCAAGAAGTTCACAAACGTATAAAAGGAAGTTCGGATGCTCTGTTTTTCTTGAGCGGAAATCCTACGCATAGAAATCATCGCTACGAGCTTCTCTTGTCCAAATCGGCCGGCACCACGTGCCATTGGCGGCAAGGATATGAGTCTAATTTAACTATCTCATGCCGACTTGTCCAATCCGAGCATCACAAACGTGGTAGTTTCAAATCAATTCCTATGTCATCGCTTTTCTCCATTTTCTCGTATTTTCAAAATTGATCAAAAACTGTAATGAATTTCGAAAAAAATTCTACATGAAAAAGTTGCGTCTAGTCAATATCTTTCCAACGCCATATCATTTGTTACATTTCGATAAGTGGTTTGAAATTAATTGCCAAAAAACTGTCCGCTGGATCTAAATTTCAGAAAACAATATTGCTTATTTCTGAAACTGCTCTTAAACCGTAAGGAATTTCGAAAATCGGCCTGAGATAGCAAAGCTGCGCATTTTCCATAACTTTCCAACGGTGTATCATTTGCATCAATCTGAAAAGTGGTTTGAAAACGGCGATCAAAAAACTGTATGAAAACACAGAAATTCGCGAAAACCGAGTGTAGTATTTCTAAAATTGTTTTAAAACCGTAAATAATTTGGAAAACCCGTTAAGACAAAAAAGATGCGCATTTTCCATAGCTTTGCAACGGCATATCATTTACATCAATCTGACGAGAGGTTTGAAAATGACGGCCAAACAACAGTACGAAAACGAAAAAAATCGCGAAAACTGAGTGTGGTATTTCTAAAATTGTTTTAAAATCGTAAAGTATTTGAAAAACCCGTCAAGACGAAAAAGGTGCGCAATTTCCATACCTTTCCAACGATATATCGCATGCGTCATTCCGATAATCGGTTCGAAAATCACGCGAGAAATACTGTCCGCAAAAATAGAAAATCTGGGTGGTCCGTCAGGAAGTTAACATAATCTACAAACGGAAGTTCAGAAAAGGTGCTCTGAATAGTTATTCAGAAACTGGTTCTTGAATAGCTGGAATATATATATAGAGTACCTCATATAAATTTGTTTCATTAAATAATGAACGTCAACTAGGTGTCATGACTCGTTTGTCTAGATTATTGAGTAAAAAATGAGCAGGTGCAGAATTCAATTGCGCTAGTTGTTCATAAAAAAATCTTGCTTTAATTCGACGGAATCATGGAGAGAGATTCATATTCAATTGTTTTCATTATGCTATATATTTTTGTTGTTCAGCAATTCAAAGCATTACCTGTAGAAGATTTTGTAGAGATAGAGGAGATCTGATCTCCAGAGACAGCCATGAACCTAGATACGGCAAGTGGATCAAGGGCAAACAACGAATAGGAACACGACAGATGCAGCGAACAATATTGCAGCTAGGATTCATGACAGCGTTCTTACTGACAAAGGCACGGGAAGAGTAGCTATGACGTGTTGTGAACAAAAGAATTTTTAACACCCCGCACAACCTATTGGTTAGCACGATGTCATGCAATGTGGGAGAGGGAATATCTAGTGCTACCAGCCCTTTAGGTATTACAAATGCTACCACTAGAAAAAATAATTTTAGATACGTTAAAAAGTTATATAAAAAAGTGTGAGTGTTCATAGAGTATATGTCCACAACCTACAAAAAAATCAGTTTCAAATTCGAAATGGATAATGAGAAACAAAAAGAGAAATTTAGTATGGATAGTGACATTTCCTGATTTTGTCTTCTTGAGACACTAGGTGACACTATTTATGTTATATTTGTCTTTTTTGTTTCTCAATGGTCATTTTGACTTTGGACCTGAAAATTGTGGAGGTTGTAAACACATAAAACATGAGCACTCACATTTTTTATATAATTTATTGACACATCTAAGATTATTTTTCTAGTGGTAGCATTTGTAGCACATAAAAGGATGAGAGCACTAGATAAGAGGGAATATCTAGTGGTACCAGCCCTTTAGGTACTACAAATGTTACCACTAGAAAAAAAATTAGATATGTCAAAAAATATATAAAAAGTGTGAGTGTTCATAGAGTATATGTCCACAACCTACGAAAAATCAGTTTCAAATTCGAAATCGATAGTGAGAAACAAAAACAGAAATTTAGTATGAATAGTGACATTTCTTGATTTTGTCTTCTTGTGACACTAGGTTACACTATTTATGTTAGATGTGTATTTTTTTGTTTCTCAATGGTCATTTTGACTTTGAACCTGAAAATTTTGGAGGTTGTAAACACATACTTCATGAGCACTCACACTTTTTTATATAACTAGCTAAATGCCTGTGCGTTGTCACGGGGCAAAACGAAAATCTTTTGACGGTATTGATCAAAAAGTTGATATATCTTGTGAGAGAGTTTGGCTAGTGTTACACATGCTTTGATTGAACATCATATAAGACTCCTAATGAAAAATCGTACAACTATGTGGGTTAAATAATTGATCGTTGCTTCTAACATGCTTCGGATATTATAATGTTTTGCATGCATCAACCTTTTATGGTACTTAGCAAAATTTAAGAGATGCAAATGCAAAAGGTACAAAATAAATCATGTCTACTATGTGCCGCTCTACATATCACTCCTTCAAATGAAACCGATATTCAAAAATTGCCCATCGAGCAGGCAGCTAAAAACACATCAGAAGGTAGATGACCAATGCTGATTTGTCAACATCTAGTATGCATGTAATTTTTTTTTGACAAGGATTACAACTCTTCTTTGCTTGCAGCAGCATCACATATCTAAGAAAAATAGATGGACATGTAGGCCCTTCATGTCCCGGTGATCATTCTCTACCTTTGTCCGACAACGTAACCTTGCCTTGCCAATTTGGGCCTCATATTAATGAGAATTGTAATAACAATGCCTCGCCGTGCCGGTCTCCACAAATGGCAACATGGACATCGGACCCGTTGATGGAGTAGCCACCATGTCCACCCCATGCGCCCAGAACGGCTTTACACGCGTCCTTATGTGTTATCCTGCCCTCCAATCCCGCCTCTACCAGTGCCACCAATGTGCAAGGAGCTCCCGCAGCAAAGGCGTCGAAGCCGCGCGGTCGAACACGGCCTTGTAGATCCGGATGAACAGAGTCGCGCCGTCCGCAGCAAAATATAAGGAGCTAAAAAATACTTGAGATAAGCAGGTCAAAATAAACAGTGTGGAGCATTCTTTCCCAATATGCATACATGTCGCAATGACTGGATAGCAATAGTAAGTGCGTGGAGGACGGTTGGCGCGCATTCGTGGTGCAGGTACGGCTCGTAGACCAGCGCGAGAAGTACGTTCATGGACTTGATGTCTCCATGTAGGATGGTTGGCACACATTCGTGGTGCAGGTACGCCATGGCGTCTGCCACGCCCAGGGCGATGTCATAGCGCGCGCCCCAATCTGCCATGGAAGAGTCGGTCAGGCTGCCATTGGGCCGGTAGGTGTAGAACAACAACCGGGTGTTCCTACCGTCGTTGCCGCCCACCCAGGCACACGATACTGTGGCGGACGCGGCTGGCTTGTGCCCCGCGTGTGCACCCATCCGGGCGCCGCGGGTACGTGGCAGCAATCCAGCGACTCCCCTTTTTTCTCCCACTAAATCGCTTTCTTTTGTTAAGAAAAAAGGAAATACCACGTCGATACGAACTACTGTATGTTCTAGTTTGGCTCTCCCATCGGTGTCCAGTCCATGCTTGTACACGCCGCCTCCACAATCAGCTAGCCTCCGTCGGTGGCCATGCTCCACACAGAGAAATGATAAGGAAGTGGCTGCCATGGACTGCGAGCAAGCCAGCTCCTCCGTTTGCGCTTCCGCTGCCATCCTCGACTTTCCCGTCGAGCAGCAGCTTGCCGCCGTCAAGGAGCCGCACACAGTAGGCAACGATAGGCTCGCCGCCTCCACGATCAGCTCGCTCCCGTCGCCTTTCTATGCTCAACACTACACAAGGACGAGGAAGCAGTCGTGGCCTACGAGCAAGCTGTCTCTTCTGCTTGTGGATCCGCTGCCTTCCACGACCTCAGCGTGGAGCGCCAGCTTGCCGCCGTCAAGGAGGTCGTACAAGTTCTGTATGCTGCTACCTTGGAGTTCAGAATATTTGTAGTTATCCGAGGGCAAATACAGCGGAGGCAAAGACGTGAGTTTTGTTCGATCGAGGGTCAACAACGATGGATGTTGCCGTTGTGTGAGGAGAGGTAGAAGTACGGTGGCTGGGCTACCGGTGAGGAGGATGCACGAGGAAAGACGACCAAACGAGGTGAATGCGAATATTGCGGTCGTATTTCCTTTTTTATTTTTTTGCAAAAGAGAAGAACTTAGAGGAAGAAGAAAGGGAAATCGTTGGATGCCGGCCAAGCACGTGCGATGCACGGATGGGCGCACCAGCGGGGCGTGGCAAGCCGCGTGTACTGCGGCGGCGGATCGATCACGGCACAACCATCTCGCTGCGGAAGGCCATGCTGGAGTTAATGCTAATTGATTGCCAGCTTAGGGAAAAATAGGAAAAAAAGGGGGCGATATCAAACCGGGCGTCATTAATTAGTGCTGATTGGTCGTTACTATTGATTGATTTGTAATGCTGTTTTGATTTTTAATGCTGATTAATGAGAACTGTAATAACGATGCCTAGGACGTATGTGGCAGGTGAGGAGAAAACAAAAAGCTTGACGAAAGAACAAAACTTTTTTTTAGATATAGTAGAGATTTTTTGACACATCTAAAATTATTTTTTCTAGTGATAGCATTTGTAGCACATAATAGGATGGGAGCGAGGGAATATCTAGTGCTACCAGCACTTTAGGTACTACAAATGTAACCACTAGAAAAAAATTATTTTAAATATCTCAAAAAATTATATAAAAATTGTGAGTGTTCATAGAGTATATGTCCACAACTTACAAAAAATCAGTTTCTACTGGTAGCATTTGTAGCCATAAAAGGATGGGAGCACTAGATATTCCTCCAACGTGGGACAGAGGAAAAATCTTCTTCTGACAGGTATATCGTGTTCCTGCGCTCTGCAACATTTGTTTATTTTATAAGGCAAATGGCTTCCGGGTTCCACGGAGCTCTTTATTTTGGAAAATCAAAAGGTATGTTTTAAGGTTTTAAAAAATCTGAAAAATTCATGTATGTACATAATATTGTATTCTACCAACGAATAAAAACTCAGCTAAAATATGTTGTATTCGCGTGAAAATAAGACAAAATCTGAAACTGAAAATAGTGAACAGTGTAAATTTTGAACTCTTCAAACATATCGGATTTAATTCTTTTGTGTAGCCTAGAATATAAGTTATTTGAGTTGATATTGTGCACTTTGGTAGAATACGATGTTGTCTACATCCATAAGTTTGTCCAGGAATATTTGAAGCTTGCAAATATGATTTTTGAATTTTCGAAAATTAAAGGCTACACAGAGCTCGGCCTCCATTTATACTTTCCGAGTGAAATAGGAAAAACACTTGTAACTGCTGAGTTCCATTGGTCACTTTCTTTAATAAGTCGAAAATTCTATTTTTGCGTCTCAAAAAATTTCTACAAAAAAACCATATTAGTAAATATACATCCTTAAAAGACATAAGCTCCCTAGGAATAGAGCTTCCTTGTTGCTCCACGTGTCAACCTTTCATTGGTTTAGACAAAAGTTAAAATAATATTATTTTCCTTCAAAGTACTAAGCTCCCTAAAAATAGATCTCTCTTATTGCTCCACATGCCAACCTTCCATGGTTTAGATAAAGGTAAAAATAATATTATTTGTATGCAAAACTTATTTTCTATCTACTGCATATAAAACTACGGTGTTTCCGAGTGCAGTGACCGGGCTAAATGTAGCCCTTTATTTCGAAGATTTGAAATATAATATTTAAAGTGTCAAAAAATCTGAAAAAATATGTGTGCATATAACCACGGATATATCATACACGGACGAAAAATCTTAATCCAAAATATGTTGTATTCTACGCTACACAAAAATACAAAAATGGTGTGTGAACAGGACAATAACCAAAAATATTAAGAATTTTGGATTGAAAATTTGCACAATTGTAGGATAAGGTATACTACATCCAGATTTATTTTTATAATTTTTTGAAACTTCAAAAATATTGTTTTGAAAAAACTAAAATATAGGGATACACGTAGCCCAGGCAACAAATGCCTTTTTCGCGTTGTTTCCCCTTTTAAGAGCATTTTCAATAGCTGCCCTATTTTAGGTCATAACTGTTTTTAAGTCATTTGAAGCCAAAATCTCCCTTAATGTAAATTTTGTCATTTTTGTTAAATAAAAACAGACCAAGTGTTGCATATATAAAGCACTTTGGCTGATGCTATATAACAAAAAGCAAAACGCGCACCCTAACTGTCCATCGAAAGTTTCATGTCGACCTCACAACTCTTCTACGGTGACCACCGCCGCCTCTTCTGACATTGATTTGGCCTCAAATCCGGCAGTTCCGCCACAATTCTGACCAATTCAGTTGCAATCCACCACCACTGTACAGGGGCACCACGGATCAGGAGGGATTCGCATCGAGGGATGCCGGCTGTTGCTCCCCCTCCCCCCGACACGTGGCCACCATCTACTCTCGCCCGTATTAGGTCATTTGGGAACAAAAATCTTGCTCCAACAGCTGTACTTGATTTAAATTTTTCCAGTTTTTTTTGTCAAACAAAAAAGGCGTTGTAAACTAAATATTTGGGCCGCTGCTATATAACAGAAAGGCCAACGCGTGCAGGACAACTGCCAATCGAAATTTCATGTTGCCCTCGCGCCTCTCCTCTAGTGACCGTCGCGGCTCTATATAACAGAAAGGCCAACGCGTGCAGGACAACTGCCAATCGAAATTTCATGTTGCCCTCGCGCCTCTCCTCTAGTGACCGTCGCGGCTCTTCTCCCATCGATTCGTCCTCGAATTCGGCAGCTCCGCCACAAATTTGCCGATTCGACCGAGAATTCACCACCACTTCTCAAGGGCACCACAGATCGGGAGGGATTCGGCCTCGAGTGTTGACCTCGCTCTCCTCCTGTGCGACCACCAATGACGCCCTTTTGTAGCTTTAGCAAACGAGCCACCCGAGCGGCCCTCCTCCATTCCACTTTTTAATTGTGCCTCCTCCTTCCCTGCCAACACGAGCACGAGTGACACACAACAGCTCTACCTCCGGCTTCACCTCGACTTGCTCCGCCTTGCATGGGTCCTCCGCCTCTACACACCAGTTATCGGGCTCGTCTCGTTAAGAGATTAACAAACCCAAAGTTATTATATAGTTTATATTGCAGGTGCTAGACTAATATGTATAATATTTTACGAAAAGAGTATGAATTTGTACCTGATCATGTATGAGAAAGTAATCTTTACTCATACCAGTATATGTAATAATATCGTCGGGCGCAGCAAAGTGCGCCAACGCCTTCTAGTGTCAACTATGTACGACCGAATATCTTTTCGTATGCAATCCGCACAAGAAAGATTAATGTAGCAAGCAAAATGTGTTTTTTAAACTTTTCCAGAGGCATGATTATATGATATACAAATTGAGTAAAACTATGCAGATATGTAGATAACATGTGTATGTATAATTCTTTTTTGGATTTTTTGAAACTTCAAAATACTATTTTTGATATTATTTAAATATCTGGATCACTGTAGCTTGGGTGTGAAAAATTCTCCCTCGTGAAAATTATGCCAACATGTTCGTTTTTACCTTGATTTTCCTAAGGACCCAATCGTACATGGAAGAGCTCTGTTTTCAGGTGTTGACATTGCTAAACATGGACGTTTAGTAGTAGACTTTGTTTTTGAGTTTAGTAGACGTTTGTTTCTTGGTGAGGCGTTTTGGCTTCCGGGTGCATATGCTCCTGTTATGTTTGTCAAAATTTTAAAAATATGAAAACACATAAAAAATTCTGGAAAAAATTGGGCACTAACATATACATGTTTGCAACATTCATGTAAAATGACGGAAGCAAATGACACTTTATGTAGTCTGTACAAAAAAGACAAATCCGTGCTTTGAAAAATGTATTTTTAGATCTCATTTCGGCCACATATTTTGTCTTTTTTGTACAGACCACATAATATGTGTCATTTGACTCCGCAATTTTACACGAGTGTTGCAAATATGTATATGTTCATGCCCAATTTGTTTCAGAATTTTTTGATATGTTTTCATATTTTTTTAATTTTGACAAACAGGAGCATTTGCACCGGGAGCCAAAGTGAATTTCTGTTTCTTCTGGGCGTAAAGCTTTCTTTTAGATGGTTCGTGCCTTCGTGGCCCATGAGTCCAGCCATTTTCCCCACGCCACCATTTCCCATTCCCGTTCACTCTCACTTCAGCTGCGGCGGCGGCGGCTGGAACCACTCCCATTCCCCATTGAAGTGATGGCAATGGCGTCGGGAGGTCGGCGACTCCGCCACCCCACTCCACGATCTCCAGAGAGCGAGTGTGAGCACCATCCGCGCCGCGCCAACTCCTTTCTCGGTTTCTCCATGGAGCCCTGCGACGGGGAGATCCCCGCCAAGCGACCCAAGCTCTCCGACGGCGGCGACGGCGAGGACCGCCTCAGCGCGCTTCCCGACGACGTTCTGATCCACATCCTCCTCAAGCTCAAGGACGCCGCCGTCGCCGGGCGGACCAGCGTCCTCTCCAGTCGCTGGCGCCGCCTCTGGACGCTGCTCCCGCAGCTCTGGTTTCGCGCCTCCACTGCCCCCCACGGCATCGCGCTGCCTCGAGTCCCATGAAGCGCCGGCCCTCCACCTCCTCAAAGTCACCGTCATGGACGCCACCGCTGAGTCCGTGGAGGCATGGCTTCAAATCGCCGCTCGCCGCCTCTCCGGCGACCTCGTAGTACTCATCAAGACGATGCAGCGGAACGATACAGAGGGCGAGGCCGTGGAAGGAGGCCTCATTGATCCGCCCTGCTTCGAGAACGCCACCTCGATCCGCCTCGAACTAGGGTATCTCGGCCTCGCGGTGCCGCCATTGGGCGTATTCTCCGGGCTCACTGATCTTTTCCTGGCTTGCATCAAGCTACGCGGTCCGTGGATGCTCGGTGATGCTGTTTCCACGCCACGCTGCCCGGCCTTGCGGAAACTCACTGTCCATGATGCCTGGGGTGTGAGCAATTTCATTATCCATTCGGAGTCTCTCGAGCGATTGAAGCTACAAAATCTTGACGGATTGCAACAGCTCACTGTTATGACACCAGCACTCGAACTGTTAAGTGTGGCCTTCTGTTTTGCTAATAATCAACCGGTTGCAAGCATCTCCGCCCCTCGGCTGGTGCTCCTCGATTGGCAAGATTTTTATGATCCAAGATTCACGCAGTTTGACAAGATGGAAAATCTGGCGATGCTGCGCACACCCCCTTTTCTTGTATATGGACGAGATGACTTTGCACCAAAACTTAATAACTCTTGTCTGGGGCTTTTAGGGCACTGTGTGCTCATTCGGAGACTCAAATCCATCCTCCTCTATCTGCTGGTGAGTTCATTTTTATGCCAGTTATGCCAACATTGTATAAATTTGGAGTCCAAATAAGGAATTAGCAATGGCATACAACTAAATTCTCACTTGTTTTTCTTTTCTGAATTCCCTGAAACATGGCTTAGCACACCCAGTCATATGTCCTTCATTGTAGCCTTTTATCCTATGAGATCGTGTTACCTTTTTCTCCCTTTTAGTAGCTTGTTTTGATGTTACAAACCACTACACCAAGGTTGGACTTACTATTTATATTTGGTTATTTTTTGACTTCCACGGATCTATACCAAGACATTACTAACCATATGGAATGATTCATTTTTGTGTCTTTGCATGAATCTACACCAGAACATTACTAACATGCAATACTTGATGGAAGACATTCCAAGGCTCCCCGACATTACACACCTGGACCTGGATATAATGGCAAAAGGACACTCTTTTGGAGCCAGTGTGTTTCATGTTCTCAGGATGTGCACTGGTGTGAGAAAGCTGGTACTTACAATCGAGGTAATACTATACTTACTCTTTTCGTCTGATACGTGGTATGCATTCATATTACTGCCACGCATAGGCTTGAGCTGCAAGTACCCTACTCCAGGTGTTGGCTTGAAAGTGGATGCTTTGCTCCAAATTATATCTGTGGCAAATATATGGCTTTTGTATCTGCCAATTATGACGTTACTCTAGGTGTTGGTATCTTGGTAATACTTTTTTTTTCGTTTTGTAAAGATGGTTAGTCTGTTTGAAATGAGCAAACTTAGCTGGTACTTACGATTCCAGATTTTTTTTCCATCAATGAAACGGGGATTCCTCCTTTGTTTTGTATTCTCTCCTTCAAAATCGCGCTCAAGGTGACTGATCTCTCTCTCTCCACAAGGCGGGACTTCCTTTGATTATCAGGTTGGGTGGAGTGGGAAGGCAGGGTAGGAGATGTTGGTGTTGCAAGACTGTGAGGTCACCAACCGCCGGCAGCCATCACGGAGGGAGGCACGTGTGGCGGTGCAGGAGTGGTGAAGAAAAAGTGGCTGATAGAGGGGGGCTGCGGAAGTGTCGGAGTTAGAGGAGACATACCCGCTGGGAACCATCCTGTTAGAATCCTGCTGTGTTGGCAGCTCCCGTTAGAAATATGTTACAGTCATCTATTAGACCGAGTCATGGCATGGCAGGCTCAATCTTGATAAATACTCCCAGTTCATGTATTCTCATTAGATCAGTCTTTGGGAATTTGTTTGGGAGTAGTATTTATGAGTAACATGCTATTATTCTTCGGAAATTTGTTTTTAAAGATTGCATCAATAAGACAATAACAAAGGCCTAAGGCCAATTTAAGATCTCGTTCAATATGCTTAATCAACTGCACAATACCTCACCGTGTCTGACTTCGTATTTGCATACAACTATCATATTTTCTGCGATAGGTTGGCTTCAAACTGTTTCCCATGTGTTATTCTTTTGTATATGTGTTAAGACATGTTAATATATCCCGCCAGCCTTAGAATTTCATGATATTAAATCACATCGCCTGATCTTATTAAGATAATATATATGCGCCTTGTTTCAGGTACAACCTGGGTGCCCATCAGGTTGTGTTTGTGACCATCCATCAAACTGGAAAACTGAGGAAGTTGTGCTGAGTCGGCTCAGAAAAGTGAAAATCCATGAATTGGGAGGAACTGAACATGAAGCTGCTCTTATCAAACGGTTATTCGATTGGGCAATAGTGCTAGAAAAGATGACAATAACATTCCATAGCGCAGTCGCTGAAAGCAAGGCCAAGGAGTTCTTCCAGGTGCTTCAAAGGTTTTCCAGGCCAGAAATTTGTATGGAGGGGCCTCCCTTTGCCTAATATAGTTGTAGCAACCTTGTCTAAGAACCAAGCCTGTCTGAAACTTCATGTATACTGCTGCTTCTCCATGAGCACTTAGCATGTTCCAGAATACTAAGTCGCCAGCTTGTGGCTTACTCTTGTTGTCGTTTTGTAGTTCGCATATCTGATCTCAGTATTGATTGCACCCTTTGTGTAAACAGAGTCTGGTAGATCATCTGGCTGTATCTGTTACACTCTTTGCCACTGCCTTATTTTTATCTGCAGGGTGTACTAGACTGTTCGTACTTGCTTGATGGTTTATTTACTGTGCTTTTTATATGTGGATGCCTAGATCGAGGAGATGGCAGTTCATCTTTTGTGGCAATACCGTAACCAGTTGATTTGTTTGGCTGCCACATTGTTCTCTCGATGTTAAACTTCTGTCAATAGTGTGAATGAAATTGAGGCAGTCGCGCCATTGTTTTCCTTTAGAGCATGAGTCGCCATTGATTATTTTTAGGGAAAACAGAGGCTCCAGCATTACACATCTTGTTCACCTGCATCTCCTTGCCGGCGCCTTTGTGCAGACGGTTGTGCTTTCGTCTTGCTCGCCGAAGCATGTTCAGAGATCGTGCAAGGACACCAGAAAAATGAGTATGTGGAGAGTGTGATCGGAATACTCACTCGTGTATCGCCTTGCGCCGACGAAGCCATACTTCCCATGGCGTAATGAGGCATCCGACCAGTTCATCATGTTAGAGGAAGTTCAATATGTGGAAAGTCTGGTAAGATCAACGTGAAAATCCACAGTTTCTCATTCATATGTTCGGTGATCGACTGTGGGACTAGTGCCAAATACATCGGCTCATCAGAGACAAAAGATGATGTATGTCTATATGGTGATGTAAAGTTTTACATCACGTCTCAAATTTTAGCCCTTTGTGCCACAAATATATATCATGCTACAAATTTTTACATGACCAAAGGACAGCCGCGAGCAGCACAACCCCTGCTCTGAAATATCCCCGCCCCACTCCCGCCACCAACACCGCGCCGCACGGCCATCCATTCCGGCCGAATCTACCGCCGCCGCCATCAATTTCGGCCAAATTCACCACCGCTGCACCGAGCCGCCGCCGGGTCTACCTCGTCGCAGCCGATTCCCCCTCCGCCAAAATCCGCCACCGTGCAGCCATGCATCGGCCGAACTGAGGTCGAGCGCCGCCATAGGGTGTCACCGTGCCGCGGAGTAGCATCGGCTTCCGCGGGTGCGGCTGATGCGGTCGTCCGAGATCACCTGCGACGGCCGATGGGTGTGACTTGACACTTTTGAGAAGGTGGAGGAGGTCACACGTGCGTAGGCGGTAGGCCACACCGCGTGGAGATACGGTCGACCGAAATCCGAACTAACTTCCCTATTGTGGTGCCCTTTTTACATAATCAATCGTGTGAGAATAAAGTTTATTGTCCTAAAACCAAAATTTGGTGTCATAAAACCAAATGAGTTGGCGTAAAATACATTATCCGTTGGAGTTGCTCTAACCACAAGGATGAAAAGCTCCGAAAATATACCGGGAGCAAACTACAAATACGTGTGTCATCTATGGGCCAGCGTCCACGTCATCATCAGGCCACGTAGGCAAATACGCCATCCTGGCATAGATAGGACTGTATGTGTCCTGCGGAGCTGATTTTTTAATAATACATTTTTTTATTAATTTTGATTAAATATTACGCAAATCGAAACATTTGCAAAATAATACGGCCTCGGCTTCGGCTAAGCCGAAAGGACCCTATCGGCCTCGGCTGGGCCGATTAGGCTATCGGCCGACGGCTGCATGCGGGAGAGGACCCTATCGGTCACTACTGAGCCAACTGGACCTCTCGGCCTTGGCGCAGCCGACCAGGCCCAGTCGGCTGCTGCTGGGCCGACTGCTGCATGTTTTTTTTTTGTTGCTAAAACGGATATTTTGACCATTTTTTCTGCCGCCACCGCCCAATCCCGCCAAATTCATTCCCGCCTTATTTATGGCCAATCTGTTCCCGCCCTTTTTGTCCCGCCATCTTCTCTCCCGCCTGTTTCTCCCGCCAAATTCGTTTCCGCCCTTTTTCCCGCCATCGTATCTCCCGCCTGTTTCTCCCGCCAATTCTTCTCATCTCGGCCTATAAGAACCCTACTCGCTGAGGTTGGTAAGCATTCTAGTCCACTCACTCGAACATGTTGAAGCAATCTGTATCCATATATTCATCATTCTTTAAAATGTTCTTTAACTGTCTTAGAGTCAAGCTAATATGATAAGGTTTAGAGCTTATCACCCATTCGCTCATGTAAAAGAGAATCGAGTGACTAATAACACATATAATACGAAATGAACTGATAAGAAAAAATGTGACTTACTCCAACGAATCGACATCATCAACCATGTTGATGAATAAGCAAAGCTCATCTATTAAATCGTCGTTTGTTAGTTTGATAAATGGTGAAAGGACCGATGATTGCGATAGACCCTCAGCTTCTGATGAATCTATCGAGTCAGTGTTTGTTGTCTCGGCGGATGGTGAAATGAACAATGATTGTGACAAGAGCTCAACATTTGATGGTGAGGTTGATGTTTTTTTGGGGAGGATCCGCAATCATACAGTCCGTGGGATCTGTGTTGTTGTCGTCATCTTTGAAATCTCGATCTCACATATCATCATCATTCAATTCCAAATTGACTAAAATGACAACTATTTTTGTTCTAAAATGTGTCATATGAACCTAAAATCAAATAGTAATCATAGTTAGTTTAAATATTCTGATACAACATAAAATAATCATGATACAAAGCAAAATATACCTGTTTGACAGTGTCGGACAAAATATCTCCCGTGAAGTACTCAATGAAATTTAACATCCAGAGACCACAAGATGACCTTCATAATTATAACATTTTAATTATACAAAATTTAAAATATCACTTAAATAAATCCAATTATAAAAATCTTAATATTATTTAATAGAACATTTTACAAACACGTACATACTATACTACTGACTCCAGAGACGGACACTTTCCTGATAGAATGGCTATACTAGAGCACTCCAGCCGGCTCCCCAAAATTCGCCATATACGTCCGGGCGGACAGCCCGGACAGGGTTTGGCTGAAAACCAACACCAACGGCTCCCAAAAGTCCGGCTGTCCGGCACACCCCAAAGACAGCCCATATGTGGGACGGGTTTGGGGCCGCCCGGACGCGCCTGCCCCGTTGTCGCTGACATAGCGGACCTACCCATATCCACCATAAATCGGACGGAACCCTCGCACAGCCAGTAGATATTTCTCACACTCCACCAGCTCCTTCTCCCAGCTCCTCCCATCTAGCTAGCTCCGGCGGCACCGCCCCACCGATTCGGTGTCCCTCCCACGCGTCGCGTTTGCACTTGCTCCCCGACCAGATTTCGGCCCTAGCATAGCTGTTTGGCGGCCGCATCTCGACGGATCTGGGCGCATTTTCGCTTTCCATTTCCGCCGCCACGTCCGCCTCTCCCACATCAAGTCATTGATCTACCACGGCTTCTCCGCCGAGACCATGGTTTCCTGGGACATGAACGAGGACTCGGCAGGCTCCTATCCTCTATACGAGGAGAGCACCTCCTTCGATCCGGTATGTCCTAGGTTTTACCCTACATTTTGAGTTTCCCCTAAAGTTGTGCATTGGGAGTGTAGGATTTGAGTTGCATTTTTTGAAATGTAGGATTCACAAGCATGTGCTTGCAATATCCTTGGTGTGATATCCGAGTTGAACGACTCCCTCCGAGGCAAGACGATCATATTGGAGTATTTGAACTTTACAATTGAGGAAAAAAAAGAAGCTTGAAGAAAAATTGGAGGACGTTCAAGGTACAAACCGTAAGTTGGAGGAGAAATTGAAGAGGGTTGAAGAAGAGAACAAGAAAATACAACAAGAGAAGATGAGCTTCGAAGAAGAGAAGATGAGGACGGAGTTGCATCTCGCCGACGTTGTCGACGATTACAAGTGCAGGACGGATGCAGCTCGGACAAAGATGAAGAAGAGCAAGAAATGTGTTACCGAGAAGGAGATGCATCTCCATTACGCATTGGGAGCTATAGTTATTTTAGTTATACCTATATTTGCTATGTACGGTATATCTTTGTGCACTAGATAGAGATTGCATGATGCAAAAGAAGTAATTGCATGGACTACATGTGTTTGAGGAGAGAATATGAGTAGTATGGTTATAGAGTATCACATTTTGGGATTGTCCGGTCACTGTCCGAGAGGATCCGGTTGGAGATTCTCTTACTGCCTTGCGACCGACACCTAGCGATATAATCTAAAATATTTCCCTAAAAAAATAAAACAAAAATTCGGACAACCGCTATCTCTCAGCTCTCAGCCTCTCACTCTCAGTCTCTCAGGGCATCTCCAGCCATTGTGCCCCCCAGGCCCAAAAACGGCGTTATTTTGACCCGCCTGGGGGGCAACGACGCTAATTAGAATCCTGGGGGTGTGAATTTCCCAGCTGTCCCAACCTCAATACGCTGTGCCTTTCATTTTTTTAGTCCATTGCTACTGTCATTACAACAAACAGGTGGTTGGCGTGCCCCGTGCTCTCCACCGGCGTCCTGCTCTCCGACGAGCTCGCCGGCGAGCCCCGGCCCCGGCCGCGAGGGTCCGCCACGGCCGCGAGCCAGGCGGCGGCGCGAGGGCCACGAGCGCGAACCCCGGCCTCGGCCGCAAACGCCACGGGCGCGAGGGACGGGCGGCTCCGCCTCGGACGCCGGCCACGCTCATGCGTCGCCGTTCCCCGGCCAACCCGCGTTCCGGCTTGGACAGGAGAAGGAAGAAGGGGGGGGGGGGGCGCAGCCGTCGTGAGCGACACCACCATCAGCGGCGCCCGCGAGACGCACATGTCACGACACGGAGATAGAGACGACCGGCGTGCGCCACGGAGCAGAGCACGTGTGGGTCTCAGCCGAGCAACCATGCTCGTTCCCGGAGAAGGAGACGTCGTGAGCACGGAGCCAGCATCCCCGCCTCGGCCGCGAGCCAGGCGCGAGGGCGGCGAACCGCGAGCGCGAGCCCCGGCCTCGGACGCGAAGGTCCGCCACGGCCGTGAGCCAGCGGCGATGCCCGCAGCAACAACGACGAGGCGGAGCGCGGCGAGGTCGAGGAGATGTGAAAAAAAGTGGCGGTTCTCCCGGAGGCGGAGCTGGGCGGAGGGGCGGCGGCGCGAGGGCACGGTGGCAAGGGGCAAGAACGGCGGCGAGGAGCGAGCACGGTGGAAGAAAGAGAAGAGAAAGGAGCACGGTCGCACGTGGTGGGTTGGGCAAAAAGAAAGGAGAGAGAGAGAGGAGAGATAGGGCGCTGAGAGACTGACCGTGGGCCTGTTTGCATGCAAGCGCTCCTCCAGGCCGAACCCAACGCGTTGGGTCTGGCTTGGGTGCGCCGGCGCTAAAGCGGCGCTAAACGACGCTATTTGAGGGGCTTGGGGCTCCTGCGGGGCACGGCTGGAGATGCCCTCGCTATGCTCTCTCACAAGTCACAACACGACCGCCCCCTTCCCCTTCCTTCACCAGTCACCACCGACGGCAAGCACCACTGGACGGTCATGGTGGCCGCCCTTCCCCAGCCGCCGGGCCCCTGTAATCGCGCTGCTCCACGTCCCCCTCCTCCTCCCGCCGCTGCTGCCCTTTCGGCACGCTTGTCCATGGTGGCCCCCTCCTCTCGCCGTCACGCCGATCCATGGCGCTCTCCAGGCGGACCAGGCCCGCCCTCACCCGTTCGCCGCCGGGACCAGGGCGAGGAGGATAAAATGGAGGCGGCGATGCGGCGGATGCCGCCGGGGAGCACCGAGACGGCGCTCAACGCGCTGTTCTCCCTCCTTCGCGACCACTCCCTCGACCTCCTCTCCCAGGTCGACCTCCGCTCCAGGTAGGCAACCGTCGTCTCCCGCTCCCGCGATTCCACAACCACTAGCTTATTTTGATTCAGATAGTTCTTATTAAAATCAGTCGTCTGTAATTGCTCGTGGCCTCGTGGGCATAATTGCTCCAGCGGGCATACTGCCCTTGATTCTCCTTTTTTTTGTGAATTTAGGCAAGAAATACACCTCCTTCAGGTTCATGCTTATTAGAAACAAATCGAATAAAAGGGCTATTCCATTCTACATTTAGGAAGCGAATCATCTGTAGGTTCTTTGAGTGAGTCTAACCAAGCTCGCTAAAGGCCGTCATGGGCACTGTTTTCTAATTGGATGAGCTTATTCTCCAACGGATCATCAGCACTGGCGACCGTGCGGCCTTGGAGGGATCCGGCAGGGGCTCCCTTGTCTTGTCTCTCAAGTCTCAAGCTCAACAAGCAAATCCATGTTTGTGCAGGTTGATTTACTTGCACCTGCTCTTGATTGACCGGCACGATGAATGTCCGCAAGGCTTGCTCGGAGGCGGAGGTTAAGCGGTTGTGATGGTGTCTTCCCTCGCTGTTGTCATGGTCAACCCTTCACAGCCTAAAGGCAAAGCCATGGATGAAGACCGCTGGTATGACGTCGACTACTGCCAAACCACCAAGGTGAGAAAGATCACCAAATCATATGGGATCTTGACTTGCAAAACTTGCTGCACCATGATGTTGGTGATGCATATGCAGTTCGGCATGGAACTGACAAATTTGAGGCTTTTGTTATAGTATTTCAGAAAATTGGTGAGGCGTCATGCGGAATGGAGAGCTATCGAGCAGTATATATAGGAATGATAACTTTGGAAAGGTTTCTACTGAGCAGGTAATAGCAATGATATCTTTTGGTTATAGTATTGATGTATTTTCCAACAATATATAGCATTGTTTAGTGTACCATTATATTGGTCTTTCCATATAGGTTGAATAAAACTCTGTAGGCATCTTCTAAATTTTAATTATTGTCTTCAACACCTTCAGAAACTATGGGAAAAATGGCAGTATGGACACATAGTAGTCTAAAATTTGTGGATCTAACATGAAAACAAAAGACATTGACATCGTTCTCTTTCTTGTAACAGGAAGGTGGATTTGATTTCGATATGACTTACATTACAGAGACATAATTTCTATGGTTTTTCCTAATGGCAATTGAGCTCTGGGATTTTTGGATATGTTGAGGCCAGTGTCGTAAAGAAAATGCAAATTTTGCTTATAGGTTGCTACTTTTTAACTTACTGCAGTCCTCCATTTTATAATTAGCTTGTTATCAAAACATCTCCTAAAGACTATTTCAACCATGGCTTCCTCCTATAGTTCGTGACGGCCTCGCCACCGCAAGCGCGGTGTCGTGTTCGTCATCTTGGATTATGAGTAGCAAATTTGGAGAAATTTAGAAGATAACAGTTACATATATCATGTTTTTATATCTAAGTAGCAACTGTATAGTGCACTGATTTTTTGATTCTCAGTTCCTTACAACAACCACTAAACAGATCTTTGGTAAATGCAGGATTTGAGTCCATTTATGGTCTGAAGTTCTATGATGGGGACTTCATTTTAAAGCATGAGAGGAAAGGAATATTATTGATGGATAATTCATGTTCTGGCACAGATGATGTCGATGATGTCTGCAGAGGTTTCATGATGGATGGATATTGTGGAGTCTGCTAAGTATTTTGGCAATGATCAACTTCAAGGTAACTGAAATAATCTTTTGTACATTAGTCTTATACCTGAAATCTGGTGTATATTCAATCTCCACTACTAAATTATGAATGATGAAAACAAAAATATATTAAAAGTACCAAAATTTCGTTAATAATAGTGGAGATATTAGAAGGCGTACCCATCAGACTGCATGCTGCTCTTCATGCATTCTTCCCTTTGCCATGATGTATCATTTAGATTATTCCACTTATCGGATTTTAATTCCATGTGCTTAGATGCATAGTTGAATAAATCTTCTAGTCCTTGTAGGAAATTACTAACCATGAATACTTGATGAAAGACATTATAAGGCTACCAAATGTTGCATCCATGGTCCTGGAGATAGAGTCAAACGGGCATTCCTTTGGAGCCAGTCTGTTTCATCTCCTCAGTATGTGTACTGGTGTCAGAAAGCTGACCCTCACATTTGATTGCACAACTAGCCGTCATGTGGTAATACTATCCTTACTTTGTTTATCTAATACTTCAGTATGCATTTATATTTCTTGGCACGCCTAGGCTTGAGCTGCTAGTTTATGTGCTCTAGGTGTTAGTTACTTAGTTTGTTACCGGCTGGATGCTATGCTCCAAATTATACGTAGAAAATATATGGCTTATTTATCTCCCAATAACAATGCATGTTACTCTAGGTGTCTGTAACTTAGTCATTTGTTTCCTTCTTTAAAGATCATTAGTGTGATCAAAGTGAGAAAAACTATTGAGTAGGATTCAGGATTTTGTTTTCGACAAAGAAACGGGGTACCTCCTTCGTATTTTCATCAATTCTTCTTTAAGAACGTTGTCTGGTGACCCATCTCTCTCTCAGAGCAGTGTGCTCCTGTGATTGTTAGGTTAGATGGAGTGGGATTGCAGGGGAGGAAATGGTGACGTTGAAAGGTGGCGAGGTCGCTGGCAGGCGGCCCACCAGGGAGGGAGGTGAGGGCGCCGGTGCAGGATGGGTGGCTTCTTTCTTTAGAGGAGCTGTCGGAATTGGGGGAGATTATGGCAGCTCTCATTAGACATACAAGGCGGTGGTGTGAATTTCACTTGAGACATTGCATGGCAGGCTTAATCTTGCTGAAATAGTTAAGATTTTAGGATGTAATATTAATATAGTGCCTTGATGGAGCATGTGTTTTTAAAGATTTCATCAATAACAATGGTCTAAGCTCGATTTAAGATCCATTCAGTATGGCTCAACGATAGCACAATATGCGAATTTGTTCCAAAGAAAAGCATAATGCCAAACTGTTTAAATAATAAAATAATATTTGTTGTGCGGCTTTGTATTTACATAGAACAATCATATACATTCAGGAAGCATTGGAATTTCTAGTTGCATCATTCTTGTGCTATGACATTCAATCATATCAGTTAATCATATTACGCTGGTCTTAACCTTGTTTCAGGGAGAAACTGCGTGTCAATCAGGGTGTGTCTGCGGTCAGCCAGGTAACTGGAGAACTGAGGAACTCACGCTGAATTTCCTCAAAGAAGTAGGAGTTGAAGTTAGTAACTTGAGAGGAACTGACCATGAAACTGCTCTTGTGAGGCGGTTATTTGACTGGGCAACAGCGCTACAAACTATGACAGTAATTTTCGATCACTCGGTAGCTGAAAGCAAGGCCAAGGAATTCTGCCAGATGCTACAGATCTTCTCAAGGCCAGAAATATGTCTGAAAGGGCCCCACTTCTCCTGATCTAGTCGCATCGTTACATTGGCGCCACTTGTTCAAGAAAACGTTTCATGTTCAATGAGCTCGTTGCTTATGATGGTGGTCGTTTTGTAGTCCATATATCTCGTCTAAGTATCAACTGCAATGTTTGTGAACGTCAGACTGTTAAACATTCTTTGATTGCACCTTCGTAGATGTTAGGCTGCATCGATTGCTCCTTTTGCCACTATCTTATTCATGTTGGTTGGATGTACTAGACTGTTAAAACATGCTTGATGGTTTGTTTACTGTACTCTTGTTGAAGTTCATCTTTATGTGCAGTACTGAACTAAGACTGAAGTTCATCCTGTAATATTCTGTTGCATGTACTTGCAATGGGAAGAAGAAACAGTTTGGGAGAGAGGGATGTTTCTGCTCATTCCTGTCATCTTCTATATCTAAATAGGAATGACCCACTACAAGTAATTCTCTTAACATGCAAGGTGTCCACCTCATCAATCATCTCTAACCAATCATAGCATTGACATCTAAGCAAATGTGCCACCTAATTAAAAGTATCTACCTCACCACTTAATTTTTTCCCTTTCTCATATCGTCATGCTCTTGATGGAGCCGTTCTTTCTTCCGTTACTCCTCCATTGTTACTCTTACTTTTGATATTCTGATTGGTATTTACTCCTCCCTCTTATGACGACAGATCATCTTCCGCACGATCCCCAAGAGAAACAACTGGAGAAGTAACGGATCCATCTGATTGGTAGCTCCCTAGCTTATAAAGCCATGATGTGCTCCTCCACCCCTCCCCAGATTCAGTGCCACCGGCTCTCCATACCTATGCTATTTCTCCTCCGCCGAGATGAACGACGACCTCCTCCGAACTCTGAAGCCGAACACCAACATGTAGGCTCGGACCTCCCCTCTCCTGAATAGCGAATATAGGCTGCATCCCCTTGCCTCTATATTCCCCTGGGCATCGCCTAATCTTCGAGGCATGCACATGAAATCTGCACATCGGTGATTGGTTGCTATTTCTGCTATTCCTGTTCTTGATGTTTTTATTTTCTTTTGTTGCATCCGATTCAGCTTCTCCGAAAAGAGTACAGGCAGCTAGAAGATTCGACGCCAGGAACTTCCATGACGACGTGGTGTACTGGCAGTAGCGGCAGCTTGATGCGTGTCTCTGAACGATTGAGCATGGGGCAAGCAAACGAGTTACTATGATTAATGATTGCATCCATCAGCATGCTCTACTGTCAACTTGAGATATTCTTCGAAGAGGAGACTCAGCGGCTCCTGCATTGTACTTGAATTAACCAATTTATGGCACTATATCTTTTTTATGGAATGCCCATAGGGATTGGTATTCAGAATTGATCTAGCTGAATCAACAGTTAACGTCTTTTTTACCATTGTACTGAAAATCCTTCTGTGCAATGAAAAAACTCTTTCTCCGAGATTTATTAGGATTTATATTAGATGTGTCATGGAACCTGCATGCGCCAATGTGTATTGCCCCCTATTGATCGACCGTGATGTCGACCTAAATTGGTTACATAATAAGGTGATGCAGCCACTGCATCCGGCACCTCCCTCTGTTTCCCTCAACTGTCAAACATTTGAGGCTTCAAAGGAAGATGCAAGCAAAAATCTATTGCTACCATCCGAACTATATTTTTCCATTCAGTTGTTTCCAAACATATTTATATCTTTATATCATGCATACTATTGTAATATGACCAGCATATATAAAAAGTCCATATAAGTCCCGCGGCAACGCGCGGGGTATCATCTAGTACTTATAAGAGCTGGGGCTCTCATAGCCAACACATGCACGTGACATTACAAGGTTGTGAGATGAGCAGTGTTGAGAATTTCTGTGGGGTGTTCGCCTCCATGCAAGATGGGCATTTTCTGTAGCGTATTGCATTTTGTATTGTAGATGGAGCAGTGACGATATACCCTAAGAGTTGTAGGTCACATTCACCGATCTGTTGCTCTCTCCTTGTATTCAGAATTTCAGAGTGGTGCTCAGTTCAGTTTCGTGAACTCTCCAGATCGGATTTGCACCTTGTTCCAAATCATGCTCGTGTTTCTGGGCGTAGAAAAAAAAACCGGCGAAGCAGAGGAATCGCCACTGTTGGCCATTACTAAACGGGCCGACGGGCTGTGCTCAAACCCAGCTAGAGCCCATAATTCGTGGCCCATCCATTGTCCCCCAGAGGACACAGTTTAGCTCCGCTCCCTTTCCGTTCATTCACTCGGCGGCGGCGGCGGCTGAGCTCGAACCACTCCCCATTCCCCATCTGCAGCAATGGCGACTCCGTCACCCTGCTCCACCATATCCAGCTAGCGAGTTTGAGCCCCATCCGCGACCCTTCCTCCATGGAGCGCTGCGACGGGGAGACCCCCTCCAAGCGGCCCAAGCTCTCCGATGGTGGCGGCGGCGATGACCGCCTCAGCGCGCTTCCCGACGACGTTCTGATCCACATCCTCCTCAAGATCCTCGACGCCGCCGTCGCCGGGCGAACCAGCGTACTCTCCAAACACTGGCCTCGCCTCTGGAAGCTGCTCCCGCAGCTCTGGTTTCACTGCTCCACTGGCCCCCTCGGTGTCCGCTCCGCCCTCGAGTCCCATCAAGCGCCGTCCCTCCACCGCCTCGACGTCACCGTCATGGACGCCACCCCTGAGTCTGTGGAGGCCTGGCTTCAAATCGCCGCCCGCCGCCTCTCCGGCGACCTCGCACTACTCATCAAGACGATGCAGCAGAACGAGACGGGGGGCGAGGCCGCGGAAGGAGGATCCCTTGAGCTGCCCTGCTTCGAGAACGCCACTTCAATCCGCCTCGAGCTACTACATGATCTTGGCCTAGCGATGCCATCATTGGGCGTATTCGCCGGCCTCACCGATCTCTTCCTGGCTTGCATCGAGCTAACTGGTCCGTGCATGCTGGGAGATGTTGTCTCCTCGCCTCGCTGCCCGGTCTTAAAGAGTCTCACCGTTCGTAATGCCTGGGGTCTGCGCAACTTTGCAGTCCACTCGGATTCTCTCCTAGAAATTGAGCTAAGTGATCTGGAGCCAGAGCCAGACGATGCCCTTGGTCTGGGCAACTTCACCATTCGTTCTAAATCTCTCAATCAATTGAAGCTGACGGAACTGCCAGGGTTGCAGCAGCTCAATGTTATGGCACCAGCACTTATACTGTTAACTGTGAACGGCTGCTTTGCTTCGTTTGGTAATCAACATCAACCTGTTGCAAACATCTCCGCCCCTCAGCTGGAGTTCCTCCGTTGGAATGATGCTTATGATCCAAGATTCACGCAGCTTGGCAAGATGGAAAATCTACAGTGGCTGAGCACATCTCCTTTTATTGTATATGGACGAGATGGCGGCATTGCACGTAAATTAAATAGCTATTGTCTGAGGCTTCTACAACATGTTGAGCTCATCCGGAGACTCAGTTTCACACTTATATGTCTGCAAGTGAGTTCAGTTTTATGCAGTTATGGCATCATTGCGTAAACATAGTTCAAATTAAGGAATTTGCCATAGGCATGCAACAAAATTTTAACATGGCTTAGCACACCCAGTCATTTGCCCTTCATAGTAGCTTTATCCTATGAGATGGTGTTACCTTTTTCTGCCTTGTGGTTGCTAGTGTTGTTGTTACCTTTTTCTTCATAGTATATTGGTTATTCAAGGGTGAGCACATAAGCTCTGCCTTGGTAGCATAAAAGCCCATATGTTGTGTGTTATTGACTTTGTAAACGAGATTCTCATGTCCTTTCAATTTGTTATTAATTATCTTTTTTTACCTCCTACGGATCTACACCAAGAGATCACTAACCATGAGAAATGATCCATTTTTATGTCTTTGCATGAATCTTCAGGACGACATTACTGAACAGCAGTACTTGATGGAAGACATCTCAAGGCTCCCGAAAATTGCACGCCTGTCCTTGACTATAAAGCATGGAGCTCATTCCTTTGGAGCTAGTGTGTTCCATGTTCTCAAGATGTGTAGTGGTGTGAGAAGCCTGACACTTACACTTGTTAGCTTATGTCGCCACCCTGAGGTAATACTATCCTTACTCTGTTCATCACCTGGTGGTACATTCATATTTCTTGGCACACCTAGGCTTGGGCTGCTAGTACTGGGTGTTGGCTTTATAGGGAATGCTTTGTGCGAAATTTTATCTGTGGCAAATACATGGCTTATGTGTTATCTGCTAATGACAATGAATGCTAGGCGCTGGTTACTTGCTAATATTTTTTAAAGGTGGTTAGTCTGTTGCAAATGAGCAAAATTATCAGGCAATGCATGATTCAATATTTTCTTATCAATCAATTAAACGGAATATCTCCTTTTTTGTCTTCTCTCCCATAAGATCGTTCTCAGGTGACCCTCTCTCCAGAGGACAGAGGAGCCTGTTGCTTTGATTGTTAGGTTGGGTGGAGTGTGGAGGCCGGTAGGACCGTAGGAGATGGTAGCATTGCAAGACAGTGAGGTGTGACTCACTGGCAGCCATCTTGGAGGGAGGTGGTGGTGGCGGTGTAGGAGTAGTGAAGAAAAAGCGGCTGCCAGTCTTGGAACCATCCCGACAGTATCCTGCTGTGTTGGCAGCTCCCATTTGAAATATATGACAGTTATGTGAATTCAACTCAGTCATTGCATGGCCGGCTCAATCTTATATAATAGGATTTAGGAGATAATAACATTATAATATAATGCTTTGGGCATTTTGTTTTTGAAGTTTGATTAGTAAGATAGTAACAATGGTCTAAGGCCAATTGTAGATCTCGTTCAAGTTCAGTATGCTTAATCGATTGCGCAATACCTGACCGTGTAAGTATTAAACTGTTTGTTGTTGGAGTTCGTGTTGCATCAGACAATCATATTCTCTGCAATAGGTTGGCTTTAAACTGGTTTCCATGTGTTACTCTTTTGTAAATTTGTTTTTGTTAGATTATTCTTTTGTAAATATGTTAAAGACATGTATAACCTGCCAGCATTAGAATTTATAGTTCCATCGTATCGGCTGATCTTCTTAAGCTGATGTGCACCTTGTTTCAGGCACAAACTGCGTGCCCATCTGGTTGCGTTTGCGATCAGCCACCAAACTGGAAAACCGAGCAACTGGCGCTGAATCGCCTCCGAGAAGTTAAAATCCTTGATTTGGGAGGAACTGAAAATGAAGCTGCTCTTATGCAACGGTTATTCGATTGGGCAACAGTGGTAAAAAAGATGACCGTAACTTTCCATTCCTCAGTCAATGAAAGTACTGCCAACACGTTCTGGCAGATTCTAGGAAGCTTCTCTAGGCCAGGAATACGTATGGAGAGGCTACGCCTTGTCTAATCTAGTATTTGCATAGTTAGCCATGGAGCAAAAGTCTTTTCCAGCCAATTGTATGTACCAAGACTATCCTTCGAGATGTTAAAACATACAGTACCCCTTATCTGTTGTACGGAGTACGTTTGAAATATGGATGGTTGTGTATGCGTTCCTGTCATGATTTCTACTGATGGAACAGCAGTATTTGGGTGCAATACTGTTCCTACTGATGTGATCAGATTGTCGCTTAGGCTTGTCGTCGTTTTGTAGTTCGTGTATCTCATCTCAGTTTTAACTGCACCCTTTGCCTGAATCAGACTTCGGCATCTCTGCACGCTAGCACTTCAGCCGTGAAAGGATCAGAAACGTATGTGTACCTTCGACTTTCAGCAGCAACAAACTCAGCATCAGCATTTCGGGCTATAATTCCTGCTCCTTCAGTTGCATTCACAACATAGATAGCACCATCGGTGTTTATCTTCAGCCAACGAGCTGCTGGTCTTGTCCATTTCGGAGCAACACTCTCCGATGTCACTGAATCAGTCCCCGGAAAATCCAATGATTTTATAAATTCATCTACCAATTCCATGGATCTTTTAGGCTGATACTTCTCTTCTCCATGATTGAATTTGTTCCGGCTTCCCCAAATTGCCCACATAACTGAAACTGCTACAGCCGCATCATATTTTCTAAACAGTGATGCATCAAGTAAATTTTCTAAACATATAATTCTAACTTGCCAAAATATATATCAGGACGCCGCAGGGTTGTTACCGGCTATGGTGTGGAGACCTCCCTGTCCTGGAGATCATGTCAGCATCCTCGGCGCACTAGCAGCGGACGGTGACCCCAGATTATACTCCTTGATCGCTGTTGTCGTGGCTTTGATCCGGGCCGGTGGTCGCACCCGGGAGAGCAGTGCCCGTGTAGCGGATCCCATTGCTTCGACCATGTGTGCTCCCTCATCAATCTCGTCAAAGGTTGATCGGCCATTTTAATTATTTTTCAAGGCTCACAACCCAATTACACACATTGGGACAATCGACATTTCCATTATTGATAATGGGAAATGGTGTAGCCTATTTGACATAGTAGTTCCTTCGCATAATAGTGTAATTTCTGCCAAAGCATTTGCCAAATTACTACGCAGGAGCTCAAACTTACTTGCTCGTGGTGTCTAACACTCCTGACAAGTGCAACACCATTTTCTACTCGCGTTACGGCGGCAAATAGGAGGTCACTATGGTTTTGCTCTAGCTAATCGTACCCCTTATGAGAGGGCACGATCTGAACCCAGAAGCATCTGCCATGTTTCCCAATTTTTTTTTGTCTTAAACACGATTTAAAATGCCCAAATAATTCAAAACAAAATTTTAGATTTACATCTTCAAAAAATGTGTGTGCGGCGCAAAGTTTTGCGAAAAAATAAATTTATTTTTCCTCCCTGAAAAGGACAAATTCCGACACTAGAATTATTTTTAAAAAGACATACTTTTGCCTTTTTTGTGCTTCCAAATAAAAGTATTTTTCCAGCTAAATTTTCTGATCGCAAAAAGAACATGGGTATGTAGACTGGCTATTTTTCAGTTTTGTTTTGACAATTAGAAGTATGATATTTGAAAATGGGGCAGATGTGAGATGTCCCCATTTTCAGATATGTATTTTCCTTTTGTTTTGATTTTGAGGGGTAGATATGTTATGTGTTTTCCTACATTTGACACTCGGAGGTCGGATCCCGTATGCTTATACCTGGGCCGTGTGTCGTCGTAGTAGCTGGTAGCTGCCAAGTGCCATACATCACAGCAGCCCACAAACAAAGAGAGCCCACATAGCTTGTCGATTTCTCTTCTTCGCAGTGGCTGGCAGTGGAGAGTGGAGACAGCACACAGCACCACATGTGAAAGGACGCCTCCCCGAGTTCGTGGCCGACTGGATTCACATCGCCGCGCGCCGCCTCTCCGGCCATCTTATCCTCATTAACATGGTGCAGCAGGACGAGACGGAGGACGTGGCCGCGGAAGGAGGCGCTCTTGAGCTGCCCTGCTTCGAGAAGGCCACCTCGATCCACCTCAAACTTGGGTTTATCCTCACTCTACCGCCTTCCGGCGTATTCGCCCGGCTCACTATTATGTTCCTTGCTTATATCGAGCTCCATGGTCCGTGCATGCTCGGTGACGTTGTCTCCTCGCCACGATGCCCGGTCTTACGGACACTCACCGTCCAAGATGCCTGGGGTATGGAAAACTTTGCAATCCATTCGGATTCTCTCCTTGAAATCAAGCTAAAGAATGTGCGTGACGCGGAGCAGCTCACTGTCATGGCGCCGGCACTCAAACTTTTAGATGTGACGTCATGCTTTGATAAACCTTCCAGTAATAATCAACCGGTTGCAGGGACGGAGCCAGCGTTTAGTATTGGAGGGGGCCGACTCAAGTTGGAGGGGGCAGAATGGCTTAGTACTGCTAATTATAAGCATGAATGTAAGGAAGTTTATGAAGGAAATCAGCTGGTTGGGGGTGGCTAAGCCCCTGCTCGTCCCCCCCTTCCTCCGTCCCTGACCGGTTGCAAATATCTGTGCCCCTCAGCTGGTGTCACTCTTCTGGAGGGATGCTTATGATCCAAGATTCATGCAGTTTGGAATGATGGAAAATCTCAAGTCGTTGGCCCCAAACGGTTTTATTGTGTATGGGACTGGGTATGACCATAAATTATACAATAGCTCTTGTACCGGGATTTTACGGCTCTGGTGCAACATCGAGTATCTAAGAGTCTTACTTTTCTTTGGAGCGGTGAGTTTGACCATGTTTTATTTATGCCATCATTGCAGAAAGTTCAAGTTTAGGAATTTATTGTAGCTGACAAAATTCTCACTTGTTTTTTCTTTGCGTAAGTCTTGAAACATGGATATTTAGTGTTTATCCTTCCTATTAGTTATCTGTCCTCTAACATGGCATTACTTTTTTTTTCTGTATTTGAATAGTTAGTGTTGCAGCTACAAACAACTGTCGCTTCACTAGTGTATCGTTTGTTCAATGGGATACATAAGCTCAGACTTGCTAGCATAAAAGAACCATTTCTTGTGTTTTTTGAACGAGATTTTTTTTATGCATTACTAACCATCATAAACATGCCTTTTTGTGAATCTACAGAAGGACATTACTAACCACGAGTACTTGATGGAAGACATTACAAGGTTGCCGAACATCAGAAACTTGATCCTGGATATATTGGCGAAGGGACATTCATGTGGACCCAGTTTGTACCATGTTCTTAGGATGTGTACAGGTGTGAGAAACTTGAGTCTTCAACTTATTGAGGAAAGCGGTTCGCTAGAAGAGGTAATACTATGCTTTCTTTGTTTATATCTAATACCCGTGTGTCCATTTATATTTCAGCTTGAGCTACTAGTTGCACTACCGTAGGTGTTGATTTGATGTTGGATGCTTTGCAAGTTCGGTATGTAACAAATATATGTGCCTTATGTATCTGCCAATGACAATGCAACTTACTCCAAGTTGTCATGGCTTGGCAATAGTTTTCCTTCTCCAAAGATTGTTAGTTGGCGGAAATGAGAAAAAATATTGGGCATCATTCCGGATTTTGTTTTTATCATAGAAACTGAATACCTCCTTTCTTTTGTCTGCTCTTTCTTAATATTGTTCTCAGGTGACCTCTCCATTCTTTGCAAGGAATTGAGTGCCGGAGTTAGAGTAGAAGGCCTTCTAGGAAGGATCACAACAGGATCCTGGCAGCTCCCATTAGAATATTAGACAGTGACCTGAGTTGACTAGGTCATTGCATGGCATGCTCAATCTTCATAAAATAGTTAGGATTTAGGAGGAAATATTAATATACTACTATTCTTCAGTCATGTGTTTTTAAAAGTTTCACCAATAACAATGGCCTAAGTGATGATGTCTAGTGGAAAGCAACATTCAAAGATACCGCATAATACTTACGAGATGACGACGTATCTGTACTCGTATATGAGACCTAAGGGATATTCTTGAACACCTTACCCTGTCGTATAAGAGAAGGACTTGGACGGATATGATATATATCTCATTTAAGACGGTGACGTCTATAACACTACGGGAAACCCACGATACGCCGACGGCCTGCGTTTGCCGTCGGCGTAGGCCTAGGCCGACGGCGGCCGTCGGCGTAGCAGCCCGTCGGCGTATACAAATAACCGTCGGCGTATACGTAACCGTCGGCGTAGCCGCTGTGGGACCCACAAAAACGGAAGCCGTCCGTCTCCGTCTGCTCCACCGCGTATTCGTGACCATTTGGTCCATTTTAGCTGACGTGGCAGCACCCTGTGCGCATGGGAAGTGCTCTACGCCGACGGCAATGCCGTCGGCGTATACTTGACCATAATTTCCAATTTTAGCTGCTTGTTGCTGCTGGTTTCTGGCGCATTTTAAATACAATTAAAATTGCACAAATTATAAAACACGACAGAAACATCACATATATATCCAAAATGACACAAACATGATTCGAATTCATACAAGCATTCATACAAACTCAAAATGACAGAAACATAGTTCGAATTCACACCCGGAACACCCGAACTAATCCTACATCTCGTGAGAGGTCGAGCCACCTAGCTCTGACCGCGTGAAAATAGGCGATCGACCGCGTGGGCCAGTCGAACCACACAGGGAATCCGGCGAGCCACGGGACTGTGTGGTCTCACGCGACGAACCCGGCGAGGCACCACCAGTGCCATGCACCACGAGCGCGCGCGTCGAAGTCGGCGAGGCAAAAGCAGGATCAATGGGTGCATTCCTCGAGCAACTCGATCCCTACATGTTTGAGTCCAAGTTAGCAACTTGGAAAGCACAGCATGGCGGTAACAATTTGTTTGGCAAATAACTTACCGGTGTCGCTTGCTTGTATGTGCGAGCGACCGACTCCCTCGTTGGGCCGACGGGCGGGATCCCTGGCCTAGGTGGACGCGTAGGCAGCGCCTCCCGCTCTCCAGTGGCAAAAAACTTCTCGGTAGCCTACAAGATAGTTTAGATGTCAGGAGTTGTAGAAAAAGAAGGTTCAAACTAGAGGAAATGGGACTTGTCATATTTTGCAAATACAAAAGTTGAAACTTACAGCATCCTTCAACTCATTCCACTCCTCATACTCCTGGCTCTTCTGTACCCACAACTGATACTGTCTCTCATAGTCCGCGTAAGCGGCATCGAAGGCCGCCTCGAAATCAGCCTACAGTTTTAAAAGGGAACGCATCTCGTCAACTTAGCCACTTAGCTAGGAACGAATGTCGGAAAGAGAATGAAATTGAGAAAAACTTACATCGGGGCGAGCTCGGGAAGGCCGACGAGGCAGGACGGGAGGGTCGTCGGCGGTGAGGGTAGCCTTGACACGCGAGAGGCCCAACTCAGGAGTACGCGTGAGTACCGCACTAAGCATGAGAGGACGGCCATGCTCCCAACCGTTCCCGGCAAGGACCACCGCTCTCTCGTCGGTGTCATGCTGAAGAGGGTTGTCCACAAACGGATTTATACCCTGGAACGTCTCGACGTATGCCTTTATCCCCTCCTTGGCAGTGCCGAAGTAATCGGGCTGCGAGGGCTGAGGCTCAGAAAAATTGGGCTTCTTCATCTTCATCCTCTCCCATGTTTGCATGTGCGTAAGAGGCTCCCCGAGATCGGCCTCCTGCAATGCCAAAGAAGTGTCATGCGTATCAAGTAGGAACATGAGGGGAAATAAATGAAGATTGTTTCATGTATATATATACCAGCTTTGCCTTGAAGCGATCATGGTTGCGGGCACCCGCACAATGTGTCCCCCCGCTCCCGCGGTTTAACTTGTTTCGCTCGCTCATGGCCTTGAACTCGGGGTCCTCCCCAGCCCACCTAGACACCAACGCCCTCCACGCGTCATCCTTGCCATAGGCCCATGAGGGCTTGAACTGAAAAAACAATACTCATTGAAGAACGGATTATGCAATTGCAACTTAGCAGCAACATATAATCTCATTAAGAATCTACTTACCGCCATGTAGTCATCTACGGTCACCTCAAGTGGGTTCTCCACAATCTCATGCTTCACCGCCTTCTTGCCTAACGTCTCAGTACTGAAATGATTGATGATGGTATGCTTTGCATTGTAGAACTGCTGTCGTGTCAACTTCCTACAAGCCCCCTCCAAAGTCCTGTCCGCATCGGCCTGCTGCTCAGGAAGTACCCTATAGAACCTCTTTAATCATGCACAAAAAACAAATTGTGAGAGCATGGTGGGGACATCAAGTATGAACGAAATTCGAAAAGTTCAACTTACCCAAAACTTGTTGATCACGGCGTCAGAACATTTCCCGCCGCTCGCGTAATTGGCGGCCTGATAGTCTACCCAATGGGTGGCTAGCTTCGTCGCGCCGTTGGGGACGGTACTGTACAAGCCCGGCCAAAACTTCCTAATCAAAGCTCCAATCAGGGTGTTAGGCACACGGGTTCCCGCAGGATGTATCCAGTTGCTGCACAATAATTAAACATTACTAAATGTCAAATTGTCCTGACCACAATGAAGTTACCATGTTCAAAATTAGTATATATAGTCACTTACTCTTTCCCATTAGGCGTAATGAGGATCTTCGCCTCCTCGGTAGCAGGTTCCTTGTCCTCATCAGGGACCTGGGATTCCCCTCGAATCCTTGGCTTCTTCGGCGGCGCGGAGGGCCTCGCCTCCGAGTCCGTGGAGGGGCCCGTCCCCACGTCCGTGGAGGGGCCCGTCTCCTCCGAGTCCGTGGAGGGGCCCGTCCCCACGTCCGTGGAGGGGCCCGCAGAGGGTATGTCCGAAGACACGTCGTCCCCACCTCGCCCTCGTCCTCCCTCACCTCGCCCTCGTCCTCCACCTCGCCCTCGTCCTCGTCCTGCACCTCGTCCCCTCGGAGGATCTCCACCCTCACCTGCATTGAGAAAGGGTGAACAATTAAGCATAAAGACATGATCCAATTAAGAATTGCATCACCTCTACTCTCACCACTGTCAGACCGGTAACGCTGGGTCGGAATAAGTTGTCTTCCACTTTTAGTAACTTTCTTCTGGCGTAGCTTCTTCACCAAGGAGGCCGATGATTCCTTGCCTTGGCTCATGTTGGTCAATCACCTGCATTGAGAAAGGGTAAACTTAAAAAAATGTAAAGTAGCTAATCTATAAAGTGAGACAACTATGATTAGCAAAGGTGTCATACTTATTATTATGGGCACGTGTATGGTCATGCACATATACTGAGACTCAGTTTTTGGAGAACCACTAGAATGGGTATATATTTAATTTTCCAACTTCAAAGATGTAGCAACGATTTGTTCTATCCATACACAAAGTTTTTATTTTGGTTCGATATTAGATAGGTACAAAAGGTGGGTATATTGGTATTGTTCCTAGATTAGGTATTGTACCTAGATTACACAAAGTTTTTCCAACTTCAAAGATGTAGCAACCAGTTTACAAATTACCTAGCACAAAATCAAAATCACTAATGTAAATAAAAATAATTGCATGTAGTATTGGTAACAGGTTGCTGTACTACTACATATAGAGGATGGATCAAGGAAACGAAATGTAGGTAGCAAAAGGGCAAGATCATCTACTCCAACCCATCGTGAAGATAGCATCATTGTACGCCACTTTAGTTTACCTCTAATATTTAATGCTTTGTGTTATATTTTTGGACGGAGGTAGTAAATTCTAAGAAATCATCTGATTACTAAGAAAAGGCACACACTGTAATTTTTATCTAATAAATCTAAAGCAAGAGCAAGAAGCTAACCCTAAATCTAAAGCAAAAAGTACAAGATGATTTGCTAGGCTAATTATACAAGACGTTTGCAAGAAGCTAACCCTAACTCCCAAAATACAAGACGTTTGCTAGGCTAATTATCAAGAGCAAGAAGCTAACCAGAAGAAGAGGCGGTGGCTGCCACGGGCAGTGCGGGTTGGGGCGGCGCGAGACCGCGCTCGGGGAGGGGGCACGCTCCGAGGCGAGGTGAGGCGCTCCTGCTGTGGTGGCGTTGGGGGCGGCCGGAGGAGGTGGTGGCGTTGGGGGCGGCCGGAGGAGGTGGACTGGAGGTGGTGGCGTCGAGGTGGGTAGGGCGGCGGCGGCGCGGCGAACGGGGTGCGGTGGTGGCGCACGAGGTGGGTAGGGCGGCGGCGGCGGCGAACGGGGTGCGGTGGTGGCGCACGAGGTGGGTAGGGCGGCGGCGGCGGCGAACGGGGTGCGGTGGTGGTTTGGAATTGAAACGCGCGGGGTGTGGGGGGGAATTGGAACGCGCGGGTGGGCTAAGAAAATTCCACCAAGCCTACGCCGACGGCTTTGCCGTCGGCGTATGGTTTTTGCCGTCGACGTATTATTTACTAAGTGTTCTCGAGATTTATAGCTCCAAATAAATCAAATAAATATGTTCTGGAAAGCTTATGAATTTTTTTAACCAACCCAAGTGGTTTCATTTCATTTAGATAAATAATAAAAATGTATTATTCAAAATACCACAAAGGTTTCTGATACTCTTTGCATCTTGATAAATGAGATGAATCAGTGCTAATTGCAAAACTATTTGCATCTTGAGGACCCTTCAAAACAAAAGAGTCACGTTACCATGGAACATAAGAAAACTAAACTAGACTTTATTTGTGTTAGGTTAGTCCATTGGGGCTTGTGAAACCAACTTTTATCAAAATTAATCGAAACGGAGTAGTAGCAACTAAGATAGAACAAACTTGGGTACATAGACGAATGACAACAAACTCGGGTACATAGACGAATGACAACAAACTTGCACTAGTAGGAATGTGCTTATAGCCACCAGTCTACATCTTTATTTAATCCATAATACATCACGAATAATGTAACTAACTTTTGCCGGGTCCTAAGCCGCGAGGTGCTGAGCGGCCGGCGGCTTGCACCCAAAGATAAGGAACCATCACTGGGGCAATACTCACATGAGGAGGATCCCTATAAAGTGTATACCACATATTGTCATGCACCGCTTGCGTATCCAACCTAACCAGGTAGCGACGGACGTGCTCGTCCTCCTCTCTGATACGGTGACGCACCTCCACCTCGGGGGCGGCGGCCTCTGCACCGAGGCTGGCCCACGCGACGGCCACCAAACAAGATCCGGGTCGACGACGTCACCCGGATTCCTCACCAAACTACGCGTCCCGGAAGACACCTCCCAGTGCCAGCCCGGCGGAGCCCAGTCCCGGACACTGCCCGTGTCCAACAAATGGCCGGTGGTCATCATCGATTCCCGCCGAGATCTGAAAAAATGAGTGGGGAATTTGATCAAACAACTAAGGTGCGTGCAACCTAGGTACGTAGGGGAGGGAGAGGGCAGCACCTTGGCATGGCGGACGGCACACGCGGTGGTGACGCCACGGGAGAGTGATGAGGGATCAGATATCAGTTTAGATGTGTTATGCCAATGGAGGCCATGACTACATATATATAGTGAGAAATGGGCTTCTGAGCTGTAGTATGCCCAATCAGGAAGAAGCACACGGATCGTGTGTTTCCTTCGTGCGCTTCTGAGCCGTTGGATCAGCGGTGTGTTTCTTTCGAGCGATGGTGAGCCGTTGGATCAGGTCGAAGATATTGTTAGTCATCCACCTTATCTCCGTGAGCTACCACTTCCACCACCACCACTCCCACCTCCTCGGCAAATCATCATTGCGTCACCCTAATCCAGCGGCTGGATTCAACCTACCTGCGGGTTTGTGTTTCCAACAGCGTCGTTGTGTTGTCCTTATTCACCGACCTACAGGAGGTGGCTCCAATGGCTGGCCGGTGAACAAGGACGAACACAATAATGCCAGGGAACATGCCAGCAGGTAGGCTAAATCCAGCCATTGGATTCGGTGGCGAAGGTAGAACAAAACACACGGTTTCTCCTGCAAATCGGCCTTCGATCCACGGAGCGGCAAGACGTCTCTGATGATTTGCAACCGTCTGGCAAGACGTCTCTGATGATCTGCAACCGTTTGGAACGGTCGCAGGTCATCAGAGACGTCTTGCCGCTGGTTGCCCAAAGATGCCTCTCCGAGTGACGCTGGAATGTTTTGTGTGAATGAGTAACCTGTCTGAGGAGGTGGGCTATATATAGACCTGCCTCTCCGAGTGACTCCCTCCAGTTAGCCAATCAGGAATAAGTACGCGGATCGTGTGTTTTCTTCGAGAGCTTGGGAGCCGTTGGATCAAGCGAAAGAAACACACCGCTGATCGAACGGCTCACAAGCGCTGGAAGGAAACACACGATCCGTGTGCTTCTTCCTGATTGGATCAGGAAGAAGCACACGGATCGTGTGTTTCCTTCGTGTGCTTCTGAGCCGTCGGATCAGCGGTGTGTTTCTTTCGAGCGCTGGTGAGCCGTTGGATCAGGAAGAAGCACACGGATCGTGTGTTTCCTTCGTGTGCTTCTGAGCCGTCGGATCAGCGGTGTGTTTCTTTCGAGCGCTGGTGAGCCGTTGGATCAGGAAGAAGCACACGGATCGTGTGTTTCCTTCGTGCGCTTCTGAGCCGTTGGATCAGCGGTGGGTCCTGGAGACGCGCTCCAATTCTTGAATGCACTGCAGCCCCTGTTGATGGAATTTTTGCTTCTGCATTGATATTAAACAAACCATGCAAATTACAGTGACAACATAAATTACACAGAGAACATTCTTGAACCGCCGATACATAATTGACTAAGAAACAAGTAAACATGCATGTAGAACAAATTACAACAATCATGAACAACTAACAAACTTCTCCACCCTACGCCGTGCGTGTGCTGCCACCCTTGCTCTTTGACGAAGATTCTGCCTTCTTGCCTTTGCCCTTGGACGAAGCTTCAGCCTTCTTGCTCAGTGCTTCAACCCTCCTTTCCTTTGACGACGGCATGAAATCGTCGTCATCATCGCTGTCAACTACCCAGAGACAGGAACGACCGTACGAATAACGGTCAGCTTCAGTTCGGTAGAACGGACTATTCGTAACTTTCCTGTCAAACTTATCTGCAAGCCTGAGCATTTCTGCACGAATTTGGAGCGGGGTCCTATACGGAAACCCATCGCGGCATAGCTTCGCCCCGAGTGAAGCGAGATGACTCTCAGTGTGCAAAATTTCTTCAATTGGAACTACCCTACCATCTACCTTCAAATTGCTTGAAAGCCTAGCGAGATGCTCGGATGCGGAAATGTGAAACCCAGACACACACTTCTCGCAAGGACCAATACACACCATACTTGCGCTCAAGTGAGTACCATGCCTACCTTCGACTGGGTTATATAGAACTACCGGTGGCGGCATTTGGCGGGAAACGGTGGCGGGAACGATAGCGGGAAACGAAAGATCGTGTGTTTCCTTCTAGAGCTTGGGAGCCGTTGGATCAAACGAAAGAAACACACCGCTGATCCAACGGCTCACAATCGCTGGGAGGAAACACACGATCCGTGTGCTTCTTCCTGATTGGGCATACTACTAGCCAATCAGGAAGAAGCACACGGATTGTGTGTTTCCTTCGAGAGCTTGGGAGCCGTTGGATCAAACGAAAGAAACACACCGCTGATCCAACGGCTCACAAGCGCTGGGAGGAAACACACGATCCGTGTGCTTCTTCCTGATTGGGCATACTACTAGCCAATCAGGAAGAAGCACACGGATTGTGTGTTTCCTTCGAGAGCTTGGGAGCCGTTGGATCAAGCGGTGTGTTTCTTTCGAGCGATTCTGAGCCCTTGGATCAGGAAGAAGCTCCAAGGCTTCCGCTTTTGCAGCAAGTGACTGAGGGTAATAAATATGCACACAATCTCCATCGAAATCTGCTGACAAAGGAGAGCATATGAATTACAACTACATTAAATTTTGCAGCAAGTGACCTAGGTTTTGGTGGTGTTCCGACGCTCCGGGGCCCCGCTTCGGCGAAACCCTAAATCCGCTGGAAAAACCCTAATGTGCACGTCTACCCCCATAGACGTGCGTCGAAAGGGGACATCAACTATGTGTTGTAGGTGTATATTACATGTGTTGTTTTTATTTATTTTACATGTATATGTTGTAGGGGATATATACTATGTCGGGAACTTTGACCGTTATTTTATGCGGGTGGGATACCGGAAAACTCAAACCGTTATTTTATGCGGGTGGGATACCGAAATTGGGAGGGAACTTATAGATCCAATTTATGTATAAATTATGCCTACATTAAATATTACGTAGATAAATAAATAAAGAAATATCATATAAAGAAATAAATAAAAAAGGAACAGATATACGCCGACGGCATTGCCGTCGGCGTATGAACCCAGGGAATTCTTCCGTTCCTTCTCCATCATGGCCGTTGCTACGCCGACGGCCAGTTATACGCCGACGGCGCCCGTCGGCCTCTGGATGGCTACGCCGACGGCGCCCTGTACGCCGACGGCCAGTGGCACGGCTGCCCTATCCCTGGTTGTACGCCGACGGCTTGGCCGTCGGCGTACAATCCGGCCGTCGGCGTTTTGGGCGATTCCCGTAGTGTAAGCCCAAATCGCAGAGGGTAGAGCTTTGTGCCAGACAAGGTGCATATATAAAGGAACCAAAGCCTGAATCTAGGTAATCGTGTCTCTAAAGTCCTTGACAGGGTACCACCGGTGTTGCCTGTCTAGGACACAAATTGTCCCGTGTGTCTATGAGCACAGGATCGACAGTAGCACAGTACCTGTTTTGTAAGGTCAATTGAAGATCTCGTTGAGTGTTTTATCACTAGCACAATACCTGCTGTGTGTAAATATTTGAACAGTATTTGTTGTTTAACTTTGTTTGCGTAGAGCAACAATCATAGTTTCTGCAATATGTTGTCTTTAGACTGTGTCCAGGTGCTATTCTTTTGTAAGTTTGTTGAAGACATATCTTATATGTTCTTGCCATGTCTTGAAATTTCTAGTTCCATCTTTCTATGTTACTGCATTAAATCGTAACGGTTAATCTTACGAAGCTGATATGTACATTGTTTCAGGCACAAACTGCGTGTCCGTCAGGTTGTGTTTGCGACCAGCCACCTAACTGGAAAACCGATGAATTTGCGTTGAATTGCCTCCAGGAAGTAAAAGTTAGTAAATTGAGAGGAACCGAAAATGAAGCTGGCCTTGTGAAACGGTTACTTGAATGGGCAATAGTGCTTGAAACTATGACAGTAACCTTCGATTCCTCTCTAGCTGAAAGCAAAGCCCAGGAGTTCTGCAAGATGCTTCAACGCTTCTCCAGGCCAGGAGTATGTTTGAAGGGGCCACACTTTGCCTAGTCTAGTCGTAACCTTGAAACTGTTTGTGCACGGGCAGCGCCTTCGAGAATGCTTGTGTTGGTGCCTGGTGGTTGTTTATTAGTTCCCGGCTCGGTCCAAATTGCAGTATTTGTGAACTCCGGAGTCTATTTGGAGATGCTACAGGATGTTTCAGTTGCACTCTGTCTAAGCTTAGTTCTTGTCACTGCTAAAATTGTTAACCTGTTGATCAGTTAAGTGTCGTTATGTGCTGTTCAGATATAAGCACTCTTGAGTGAGATCCACTATGTTCCCGGACGACTACGATTCAGCAAATCTGTCTGTGTTCTTACAAGGAAGCTGGTGCTTATCTTTCTGGCGTACTGAAGTCTTGAGGGAGCTTCCGATCTCTGCCGCGACAGGCGTCACTGCTGCTCCACCGGCGACGCTGGCCTGCGACATGTGAGCACCACGAGGAGCTGGAATGTCGTGGGGGCGAGTTTGAGCCAAGGGACGTTTTCACTTGTCACTTCTCTCACCGTAGAATTAAGCCGTGCTCTTATTAAAAAAGTTCACCGTGTTAATTATCGTGAAGTGTACAATGACCTTGACCATAATGCCTCCGTACAATCCCTACTTACTACTGTATATATTGCAAAACGGTAGACATAGTTGATCGAGCTGGAGTGCCGTGATCTGTCTCCCGGGCTAGTCCTGTATTTAAAAAATTCAAAATCTATAGTTTTAAGATTTCCAAAAAAATTGAAAACTAGTGTGCAAAAAACAAATGCGAAACATTCTGTATTTTAGGATGTGTAAATGTGACAAATTTCTGAAGCTGGATGGTGAACAGTGACAAATTCGAAATCTTTCAAAATTATCAGGATTTGTTATTTTCGTGTAGGTCGGGATACAAACAATTACGAGCTGAAAATTTGCAGAACCGTAGAACATGTTATTGTCAACGTCTAGGATTTTTCCCAATTTTTTTGAAACTTTAAAATGGTGATTTCGTTAGTTTCAAAATCTTATGAGTTTCAACTCTAGCCTACCCCAACTTGTTTGGGAATGAAAGACTTTGTTATTGTTATTCTTGTTGTTGTTTAAAATGGTGATTTCAAGAGGCTAAAAAACTGGGCTACGTGTAGCCCGGGCTACAATTGACTTTTCGGTCGAGCTGCCCCCTTAGGTTGTTTCTATAAAAACAACAAATCGAGAAGCAAGTTGCAAACCTCTTCGTCCAATAGAATCTTTGAGCTCCACTGTCCAAGGAACTCCGGAGTCTGTTTCCAGATGTCTAAGCTTTAGAAAACCAGTTAATAAGCTAAGTGTCCACTATGTTCCAGGACGCACTATGTTCCAGGACGTATGAGTTGCACCATGTTCCAGGATGTCTAGGCGAAGGGATGTCGGCGAGCCGGAAACACCAAGGAAAATTAACGCACTTGTACACCAATACCAACATTCAGTGTGCCACGAGGCACTTACAAAAAATGCCATGTCACAAGCTATACCTTGCAAAGCTTCTCCACGACGAACTCCATGGCTGGTCGTGGCAGCGCGATCGGCACAGCCACATCATCCCGCCTGATTTTTTTCGTTAACGGCGGCGAATTGAAGAAGCCCAACACCAAAGGTAGTGTTGGCATAACCGATGAGCAGTGGCTCGCCTCACCTGAAGTCAACACGGTCGATCTGACTTGCCCGTTGTCTAACACGACAAACATGTTTCAGAAACAAATTTTCACTGTTATAATTAATCTGACACCTCTCTCAACCATACAAAACGAACCTAGTTAGCCTCACTTTCCTTCTAGGTTTATTGACATGATCTTTTATGTCGTACTCTGGACAAGGACAATAAAATGTCATTTGTAAGCCCAAATTTGGGCGGGCTACTTGTTTTCTTTGTTGTGGTGTAACTATGACCATCGCATGAACCAAAATACTCTGTGTCCTTCCATAATTCAAGAAGAATAAATAAATTATAGGCACAATTATCTTATTCACCAAAGTATTTATGGTGAAGCAGCTGTTGGCATCATCTTCAAGCGCAATTGGAGTAGTGGTGCAGGAGCAGGGGATCATGCTCATCGATTGATTTGTTTTGTTGTTGAGGAAAATCATCGATTGGTTGCTGAACCTTCGGGTCGATTTGTAAACGGGCTGGCAAGCTGTACTGAAGACGCGCGGCCCACAGTTCGTGGCCCAGCTCATCCATCTTTCTCCCACAATTTCCGTTCCCCTTCCACAGCAATGGCGATGGCGTCGGCGACTCCAACACCCCCTTCCCCGACCTCCAGCTAGTGAGCGAGTGTGAGCCTGCGCTGAGACGCGCCAACTGCCTCTTCCTCCATGAAGCACTATGACGGGGAGATCCCGCCGAGGGACCCGAGCTCTCCGATGGCGGTGACGGAGGCGGCGACGACCGCCTCAGCGCGCTTCCCGACGACGTTCTTATCCACATCCTTGTCAAGCTCCTCGACACCTCCGTCGCCGCGAGGACCAGCGTGCTCTCCAGCCGCTGGCGGCGCCTCTGGAGGCTGCTTCCGCAGCTCTTCTTTGGCCCCGACACTGATCCTCAGGGCATACGCGCCGCCCTTGAATCCCATGAAGCGCCGGCCCTCCAGCTCCTCAGAGTAAGCGTTCTGGAAGGCACCCCCGGTTCCATGGCGCCCTGGCTTCCCATCGCCGCGCGCCGCCTCATCGGCCCCCTATGCCTCATCAACAAGGTGATACAGAACGTACCAGAGGGCATGGCCGGTGAAAGAGGTGCCATTGAGCTTCCCTGTTTCGAGAACGCCACCTCGATCTCGCTCAATCTGAAGTCTCTTGGGGTCTCCATGCCGCCTACTGGTGTATTCTCCAACCTCACTGCCCTCTCCCTGGTCTGTGTTCATCTACATGGTCCGTGCTGCCTCGGTGAAGCTGTCTCCTCACCGCGGTGCCCTAATTTAAGGAGCTCTTCGTCCGTGATTCCTGGGGTTTGGGCAACTTCGCCATTCATTCGGAGTCTCTCATGTATTTGAAGCTGACATCTCTGCATGGGTTGCAGCAGCTAACTGTTATGGCACCGGCACTCATACTGTTAGATGTGAGCTTCTGCTTTTCTGAAGCTTATGGTACTACTAAACCGGTTGCAAACATCTCCGCCCCTCAGCTGAAGTACCTCCATTGGAGGGATGATTATGATCCAAGATCCACCCAGTTCGGCAACATAGAGAATCTGAAGTCGCTCGGCACATTCCCTTTTTTGTATATGGACAAGATAACCATGTACACAAATTACTCAATAGCTACTGTATGAAGCTTTTGCGATGCTTTGAGCTCATCCAGAGTCTGGAATTCAAACTTATTTATCCGCTGGTGAGTTGATTCTTATGTGAGTTATGCCATCATTTCGGAAACTTGGATCGAGTTCAGTTTAAAGAAGGTGCCATAGGCATATAGAAGTTCTCACTTGCTTTTCTTTGCCCAAGTCCCTGAAACATGACTTGCCGTATCCATATCATTCTGAGATGCCATCACTTCTTTCTTCCATTGAGTTAACTTACACATTAGCACTATAAATATATAATTATTCATAGGGGACATGACCTTGTACTTGCTAGCATAAAAGAACCATATCTTGTTTGTTATTGTCTTTGTTCTCATTTCCATCTATACTTTTTCTTTTTTATGACTTCCCATGACTCTGTTGCAGGAGATTAGTAACCATGAATACTTGATGGAAGACATTACAACGCTACCAAACATTGCAGACATGCTCCTGCGTATAGATCCAAACGGACATTCCGTTGGAGCAAGTTCATTCCATCTCCTCCGTATGTGTACTGGTGTCAAAATGCTGACTCTTACACTTGATTACACAACTAGCTGTCTAGTGGTAATACTATCCTTACTTTTTTTATCTAATACTTTAGTATGCATTTATATTTCTTGGCACGCCTAGGCTTCAGCTGCTAGTTTCAGTACTCGAGGTGTTAGTTTGATACCGTCTGGATGCTTTGCCCCAAATTGTGGCAAATATATGTCTTTTATATATCTCTCAGTGACAACGCATGTTACTCCAGGTGTTGGTAACTTGGCAATATTTTCCCTTTCTAAAGATCGTTAGTCTGGTGGAAGTGAGAATAACTATTGAGTGTGGTTCTGGATTTTTTTTTCCCCACAAAGAAACAGGATACCTCCTTCGTATTCTCACCGTTTGTTCTTCAAGATCGCTCTCAGGGGAACCAGCTCTCTCTCAGAGCAGTGTGTTCCTGTAATTGTTAGAGTAGGTAGAGTGGGATTTGCAGGGGAGGAGATGGCGGTGTTAAAAGGTGATGATGTCACCGGCAGGCAGCAGCCACCAGAGAGGGTGGTGTGGGTGGTGCTGCAGGAGGGGTGAAGAGATAGTAGCTTCCTGAGATAAGCTGTTAGAATCGGAGGAGATTATGGCAACTCTTGTTGGACATACAAGACAGTGATGTTAATTTGACTTGAGTCACAACGTCATTGCATCTCAGGCTCAATCCTGCATGATGAATTAGTTGAGAGTTTATGGGATAATGCTGATATAGAGCCTTAGAGCATGTGTATTTAAAGGTTGCGTGAGTAACAATGGTGTAAGCTCCATTTAATCCATTCAGTATGGCTCATTGATAGCACAACAACTGACTTTTTTCCAAACAAAAGCACAGATGCACAATACTTAACTGTGAAAATATATTAAAACAGTGTTTGTTTCTGACTCTGTTTGCATAGAACATTCATATACTCTGCAGCAGGGTGGCTTCAAACTAATTCCCAGGTGTTATTCTTTTGTAAATTAGTTAAAACAAATACTTAAATTTTCAGGAAGCCTTGGAATTTCTCTTTGCATCATTGTTATGCTATGGCATTCAATCATAACTTTTAATCTCATTGCGCTGCTATGCACCTTGTTTCAGGCACAAACTGCGTGCCCATCAGGTTGTGTTTGCGATCAGCCACCTAACTGGAAAACCGAGGAACTCGTGTTGAATTGCCTCAAAGAAGTACACCTTAGTAACTTAAGAGGATCTAACCATGAAGCTGCTCTTGTGAAACGGTTATTCGATTGGGCAACAGTGCTAGAAATTATGACAGTAACTTTTGATCACTCAGTGGCTGGAAGCAAGGCCAAGGAGTTCTGCCAGATGCTACAAAGCTTCTCAAGGCCAGAAATATGTCTGCAAGGGCCACACTTTGTCTGATCTAGTCGTGTTGTTACACTGGTAGCCGCTTTGTAGTTCTTATGTCTCGTTCTCAGCTCAACTGTAGTGTTTGTGAACATTAGAAGATGTTAGAGGCTGTATTAATTGCACCTTTTGGTACCATCTTATAAACGTAGCAGGATGTGCTAGACTATTAGAACATGCTAGATGGTTTGTTTACCGTACTCTTCACCTGTGAATGTCTAAACGCCAGTTCCTATCGCAACAGTTAACTGAGGTGTAAACTGAGGAGACGGCAGTTCATTTTTGCGCAATACTGAAGTTAATCTTGTAATATTCCGTTGCCTATAATTGGGATAAGGGAAGAAGCAGCTGCTTGGTAGACAGGGATATGTTTCTGCACATTCAGTTCATGTCGTTCTCTGAATACAGCTGTGGCTCTTATAGCCTGCAGACGCACGCAACGCTAAGTACACGCCATCGTTATTTCCACTTTCCTCGCTTGATGCCGCCTGTCTCTTCTATTGGTTGTAGTTTCCATTCATCGATCTGCTGGTCTCTCCTTGTACAGGTATTCAGTGTGAATATTGAGCATGAACACGAAAATCCCTTTCAAATCCGAGCACCAGTGCACCTGCGTTTAAAAAAAAAATTAAAACGAGTTTCAAAAAAATCCAAAACAAATACCAGCTGATACATATGCATGTTCTCTACGTATATGCCGATTATGGGGGCAAAACAAATAGTTTCCCAAGCTACATAAAAATAACAAAATTCGGGCCAGTAAAAGGTGAAAATAGTATGTTGAATCGGTCAGAAATTTTTTTTTAGCCCAAAATATAAGTTATTTTTCTACGAAATTTATTGCGTACTTGCGTAATATGTATATGTATTTGTGTAAAAATAATAATATTTTTTGAATCAAAAGAGTACGATTTTTAAAATTTTCAAACTAGCGGGAGTAGTGGTGCTCGGGAGCCAAAGTCCCCTCTGTCATGAACAACACTTTTTAGGGTCATAAAGAAACAGTTCGATGAACTCTATAACACTTACTAACAATAATTCTAACTTGCCAAAAGAACATATCAGGATGCATCAGTTAGTCGTCTGGAGCATGACCAAGTTGTTTTATGCAGCAGTACAAAAAGGAGATGGTCATTTTTTTTGTTTGGGACGGGGTGTTTTGGCACCTGGGGGTATCTGCTCCCGGTTTTTTAAATACATGTTAAACGTAATTTAAAATTTCAAAACAATTCTGACTAAATATATTCCGCGTGCAAATCTCGTCATTCCATGTGTTTAGAAAGCCGTTTAATGAAAAAAACTGATATGTTTTATGTCGTGTGTATAAAAAACAAAATTCGATGCTAAAAAGGTTTTCTACGAGACATTATTTTCTTCTTTATCACGAGAAACCAAATTACAGTTTTTTCCATGAAACTTGGTGCGCACACATTGAATGTTGAGATATACGCCAATTTTTCTTCGGAACTGTTCGACAATTTGAATTGTTATTTCCAATGATAAGGAGCATATACTTCTGAGGATTCTGAATTGTGGGACTAGAGCATCTTCGGGAGGCAAAAGTATGACTTGGTGTTGCCGGACAAAATAGTGCACTTGTCCGGGCGAAATAGGGCTATTGGGGGCACGAGTGGGCGCCGTTTTCATCCAAAAACTACCAAAACAGGTATTGGGATGTCTATTGGGTCTCAGAGTGGATATGCTCTATTAGAGGTCGTCTGTTAGCCAAGCTAGAGTCACATAATTTATTTGTGATTCCATACCTAACCTCTTTGACAGTCATAGAATTGGACTTTTTTTATTTCATTTGTAATTTCACCAAATACCTATTTTATGTTATGCCAACTCCCATTCCTAATCATGTCATTTCACTTTCTAAATGAAATGAAATAAAAGGAGGCGGCGATTTGGCTCATAGGTACATCTGCACCTATTACGTATTTTTTTTTAGCTTTTTCTCAATATGTCAAACAATTAAAGAAAAAATTTCGGATGTACATTAGAACATTATGTGTTAGCACAAAAAATGGCGTGGTGAAAAAACATTTTTTGTGACCTGTGCAAAAAAGACAAAAAAAAATGGCTAGTATAAAAACATTTTGGTGCGTCCGGATTTGTCTTTTTTGCGCAGGTCACAAAAAATATTTTTTCTTCAAGTAACTTTGTGTGCTACCATAAAATGTCTTGACGCATATGCGAAATTTTTATTTTGAATTTTTTGACATTTTCAAAATAGTTTTTGGGGTAGTGGGTACATCTACACCTACTAGCCGAAGTGGATTTCCCAATGACGGGTGACAAACGAGCTGAGCATGCATGTACAACATCCTACTCTATTCACTGTCTCCCAGGCAGCTTCAACGGCGTCCAGATGATCGAGGCACTTCCAGACGTCCCAAATAAGACCTTTTGTAGTATGCAGTGATGTGATGTGCCAGTTTCCCTTAGGAGGATAGGAACCAGATCTTTGCTTCTTTCTTGTTTTCCATGGATTTCTTACATTTCCTTAAAAAAAATCTTGGCGACTATGTAATGCTTACTCTCAAACTTTTTTGTTTATACAGTAGCATCTACCTTATTGGGTTCTAATAATTCCGCCAACTGACCTCTTCTACCATTTAGCTCACATTCTAAAATAGTATCTTTATCTTGGGGCTCGGACAATTTTTCTCAAAAAGATGAAAGTTGATAAGGAAACCTGGGAAGCAAACAGGTCGTGGAAACATGGTAAAAATCTTGTGGGTGTTAGAAAATGCTTCCCATATTTCATTATATAGAGTTATTGTATTGCTAAATTAGTTTGGTGCATTTTAAGAGATAGCTTTCAGTGGCATGCTATCCCTGGTTGTCTAGATGATTATTTGGTAGAGATTCTAGGGAGGATAAATAAGAAATATAGATCATGGTCTTAGCAGCAGCTTGCTGGGGTTTGTGTCTTATCCGCAACGATATGGTGTTCGTTTTCTTGCTGGACTGCAAATCCTTTTTTTCTTATTTCAATGGGAAGAGCAAGGGGCATTGCCCTTGCAATCCTTCGGTGGTTCGAATCCACATCTGAGCGTCTTTTTTTGGGTATGCCGCTCCGCGAGCAAGGAGCGTCGCGAGGAGATGGAGAGAACGAAGTGGGCTTTGGTGATGTTGGAATTTGCACCCATTTTTAGTCAAATAGTGAAGGATATTACATTAAAAATGCATGAATAAAGACGCACACGTTTTTAAAGTTTGTTTTTGACCAAGAATTAATCCATGTATATAAAAAATATTTGATATATAGTTGGTATCATTAGAAAGTGTTTTTAATACAAATCTAGCAATATCAATTATGTACTGTATAATTGAGATATTGTTGCTGAAATATTTTGGTCAAAGACCCACTGATTGCTGAAACTCTCGCTGTCCGGGAAGGAGTGATCTTTGCCAAGCTTCGTGGATTCACGCATGTCATGTTGGAGACAGATTGCGTAGAGATTGTCAATCTCTGGAAAACTCGGAGCAACTCCAGATCGGTAGCTGCACCAATTATCTTAGAAATTGGAGAGCTAGTTACTTCATTTACTTCTTTCGTATTTCAGCATGTAATTCGGACTGCCAATCAGCCAGCCCACCTGTGTGCGCGTCATGCGTGTCCGCTGCAGGTCACTGACGGTTGGTTGCCTGCTGTACCCAGTTTCCTTGTCACCAAGCATTATGGCTGATGACTCGGGCTCTCTGTTTATTGAATAAAGCTCTCATAAATGCCGCAAAAAAAAATGCATGTACCCTTTATTTATTTATTTATTATTGGAAAGGAGGGAGTACAAGGAGGTCAATCCATTTTGACGGGCTGTGTGCTGGCCCGCGTGGCTCACAAACAAACAAAACAAAGCCTGTTGATATCTCTTTTGACCTAGGAGCACACTCGCTGCTCAGTGCTCACTCGCCGCCGACAGCGCCAGCCCCCACATGTGAATCGGCGGCGGCGGCACCCACCATTCCCGTTCCCCATCCACCGGCAGCGGCGACCGCCCCATCTCCCGAGCGTGAACTCCATGTGAGGCGCACCAAGTCTATCCTCGGATCTTCCATGGAGCACTCCGGCGCGGAGATCCCTGCCAAGGGACCCGAGCTCTCCGATGGCGGCGCCGTCGGCGGCAGCGTGGACCGCCTCAGCGCACTTCCCGACGAGATTCTCATCCACGTCCTTCTCAAGCTCATTGACGCCGCTGTCGCCGCGCAGACCAGCGTTCTCTCCTGTCGCTGGCGGCGCCTCTGGACGCTGCTCCCGCAGCTCTGGTTTCGCGCCTCCACTGCCCCCCTCGGCATCCGCTCCGCCCTCGAGTCCCATGAAGCACCGGTGCTCCAGGTCCTCGCCGTCGATTTAAAGGACGCCTTCCCTGAATCCGTGGCCGCCTGGCTTCCCATCGCCGCGCGCCGCCTCTCCGGCCATCTTATCATCATTAACAATGTGCAGCAGGACGAGGCCGCGGAAGGAGGCGCCCTTGAGCTGCCCTGTTTCGAGAAAGCCACCTGGATCTGCCTCGAACTAGGATATCTTGGCCTCGCCGTGCCACCGTCGGGCGTATTCGCCCAACTCACCGATCTCTTGCTGTCTTGCGTCAAGCTACATGGTCGGTGCATGCTCGGTGATGTTGTCTCCTCGCCACGATGCCCGGTCTTACGGACACTCACCGTCCATGATGCCTCGGGTCTGGAAAACTTTGCAATCCACTCGGATTCTCTCCTAGAAATCTCGCTAAAGGATATCCAGGATCTGGACAAATTCATCATTCATTCTAAATCTCTCAAGCAATTGAAACTGATAAGTCTGCAAGGACTGCAGCAGCTCAATGTTACGGCACCGGCACTCATACTGTTAAGTGTGAACTCCTGCTTTGTTTCAAAGCTTAATCAACCGGTTGCAAACATCTCTGCCCCTCAGCTGGAGTCCCTCTGTTGGAATGATGCCTATGATTCAAGCTCCACCCATTTTGGCAACATGGAACATGTTAATTACCTGTCCACATTCCCATTTCTTGTATATGGACACCATGCACAAATACTTAATGGCTACTGTGTGAGGCTTCTACGGCGTTTTGAGCTCATCCGGAGGCTCAGATTGGATCTTCTCTATCTGGCGGTAAGTTCATTTCTATGTGAGTTATGCCATCATTGCGTAAACTTGGAATCCAAATTAAGGAATTAGTCATAGGACAACGAAATTATCACTTCTCTTTGATTAAGTCCCTGAAACATAGCTTAGCTGCCTTAGCACACCCAGTCATTTGTCCTTCTTAGTAGCCTTTTATCATATGAGACGTGTTACCTTTTCTGCCTTTGAGTAGTTAAAGTTGATGTTACAAACTACTACACTGCCCTCGTATATTGGTTATACAGTGGAGCACGCACATGAGCTCAGACCTAATAGCATAAAAGTACCATTTGTTGTGTGTTGTTGACTTTGTAAACGAGATTCTCATCTCCTTTCCATTTATTATTAATTATCCTTTTTTGTGACTTTACACGGATCTACACCAAGACATTACTAACCATAGAAATGATCCATTTTTCTGTCTTTGCAAAAATCTACAGCAGGACATTACTAACACGCAGTTCTCGATGGAAGAAATTACAAGGCTCCCGGACATTGCACACTTGTCCCTGTTTATAAAGAATGAAGGACATTCCTTTGGAGCCTGTGTATTCCATGTTCTCAGGATGTGTACTGATGTGAAAGGGCTTGAACTTACACTTACTAGCGTAACTCGCCACCCTGAGGTAATACTATACTTATTATGTTTGTCTGATACCTGTTATCCATTCATATTTCGTGGCACCTGGTATCCATTCATATTTCTTGGCACGCCTAGGCTGGACCTGCTAGTAGCCCTACTCTAGGTGTTAGCTTCATACCGGATGATTTGCTCCACATTATATTTGTGGCAAATATATGTCTTATGTATTATCTTCTAATGATTATGAGAACGTTACTCTAGGTGCTGGTTACTCACTTACTTGGTAGTATGTGGTTTGTCTGTTGTTGGAAATGAGCAAAATTATCGGGCAATGCATGATTCAGGATTTTTTTATCCATCAATTAAACAGAATATCTCCTTCCTTTTAGCTTTCTCCCCTTTAAGATCGTTATCAGGTGACTCTCTCTCTCTCTCTCCCTCCCTCTCTCTCTCTCTCTCTCTCTCTCTCTCTCTAGGTTGGGTAGAGGGGAGGCCGGGTAGGAGATTGGTAGCATTGCAAGACAGTGTGGTCGCCGACTTGCTGGCAGCCATCATAGAGGGAGGCGGGGGTGGCAGTGCAAAAGTGGTGAAGAAAAAGCGGCTGCCAGAGGGGAGCTGTGGAACCGTCGAAGTTAAGAGGAGACAAGCGCCTGGAAACCATCAGGATCCTGCTGTGTTAGCAGCTCCCACTTGAAATATATGGCAGTTGTGTCTATTCGCCTGAGTCGTTTCATGGACGGCTCAATCTTGATACAGTAGGATTTAGGAGATAATATTATTTTTGGCATTCTGATTGTTTGATCAGTAAGACAATAACAATGGCCTAAGGCCAATTATAGATCAAATTCAATATGCTTAATCGATTGTGCAATACTTGACCATGTATGTATTAAAATGTTTGTTGTTCGACTTGCTGTTTGCATCAGACAATCTTATTCTCTGCAATGTGTTGGCTTCAAACTAATTTCCAGGTGTTGCTCTTTTGTATAGTTAGGAGAAATATCTTAAATATTCAGGCAGCCTTGTAATTTCTAGTTGCATCTTTCTTATGCGATGGCATTCAGTCATATTGGTTAATCATATTATGTTTCTCTGAACCTTGTTTCAGGAAGAAAATGGGTGTTCATCAGGTTGTGTTTGCGACCAGCCAGCTAACTGGAAAACTGAGGAACTCATGCTGAATTTCCTCAAAGAAGTAGAAGTTAGTAACTTGAGAGGAACTGAACATGAAGCTGCTCTTGTGAAGCGGTTATTCGACTGGGCAACAGTGTTAGAAACCATGACAGTAACTTTCGATGACTCAGTTGCTGAAAGCAAGGCCAAGGAGTTTTGTCAGATGCTACAAAGGTTCTCAAGGCCAGAAATATGTCTGAAAGGGCCACACTTCACCTGATCTAGTCGTATTGTTACATGTGGTGCCACTTGTTCTAGGAGCTCGTTGCGTAGTCGATTTGTAGTCCTTATATCTCGTCTAAGTATCAACTGCAATGTTTGTGACCGTCAGAACATGGTACACCCTTCCGAGATGTTAGAGGCTGCATTTGATTGCACCTTTTGTCACTATCTTATATACATTGCTGGATGTAGTAGTCTGTTAAAACATGCTGGATGGTTTGTTTACTGTTCTCTCGCATGTGGATATGTCAACGTTAGTTCCAGTTGAAGTTAATCTTTATGTGCAATACTAACTGAAGTTAATCTTGTAATATTCCGTTGCCTATACTTACAAGGGGAAGAAGGAACATTGGCAGGTAAGATGAACATTTCTGTAGGGTGTTTGCCTCCGTGCAAGATGAGCATTTTCTGTACGGTATTGCATTTGGTATTGTAGCTGGAGCAGTGATGATCCCCTAAGAACTGTAGGTTCCATTCATAGATATGGTTGTTTCTTCTTGTACATATATTCGCAATGTTAGCATTGAGCGGTTTGGTGAACTCCATATCATTCTTACTCTAAACATTTTTTTTTAGAAACCGCCATTGGCATTTATTCAATTGACGACGTATTCTCTAGCTGAACAAGCTCAGCTAGAAATCCAGGGACAAAGTCATATGAGACTACACAACACAAGTATCTGTAGAGATAGCAGCGCGAGCACAAGCATGTGCCGCCTTATTGGCCTCTCTTTTTACAAAACATAAAAGAAAAACCCTGGAGGTTTGAGACTAAAGACTTCATTACCTGGGAGCAGGATGATCGTTGCTCCTTTTCACCATACCATGCCGACACAATTTTCTGGCAGTCTGTCTCAAGTTCGACTTGACCAGCCCTTCGAGCAAGCCATAAGGACTGCAACTCTTTTTTTTGACACAACCTGCAACTCTGCACGCTAGCACTTCAGCCGTGAAAGGATCAGAAACGTATGTGTACCTTCGACTTTCAGCAGCAACAAACTCACCATCAGCATTTCTGGCTACAATTCCTGCTCCTGCAGTTGCATTCACAACACAGATAGCACCATCGGTGCTTATCTTCAGCCAGCGAGCTGCTGGTCTTGTCCATTTCGGAGCAACACTCTCCGATGTCACTGAATCAGTCCCCGGAAAATCCAATGATTTTATAAATTCGTCTACCAATTCCATGGATCTTTTAGGCTGATACTTCTCTTCTCCATGATTGAATTTGTTCCGGCTTCCCCAAATTGCCCACATAACTGAAACTGCTACAGCCGCATCATATTTTTTTAAACAATGATGCATCAAGTACATTTTCTAAACATATAATTTTTTGTTGCCGCGGGGTTGTTACCGGCTATGGTGTGGAGACCTCCCTGAGGTCCTGTCCTGGAGATCATGTTCGAGTCCTCGGTGTACTAGCAACACGTGATGGACGGCGACCCCAGATTGTACCCCTCGATCGCTGTTGTCCTGGCTTTGATGCGGGCGGGTGGTCGCACCCAGGAGAGCAGTGCCCGTGTAGCAGTTCCCATTGCTTCGACCATGTGTGCACCCTCATCAGTCTGGTCAAAGGTTGAGACTTCCATCGGAGAGGGTGGAGGAGTTGCAACCTACATCAGTGTCGCGTCGGATGGCATGTTGGTTGACTCGATCTGTATGGCGTGCACCCACATAGTTTTCACGACCCCCGACAAATGTTACTTCCGGACATCAGAAACAAGTTTATTTGTTCGCCAGGTGGTGCCGGTCAACAGGTTTGATTTGTAGATAACATGCATGAAGATTTCTCAGACGTTATTCATGGAATGGCTACCACTAGTAGAAAACACCCTATGGTCCCGGTTCCCGAACCGAGACCGGCTAATCGGGACTAATGCTGGTCCCGGTTCGGCCACGAACCGGGACCAATGGGGCTTCACGTGGGCTGTTCTGCAGCGAGTTTGGGGAGGACTCATTGGTCCCGGTTCGTAATACGAATCGGTACTCATGTTTTGATTTATTTGTCCATTTAATTATTTGGGCACTTTTTATTTTGTGTTTTGCACTCAATTCGAACACTTCTCTTTGTCCCGTCGCCCGGCGCCTCCATCCACCCCTCTCCCTCTCGCCGGTGCCTCCGTGTCTCCTCTTCTTCGCATCGCCGACGTGCTCTCCATCTCTCACTCGCCGGCTCATCGAGGCCAAGTTTCGATATTTCTGTGCAGGTACTACTCGCCGGCTCATCTCTCACTCGCCGGCTCTCCATCTCGCACTCAATTCGATGGTACTACATACAGCAATGAAGGAACCACTATTACACATCATCGTCATGAATATATTACACACATCTCATTCGTCGTGCTTGGTCGAACATATTACAAACGGTACATGTACACACGAGTTTCATGCATATATACATCTCTTTTACACTCACCCTTGCATTTCAACCTTCCGATAGTATTCTCCCTTCGGATCTAGGACCTCTGCATCTAAGAATCCCGCAATTTCCTCTTGAATTGCTCGTACGCGATCTTGTGGTAGAAGACCGTCCCGCAACCGTTCGATCTAATTTAAAGAAGGGGTCAATATATATGAATGAAACTAAACACAATTGATGGCAATAAACTAAAATTGTGAATATTGTTTACGTACTTCAAGTTGTTCTAAGTACCGGCTGCCCGTCTCTTGGGTCGTCTGGCGAATGAACTCGCAAACGTAGTATCCACATAAATTATTCCCATGTTCCTGCCTCAAGCACTTTACGAGAACAGAGTTCAATCAAAATAATAATCAAGCATGATAATGGTATTGAAACTAGAATCAAAGAGATGCGCGGATCTAGCTAGTAGTACTTACATTTATTGGTTCAAATGTAAGCTCGGCCCCAAATACCCCTAGCCTTGGCGGTGAACCGTTTCCAAGCCCTGTCCGGCAAAGAAAATGAATAAAGAGTTATATATTAATTACTTGCTACCAGGGAATGAACGGAAAGTTGCCGATATAGTGCCATAATGATTGAAATTACCCTTGGAGGCATTCCTGCATGTCCGCCCACTCCTCAAGGGGTTTACGTTTCGAGTCCATGACTTGTACTACTCCTTTGTCAGGTTTAATGATTAGCAGAATAAAGTGGAAGCTGCGCACGCATAAGTCATCAATTATACACTTAACATCGAGTAAGCGAAATAGAATGTGTACAAGACAGTAACACTCACCCGTAGTTGTAAGGAAATAGTATTTCCCTTTTGGTTTCGGAAAACCTTAACGCCTTTACCAAGTTATTCTCTGTGTCGATGTAATGACCTTGGAGAGTTTTTTGATGAACGAAATATGGGTCAATGAACCCAATGTCATAGATTTGTCCTCTTTTGCATTGGAGAATCTTCATTCTGCATAATTAATATAGTGATGAGTAAGATTATACATGCAATGAACGAGCTGAGCTAGCTAGAGACTTAATTACAGAAATAATACTTACAGACAATAGGCACTGAGGATAGATTTGTCGATGGCGTCTTGTTGGTATAACTGAAATAATTCACAAAATTCAATCATTACCACGCCATCTCCATGCCCGTAATGCTCGTTTTTATATCCCACGTAGATCCAGTTTCCCCTTCCTTTGAGGCTCGCATGTACCACTTATGCAATCTTCGCATTTTTGTTGGTAGACCGTTGACTAGCTCAGGTTTGACGAGAGTATACCCGTGCCGGTATTTGTATGCTACTTCCTGGAACTCTTGTAACGCTAAGTACTGAGGAATAGACATGCCCTGAGCAGAGGCCGCTTCTCCGTACATTGCAACAAACTCAGGATCGACGTCGACTGCACCTGTGCTCGACCCCACCTCGGTATTGGAAAACACTTTGAGCGGGGGGCACGACTGGTTTTTCTGTTCTCCGAGCTGGGGAACTGATTTCCCGCTTGCACTACTACTCTTCGACCGCTGCTTATTTGCCTCAGCCGACTTGCGAATAGAGCGGTCATAGTCTGGTGTCAGCCTTGGCGGGGGTTGTTCAAGGGTCTTCAGCATTTTGAAGACGGCGGCTTTTTCTTCTGGGGTGGCGGGGAACTCTGGCGCTTTCGGCTTCTTCCGGTTAGCCCACCACTCTTTATTTGGGCATTTGCGATCGCGGCATTTTCCTCCTCCGTATAGTCGTAAGGTCTCATGGGAAGATTCTTATGAGGTACTTTTGGGAGGGGCGACCTTTTACGTTTCGGTGATCGTTACCCCTCATAGTACCAGCGGTGGTACGCTGAGCCTCAGTGGGCGGAGACGACTGACGCGGCGGCGGAGACGGCGCGCTGGAGACTGGTGAGGCGGCGGAGATGGCGGCGGCGAAGAGGACTGTTGCGCTGGAGACTGGTGAGGCGGCGGCGAAGATGGATTGCTACTCTGAGGAGTCGATGGCCTTGGCTGCCAGTTTGGAAGCACGATGAATTCCTTTGGCCATAGAATGGTCCCTTTTTTGGCTTCTCCAAGTTCAACCACCTCCCCATCTTCACCTGCAGGGTGTTCCAGCTTCAGCTCCTCAAATTCTTTCATCACTTCATCCACCCCGACAACAGCGTAGCCATGTGGAACCGGAGAGAAATGGAAAGTTGGTTTAGGTCCAATTGGTACGGCATAGCCGACCGCCACCTTCATGGTTAAGTTAAAAACTTTCACATGTAGCTCACAAGGTGTGCTCTCCGTGATATCATCCACTGGGTAGCGACGAAGAGGAGCCATCGTCAGTGCATCATCATTACCATCCTGGAGCTCCGTGGAAGCCACGCTGCTTTTCCGATTCGATGGGCCGCCGGTACCATCGCATGCAGCTTCTACCATGTGCCGCTGAGATTGGCCGCTAGTACCTTGCTGGCTAAGTGCGTCAATTTGATCCTGCTGCCGCTTTATTGTTTCTTCTATATTACGCAGCCGGTCTGCAGCAGCGCGTGCTTCCATTGCCTCCCTTTCCTTTCTCCTCTGATGGCTTCTATCAGGAAATTTCTTCCTGTCCTCGGGAATCGCAATTTTCGGCTTGGAGCCTGGTGTGCCTCGTGTTCGTCCGTCGTGTTCCTTATTCCCAAGGGCGCGTGTGAGCTCGTCATCCTCTCTATCGGGACAGAACCGTCCCTCTTCAACATCCTTTACTGCATTTCTAATGCCTTCGATGGGTAGTAGGGGCTTATCTTTGTGTGTTCTGTTATATATGCACTTCCCTTCTGCGTCCAACGTGCCCCCATGCCCGTAAAACCAATTTCTTGCCCGTTCGATCCATGTGTATGGCTCTGGAGTGATCCCTTTAGCCAGCAGGTCGGCCTCAAGTTTCTCCCACTTAGGCATGCTAAAGGCGTAGCCACCAGGCCCCATAGTATGGTGGTACTTCTTTTTAGCAGCATTTGCCTTATTTTTTCAGACTTTTCTGAGCTTCCTCCGATTTCTTGTACGCCACAAATTCTTCCCAGTCATCTCTTATCTTCTCATACCCTTTATCGAAGTCCGGAGTCTTATCTTTCTTGACAAACTCGGTGTGCAATCTTTTCTTCCAGTTCTTGAATAGCTCGGCCATCTTCTTAAGAGCCCACTCCTTGACTTTTTGCTCTATGATATTTTTTTGCTTGGCAATCTTTTTTGCCTCATTTGGATCCTCCTCATCTGGATCCACCTCTGGCGCTGATGTGGGCATACCCTCCGGGCACCCGACCGTTGGCGTACCCGATGCGGCCCAGCACCTGGAGGCCCATGAAGCCCAACAACTGCAACTTGGAGTACAAGACAAGAACCTCATGTAAACCCTACCTGGCTCCCTTTATAAAACCAGGCAGGGGCACCCCATAGGGGGGATCCCCACGAGACCACGTCTCTCATCGCCCTCGCGACCACCATGTAATATCATCATCATCTATACAGATCAGACAAGCAGGATGTAGGTCTTTACCTCACCATGAGGGGCCAAACCTGGGTAAATCCTCGATTGTCAGCCGACGGAACTACCAGCGCGCCATCTCTCTCCCCCTCAATCAACCCGGGGTACACAACCCAGGGATTTGCCGAGTCCACACCTCGTCAATTGGCGCCGTCTGTGGGAAAGAATGCGCGCTGGATTCAACGTTTCGGCGGCTCCAATCTTCATCGACAATGGCGCTGGCCGACTCGTCTACTTCGACGCGTTCGACTTCATCAACAATTACTGTGGCGTCGCGGAGACAACGTTCCGTGTGCACAGCCTGCGCGATCCAATCTGGCAACGACTCCGTGCGGATGCTCGTCGGATCCAATCTGACGACGTTCCGCGCGCACATGGGCTCGACGTTACCATCGCCTCCACATGCGCAGCTGATCGGATCAACAATGGCGGCTGCGATCTGCGCTTGTGCTCCCGCGATGCCATCGGGTGGTGGCAAATCGCGCATGACGGCGTGCGTGCGGAGCCCGATCTAACCCATCGATCGGCCGACGGAATTGCTACCGCAGATTTCAAGCCACACATGCCTGCGTCGCGTCCGCGTTCGCCCAGGCACATGGTCGCATGCATGCATCATGCATGGATCGATGGCCTTTTCCTTTAATCAGCTTTTTCATCTCACGTACTACTCTATTTGGATCAGATCAAGAGGCCACGAGATACGCGGCTGCTCATGGATCAGAGCAGAGACATGGAGATTCGACTCTACCGCGGTCTGCTCGAGCACTCGCCTGCCGCTTGAGTCCCTTCGCCGGCCCGATCTCACCATCGACTCCTCGAGTCTCTACGCGTGCTGGACGTCAGCACGTGCCACAAGAAGCTAGCAGCTACACACTCGGGGGTTGGCGGCCTCGCGTTCATCGGCTCCGCCTCCGACACTCGGGGGCTGGCGGCCACGCCTTCGTCGACTCCGTTTCCGACACTCGGGGGCTGGCGGCCTCGCCTTCGTCGACTTCGCCTTCGTCGGCTCCGTCTCCGACACTCGAGGGCTCGGGGGCTGGCTGCCCCGCCTTCGTCGACTCCGCCTTCGTCGACTCCGCCTTCGTCGACTCCGCCTCCAACACTCGGGGGCTGGCGGCCACGCCTTCGTCGACTTCGCCTTCGTCGACTCCGTCTCCGACACTCGGGGGCTGGCGGCCATGCCTTCGTAGACTCGGGCTGGCGGCCTCGCCTTCGTCGACTCCGTCTCCGACACTCGGGGGCTGGCGGCCACGCCTTCGTCGACTCCGCCTCCAACACTCGGGGGCTGGCGGCCTCGCCTTCGTCGACTTCGCCTTCGTCGACTCCGCCTCCGACACTCGGGGGATGGCACTTCACCTTCATCACTTCCACCGCGTCGACTCCGGTCCGCCGCGTCGACTTCCACGACTCCGGTCTGCCGCGTCAACTACTTCCGCCGCGTCGACTCCGGTCCGCCGCGTCGACTACTTCCGCCACGTCGACTACTTCCGCCGCGTCGACTCCGGTCCGCCGCGTCGACTGCCTCTACGGCACAACTCCGCCGCGTCGACTCCGGTCCGCCGCGTCGACTGCCTCTACGGCACTACTCCGCCGCGTCGACTCCGGTCCGCCGCGCACAAACAAATTCGCCTTGGCCACACCTGATGCTCTCCCGGGTGTTGCGCCGCACAGGCCATAAACAAACTCGAAAACCTAGGTCGCCACCCGAAGCACTCTGGGGCTGCGCCGCACAGGTCTACGTCAAACCTAGGTCGCCACCCGACGCACTCGGGGGCTGCGCCATACAGGTCCAACTCGAACACCTAGGCCGCCACCCGACGCACTCGGGGGCTGCGCCATACAGGTCCAACTCGAAAACCTAGGCCGCCACCCGATGCACTCGGGGGCTGCGCCATACAGGTCCAACAAGAAAACCTAGGCCGCACTCGAACACTCGGGGGCTGCGCCACACAGGTCTAACAAGAAAACCTAGGCCGCACTCGACCACTCGGGGGCTGCGCCTTACAGGTCCAACAAGAAAACCTAGGCCACACTCGAACACTCGGGGGCTGCGCCATACAGGTCCAACAACGCAGTAGGCCGTTCGGCTGAGCAAATACTCGATATGTTTGTCGAGTCCACCAAGTAAGCCGTCAGGCTGAGCAAACACTCGAACCCATTCGAGTCACACGAGTAAGCCCTCAGGCTGAGCAAGCACTCGAAAAGTGCAAACACGTAGTAAGCCAAACAGGCTGAAAAAGGACTCTGATTTATCAGTGATTTCCTAAAATTACTCCCATCGGGAGGGGTTCAAGAATTTCTTTTCGACTGAGAGAGAGACTTTTTAGATTAACATCAATTACAAGCAATTCAGCTTAATCTCGGGGGCTACTCCCATCGGGAGCACTGTTCGCGCTCCCGATAGACTCAGTCGAAACATTACCGATTAAAGCATCCTCTGTAAGACCTCAACGGCCGGAGTCGAATTTCTTTAACTATCATTTTCAGGAACAAGACGGCGTGCCCATGAGGAAAGAGTACTTACCCGACGCATCGACTATGCCTACACGACATGCTGCTTTGAGTCCCTGCCCGATTCTTCGTATCGACCAGACACTCAGGGGCTCCTGATATGGGCGTACCCTCCGGGCACCCGACCGTTGGCGTACCCGATGCGGCCCAGCACCGGGAGGCCCATGAAGCCCAACAACTGCAACTTGGAGTACAAGACAAGAACCTCATGTAAACCCTACCTGGCTCCCTTTATAAAACCAGGCAGGGGCACCCCATAGGGGGGATCCCCACGAGACCACGTCTCTCATCGCCCTCGCGACCACCATGTAATATCATCATCATCTATACAGATCAGACAAGCAGGATGTAGGTCTTTACCTCACCATGAGGGGCCAAACCTGGGTAAATCCTCGCTTGTCAGCCGACGGAACTACCAGCGCGCCATCTCTCTCCCCCTCAATCAACCCGGGGTACACAACCCAGGGATTTGCCGAGTCCACACCTCGTCAGGCGCCGGCAGGGTGAAATTAACCATGAGCTTTTCCCAAAGGTTTTCTTTGCCTTTGTCGCCGACATATCTTATTCCTCCCGCCCTTGGCTTATGCCATTCTCGAACGGTGATCGGGATGTAGTCCCTAACAATAACTCCGCATTGTTTTATAATTTTTTTTGCAACATCACGGGGAGCAATCGGTGTGCCGTCTTCAGCGACTCTTTCGATCATGTACCTTTCATGGTCACCCAACTTTTTGGTTGGGCCTCGTTTCATCCTTACAGAAGATTTGCTCGATCCAGAGGGTTAAAAGAAAAAAGAGCGTTAATATATGTATATAGACAGAAGAGGCTTAATTAATTAATATATATATATATGCACCTCGCCGGAGTTTGCAATATTTAATGTTCCACCGGAGCCGTCGGCTTCTCCCTCATCGAAGCCACCGGCTTCTCCCTCGCCCGAGCCGTCGGCTTCTACCTCACCGGAGCCGTCTCTTCGGTTGAGAGACTCATCTCCCTCGCCGGAGTTGTTCAGAAACTGCGAGGTGACATCGCCAACATCTTCCCGCGGATCATATCCTCGAGGATGTTTTCCTGATTTTCGTCTCTGCCGTGTTCCATAGTTTCTGCAAATTAAGAACAATGCACAAAACTTTAGTTGGGTAACTTTTTCCATATGTCAAGATACATCTACACAATTTTTGCCTTGCCCAAAAACCTAAAATAAAATACTCTTAATTTGCAGAAGCCATAAATTTGCATCTTTGCATATCTAACATCTTATTTGCATATTCACAAAATTTGAATCTAAAATTTGCATACAAATGTGAATCGGATATGTGAATGCAAATGTGAATACAAAGTTAAATTTGCTAATTTTGCTAACACCTTAATTTGCTAATTTTGCTAACACATAAATTTTGCTAACACTTTAAATATTCTTAAACAAGCTATTTCTTAAATTTTCCTAACACAGTACTAACAATTCCTAACATAAATTTTTCTGTTGCTCACAAAAATACAATCTAAAATTCTACAAACATCTACTGCCATATATAAGTCAAAACAATTGAAATTTAATTCAATTCAAATTAGTATCAAATTCAAATACTTTTATTTATTTCAGGAACTAGTCACACACCATTTAATTCATCAATTATTATTTGTTGCTCACAAAAATACAATCTAAAAGTCTACAGATAGCTACTGGTATCTAGAAGGCAACACAATTGGATTTGACTCAAAATGATCTACCAAATTCTCTACACATTTGTTTTAGTCCAGAAGCTTAATAACCAAGTTTTAGCTACTGACTAAGTTCTGTTACTCTAAAAATTAAATCCTTTTAGGGTTACACAATGTTGATTATTTGTGACCTAACCCAATTGGATTCAACTTAATTAGATTAACCAAATGATAATTAAAATTGTTATAGTACAGAAGTGGCTACAATATTTATTTGAATACCTAATTAATTCTGTTGCTTAATTAACTCTACAAAAATTAGGGTGCTAGGCTACTGCAATACAAAGTTAACACAATTGGATTCATAATTTTTGGATTATTAGAGTATCAGAAAAAAAAACAAGTTTAGATAATTAATGTCCTGTACTATTTTAAATACCCAGCAATTAATATTAATCTAAACAGGGTGAAACTAGTTTAGTTGCACAAAGATTTTCATAAGCTATCCAGAGAATTTTGATTTGAATTATTTGGATGTGTAAATCTTGAGTTATTGATTTTCAAAGTTGACAGATGATTTTAAATTGCGCGCGCACGGATAAGTTTAAATATCTGACGAGCGGGGCCCGCTCGTCAGTGACCTATCTACTGCGAAGCGGTACGCGCCCGTTGGATTGCAATCCAGCGGCGCACGATGGACGCTTTGACGACGACCTAATTTGAGCGGCACCGCCGCGCCCGCGACGGCGACGGCGAGTCGGAAACCTACCTAGGGGGTACGGGAGGTGGCGGAGATGGTCGGGGTCGGCTGCGGAGGGTCGGGGAAGGTCTTGCGCGGTGAGGGCGACGTGGACCTAGCTTCCAAGATCTTAAAATCACCCAAAATTCTCAAAAACAAAAACAAATTGGAAGCTCAATATGATACATACAATCCAGTACTGAATTTCCTGCTTTCTCACCCGGAATGGACAAGTATAGTAGTGTGATACATTTTGACGGGCTGTGTGCTGGCCCACAAGCAGACAAAACAAAGCCCGTTGTTCTCCTTTGCAACCTACTCCTACTCACCTAGCAGGACACTCGCAGCGCACTCGCACTGGACACAGAGGACATCCGATTTAGTGAGCTTGAGTCACTTACATGTGCACCCCACACATGGTGGGTCCCACCCCACACATGGTGGGTCCCCCATTTCAGTGAAACAAAGTCACATGACTTTGTCTTTCACAAAGTCACCCAAGCATCTGAATCGGCGGCGGCGACTCCCCTGTTCCGTACACATTCCCCATCCACCGGCAGCGGAGACTCCACTGCTCTGTCTCCACCTCCAAGCGTGAACTCGATGTGAGGTGCACCTAGTCCCTCTTCGGATCCTCCATGGAGCACTGCGACGGGGAGATCCCCGTCAAGCGACCCAAGCTCTCCGATGGCGGCAGCAGCGAGGACCGCCTCAGCGCCCTTCCCGACGACGTCCTCTTCCACATCCTCCGCAAGAACCGCGACGCCGCCGAGGCGGCGCGGACCAGCGTCCTCTCCAGCCGCTGGCGCCGCCTCTGGACGCAGCTCCCGCAGCTCTGGTTTGGCTCCTCCACTGATCCCCACGGCATCCGCGCCGCCCTCGAATCCCATCAAGCGCCGGTCCTACGCCGCCTCGCCGTCGGTTTACAGGACCCATCTCCCGAGTCCATGGCGGTCTGGCTTCCAGTCGCCGCGCGCCGCCTCTCCGGCAAACTACTCCTCATCGACAAGGAGCGGCAGAGCAAGATGGAGGGCGAGGCCCCGGAAGGCGGCGTCCTTGAGCTGCCCTGTTTCGAGAACGCCACTTCCATCCGCCTCGAACTGTATCTCGGCCTCGCCCTGCCACTATTGGGCGTATTCGCCAGTCTCACCAGTCTCTTTCTGGCTCACATCAAGCTCCAAGGTCCTTGCATGCTTGGTGATGTTGTCTCCTCGCCACGCTGCCCGGCCTTACAGAAACTCAGCGTTTGCCATGCTTGGGGTCTGGACAAATTTGCAATCCACTCGGATTCTCTCCTAGAAATCGATTTACAGCATCTGCATGACTTGCAGCAGCTCACTGTCATGGCGCAGGCACTCGAGCTGTTAGCTGTGAGGTCCTGCTTTGCTCAACGTTCGAGTAATAATCAACCAGTTGCAAACATCTCTGCCCCTCTGCTGGTGTCGCTCTTTTGGAAGGATGCTTATGATCCAAGATTTACGAAGTTTGGCAAGATGGAAAATCTCAAGTGGTTGGCCACAAAAGGTTTTGATGTATATCAGAAAGTTGGTTCTCGCCGTAAATTACATAATAGCTATTGGATGGATCTTTTCCGACGTCGGCGCTGCATCGAGAATCTAAGAGTCACACTTTTCTTTCTATCGGTGAGTTCATTCGTATGTGATTTATGCTATCATTCAAAGAAACTTGGTGTCCAAATTAAGGAATGTATTGCGGGCGTACAAAGTTCGCAATTGTTTTTCTTTGCTGAAGTCTCGAAACATTGATTAGCACAGCCAATTGTTTATCTGTCCTAGTAGTTTCCAATCCTCTCACATGGCATATATTTATTTTTGCATTTGAATTGTTAGCGTTACAGTTACAAACTACTACCACTTCACTAGTATATTGGTCGTTCAATTAGAAACATGAGCTTGGACTTTCTCACATAAAAAAACCATTGCTTGTGTTTTATTAAAAAAATTAAAGAGATGTTGTTTGTGCATTACTAACCATCATAAACATGCCTTTTTCCCACGAATCTACAGAAGGACATTACTAACCACGAGTACTTGATGGAAGACATTACAATGTTCCCGAAAGTTATAAACTTGTCCCTGGATATAGTGACAATGGGACATTCATGTGGACCCTGTTCGTATCATGTTCTCAGGATGTGTACTGGTGTGAGAAAGCTGTATCTTAAGCTTTTTGACGGAAGGGGTTCCCCAGAGGTACTAATATCCTTTCTTTCTTTATATCTAATACCTGGTTATGCATTTATATTTCGCATGCCTAGGCTTCACTGCTAGTTGCCCGAATCTAGGTGTTGGTTTGATACTGGATGCATTTCTCCAAATTAAATCTGTGAAAATATATGTCTTATGTATCTGCCAATGGGCAATGCATGATCCATCTTAGTCTAAGTTGCCATAGCTTGGCAATAGGTTTCTTTTTTGTAAAGTTGGTAGTCATGAGAAAATTATCGGGTATGATTTAGGATTTTGTTTTTAGTAAGAAACAGAATACCTTCTTCGTTTTGTCGGCACTTTAAGATTGTTCTCAGGTGACCTCTCCCTCCCACTTTGCAAGGCAATTAGATAGTCATTTGAGTTTACTGTTTTTAGTAAGAAACATAATACCTCCTTCGTTAGAGTAGATGGCCCTCTAGAAAGGATCCAACATGCATGATCCAGCTGTGTGGCAGCTCCCATTAGAATATGGCAGTGATGTGCCATAGCATGGCAGACTCGATCTTAATAAAATAGCTAAGATTTAGGAGAAAATATATACAACTATTCTCCGAGCATGTGTTTTAAATGTAGTGTGAATAAAAATGGCCTAGGTGACGATGTGTAATGGAAACTACTGCTTAAGATACCGTCCAATACGTACGAGATGACGTATGATGTCTATATGCCCACCTTGTAGAGGATTGAAGGAGGGCATAATGCATCTCAACTCAGATCGCGCAAGCAAGCAGTCTTTCACGGAGCACTGCCATGGAGATCATTATCAAGCTAGGATAGATCCCTCCTCGATTAGCTACAATTCCATCATTGTATCCTCGAGATAACAAAGAGAAAAATAGGACATAGGGCTATTACCCATCACGGCAGCCTGAACCTAGGTAATCGTGTCTCCGAATCCTCAAAGCGGCACCCCTGTGTTACCCGTCTAGAACCCAAATCACTGAATCGACTTGGCGGATCACTGACACCAAGGTCGAGTTAAGATCTCGTTCAGTGTGTTTTATCGATAGCACAATACCTAATTTGGGTAAATATTTAAATAACATTTGTTATTTACGTTTATTTGCATAGAACAATCAGTCTCAGAATATGTTGGCTTCAAACTGTTTCAGGTGTTATTCTTTTGTACATTTGTTGAAGACATCTTATATCTTCATGCAAGTCTTTCTAGTTTCATTTTTCTTTCTTTATTGCATTAAGCTGCTATGCACAACGTTTCAGGCACAAACTGTGTGTCCGCCAGGTTGTGTTTGTGATCAGCCACCAAACTGGAAAACCGATGAACTTGCGCTGAACTGCCTCCGAGAAGTAAGAATTCATAAACTGAGAGGAACTGAAAATGAAGCTGGCCTCGTGAAACGGTTCTTTGATTGGGCAACGGTGCTAGAAACCATGACAGTAACTTTCGATTGGTCCGTAGCTGAAAGCAAGGCCAGGGAGTTCTGCCATATGCTTCAAAGCTTCTGCAGACCAGGAGTATGTTTGAAGGGGCCATACTTCATGTAATCTGGTCACAACCAGACCATGCCTGAAAGACTGAACCTATATGTGCTGGTGCCTGGTGGTTGTTCTCTTAGTTCCCGGCTTGGTACATGTTGCAGTATTTGAACTCTGGAGTCTGTGTCCAGATGTCTAAGCTTTAGTAGACCAGTTAGTAAGCTAGTGTTCACTATGTTCCAGGACGTATGAGTTGCACTCTCTGCGTTTGGATGTCTAAGCTTTAGTAAACCTGTTTAATAAGCTAAGTGCTCGTGGTTTAGTTCGGATGTAAACAGTGTGAGACCCACTATGTCCCAACTGTATTTGGTTATGGGGCAGAAAGCTGCACACAATCTAGGAAGTGAAGCAGACCTGAACTGCTCCTACTGAGGAGTGTGAAAATTATGTGCGACGGATCTTTCCTACTGAGGAGTGGATTACGATTTGGCACCTGAACTCCTGAAGGAGTGATCTGCTTGGATATCAGGGCTTTTATTCGCTTAAAATTTCCTGTTGTCAAGTTCTCTTTTCGTCGCAAAGCTTCCCCACCGCCGCCGCGAACCGCTCCATGGCCGGCCACGGCAGCACGATCGGCACCGCCACCGCGTCCTGTCCGTCCATGTCCTTGACGGCGACCAAGAAGCCCACACCGAAGATAGTCTCAGCAGGGCCGCCGTACACCGGCTCGCCCCACCCGAAATCCACGCGGTCGAACCCGGCGTGCCGGTTGTCCGACACCACGAACATGTTGTTCTGCAGCGCCAAGCACGGCCGTCCGCGCAGCACCAGCACGTCGAGCGTGGAGCGCACGTAGTCGGCCGTCAGCATGGCCTTGGCCTCGCGCACCAGCGCCACCGCGTCGCCGATAGAGCCGTCGCGCAGCGCCGCGGCCTCGGCCACCGCCGTCATGGGCACGCACGCGTTGCCGTAGTACCCCGCCGGCAGGCTCAGCTCGGGGAAGTCCCTGAAATTGGCGATGAAGACCAGCTGCACGTCCTCGCCGCGAGGGAGCTCCAGCGCCTCGGTGCGTGCGCGCCAGAGGAAAGCCGTGAGTGCCTCGAAGGTGGTGGCCCTGTCGCGGTGGAGAGGGGAGAGATGTTTTTTGATGGCTCCGATGTGGGCCGCAGTGAAAGTGAAGGAACGCATGATCATGTCGTCCATGGCCGGCGGCGGCTGTGGACCAGATGGCGGAAGTACGTCGTCGAACTCTCGATGCGGGAAGGACGGCATAGGCGGGCTGCGCACCTCGAGTAGATCGCGGGACCAAGCGGGCGGCACGGTCGGCGCCGGGATGCCACGGGTGAGCTCCGCGACGGCGTTCAAGAATTGGGCGATGCCGATGGCGTCGCAGATGGTGTGGTTGAGGCGGAGCGCGAGGACGAAGCCGCCGCACAGCAGCCGAGTCACCTGGTGAGTGGTGACCATGTGCATATATTAGAACACACGCATGCACATGTTGCAACTTGCAAGCTTAAACAATTTGTTGTCTGCACGTATTTGTACCTGGATGAGCAGCAGTGGGCAGTCGAGCACGCCGCTGGAGCCCTCCACGTCGAAGAGCAACTGGTCCATGCACGGGAACGGCGGCCTGAGCCCGGCGCCTCGCTCCAGCTCCGCGAGCCTCACGTCGGCGTCGGCCTCCACGAACAGCACCCCGTCGCCGGTGCAGTCGACCACCAGCTTCTTCCCCTCCACCTCCCTCAGCCGTCCGGCCAGCGGATAGTAGTGCACCAGCGCCTCGGCGAGCGCGCGCCGGACGACTCCCACCGGGTCGCCCGGCGCGACATCGTCGTCCTCCTCCCGCACGCGGCCGCGGTAGACGAGGGCGAAGGAAACGTGCCGACGCAGCGCGCCCTGGTCGTCGATGTCGGACAGACGCTTGGTGTCTCGGGGCGTCGGCTTGGCCGGGCCAATGAGCTCCGGGTCGCGCCGGCGCACCGCAAACGCAAGCGACGACGTCGCCATGGCGAAGGTCGTGTTGTTCTCATCGGTAATATTACAAGAGTGGAGCTTGAATGGTTCGTGGCCGGAAAGTTCAGCGCCGGGGAAGTCTGGGCATGCCATGCTTGACATTTGGTGGAAGTTCGGAGATGCCAAGTGCGCTTGGCTGCAGCTTAAATGGGAAAAGATGAAGATGCCTGACTGAGACATTTTCGTGTCTAAGGTTATGCTGCATTTGTCTGGCGGACTAATTACCAAGGACTAAATGGCCAAGTTTGGACGGAATGGATCAACTGCTCCACGATCGCCATCGACTCTCCAATATCAATGAGAATGGTGATTACTTTGTTAGAACTCTTTTATATGACAAAAACAATGATCAAAGATGGAATTTGATTGTTGTGTATGGGGCGGCTCAATTAGATGGAAAGGCTGCTTTCTTAGCAGAGCTTTCCAGTGTGTGCCATCATAGTTTATATCCTCTGCTTGTAGGTGGAGATTTTAATATTATTAGGAAAGAAGAGGAAAAAAATAAAACCGGAGGTTATAATAAATGGAGCTTCCACTTTAATGTTATTATCGAACAATGTGGATTGCGTGAATTGTTTCTTAATGGAAGACAATACACATGGTCTAATAATCATGAGGAGCCTACTTTTGAAAAATTAGATAGGCTACTTATGAGCCCGGATTGGGAGGATACATATCCTTTATCTGTGGTGACGGCTTTAGATAGAATTCATTCTTTATCGGACCATGTTCCATTGCTTCTGAACACTCGAATCCGTTTGACGAAGGATCCTATTTTCAGATTTCAAACGAGATGGTTTGAAAGAGAGGGAGTGAGAGAGATCATTTTAGATATCTGGAACTCGGCTCCTGCTCATTTATCCAACTTGGATAAATGGCAGTGGAGATTCAGAAGATTAAGAAAGCATCTGAAAGGATGGAACCTTAATGTAGATGCTGAATACAAGAAAATAAAGGGAGCATGAATTGAAGGTGATAAGATCATGTCATGCAAATAATAGGGATATTTTACTGTACATCATAATACTTATTTTAGTGTGTACTATTAAACCAATCCTATGGTTAATACTGATTGGGCCGGATGAGGTCCGGCATCGATCTCTCATGACCGCGGCAGTACTTAAGGAGGAGTTTCGCTCCCTGTTCCTCGTCGTCGACTACAATGACTACGGCGAGAACGAGTGAGGTGGCCGCCTCCTAAATAGCCTAGGTGATGTATCAAGATGACCACCCTTTATTTAGGGCCCGAAATATCTAGAACTATGTTTAAAGATTTTTTGTAACCTCTTTTGTCGTATCTACGTCCTGAATTATCTGTGTTGATGTATGAACTATCTAGGGTTTCGGTTACCGGTCGGTAACCGGATTTACCGGCCACCCCCGATAATTGTGTATACTGGGAGAAAAATCCCGGAATATTCAAATTTGGACCGAATTTGTGCTCCTAAAATTTAAATTTGAAAAAAAATTGACGTTGTATGTTTGAATCCTTTCCTGCCAGAAATTTAGGCCGGTAACCACGGTTACCGGAAATACCGCCCCCCTTCGGGATTTTTTTATAAAGGTAACCAAAACCTTGGAACTATCACGCTGATCTATGTTCATCTTTGTTAACATGGAGAGGGAAATTATTAGAATTTGGAATATTGATTTATTATATCCGCTCCGGTAGAATCAAATGCTATACCACAAAAGTGGCTTGTAACCGCAAAAGTTGTTTGAAGTGTGGTATGTGATTTTACTGTATCACCTAGAGTTTCCTAATAGTTGTAAATCTACATTTGAGAGAGCTAAAAACGACACGACATGTCGGAAGGGGAGCGTAATCACAAGTGTGCCGGTCAGTTAGATGGTAATGCAGCCCAACTGCCCAAGCGGGGTTAGCGGCTATTCGTGCCCTGCTGGCTCCTTTATGATTTGTTTAGTTTTTTTAGAAAATTAGTAGAAATAACCCTCATAAAAATTGGGTGAGTATTTGTTTGGTACTATGTTTCTTCTAGAGATTTAGTAGGCATAATCCTCACAGCAATTGGGTGAAAAGATCTCCCTGACTGCGGCGAGGCGGCAGATGGTCGTCTTCGACTCCGACGCCGGCGAGGGCGTGGTCTTCGATCCTTGGTCCTTTTTCCTCTACGTATTCTGTACGTGTATTTCTACTATGTACGATGTATGTGGTTTCGTTTGAATATACGTGGGAAAAATTCAAAAAAAAAAAAATTGGGTGAAAACCCACCTTCACCCAACCTCATCAAATCTACATTATATTCCCAATGCACATCGCATCTCCATTTTATTCCAAATGCACTCTAGAGGGTTTTAGTCTTTTAGAGTATATTGCCCACTGAGTAAAATACACTAAGATGTGGAGAATTTTTTTGGGGGGGGGGGGGGGGGGGGGGGCAATAAGGATAAAATCGATAACATTAAAACCAAACAGGCTTTTGGTAATAGGTGATGATTTGAGATTAGACAGGAATAATCTCCACCAATTACAAAAAAAATACACTAGTTCCAAATAAGGCATCAATGGACCAGCCGGCTAATCAGCTTCTTTCGGGATTATCTCAAGAATAATGTAAGCATGTTCAAAAGGGTAGCATAATCGAGTAGCTAGAGAACGCACACGGCACGGCGGTTCAACGGTCAAGATTCTTCGCTCCTCCTCCGGTATTTCAGGATCTTTACGCGCACGCACAGTTGAGAGTTCATAGACAGGAGATTTAGCGCCTGAAATCCTCCTGTTTCACGCACACCTGAACAAGAAAGCCCTAAGAGCATCTCTAGCAGAACCCGCAAAAAGGGCAAACCCGCATAATAACCGCCCGATGCGGATTGAAAACCGCAAAAAGGCGCAGAACAGAACCCGTAAATTTGCCCAACCCGCAAAAGATTTTGTAGGGCCCCGTGAATCCGCGCCTCCGAACCGAGAATCCTAGGTTTCCTCCCCCGACCCGCAGCCGGAACCTCATCCTCTATTGTCGTTGGCGCGAGGGAACCTTCAACGCGACCGTCCCCGCCGCCGCCGCAACCTCTTTCTCTTCCCCCACTCCGGCCACCGCGCGCCCTGCCCCGGACGGCCATGAGCACCGCCGACCCGTCCCTGGTGACCGTCCACGTCGGGGACGCGCCACCGTCAGATCCAGCGGGCCGCGGAGAGCTCGGAGCCGCCGCCGCCGCCGACACCGCTGCTGCTCCATTGGCGGCGCCGAAGCGGGAGAAGATTAGGCACCGCAGGCGCGGCCCAAGTTCTGCTTGCCGCGGCTGCCGCGGCCGGCACTCCCGCCGCCGCGAAGCCGAAGAGGCAGGCGTTGAGGAAAGTCAGGGCCAGCACCGCCGCCGCTGCTGCATCCACCGCGCCCGTCCCCGGCGAGGGAACCGAAAGGTAAGAAGTTTCGAACTCAAAATTGAGCTCTGTTCACCGCACCCGTTCCCGGCGAGCTGAATTCGTTCATCTTGCAGCACGCAAGCGTTCATGGACATGATTGGGTCGGTAGACATCGAGTCGCCTCCGCTCGGCAACTACAGCTACAACGAGTTCGACGGTGGCGTCGATGGTGGCACGGGAGAAGACGACAACGAGGTCGAGGAGGTGGACGGGGCCGGCCTGAGTCGGAGAGGTTCGAACTACACCATTTTGGAGGACCAATGCTTGATCCGTGCTTGGGAGAGTATCTCTCTCGATGCAACGGCCGGCGTTGATCAAACCAAAGACGGTATTGGCAAAGGGTGGAGGACAAATTCTTCCAACTCATGCCACGCAATGGCCGAACGGTGCCCCGGACCTATCGATCACTACAAGGACGTTGGGAAACTATCAAGACTTCATGTGGTCGATGGAGTGGATGCTTGCAACAAGTGATCAATGCGCCTCGAGTGGTACCGTGGAGAGTGATTGGGTGAGTTTATTCACCATTGTTCATGTAGTGTTGTCACTACTTGTTCACCATTGTTCGCCATTTGTTCATCATTGTAGGAGCGCATTGCGTGAGAAAGGTACTTGGATATGCCCGCATCCAAGAAGAAGCCATTTGTACTTGATCATTGTTGGAAACTTCTCCAAAATAGTGAGAAGTGGACGTTGAGGGATCAAGAGCCAAAAAAGGGAGAAATTCGTGTTGAGGATGACTCCGATGATGAACAAGGTGGGAGGAACAAGAACAAGCCCGAAGGCAACAGAAAGCCAAGGAAAGAGTGGCAAAGCAACTTGAGGCCATAAGCTTGAGAGAGAAGCTCGATGAAATGGTGAAATCTAATGAGACCATGGTGGCCAAGACATTGGAGGCAAAGCACCAATTGGCCGAGAGGAAAGCTCAAGAGAAGAAAGAAAAGTGGGAGGTGCTTCGTGAAGAAGGGAAGCGGAAGATCGAGATTGAGGCCAAAAGAGCCTCGGCGGAGGAGAACAAGTCCGTGGCCAAGCTCTTGGCCGAAGAGAACAAGATCATGATGATGAACCGAAGTGAAATGGACGAAGTCACCTTGGAGTGGCATGACATCGCAAGGAAGGAGATATTGCATCGAAGGAAACAAGCGATGCTAAAATCTAGCGGTGGTGGAGGTGTTGGTGGTGGAGGTGAAGGTGCCAGCAATGGCACGGTCTAGGGGCTTTCGATGATGCGGATGGTGTTTTGGAAGCATTTTTTTTGGTCACACGGTTGGAAAAACTAGTTAATGGCCGTCTTTTATATTCAAGGAACTACTTAATTTGCTATATTTAATGTCGAATTTGTAAGTTATTTGACATACAACGACATTCATGCTACCTTGCAGTTTTGCATATGCAGTTTCTGAACGCCGCGCGGCGGAGCAGAACCGTTGCGGGTTCTGCTCCGCCGCGCGGCGTTTCGAGCCAAAAAACGCGAGTTGCGGGAACTGCAAAGGTGTTTTGCGGGTTCGCCTTTTGCGGGTTCTGCTAGAGATGCTCTAAGAAGCTGCCTGACCCGAATAACAAGCCACTGCAGCATGCACGCACTCACGAGTCAGAACAGTCAATTCCATTGGACTCTGACTAGTATAATTGAATCTGGATTATTTTGAAGGACCGGACCAAAACAGAATTGAACTCACGAATCCCTACATTTCATTATGTTTGGTTGCTTAAAGATTGGTGCTAGCATTGTACAAAAATTAACATAAATCCAATTTGTACAAAGAGGTCCTACAAATTTTTGTAGCAAACAATTTACAATCCATAGCATCTCTTATCTTGGGAACATTTATTTTTTTAGTTACCTTCCAATCTAGAATCCACCGTTTCGGATATTTTAGATCTTGAGAAGGAAACGACCGGGTTCGAAACGAAAATATATTAATCATATATGGAAGCTATTTCATACCGGAATTAAACCCAGTCATAGACTATGACCGCCTCTTCCTCTGGCAGGACGCCGTGACGAAGATGCTTGAGTGGTATACGGCGACATGGTGCATCGCGGACTGGTGAACGAGGCTTGCACTGAGTTAGAAGTCGGGAATGCATACTATACCCGAGGCTAGCGCCGCGCAATCGAGCTTGCCAAGATGCACGAGCACCTCCCGCTGCTCGAACAAGTTGAGCGAGAGGGCACGGTGGGAGATCACACAAAGCTCGTGGCGATTTTCGATTGCACCGTGTACGAGATCAAGGCCAACACCTTTGCCAAGATCAAGCACCTCAGCATGGTGGAAGTCTGGACGTGCGTCGGCCGACGCCACCGTCGTGTTCTCGTCCATGGCCGAGGGGCTAGGAAAGGAGGCATGGGAGTCGGTCGTGTGGGAGCCATGCGAGGAGATGGTGAGTCGTTGCCTAGAGACCCCTACTTTCATCCATGATGCAGATGCCACCCTACTAGATTTGGAGTTGGAAGAGGGGATGGCTAGCCTTTTCATCGAGGTCATCCTTGTTTTCTCGATCCAGTAGATGGCGTTCTCCTCGACCTGCCAACGATACACGATGTCAGGGAGATTGACAACATCACCAACTCCTCCAACTCTAAATCAGGTGGCAACTGCATCCCAGATGAAATTAGAGGTCTTAAAGAAACAACTCACCATCTCCTCGAATGGCTCCCACACCACCATCTCCAGGCCCTCGGCCATGAACACGAAGCCAACGGTGGCGTCAACGCGGCGCACGATTCCAACCTTCCATTGTTGAGGCGCTAGATCTGGCCCGCGCCAGCACCAGCCCGAAGGTGTTGGCCTTGATCTCGCGCATAGCATGGTCGCACATCGCCGCGAGCTCGGCCTGATCTACCACTTTAACATCTTCGGCGCTGCGTTCAGCCAGAACGATTGTGATCTGAAATGGATTCCATATGGTTAATGTATCTTCCTTTGGACCCGGTCGGTGCCTTCTCAAGATCTAAATATCTGGAACGGTGAATTCTAAATTGGAACGTAATTCGAAAATGTTACCTAGACCCCTAATTTCAAAGAGGGCTGGTGCTGGCGCTGGCCAAGATCGCCATGACCGAGGTCCTAGGAGTCGGTCGTGTGACCTAGACCCCTAATTTCATCCATGACGCAGTTGCCACCCTGCTAGATCCGGAGTTGGAGAAATTAGGGGTCTCGAAGGAACAACTTACCATCTCCTCACATGGCTCCCACACGAACGTCTCCCATGCCTCCTTTCCTTCCATCGCGCAGAGGCGCTAGATCTTGCCCACGCCAGCACAGGTCCAAAGGTGTTGGCCTTAATCTCACGCATAGCATGGTCGCCTGTCGCCGCGAGCTCGGCCTGATCTACCACTCTAGGATATCCGGCGCTGCGTCCAGCCAGAGGAAGAGTAAGTCGTGGTCTGATTGGATTTGGTTCTCATATAATAGATTCCATATACGGTTAATGTATCTTTCTTTGGACCCGGTCGGTTCGTTCTCAAGATCTAAATATCTGGAGCGTTGGATTATAAATTGGAAGGTAATAAAAATGTTAAATGCTCCCGAGATGAGAAATGCTAATTTGTTTGAAACGTAAGGTGTGCTGAAAGAAAAATGAAGGACCTATTGGTCGAATTGGATTTAGTTTCTGGACGTGTTTCTAAACCAAACAGAACTAAAAGATGTGAAATTAGTCGGAGACCTGATCGAGAGGGTATACCGAGCATCTAGCATTCTACCCACAATGGTTGGCCATACAATCGCAATAGACTTGCCTTTTCACATCAGTAGCAACAATCCTTTGGCAGGTATTTGCAGAAGGGAAATCTGTTCTAGTGCAACAAGGTAGGAATCTTTGCACGTGCAAACTGAAGAAAAAATTGATCAGATTAAAGAATACTTTCGATGCCAAACAAAGTGCGCAGATACTAGTACTATTTGCATATGAACAGTACTTGTTAGATATAAATAAAAAATGCAAAGAGCCTACCTAGCTAAAGATATTTCCCCACTGTTTACTGCTGAGATCATCTCGATAAGTTTCAGTGAAAGTTAAACTGTAAATTAAGGATCTGGACATATTCTCTATTGACAAAACACAGATAAACTTGAAAAATAAGAAGGAAATAACAATTATAGACTCCTCCAGGATTCTGCTCTCAAATTGAGCAGGGGCTACTGCAATTTCTGAACCATATATTCAGGTTCCCAGTGTCTAGCTAGTAGCTACAAACAGGTTAGATATTGAACCAAAAATCACCGCATTCCAAATAAACTTTGCAAAAAAAGGAAGCAAAGATAAACCTCCAGGTGTTTCATTCTGCAGGGCTCTGCTCTCAACCAGAGCACCCTCCTCTGCATTTCACCAAATCGCATTTCTCAAGTAGTACTAAGACTAGGTTGCAGATTCAACCAAGAATCAACATATTCCAAGAAAACTTGGCAGTAAGAAGGAAATGGAAGCCAAAACCTGCAGAGATATCATTCTCCAAGGCTCTGATCTCAATCAGAGTACCGGCCACTTGTGCATTTCCCCAAATCGTATCTCAATGTCTAGCTACTATGAACAGGTTTCAAATTGAACAAGAAAAAAGAAACCACCAATGGCTAGAATCAATCCGTGGCGGGAGACACTAGCAGTATCAAATCTGAAGAACTTTGAGGAAATTAACGAGTCAGCTCTGATACTCCAACAGCTTGATCTTGCCATCCTCTTCTTCTGAATCTTTCCGGCCAGTCGGCGAAGAGTTTCCAGACGAGGTGTGCAGTATCGAATATGAAGAAATTCTAAGGAAACTACTAAAGGAAGGGCGAGTTGGATGGATTGGTCACTCCATGTCGAGGGACTTGATCTTGCAGGCTCCATCGTCGTCGTCATCTTGGCAATCGGCGTCGTTGTCCTCTGAGGACGGATCAGTCCAGTTGTCGAAGAATGTGGCCATGAATGAGGAGCACTCCTCTGCCCAGCTGCGTCGGTTGGCGGAGGCGCGCCACTTCTGGTCGGTGATCATCTCGGGGGAGAGTCCCCAGGCCTGGAGCTCCTCCTCGGTGTGGTGCATGAGGAGGCTGTACTCCCCTCCGGGCCCGAGCTGCATGACCCTGAACTCGCAGTTGTCGAAGTTGTTGAGGCGCTCGAACTGCTCCACCGTCCACTTGAACCACTTCATCATGAAGACGCGCGAGGTGAGGCCGTGCGAGACGATCACCAGGTTGGTCTCGCAGTTGGTGCTCTGGTCCAGCCTCCCGTTGTCGATGTCCCGCCACAGCGACTCCAGGAAACCTGCATTTCGCCGATCGATCAGTTCAGACTTCAGAGGCGGACGGACAGAGAGAGAAGTCGCGACGTTCGAATCCAATCCAATCCAATCTGATCGAATCGAAGGGGGAATTAGTTGGGGGCTTACTGGCGACGCGGTCGAAGACGTCGGCGGCGGACTCGCCCTCGGGGAACCGGAAGAAGAACCGTCCAAAGCGCTCGCGGGTCTCCTTGATGGCCCGCATCCGCTCCTCGACCTGGAAGTTTCCGAAGTCCTGCTCGCGGACGCGGCACTCCTCGCGGGCGCCGATGACGCGGTCGCGCGGGAAGGCGGCGCCGATCTCGCGCAGCGTGGCGCGGGTGCGCTCGTAGGGGGAGACGTAGAAGTAAACCTTCCAGTTGGCCCCCTGGTCGGAGGAGACGACGTCGAGGATGCCCCTCCCGGCCCTGCGCGCCTGCTGGACGCCGTGCGGCGTGAGCGGGATGCGGTAGTCCGGGGTGGTGGAGTAGGCCGACATGTCGAGGTTCCCCTGGCTCTCGCCGTGCCGCACCAGGATGATCCGCTTCGGCATCCGCCGCACGCACCCCGTCACGTGCTGCTTCGTCATCTCGCAGAAGGCGCAGTAGTCCTTGTTGCCGGCTTCCGCCGCCGCCGTCTCGGGTGGTGGGGATGACATCGCTGGCGCCAGGGCGCGGGCGGGGGTTATATAGAGGACGGACCAGGGGAGTGGGGGCCAGATGGAAGGGAGGTGGTTGGGTGATGGAGAGCAACAAACTCTGTCGATTGGTCCAGCTGGCCTTCTGCCTTTCTCGCTCGACTCTGGTTTTGGCCCCGCTGGCTGGCCGACCTACGCTACGCTGCAAGGAATTTGTTGACTGACACTCCACCGGAGATTTCCCAATGCTACTTTGTGTTGCTCCTCCGGCAAGATCACTGCAAAGCATTTCAGTTTCGTTAGCCAATATTTACTAGTACTAGTAATACTCGTTCACTTTTATACTCCCTCCTCCGGTCCGTATAAAGTGTCGGACAAAATGAACGAGGTACAAAATCATACTTGTATGAGCGACATTTCTTTTAGGATCGAAGGGAGTAATACGTTCTACATATTTTAATATCGACTAGATACGGATCAAAATGAGTGAGCCTACACACTAAATATGTCTAGATACATATTTTAATATGGACTAGAATGCTTTATAAATATGAACGGAGCGAGTAGCTGTAGCAGTAATGTTTGTTAGCTGTATTTCCCAGTCATGCACACCACACTGGTACACTCAACGGGTTCAGAAATGTTACCACGTGTGTGCTTACTACTACATCGTTTTCTCTTGACATTTCCATTGAGTTAGGGAGGTTCAGTCAGATTACCCTGTCCAAATCATTAACTTCAGAAGGTTTCACCCAGCTAATAACTAAGCTTCGTCTGTAAGGAAAGAACTCGAAGATAGATAACTACTCGGTTTGGTTGCCAATGCCACATGATTAGGAGACGCGGTGCAAGCAAAGGCACGTGATACGGCGTGAAGTGTATCGCGCTGCGTCGCAAGCTGCGGTCTCCGTGAAGCATGTGCGCGCCAGCCACGAAAGACCACACATGGAGGGGAGGGGAATGTGGTTCGAGATCAGAACCAACCAAGCAATTCCTATCCTCATCACAAAAGGCAAGGGTCGGTGCTTCAGATTTGGATTATTAGGATGCGTGCAGGTGCCGGGCATCCACAGGCACACGCTTCACACGGCTGTACACGCAAAACATGTCCCATGTGCACAGCTACCCCATCCGTTCCAAAATACTTGACGTGGATTTGCCCAAATTTAAATGTATTTATATACTAAAACATCGTCTAGATATAGTTGAATTTAGATGAACAGAGTAGCTAGTTGTACTACTAGTCTAGTACTTCCTCCGTTCGAAAGTCGTGTCTACATACATCTACATGTAAACAAATGGAAGTAATCTAATTTAGAACGAAGGAGTAAAATGAAACTTAATTAGAAGCTTCTATCTATAACCCATACACAGACGGCAATATGCATTCAGTACTGAGGCCAACACTGATGATCACACGGCATCAATCAATGCGTGGTCAACGTACGGACGTCGACACTGAAACAATGGCTGTCATCATCCATACCCTATCTAGCTATCATGGAGAATTGGAGATTGTAAGAAAGGTCCAATTATAGTAGTGCTGTATTCCAACTGAGTGGGGGGCTTTCGTTTTCCCTTCTTTATTCCTTGTTTAGGTTGATGCCGGCAATTGATTCGTTGTAGTCGTAGAAGGTAAGCCACTTTGTACTAACTAAAGACCACTGAGTAGAGTTTGCGTTGCCAAGAGATGATAGCAAATTAAGAACTATATATCCCTAAAAAAAAGATGATGATAATAAAAACATTAGGTATAATTGGTATCTTCCTGATATTACTATTTTCAACACGAGTTGGGATCGAGTATATAGAATGCAAACAAGAGAGCTAGATAAAGGGTCCTATGGTGAGTTCCAGCTCAAAGTAATATACAGGATCATGCTTTAGAGCCTTACTCTCAGGAGACCGGGTTAGTGCTACTCAGAAAGCAAACCCAAAGCGTGCCAGATGAGAGTCACAATTGGAATTGGAGCAGACATGCCTGGGTAGTACCAAGATCACCCAAGAGATTTTGATTTTCTCAGACGAAAAAGACATGATGAACACAAGGCCTAGGCGCCGCCGGGGCCAGCCGTGCAGCCCAAGGATACCTTCTCCCCAACACATGCCCCACAAGTCAGGTCCACACGCTAGCTTGTGGGGAGCAAATCCTCTCCCTAAGGAAGAAGAAGAACATCTCATGTGGCACCCAGCCGGATAAGATAAGGGGTCCAGCTCGTAATGCAGACTTGCGGTGCAGTTTTCAGATCACCTTTTCCTCGTCACATGTCCGCTATCCCCAGCTATCGGTTAAACTGACGCTGGATCTCGTGTAGCTTCAGCCCTTCAACCGGCAAACCGATTATCCCCGAAAAAAAGCGGCAAACCGATGTATCCACAAGTAATCTAAAATCTGAACGGACTTGACCGGAGAGGGAGAAGAAAGGGACTGGGAGATCAGCAGGAACAGGCAAAGCCCTCAGCTGTCAGCACGTTCCAAAAGTGATGCTTATTGGGTTTGAGGCAACGAACTCATCTGGAAATGTGTAGATCGTGCTAAGAACGTGGCTTAATCTTTTCGAAAGATGGAGAAGAACTGCCAGTTCTTCCTGCTGCTGTGTTGCCTAATATTCTCTGAGAGGCTGAGGCTTTTGTGTTCAACAAGCAGAGCATTGCGAATCTAACAAGGAACATTCGGTAGCACGTGATTTCAGAGTCATAGCATAAATGTTGTTCTACCCATTTTGGTGGTGCGTGAATCTTAAGGTAGATGGTATGGATCCAACACTATTATATCCTCCTTATGTACAGGTGTGAACTAGTAACAGATAACGCGCATAATGCAGTTCATCATGAGAGTAAGCATGACCAAGTGGAGTTATTAACAAGTTGTTCCTTGGCCCCTCCCACCCAGTGCATGGGTAGGGACAAGATTTTGAGATCAAGCAAGCACTTATTCTGGCTGGTATTATGCACTCAAGTACAGAACTGGGACTAATTGGCGGTAGGAAAGAGAAGGGCATAAAATGATTGGGAAAGCATGGGAAGAAAAGGGCAACGCTTCTTCCCGTTTGTGCCGACCAGTATCAAGTCAACTATACTAAACACTGTCGTTGGGGAGCTACTGTAGAAACAGAAATAGTACCTGGCAAAACTCAGTCTCGAAAAACAAACTATGTTCTCATAGAGTCGCTGGGTGAGACTAACTCAGAAGGTTATCTTCCTCTGCTGATTTCTGTGTATTTATGTCAAAAGTTTTTGTCACCCTCATGAGATTTTTATGTTACCCTCTCAAACTCTTGCACACCCCTAGAACACACGTATATTCATCAAAGAAATTTATATGCAGCAGAATGACATTCTCTGCCCGAGAGCGTTATTTTATTAAACCCCATGCATCTGAGTAGTCCCTTCCAATAGGCTAAAACTCCTCTAGCGTAAGGATCATTTTATTAAACGCCATTTTTTTTTATAATGGGGAAGGGAAGCCTTGGCGCAGCGGTAAAAGCTGCTGCCTTGTGACCATGAGGTCACGGGTTCAAGTCCTGGAAACAGCCTCTTGCAGAAATGCAGGGAAAGGCTGCGTACTAAAGACCCAAAGTGGTCGGACCCTGCGCAAGCGGGAGCTACTGCACCGGGGCTGCCCTGCCCATTTTTTTATAATGGGCATTTTATTGCTTCACGCATATTTTATTGAACCCCATGAATCAGAGTAGTTGCCCCTTGCATGATTCTCCGGTAGATTTTCACAGTGATCTACTCCATCCGTTCCAAATTAATTGACTTCCATTTGCCCACATGTGGATGTATCTAGACATGTTACAAGTATAGATACATCCACATTTGGACAAATGGAAGTCAATTAATTTGAAACGGAGGGAGTATGATTTAGTTTGAGGGGTTCTGCAATGTGGTTGCACTATTGATAGCTAACACGATAGCCCTTGGGTGTGTCTCCACTAACTTAATGACCCTTCTCCTTGTGTCCACTAACTAATTGACAGCTGAAATTTTGACAATGATTATCACATGTCCATCTAACTTAAGGCCAGGATTATTTTGTAATCTCTATGACTACAGCTATTTTGAGAGACAGATCGTTAAACTTTTTTCAGATGATACTTGGCAGGTAAAAAATAGAATATAATCATTCAAGTAAATTGTTCATGTTGCCTTTTTCTGTTTTTTCAGTAGCCTAGGTAGTTTTTTCTGAGCTTTCTCTTCGCTTTCATTTTTTTTGGGGGTATGTAGTATTTGTGTCATTTCGACACTCTTCTTCTTGATAGAAAATGACACACAGTCTGGTACTCTGGTGGGTGTTCGCAAAATAAATCGGTCATGTTCCAAAGGGTTAAGTTATTGAAATGGCTTTCCATGTTATGCTGCAATATTTGAGGTGTTTATTTTTATTTTTCTCAAAACTGAAATGTTTGAGCACTGAAGTCACTAGGCTGACAGGAAAACCGCACAAGTATGGAATAATGGCAACAATCAACTGGCCTAGTAAAAAATATGCATAAAACAGCTGAAGAGGAAATTGATCATACTTTAATCAAAAGTATCAGTCCCACAAAACAAGATTTAGTGCTTACCGAGAGGTCTCCTTTCCCTATTTCCAACTGAAATAAATCCGGCTGAGAAAAATACAAACTGCCCCGTATAAAGTCCTTGGTCCAACTGGTGACAATATATCTACATTAATAAAAAGAGTGAGCAACAATTCCTTACAGTAGCATGGACAATGCAAATTGTAGTACTACTAAGTCTTCTTTTCTACCATGCCATCTTAAAATTAAATCGCAACTTACGTACTATCTTTAAGACCAAAAATATAGAATGTCAACAATTTATCTGTAACCAATTGTGGAGTATATGATATGCATGGGCTGCTGAGAAACACGGAATGGTTTTGAGGCTCTGGTCTACAACTTTCCACATTTGATGTGTACAGAATCTACAGAATATGGGCTCACTAACATAAATTGATATGTACAAAACCGAAAGCACTACAAAGTGCTGAAAACTTCCGCTTCCATTTGAAGATCGAAACCGTTAACCAGAAGATGTAATGCAGATATTTTGTTTTCTTCTCTGTGATCGACAAGAGTTGAATATGTTTACTGTGATAGTTTTTTGGAGAGTATGATTTACCAGTGAGATTCAGGATGTTCGGTTCATGCCTAAAATGTCCACAACTAACAGTGTGGCTGCCATAGAACGTGTTGCAGACAAAATACCAAATACTGGAACCAGAAGTGTAAAACATGTACTTTGGAGCTTTGGCATCAAACTTGAATCTATGATATGTGGACTATAGAGCTAACAAAGTGATTAGCTGTAATTGTGGCGCTGAACCCAAAATAGATCCGTGAACAACTGTAGCACGACTAAGGTTAAGCGCAGCAATTTTAGGCTACAACCCAAACATAACCTTAACAAACAAAAGTTTCTTTATATGGAAATGTATGAATGGCTAGGTGGAAATGGATACTGAAAAATGTCATCATTTATGGCGATAAAGACAAAGTTCTTTTCTGCAAGGAGATTCAGACAAAGTAGTTGACATGTCCTTTTCAAACATGAATGAACAGCAAGTCAATTCCAACCATCCTAGCGGCAAAAATGGAACTGTTATGTGTCACAGAGTGTATCACTGACATCTGAATATAGCATATTCCCTTTAAATGACAATACACCCGTATGCTTCCAACTCGCACCTTTCACCCATTTAGCAATGTGACATTGCAATCTCAATTATTGTGGAGTATACATGATATGCGCGGGCTGCTGAGAAACATGGAATGGTTTTGAGGCTCTGGTCTACAACTTTTCACATTTGATGTGTATAGAACCTACAGAATATGTGCTCACTAACATAGATTGATATGAACAAAACCGGAAGCACTGCAAACTGCTGTAAACTTCCACTTCCATTTGAAGACCAGAACCATCAACTAGAACATGTAATGCAGTTTTTTTTTTGTTCTTTTCAGGGTAATGTTTGGTCGATGCCAAACATTGCCACAACGAACTCTGTGGTTACCACAAAAGGTGTTTCTGACAAAGTTGAGAAATACCTGAACCAGAAGTGTCAAACATGTACTCCCTCCGTTCTAAATTAGTTGTCTTTCATTTGTACAAAAGTGGATGTATCTATACTTGTAACATGTCTAGATACATCCACTTTTGTACAAATGAAAGACAACTAATTTGGAACGGAGGGAGTACTATAGTCTATAGAGCTTTGGCGAAAAACTGAATCTATGACATGTAGACTATAGAACTAAAAATTATGATAAGAAGTAATTGTGGCGACGAACAAAATAGATGTTTACAGTAGTGGCACGACTACTTAAGGTTAACTGCAACAACTTTAGGCTACAAACGAAACATGCCTCAATTCCAACTATCCTAGCGGCAAAAACGAAACTGTTAGGTGTCACAAAGTGGAACACTGACATCTGAATGCAGCATATTCCCTTCAGAAAGGCAATACATCTGCATGCTGCAATGATTAACTAATAATCCCCAAAACAAGATTTAGTTCTTACAGAGAAGTCGCCTTTCCCTATTTCCGACCGAATTTCGAGCCTTAAATCAGGTTTAGAAAAAAGAACAAGCTGCGCTATACAAAGTCCTTGGTCCAACGGTGACAATATATCTAGATTAATACAAAGATTAAGTAATAAGCCCTTACCGTAGCACAAACAAACGCAAATTTTAGTACAGTAGTTAACATTAAATCCCAACTTATACTATCTTTCAGACTGAAAAATATAGATTGTCGAACAGTTCATCTCTAACTTATTATGGAGTACATATGATATGTGTGGGCTTCTGAGAAACATGGAAAATTTATGTGGCTCTGGCGTAAAAAATTCACATTTAATGTCTATAGAACCTGCAGAATACAGGCTCACTGACTAGATAAATATGAGGACAACCAGGAGCACTATGAAATGCTGGAAACTTCCACATCCATTTTAAGATCAGAATCCCATCAACTAAAAGATGCAATGCAGATATTTTGTTTTGTCCTCTTTTGGGGAGTATGATTCATCAATGGGATTCCGGGTAATGTTTGATTGATGCCCAATGTTGCCATAACTGACTGTGGTTACCACAAAGGCGTTGCTGACAAAATTGCCAAATACTTTTTTTGGATAAAGGGATCTTTATTACTTAATAGTTTTAACCATTACACCTGGCCTCTGCATAGCTAGGATGCACATAGCCCCAATAAGTTCACAAGTCTCCGAACAATAGAAAAAATAAAAGGCGAATTAAATTGCCAAATACTTGAGCCAGAAGTATCAAACATGTACTATAAAGCTTTGGCAAGAACCTGAATCGATGAAATGTGGAGTATAGAGCTAATAGTGTGATAAGCCGTAGTTGTGGCAATGAACCCAATAGGTGCATAAGCAATTGTGGCACGGCTAATTAAGGTTAAGCGCAGCAACTTTAGGCTACAAGCCAAAACATACCCTTAAGAAACAAAAGTTTCTTTACAAGGAAATGTATGAATGGCTACTGGTAGATGTGATCATTCATTGCGATCCCCTCAAAGTTTTTGTTCTGAAAGGAGATTCAGACAAAGTTGTTGGGATGTCCTTTTCAGACATGAATGAACAGCATGTCAATTCCAACTATCCTAGCGGCACAAAACGGAACTGTTAGGTGTCACAAAGTGGAACACCGACATCTGAATGTAGCATATTCCCCTTAAAAAGGCAATACATCCGTATGCTTCCACCTCCACTGCAGCTTTCACCGATTCAGCAATGTGACACTGCAGTCTCACTTTATCATTTTTCTTTGATTTTTTTTTTTTGAAAGGATCCGACACTTATATTCAGGAAACTCAGCGCCAAATTACAAACAGGTCCAAGAAAGAAAAGAAAAAACAAAGAGACCCTGTAAAAAAGCACGAAGCCCCCTGAGCACCCTAAGAAGATCACGATCGGATCCACCTCCGCGCTCCCGAGAAACTCAGACGTCGCCGGCGTCGCCGTACCACCGCCCGCCGGAGAGAAGCCACCTCCACAAGTTGCAGACAGCCGCAGAAGTCGTTCGCCGCCCCGCGACGAAACCTGGACTCGATGAACGAGTTCGGCCAGAGCAGCAGCTCCCCAGCACCACCGAGCAACCCGCCGACGCAGCGCCGTCCAAGCCCACCGCCAACATCACCCAACCTTCAGCAGACGCCGCACCCCTCGCCACCACGGCCGGCCGGAGCGGAAACGCCGAAGGACAGCACCACCACGAGCACCCACAAAAGCGGAGCACCGTCGACCACCTCCTCCTCCCCTCGCCACCACAGCAGGCCAGAAGAGGAAGGAAGAAGACGCGCATCCGAAGGAACACTTCCACGACCTCCCCGGCACGACGGCCGGAACGGGGAAAGGAGGGGGAAGACCACGCCCAGCAAGCCGACGCCGTCGCCACCGTCTTCGACAACCTCGACAGGGCACACACACCTAATCTACACCTACCTAGCCGGAGTCGCAGGACCGGGGTTCCCCCACTCTCCCGCCGCCGCGGCGGCAGGCGGAGAGGGAGGGAACCACTGGCCTGGCCGGCGGCGCGGTGGAGAACCTGGAGTCGCCTCCTTATCGCCCGCTCAGTACTGTAGCGCGAGGGATAAGGTTGGGCTTGTCTCGTTCTTGTCTTTTTGATTTTTTTTTGCTTGCACCCATAAAATAATTTAACCTCCTTAATCGCGATGCTATGTGATCCTGCAACAAGTCAACAGCTCGTGCATGATCGGACAATCTGACCACATCCACGAGCAACGGCAGCACAGGCATTCGAAATCCCTCGTCCACGAGACACGAACAACATCAGATCCAATGAGAGGGGTAGAAACCGGCAGACCACAATTCGGCGTCAACCGATCGCCCTCAACGCAACGGGCGCCCCCATTTCCCACCTCCCGTAACGCCCAACCAAATCCGCTGCAGCGAGCGACAATCAGCGATCAGGGCAACGAATTCTGCCCCCGAATTTGCGTCCGATCGATCCCTCAAGCGAGCAAGCGAGCAGCGCCACCAACCAAATTCGTGCCCGCGGATCAGCCAAGCAAAGCTTGCGCGAGGAACGCGACGCAGGGCCGGGTAACAGGTAACTCCACCCCGAAATTGCGAAACATGGAGGAGGCGGTTGCGTCGTGCTACTACGTACCTCGTGGCCGTGGCGGTGGCGCGGTCCGGCGGTTCTTCCGCGGGGAGCAGCAGGAGGAGGAGGGAGAGGAAAGGCGCCTCTGCTTGGCTCCAATGGGAGGAGGTCCAGAAAGGCAGGAAGAGAGAGAGAGGGGATCAGAGGACGAACGAAGACACGAGAGAGAGAGATTTGAACAGAGTTGTTTTTCTCTCTCCGCTTTCCAACCGTCTGGCTGGCTGACAGGTGGGGTCATGACGTGTGTCGGTTGGCCCGCGCGAGTAGAGCACGACTTTTTCTTCTCTTCGGTGGCGGCCGACCTCTCCATGACAGGTGGGGGCACCGGATCTATTAGGTGCGGGTAGGTGGTCTGCCTTTCGAGAACGTCGTGCTGACAAATTAAGCAGGGACAAATAATTTGACTTTTTTTAGCCTTGCTGGTTTTTGTGCGAATTTCGGCGAGGCGACTCCGGCGTCCCAAACCACAAATAGGATGCCGGATGTCTGATGTTGACCAAGACGCATGACGCAAATAGTAGTATGATATTGGGGGTTTGGTAGAGACCGACCGTCCAAATCACGGTTGTTGTGTCGAAAAGATAAAGGATACAAAACGCATGAAATAGAATGCAAACTCGTTCTTTTTCAAATACATGGAAGATCCCACTCGACAAGCATCGCTACACATGTATGTACTCAAATGGCATGTGACGTATTTTTGTTCTCGTATTGCGGCGGCGGCGGAGCTTCAATGGGGCCAACATGGGCCATGCCCCAACCTGGCCCCTTCCCCCAACATTTCTGCATATTATGTGAATTTTGCAGTGCGATTAAGACTAAACAAATTAGGATTCAGCATCATGATAGCTATTAAATCGCTTAATTATCCTTTTGGCCCCCTCATTGTATGTCCAAGCTCATGTGCTCGGAGCAAAGAATACGCGTCCGATTCATTATAATCGAGAAGAGAATGGAGATTTTGTTGTGAGTGAAACATCATAAGGTATTCATGGGCACGGCTTTTTAATAGTACAAATAGTACGATGCGGAATAAACAGTATCACGCCAAGTGCTGAGCAAGCGGGCACAAATATCTAACATAATGTGCAATCAGGTACTTTACGCACCGCATATAAAAAAAAATAGTGCAGTCAGGGTGGCAGGATTAGATTTGGTATAGATAGACGTTGGGTAAAGGTGCTTGCGTATGGATCAGAATAATAGCTAGTTTTCATTAACTGAGGTTGTCCTCTTCAACTAGTGTTGTGCGTGCATGCATCGATCAGCTTCAGTAACGACCATGAAGCTCGAACTTCGGGTATCACTTTTCCATTATCTGAGGCGCTACTCAACAAACGTATTTACTGGGTCGCGGCCTCTGCCGCCTCTTGCTTCAACCTCGTGCTCAAAAAAACTAGGGTCTCACGGTATCAACAAACTTATTAGAGTTGAGTTGAGCATACAACAAGTTTCTTACATGACCCTCTTAATATATCACTAGTAGAAAAATTTCTTTCGTCCAGAGCCCCCAAAGTCATTAGTCCCGGTTCTAGGAAAAACCGGGACCAATGCCAGGCATTGGTCCCGGTTCGACCTGCCAGTGCCCCATGAGGCATTGGTCCCAGTTCGGATGGGAGCATTAGTCCCGGTTCGTGGCATGAATCGGGACTAAAGCTCCTGCGCCGGACACGTGGCTCGCCGCAGAGCATTAGTCCCGGTTCATACCACGAACCGGGACTAATACCCCTCCCCTGCCTATATATACCCCTCCCAGCCAGCTTTTTTCCTCTTTTTTTTTCCTACTAAGAGGTGTGAGAGGTGGGTGCTAGTTTGTTTTCCTTTGCTATGCACTAGAGGTGTTCGATGAAATGTCCGAGCCACACTTAAGTTCACACAAAATGATATGAGGTGCCCAAGCCACACTTAAGCTTTCCTCTCTCTCTTCCTCCTCGATCGAGGTTAGCAACCTTGTCCTTTTCATCTGTAATTGATACAAATATGGCATGTGTCGATGTACGGTGGTCATTTCACTATTCAAGATGTTATTGTAATGGTATTTGATGAACTTAATTACATGATGCAGATGGATGCACAGATGTGATGGATGTACGGCGAACGACGCAGTTCCGATTTTATTGCAGGCCTGCATAAATTTATCGATGTGGCTGAGGCAAACAAAGTGGATAATTTTATGCCTTGTCCATGTGTTGACTGTCGGAACGTCAGGGAGTAATCTAACTCGAAAACCATTCAAGACCACGTTTTTCGGAGAGATTTCATGCCCAGCTATAATTGTTGGACCAAGCACGGAGAAAGAGGGGTTAGGATGGAAGACAATGAAGAAGAAGAGGATGATGACAACTATCCTATGTTCCCTGAAGAATACGGTGATACTGCAATGGAAGACAATGAAGAACAAGGAGGTGAACAACGGGCATCAGATGAGCCCGCTGATGGTCTTGGTCGGGTCATTTCTGATGCAAAGCGAGAATGCGATACAGAAAAGGAGAAGCTAAAGTTGGAGGCCATGCTAGAGGATCACAAATAGTTGCTGTACCCAAATTGCGAAGATGGCAGCACAAAGCTCGGTACCACACTGGAACTGCTGAAATGGAAGACAGAGACTGGTTTATCTGACAAGGGATTTGAGAAGTTACTGAAAATAATGAAGCCGAAGCTTCCAAAGGATAACAAATTGCCCGAGACTACATACGAAGCAAAGAAGCCTATCTGCCCTCTAGGATTAGATGTGCAGAAGATACATGCATGCATTAATGACTGCATCCTGTACCGCGGTGAGGAGTACGAGAATATGGATAAATGTCCGGTATGCAATGCACTGCGGTACAAGATCAGACAAGATGACCCTGGTGATGTTGAGGGCGATGACGAGCCCCCCAGGAAGAGGGTTCCTGATAAGGTTATGTGGTATGCTCCTATAATACCACGGTTGAAACGTCTGTTCAGAAACAAAGAGCATGCCAGGTTGTTGCGATGGCACAAAGAAGAGCGTAAGAAAGACGAGAAGTTGAGACACCCCGCCGATGGGTCGCAGTGGAGAAAAATCGAGAGAGAGTTCTCGGACTTTGCAGGTGACGCAAGGAACTTATGGTTTGGTCTAAGTACAGACGGCATGAATCCTTTTGGGGAGCAGAGCTGCAGTCACAGCACTTGGCCCGTGACTCTATTTAGCTACAACCTTCCTCCTTGGTTGTGCATGAAGCGAAAGTTCATTATGATGCCAGTGCTCATCCAAGGCCCGAATCAACCCGGCAACGATATTGATGTGTACCTAAGGCCATTAGTTGATGAACTTTTGTAGTTGTGGGCCGAACCAGGTGTACGTGTGTGGGATGAGCACAAACAACAGGAATTTGACCTACGAGCGTTGCTGTTCTTAACCATCAATGATTGGCCTGCTCTTAGTAACATTTCAGGACAGTCAAACAAGGGATACAATGCATGCACGCACTGTTTAGATAAGACTAAAGGTACATATTTGGAAAAAAGTAAGAAGGTTGTGTACCTGGGATGTCGTCAATTTCTTCCGAACAATCATACCATAAGAAAGAAAGGCAAGCATTTCAACGGTGAGTCAGATCGCCAGAAGAAGCCTAACCTCCCTGATGGTGATGCTATATTTGGTATGGTCGGGGACATAGAAGTAATCTTTGGAAAGGGTCCTGGCAGTGTCGTGGTGGGATCACGACAGATGCCATGGGTATGGCTAAGATGGGGCCGAATGGTCGTTGGGGGAATCCGGGGAGGGTTTATGCACTCTCGAAATGCACAAGCAAGAACACACCAAATACCGCAAGAACACGAACTGAAAACCAAGCAACCAAGAACACGAAACACACCGCGATGTACCCTGCTTCGGGGCCCTCTTGCGAAGGTAACACCCCTACTGCAGCACTACCCTAGTCAGTGTATAGCACAACGGTGACAGGTACAAGCTGCTCCTCGAGCTGTGTGATGATACAATGGTGAGAGCTTGAGGTGGGAGACGAAGTTACAAGGGGGAGAATGAGCCAGGGTGCCGGGGTCTCTTCTCTCGTGATGGATTGATCTCTGCCTTCCTCCTCGTCCTCTCGCGCAGGAGGGGTGGAAGCCCCCTATATAGGCCAGCCGGGTTACCGTAGTGCCCCTCGCCGAGCACTGTAGCCATGCCTCTGCTTTGGTCATCATTGTACTCCTGTCAGGGACAAGACATGACCTGCCCATCCCCTGCGTCACCACAGTGGAGCTAGGATGTCTCCTCTGACTGAGACAGGACGTAGCCACGCCGTGCTACCTCGTAGCCCGTACCCCGGATCTCACGGGGTCAGCGGTCAGAGGCGTGCAGCCCCGCCGAACCCGGGGCACGCCTCGGCCATGCTCCGTGACAGACGCTCCCGTGTCAGGCGGGAAGTGACAGGAGCATTGACTCCTGTCCGAGCTACGGCCTCCTGCCGTGGTTAGCCCGGGTCCTGCGCTTAAGATCTTTTACCAGGTCGGACTTCACTTCCTTCCAGTAGCTCCTGCACTCACAACACAAACCATAGCACCGAGGTAGATAGGTCGGCTGATCACAGCTCGGCTGATGAACCTCGGCCCATGCCAACGAGATACCTCGGACCCCTCTGGTCCAAGATAGGTCGGCCTGTATTCTCCAGGTCAAGATGAAGCTCGGACATTCCCAGGCCCACACAGGTCGGCCCCTTCCGTACCTCGGCACACCTTTAAACTCCACTTATGCCAAGCCTTGACCCTACCCGGGGGTACTCCCCCGACATTAGTCCCCGAAGCTGGTGCGGTCCTACGACCTCGGATGGAGGGCCGTAGCAGGTTCAAAATAAGCAAGGCACCACCGCCAAAACCGACCTCAAACATAGCTCCGCCGGGGTACTTTCCACAGACCACAATCTAAGCCGAGGTAGATACGCAATCTGAACTTGCCGAGCTATTTGACTCAGCACAATCTTGCCTCAAGATTTTCCGAGGCACGTGGCGAAGAATCTCTGCCCGGGCTTCGAAATCCGGACCTCTGAAAGACAGGTCCTGACCATACGCCGCCCTCGTCACCCGGACCCACCGAACAGCGCACCTGCGCACTCAAGTGCGAGGCCAACTTGACCGCCCACGACTCCTCGATTCTCGCGCTGACCAGCACAGGAAATCCGAGGCTGGCGGTTGCCACTCCGCGGCCCACGATGTGGCCGATCGTGCGGCCACCAACCGCGCAACCGTGCGCTCACCCACACACGATCCCGCACCTTCCCGATAACCGCGCGGTAGTGCGCAGTTAATGCACGCCGTTACCGCACGCGGCCTATAAATAGGGGCCCAGGGGTAATTTCCTCTTCTTCTTCTCCACTCGCCCGTTGCTCCGCGCCCACTGCACCGTGCTCTCTGCCTCCATCGCAGCCGTCGAGCACTCGCCGCTGCGACCTCGCCGTCTCGAAGAATCTCGCCGGAAACGCGCATCGCGCCTTGCACTGCCACTCCCGTCGCTCCTTCCCCGATCTTCGAGTACCTCACCGGTGAGTTCCTCATCTCCCCTCCATTGCCATTGCCATGAACAGGTTCATCCTTCGATGAACTCGAGGATCTGGATGAATCCGATGAATCTGAGGAACCCGATGCTCTATCTTTGCACTCTTTTTGCCATTTTAGATCTTGTCTAGACTTGTATCAGACACACCCGTAGCATTGTCCTTTTAGGTTTGCCCCTTGATGAACTCGAATTTATCTTCCTTTTTAGCTCACCGGTAGATCTTTGCTAGTATCTCGCCATGAGAAACATGTTTCCCGCCTAAATCCTCTTAGTTCGGCTGTCTTGAATGATCCGAGGTATCTACCCCGGCTGAACTTCGAACTGTCCGAGGTACTTACCCCGGTTGAACCTCCCTCTTCTGCAGTAAAGCGTCAACATGTCGGTAATTGCTACGTCAAACCGCGCCGAGGTTTCCGCCAGCGAGAGAGGTGGATGGGATGGCTCGGACGTCACTGACGATGATATCAAATGGCTCAAAGAAACTCATCGAATCCAGCCGAACTGCTATATCGGCTTCACACTGGGGACGGCGAACCGATCACCAACCCCGGCGAGAAAGTGGTGTTTGTCTCTCACTTCGAGCGCGGATTCGGACTTCCGGCCAGCAAGTTCTTTCGAGAATTTCTGAAGTTCTTCGGCTTGCAGCCGCACCACCTCCCAGCTAACTCCATGCTACAGCTGTCGTGCTACGCAGCTTTCTCTGAAGGATATCTCGGCCTCTGGCCGAGCGTTGAGGGCTGGGCCAAGTACTTCCAGCTGAAGAAACAGAGCATCCCCAACAAGGAGGTTGTGAACAAGGATATGACTGCCTGTGGTGCGGCCTCTATCTCACCCCGGCTGGGCTCCGAGTTCCCACGGATCAAAGGCCTGGAGAGCTGCAAGAAGTGGCAGCGATCCTTTTTCTATGTGAGGAACCCCGGTACTGTCGACCTCATCAACCTCCCGGACTTCCAGCTCGGCCCTCCCACTGCACAACTCAATTGGGATTTCAACCCGGAGGACGCCTACGCCGAGGTTCAAGAGATCCATGAATACATGCTGGATCTCAAGAAAAGAGGGTGGGGTTCCGATGACATCCTCCGGACTTTTGTGGATCGAAGAGTCAGCCCCCTCCAACAACGAGCCCATAAGATCTGCCATATGGAAGGTCTACTCGATCCTACTCGGATCAGCAGCAAGGCGCTCTCCAAGGCCTCAGTTTGGCGCCGGGTCAAAGCCGTTGCCCAGACTGAGATGGACGAGGAGTGGACATGGGGCGTGGAGCCTCACAACAGAGAAAATCTTCCGGAGCAAGTGAGTACTTACTAAATTTCCGAGCTTACGCTCCGGTCTTGCACACCTCGGTTGCTTCTTAACTCAATTCTTTTTTGCCACACCTGCAGCGGTTCGCCCGGCAGCTGATCGAGGACGGCCCGGAGCCGTCGAACTGGGCTCCTGCCCGCCTCGCCCTGGAAGGTTCAGAGACTGAAGACCCGGACAATGAGGATCACCTGCCGATCCCTAAGGCCGTTCCGAGGTCCGCCCCAAAGACTGGCTCCTCCAACCCGGGTAAGAAACAAGTTCCCACCTCCATCAGAGACTGGTCTGACGACGATGATGACGATGACGATTGCCAAATTCTGGAACCTGTCAACGTTATTCCCATTTCATATGCTCCTCCAACATATAAGAACTTTCATCCAGCGTCTGCAGCTTCCCGGAAGCGCTCAGGACCTGGTACCTCGGATGCCGAGGCTTCCAAGACCTCGGATACTGCGGCGCCCAAAGCCAAGCGTGCCAAGAAGACCTCGGCGAGGCGCAAGAAACGAGGCCCCGTGGAGGAAGATGCGTAAGTCACCTTTGCTCCTCCTTTGCTCCTCCTTACTTCTCACGCTGCTCCGAGGTTAAGTTTTTACACTCTAACTTAATCTTTCTCTTTCGTCTAGCCCGGCTCGGCAGATCAAGCAGAGCCATAGCTCGATACACTCACCACTGCCTCCAGTGGTTGAAGCTCAGACAACCGAGGTCGAGGTTAACCTCGGCAGCCCCGCCAGAGCCTCTCCTCCAGAACGGTCCATTGACCTCACCAGCCCGGAGAAGACCATCTCCTCCCCGGTGCGCGTCTCCTCGCCGAACTTCCACCGCCGAGCTCTGCTCCCCGCCGAGATCAGACTCCTCCGCCTCCTCAGAAGGATGCGGAGACAGATCGCGCCAAGACTCCGGCAAAGACCGTGCAGGAGCCTCGGCTCTCCCCCAAGTCTCAGCTGCGCGCAACCAGCAGCAGCAGCAAAAGAAGAAACAACAACAACAACAACAGCAGAAGCAAAAGCTCCAGCAGCAGCAGAAAGATTCAGCTCAGCTGTTGAGCCCCCAAACAGCCACAAAACTCCGATGCCGCCACCGCCACCGGGACCCAAGGCTGCGAGCACCCAACTGGTGCCGCACGTTCCTGCGCCGAAGTCCACCTCCACCAAGATTGCGCCCTCAAGCTCTCAGGTCGCCACCTCCCGAGCTCTTTTTGCTGCTACCACTCAGCCGGACATCAGCAGCTGGGAGGTCGGGCAACTCCGGACCAAGAGCGGGAACAGCTTAGGCTCGGAGAAGCACTATGACATGGACTGGAACTCGGCTGACACTGCCGAGGTCTCCTCTAACCCGAGCTCTGAGCATCAGTTGGACCTAGCGCCGTGCTCCAGTCCATCTACAACATGCAGACTGCGGTCCTTGATTGCAGCAAGAAGGCCTCGGTAAGTTTCTTTACGCAACTCTCTTTCTTCCTTTGAAACCAAATGACAAACATACACTATTCCCAGTCCCCGAGATTCGGGTTGAGCAATTGACACTCCACCGAGTTAAAATTGCTCGGCTTGAATCTCAAAAACTTGTCATTTCTCCCATGCTGAGTCCCCGAGGCCAATGCCAAGTCCCCGGGCCTCGGGTGCTAAAAAGACCTCGGATTCTTCGAACTGATCTCTCTATTTTTTCAGGAGTGCAACAATGCTCGGACAAAGGTCTTCAAGAACCTCCTGCTGGATCACAACAGACTGAAGAAGTCTCACCGGACTCTTCTATCCGCAAGGAGCAGAGCGACAAAGATTACGCCTCCAAGTTGAAGACAGCCGAGGATGAAATAGCTCGGCTGCAACAAGAGCTGAACCGGGCTAATGAAGCCAAAACTGCTGTGGAGGACGCTATGAAGGTCAAAGACCAGGCCGCCGAACAGCAGCAAGAGCTTGCCAAGACCCTGGAGAGCCGCGCCACCTCGGCCGAAGCCGAACTTACCGCCCTCCGAGCTATATCGAAAAGCTGGTTGTCCGAGCTCACTCGGATTAATCACCAAATGGACAGTAAGTTTCTTTCTCCCTTTTCCTTATTTTCTGCCGACCTACACCCCGTGCCACCGTATGCCTTATTTCAGCGACAGCCTTTTTGTCTTCTTCAGAGAACTTCGAGCACTCCAAGGACAAGGCTATCCGCGAAGTTCAAGCAGCTCGGGCAAAGAGGGCTGAGACAGAAACCCTCAGCGAAAGCTGGGATATCCAGGACCACCTTGTGCCCTTAATGCTCGGATCAGGCCGCTCGAGCCATTGGAACCAAACTGTTGATGCTGCCATCGAGGTCCACCGTGCCCTCTGGCCCAAGGTTAAGACTCCCACTTGCATCGACGAGCTCGCCACGAAGCTGAAAGGAGCCGAGGCTAGACTTCGGGAGTGGAGATGCTCATCAGCTCGGGCTGGAGCGGACAAGGCCCTGGTGTTCGTGCTGTCTGGTATGAAGATGTTGAGATCCACACTGTTACCTCCCTGCGCAGGGCTCTCCTTGGAACACCCCTGATGGCATTGCGAAACGCCAAGCAGCAGCCGACCTCTTTGCTAGTTATGCAAACACCCGGACCTTGATGAAGGGCGCCTCTACTCTGAGGACGAAGAGAGCTCGGACGAGGAAGCAGAGTCCGGTGAAGAAGTTCTGACGGCGAGAAATTGACTTTGACGAGCCTGAGAGCTCCAAGGGCAAGGCCGGCAAAACAACCGAGGTGGCTGAAGGCTCTGATGATGACTTCAGCTTCGACGAACCTCCGAACTCCAAGGGCAAGTCCGGCAAAGCCGTAGCCACCGAGGTGATCTCCCCGACGTGACGGACACCCCGGCATCCACTCCAACAACCGAGGTTGCTTCCGCGACCGAGGTTGTTCCTGCGCCCGAGGTTGTTCCTGCGCCGAGGCTGCGCCGAGGCTCCCACTGCCACCACTTCGGCGACCGAGGTCTCTGGTTCCGAGGCCTGAACTTGTCTCAAGCAAAACATTAAATCCCCGGTATGCCGGGTGCAGATGTAATAGACACTTAAGTAGTTTGCCTTGCTACCAGTACTATTAACTTGCTATCCGAACCATGCTTTTCTAAAACTTTATGCCGAACCCTTTTGGAACGAGTCCCCGAGTTCACTTTCGTGTTTACTATATCTGGCATTCTTTGCTCTTGTCTACCATTTAGGCGTTCGACAGTCGAGTCACAAGATTGTTGTTTATAGCATACAGTACTTAGCAAATCTCGAAGTGTGTTTCAAAATCATCCGACATAAACGAAAGGTAAAGACAGGGGTTAGTAAACGACACATGCCGAACTATATTTTTGGACCGAGTCCCCGAGTCCATTTTCATGTCTCCCACGTTTTTTCATCTTTGCTCTTGACTACCATTTAGGCAGATGCCAGTCGAGTCACAAGATTAGTTACATAGCACACATTACTTGAAGTTTGAGACGAGGTTCAAAATAGTTCGGCATATGAACGAAACTGACAAACAGAAATAAAACACAAGCACAAGAGCGAGGCAGTCCCCGAGCTTCAACCTCGGAGTGCCGACATTTCATTAAGGATTAACCGAGGTACATACATTGCGCCTTTCATGAGTAGAAAGGTCGGAGTAGAGCTACATTCCATGGTCGCCTGACCTCTGATCCGGGGTTGTCCAGCCCATCTTCCCTTGGTTCCTGCGCATCTATAGATAGTAGAATCATTGAGCAGAGCTCGGCTCACAATGAACGGTCCCTCCCATGGAGGTGACAACTTGTGCCGACCTTTCTTGCGCTGCACCAGCCTCAGCACCAAATCTCCCTCGTGAAACACACGAGGGTTGACATCCGGCTATGATAACGTCGGAGACCTTGCTGGTATATTGCTGACCGAGATGAGGCCAACTCTCTAGCTTCCTCAAGCAGATCTACTGCATCCTCCCGAGCCTCTTTTGCCTCGGCTTCAGTGTACATTGCCACTCTGGGCGCATCATACTCGATGTCAGTGGGTAGCATAGCTTCTGCCCCATAGACCATAAAAAATGGCGTATAGCCAGTTGATCGATTTGGCGTGGTCCTTAGACCCCACAGTACTGCTGGTATCTCATCTATCCAACACCCCGGAGTTTTCAGCAGTGGTTCAATGAGCCGAGCCTTGATGCCGGCCAACACTAGAGCATTTGATCTTTCCACTTGTCCATTAGACTCCGGATGTGCCACCGAGGCTATGTCCAGCCGGATTCCCTTGTTCATGCAAAACCGAGCAAATTCTCCAACAGCAAAGTTCGTGCCGTTGTCCGAGATAATGCTATGGGGGTACCCATATCGCAGAATGATCTCCTTCAAGAAAGTCACTGCTGAATGACCATCCAACTTCCGGATTGGTTTCACCTCGATCCACTTGGTGAACTTGTCCACCATCACCAGTATGTGCGTCATGTTACCTCGGGCTGGTTTGAACTCTCCCACCATATCCAAACACCATACCGCAAACGGCCAAGTGATAGGAATTGTTTTGAGCGCCGAGGCTGGCATATGCGTTTGCTTGGCAAACCTTTGGCATCCTTCACATCTCCGGACTATGTCCTCTGCATCAGCAAGAGCAGTGGGCCAATAGAACCCATGCGAACACCTTGGCCACCAGAGCTCTTGTGCTGCAATGATGACCACACTCTCCTTGGTGGATCTCCAAAAGCATCTCCTTGCCTTCAGCTGGCTCGACACACCGTTGCAACACCTCGGTTACGCTTCTTTTATAGAGCTCCTTGTTGATGATGGTGTACGCCTTGCCCTCCTTTGGATTCTCCTAGCCTCGGTTGTGTCACTTGGCAAGCTTCCCTCCGTTATGAACTTCATGATTTGCTCCGCCCACTCCGGCACTGGGTGCAAAGGAAAAAGTTCTCGTCCACCTCCATTGGTTCGGCCACCATAATCTCCTCCATTATTTCCTCCACCATCCTGCGACCAGTCCCCGAGTTCGGTGCGCAGTCCCCGAGTTCTGCCACGCAGTCCCCGGGTCCGACCAAACGCATCCGACGTCTACCTCCATTGGAACAGGTCCGGGCTCTTGCTCCGCCGGGATGAAAATAGATTCGGATTCAGGAGAAGGTTTGATTGAAGGAGTTCTCAAGTGATTCAGGGCTACCCAGGTGGTACTGCCTCTTTAGATGAACCGAGCTTTGACAACACGTCGGCAGCATTTTTTCTGTCCGAGGTATATGCCTGTATTCACACCCTTCAAAGAACCCGGATATCTTTTGCACATGGAACCGATATAACGCCATGTTGGCATCCAGAGCATCCCAAGTTCCAGAAGATTGTTGCACCACCAGGTCGGAATCGCCGAAGCACTCTACACGCCGGATACCGATCTCCTTCGCCACTTGAGGCCATGGATTAAGGCCTCATACTCCGCCACATTGTTTGATGCTGAGAAATGAATCTGCAGCACGTATTTCAGCTGATCTCGCTTCGGCGAGGTGAGGACTATTCCAGCCCCCAGCCCGATCTTTGTCTTGGACCCATCAAAATGCATTTTCCAATAATTATAGTCCGGCCTGGGTGGCTCATACTGCATCTCGGCCCAATCACAAAAGAAGTCCGGCAACGCCTGGGATTTAATTGCATCTCTTCTCTCATAATGTGGTGCATATGGAGACACCTCAATCGCCCATTTGGCAACTCGGCCAGTTGCATCTTTGCACCCGATGATCTCCGAGATTGGAGCTTCGCACACCACCGTCATGGGATGCTCCTGGAAATAATGCTTCAACTTCTTGACCGCCAGGTAGACACCATACGTCATCTTCTGGTAGTGAGGGTAATTCTGCTTCGAGGTAGAGATCACCTCGCTCAAGTAATACACCGGTCTCTGCACCGACCTGCCACCTTCTTCGCGCTCCACCACCACTGCCACACTTACAACTCGGTTTGTGGCCGCAATGTAAAGTAACATCGGCTCATTGTGCAATGGTGATGCCAACACCGGGCGTGGACAACATCTTTTTCAGCTCATTGAACGCCACGTCGGCCTGCGGGGTCCATGTAAACCCGGTACTTTTCTTCATGAGCTGGTACAAAGGTAAGGCTTTTTCTCCCACCGCTACAAATCGGCTCAACGAGGCTAGGCACCCGTGAATTTCTGCACATCTTTCAAACACTTCGGTAATTCATGTTCTCAATAGCTCGGATCTTGGCCGGGTTAACCTCGATACCTCGGCTAGACACCAGGAATCCAGCAACTTTCCAGCCGGGACACCAAAGGTGCACTTGTCCGGGTTAAGTTTCAACCGATACTTTCTCAAATTCACAAATGTCTCCTCGAGATCCTCGAGGAGAGTACGTTTCTCCTTAGTTTTGATGAATATCATCGACATACACTTGCACATTTTTGCCCATTTGAGAGTGCAGGCATTTCTGCATACACCTCTGATAAGTTGCCCCGGCATTTCTCAGACCAAAACACATGACACGATAGCAATACGCCCCATACGGGGTAATAAAAGCAGTCTTTATTTGATCCTTTCGGGTTCAGTGGTATCTGGTGAAAACCAGAGTACGCATCGATAAAAGACAACAGTTCACAACCAGCAGTGGAATCGATCACTTGATCAATCCGAGGTAATGGAAACGGATCTTTCGGGCACGCCTTGTTGAGGTTAGTGAAGTCAATGCACATGCGCCACACCTTGACCACGGCTGGCTCGTCTTTCTTCTTTTCCACCAAGACCGGATTGGATATCCAGTCCGGATGCAGCACCTCCATAATGAACCCGGCTGCAAGCAACTTAGCCAGCTCGTCCAGCACCACTTGTCTTCGGTCGTCTGAGAGACGACGGGTCGGTTGCCTCACCGGTTTCACCTCCGGCCTGACAAATAAAGAGTGCTCTGCCAACTCCCTCGGAACACCAGGCAGGTCCTTAGCCGACCATGCAAAGATATCCCGATTCTCACGGAGGAAGTGACAGAGCTCGCTTTCCTATTTCTCGCCCAGCCCGGTCCCAATGAGGCCATGCGCTCGGGTGCTCCGGGTCAATGGGGATCTCTTGGTCTCCTTGGGCACCTCGAACGCTGCAGTTGAGTCCGGGCTCATCAGTCCGGACGCCGAGCTGTGTTGACTGCGCCATTGCCACCACTTGATGCAGCTTCTTCTTCTCAGCTGATCACCAAAGCTCGGCCAGATTAGACCCCGCCGAGGCACACTGAATGGCTCGCTTGTAGTCACCCGAGATGGTTATGATCCCATTGGCCCTGGCATTTTCATCTTCAGGTATGCAACATGGGTGGAAATCATGAACTTGGCCAGAGCCGGCCTTCCAAGCAATGCATGGTATGCACTCTCCAAGTCCACCACCTCGAACTCGATACTCTCAACTCGGCAGTTATCCTTGGTTCCAAATGCTACATCCACCCATATCTTGCCCATGGGTGCACAGGAAACGCCAGGCACAATCCCATGAAAAGTACAACTGCTTGGCATCAACTGATTTGGCGATATGCCCAATTTCACCATTGTGTCTCGGTACATGATGTTGATGGCACTGCCATTGTCCACCAGAACTCGGGTAAACCTCACATTGTTGTAGGCCCACACAACGTCGGATCTACCACCAGGGCATACTTTCCAGGGCTCGGCATGATCCGAGGGTGTCTTTCCTGCTCCAAGTGATCTCCTGCTCAGACCAGTTCATATAGGTCGGCACCACCGGCATTACTGCATTCACCTCCATGGCACGCCTCTGCACACTCTTCTTGTCAGTTGGCTCGGTCACAAAGACCACATAGCTCGCATGAGCCTCTCTATAGTCATTTCCGGGGTATTCATACTGCTGACTTGGTCCGGCACCACCATTGTTGTTGTTACCTCGGACATTCACACATTCACGGTCTTGCTGCTGCAGGCCTCGGAGGAGGTGCAGTGGTTATCGGGGTAACATTTGCTCCGGACAGATTCGGGTTACCTCGGCTGAAATCTCTGAGGTGGTCCTCCTCTGTTTCCTCCGGCCTTGCCCCTTCTTCCCTGATTCTGCGGTTCCAGCTGCACTGCCGGGTTGAATGGTTGGCTGGCTTACGCGGGTCGGTCGTATGGTAACGGCAAGGACCATCTATCATTGATTCATAAGTCAAGGGTGGCTCCGGGTTCGGACTAAATGCCGGACCATTGATTTTCGGCCTCTGGACACCTCCAGCTCCGGGCTGATCCGGGTTCACCGCTGCAACTTGGTTCGAGGTGTATGGGTAGTCCGGCTCCCTCCTCTTGTGTCCGAACTCTTGGCGGTCATTACACCTTGGTCCGAGCCGGTTGTTTATTGGCTCCCTCCTTCTGTTACGTGCTCCTGCCTCGCTGCTGGCTGCATCGGATCACCAAGAGCATAAGAATCTGCAATCCGGATTGTCTGCTAGGGATTTCGGCATATCTCTTGGAGCCTCTGCCACAGCATGCTGCCATGTCGGCAACCATCTGCAAACCAGGAAATGGCCTGTGCCTCTACAACTCCTTCACAGGAATTCCGAACATTGCTCCACCGAGTTAAGAATTCTCGGTCAGTTTCATGATCATCTTGCTTACATGCTGCCAGGAGCTGAGGTCGGTTTGGCCTCTTGTATGTACTAGCAAAGTTGCTGTTAAACGCCAGCTCCAAGTCTATCCAGGAGTTGATACTATACTCCGGCAAATTATTCAGCCAGATCCGAGCTGGACCTTCCAACATGTGCGGGAGATACCGGACCGCCCATCGGCGATTGCCCCCCGCTATGTGCACCGAGGATACATAATCTGTCAGCCAATCTTGCGGCTTGGTGCTCCCGTTGTATGGCTTGGTGTTCCGACCTAACTGGAACTGAGATACTGGCGGTGGTGGCTCCTCATGATCCGAGGTCCGAAACACGCCGGACCAGGAGGGCCTTCCTCCTCCACTGCTCGGACAAGTAGATTCTATCCAGCTTGTTACGAACATCGCCCGGAGCTAACATCCGAGCTCCTATCCGAGGTCCCAACGCCCCATCCACTCTGTGGTATCCAGCTCGCGCCATGGCCGAGTCTCCATCATCATATCGGTCATCGCCTTGACCGACATTCTGAGGTTGCTGAACATACTCCGGCTCTCGCTGATATTGCTCCTGCGGCCGGGGTTGTTGCTGATACCTCGGGGGCGGAGGTGGTTTACCTCGGCCAGCCGACGCTGCTTGCCCGCCATTCTGATTTCCCTGACCGGAGTTACCCTTAGCTCGGCTTGCATTACCTGGCCGGGGTTTCCCTTAGCTCGGCTAGCATTGCCCTGGCCCACCTTCTGCTTTGCTGCTAACACCGGATCATACATCTGCAGCTGCTTGTTCTGACCCGAGGTGACACTCCGGGCTCGATCGGCTCCTCCGACGAGTGGAGACGAGGCTTGCCCCTTGGACACCTGACTAACTGGCCTAGCTGAATAAACCATCTGTGAATCACCAGCCCCGGCTCTGCGGAGAGCCTCATTCTGCTGGTTAGCTACATACACCAATTCATTGACTCGCTTCTGCTGCGCACGCCATGCATCTCCAGTCAACCCGGATAGCTCGGCCCTGCCTGCCTCGGCAGCTCTGAGGTTCTTAGCAGGGGAACTATACACCGGCCTTCCAGTCGACACGCGACTCTCACTCCTAGCCGAGGTGGTAGGTCGAGCCTCCCTGTTCATCTCATCATTGAGCCCCTTGCCTCTCTGCCGCACCTCGGCTCCTATTGTATCAGCTGCAACCGGGGTGAAGCCATTCGCTGCATTGTACTCACGCAGATCTCTATTGAACTCATCTCGGGCTGCTATCATTGCTACAGCCTCCTTTTGCAACAGGACACGCTTTCCTCTAGTCGGCCGCAGTCACCACTATATCCACTCCTGGATCTACAGGTCTGCCAGTGTCTCCGCTATCTCTGTTAGGGTGCACCTCGGCCCTGCACCTCGGGGTGCCAGGCAACTCTTTCTCTAGCCTGGGCTTTGCAGATCTCACCTTAGCAACCTCGGCCGGCTTGGATTTGCTGGCATCTCCTTTGCCAGCGGCATCAACCGGACCGGTCATCATCACCTCCACGCAGCTCTCGGGGCGAGTGATACGCCGACCTAAAGCCGCAAGGAGAGGAGTTTCGTCGTCCACGAGCACCTGCTCCGGGTACTCGCGAACAACCTCGACAGCAACGTAGGTGACGAAGCTGCCAAGCATCATGGTGAAGCCATGCTCGGGGAAGGGCTTGCCGGCGAAGCACCCCGCATTGTCGCTGACGAAGTGAACTCACCGATCTTGGCGATAAGCCCGGAAAGAACACGCTCGCCTGAGCCCGTCCGGATGTAAACTCCCTCCAACGCCTCAATCTGCCCCACGGTGGGCGCCAACTGTCGTGGTGGGATCACGACAGATGCCATGGGTATGGCTAAGATGGGGCCGAATGGTCGTTGGGGGAATCCGGGGAGGGTTTATGCACTCTCGAAGTGCACAAGCAAGAACACACCAAAACCGCAAGAACACGAACTGAAAACAAGCAACCAAGAACACGAAACACACCGCGATGTACCCTGCTTCGGGGCCCTCTTGCGAGGTAACACCCCTACTGCAGCACTATCCTAGTCAGTGTATAGCACAACGGTGACAGTACAAGCTGCTCCTCGAGCTGTGTGATGATACAATGGTGAGAGCTTGAGGTGGGAGACGAAGTTACATGGAGAATGAGCCAGGGTGCCGGGGTCTCTTCTCTCGTGATGGATTGATCTCTGCCTTCCTCCTCGTCCTCTCGCGCAGGAGGGGTGGAAGCCCCCTATATAGGCCAGCCGGGTTACCGTAGTGCCCCTCGCCGAGCACTGTAGCCATGCCTCTGCTTTGGTCATCATTGTACTCCTGTCAGGGACAAGACATGACCTGCCCATCCCCTGCGTCACCACAGTGGAGCTAGGATGTCTCCTCTGACTGAGACAGGACGTAGCCACGCCGTGCTACCTCGTAGCCCGTACCCCGGATCACACGGGGTCAGCGGTCAGAGGCGTGCAGCCCCGCCGAACCCGGGGCACGCCTCGGCCATGCTCCGTGACAGACGTTCCCGTGTCAGGCGGGAAGTGACAGGAGCATTGACTCCTGTCCGAGCTACGGCCTCCTGCTGTGGTTAGCCCGGGTCCTGCGCTTAAGATCTTTTACCAGGTCGGACTTCACTTCCTTCCAGTAGCTCCTGCACTCACAACACAAACCATAGCACCGAGGTAGACAGGTCGGCTGATCACAGCTCGGCTGATGAACCTCGGCCCATGCCAACGAGATACCTCGGACCCCTCTGGTCCAAGATAGGTCGGCCTGTATTCTCCAGGTCAAGATGAAGCTCGGACATTCCCAGGCCCACACAGGTCGGCCCCTTCTGTATCTCGGCACACCTTTAAACTCCACTTATGCCAAGCCTTGACCCTACCCGGGGGTACTCCCCCGACAGGCGGTCAATCTGTTTCGAAAGACGTCGCTACCGGACACGCGCCCATGTGGAAGAAGAAATCTATATTTTGGAAGCTACCCTATTGGAAAGTCCTAGACGTGATGCACATGACGAAGAATCTTTGCGTGAACCTGCTAGGCTTCCTGGGCGTGTATGGGAAGACAAAAAATACACCAGAAACACGGGAGGACCAGCAACGTATGAAAGACCCATACAACAAGCAGACAGATAAATGGCGTAAATACTTAAGCAGCTACGCTCTTACCAAAGCAGAGAAGGAAATCTTTTTTGAATGCCTGAGCAGTATCAAGGTCCCGGCTGGCTTCTCGTCAAATATAAAGGGAATAATAAATATGGCAGAGAAAAAATTCCAGAACCTGAAGTCTCATGATTGCCACATGATTATGACACAGTTGCTTCCGGTTGCATTGAGGGGGCTTCTACCAGAAAATGTTCGAGTACCCATTGTGAAGCTATGTGCATTCCTCAATGCAATATCTCAGAAGGTAATCGGACAAGAAAGTCGGCAAAGGCTATAGAGGGATGTGGTCCAATGTCTTGTTAGTTTTGAGTTGGTGTTCCCCCATCCTTCTTCAATATTATGACGCATCTCCTGGTTCACCTAGTCGACGAGATTGCCATTCTCGGTCCTGTATTTCTACACAATATGTTCCCCTTCGAGAGGTTCATGGGAGTTTTGAAGAAATATGTTCATAACCGTGCTAGGCCAGAAGGAAGCATCTCAAAGGGCTATGGAACAGAGGAGGTCATTGAGTTCTGTGTTGACTTTATTCCTGACCTTAAGCCGATTTGTGTTCCTGAATCGCGGCATGAGGGGAGACTGAGTGGAAAAGGCACGCTAGGAAAGAAAGCAATGATATGTAGGGACGGGCATTCTTTCACTCAAGCACACTACACAGTTCAACAAAGTTCCACCTTCGTGGCTCCGTATATCGAGGAACACAAGAATTATGTACGCTCCAAAAACCCGGGGAAGGCTGACTCCTGGATTAAATAAAAACACATGGAGACTTTCAGCAGTTGGTTGCGATTACAGCTCATGAATGACACCACTGTCGGAGATCAGCTCTACTTGTTGGCCGCGCCACCATCTTCGACTGTATTGAATTTCCAAGGGTACGAGATAAATGTGAATACATTTTACACGATCGCCCAAGATAAAAAGAGCACCAACCAAAACAGTGGTGTCCGCTTTGATGCAGCAGACGAGAATGGACAAAAGGACACATACTATGGTTACATAGAGGAGATATGGAAACTTTACTATGGACCTACTTTTAAGGTCCCTTTGTTTCGGTGCAGTTGGGTCAACATGAATGGAGAAGGGGTAAAGGTAGACCAGCTGTACGGAATGACAACAGTGGATCTCAAGAATCTTGGTTACAGGGACGAACCATTCGTCCTAGCCAATGATGTGGCTCAGGTTTTCTTTGTGAAGGACATGTCCTCCGGACCGAAAAAAAAAAAAAATAAGCAAACGAATACATCAGACGATGAGCCAAAGCGTCACATAGTTCTTTCAGGGAAAAGAAACATCGTGGGAGTCGAGAACAAGACAGACATGTCAGCAGATTATAATAAGTTTGATGAAATTCCGCCCTTCACAGTGAAAATTGACCCAAGCATCCCGTTAAATAATGAAGATGCTCCATGGTTACGGCCGAAGCGATCATAGGAAAGGGACATACGCGAAGAAGAGTTCATGGCTTTTATGTAAATCAATGTAATGTATTAAACCTTTATGTGATGTGTAGTAATGTATTAAACCTTTATGTGATGTGTAGTAATGTATTAAACCTTTTAGAAAACAAGTGACCATATGTCAGGAGCATGGTTCCCGAGCATTCTGAATAGTTCCCAATACAATCTCTGCATATAACTGATGATCTTTAGCATTTCCAAGTGATGCAGAAAGCGCCAACGGCGAGAAAGTGCATCCCATAACGTAGCACATCCTGCAGTTTGAGATACAGTACTACTGCAAGTACATTGCACAACGGACGCCACATAACAGATGATCTTAGATTTCCAGAGAACTCAACCACGACATTCTACTACTCGCACAAAGTTCAAACTGAAGTATCTAGCTAGAACTAGGAGACACACACGCAAATGACATATACTACTATTAAGCAACCTCTAATGAGTCTTATCTCCCATTCTATCCATCCATGGCATGGCAAAGCATGGATAGAATGCAAGATAAAAGACTAGATGACCATGGAGGACAGTAGGCGGCAGGGAAACTTGTAGCCCTTGTTGAAACTCGTCCTGCGCCATAGAACCATTATTAAGGCGAGAGACAAACAGGCCCAGGAGACGAAGACTAGAGATCTGCAAAACAAAAGCCATCGAACATGCCGAAGGAGTTTCCAGGAATACTTACCCGAAGTCGACTGGTAGGTAGAGGAAGTCGTACTCTGACCTCAAGACGTTCTTGTTCCGGCATCTGGCCAGCTTGTTGTTCTCGTCGGCGCAATGCTGGTCGAGGATACCCATCAATCTCCGCTTCCTGCGAAAAACAAGCCTTCCACCGTTAAGCAACTCGCACAAGCACACGTATATACAATAATGGAGCAAAGCATCGAAGGAGTACTACTTACGTGAAGCGGTTGGGGAGGTTGCAGATCATCAGAGACGGCTTGCCGCTGCGTGGATCGAATGCTGGCTTGCTGCCCACAACCACTCGAGACGGATGCGCAAGCGTCGCCGTCGGCTTCGGTTGCGTCGGCGATGGGACCGCCGGCCTCCTCCATGGCGTGAGGACCGACCGAGGGGACGGCTCGTCTTGTAACTCGGATTTGGGCCACAATCTGGATATGCTTTCGCTGCTTCCAACGGCGAGAAACTGCATCCCACTTTTCAAGAGTACTAATAGTGATCTCCTCTTTGTCAAGAAGCTTCAAATCAGCTGCAGTGGCGGTCGAATTTATACATATTATTTGTCGAATTTCGATTTACGGATTTAAAGATATGAATTTATCCACTGTGGCCGCAAGCAACAGGCTTCAGACGGGAGATGCCGGCCATTGCTTTCTCTTTCGCTTGATGAGGAATAGGAAGTAGGGAGGCACTATACGGAAGATGCAGCTAGCAGCCGGTGTTTATATATATCGGGTAATGGGGGAAAGAAGAACCTAGAACGAAGGTTGCAGCTAGCAGCCGGTTTAAAGATATGAATATTTCCATATTAAATTGAAAATGACAATAATAATGTAAAATTGATTTTGGATTTTTATTCAAATTTAAACACTTTTCATGTTGAAAGTCTTTTCAGATTCAAAATCATGCAATAATATTTGTTAATGCATTTTTAATTGAAAATGGCAAAATGGTTAATAGTTTGTATAGTTAGAATAATTATTTTAGAAAACAGAAAATGGTTTTGGATTATTTATTCAAATTTAAACACTTTTCATGTTGAAAGTCTTTTCAGATACAAAACCATTTGAAATTCTTATTCAAACACCTAAATAAGAAAAAAAAAAAGGCGGGAACAACATTCAGAACATGAAAAGTTTGAAATAAATTTGAAAAAGGACTCATTGGCCCCGGTTTATACTAAGAACCGGGACTAATAATCCATGGACGCGCGAAGCAAATCTGGCATTAAATTGCCATGGCATTGGTCCCGGTTCCTCCCACGAACCGGGACCAATGAGGCACTGGTCCCGGTTCGTTGGACGAACCGGGACCAATGAGTCCTTGTACTTAACTGCCTGCCTTCTCCTTCCCCAATCCATCCCCAAATCCACGCACGCGCCCGTCAGGCTGCAGAGAGAAGAAGCTGGAGAGGAGCCCGACGCCGCGCCGCTCCACGCTGCGCCCCGCCACCGCCGTCAACGTCCGCCGCGCCCTCGACGCCCGTGCTGAGAAGAAGGAGAGGAGCCCGTGCACACCGCGCCGCCCGTGCACACCGCGCTGCTCGCCGTCGACGCTCGGGCTATCCTCGGCAACCACCGCTTCTCCCACGACCTTCCCCCGGCTGCCGCGCCCATTTCCGCCGTCTACACCACCCCCTGGAACCCGAGGTGAGCCCTACGCCGTCCGCCACTGTCTCCGGCCACGGCGGCGCCGCCGATTCTTGGTCGTCGCCGATGGGCCCGTCGTGCACCGTTGGATTTTAATCCAACGGTGACTTACTGTTTCGTTTAGGCCAAGCCGCTGACGGGCAGGCCCCACCCGTCAGCGTTTTAATCATTTCTACGCACGGGAAAAAATGGGCCGAGCCCATTGGGCTGGAACCCCTCGCGGCCTGTTTCTTTTTTTTTCCTGACTCGAATTAAGAAATTAACAGAAACATTTTATTCTGTGTGTATGTTAGAAATTTAGTAACTCGAGAGCCATACACATGGATCGAACGGGCAAGAAATTGGTTTTACGGGCATGGGGGCACGTTGGACGCAGAAGGGAAGTGCATATATAACAGAACACACAAAGATAAGCCCCTTACTACCCATCCAAGGCATTAGAAATGCAGTAAAGGATGTTGAAGAGGGACGGTTCTGTCCCGATAGAGAGGATGACGAACTCACACGCGCCCTTGGGAATAAGGAACACGACGGACGAACACGAGGCACACCACGCTCCAAGCCGTGGAAAATTGCGATTCCCGAGGACAGGAAGAAATTTCCTGATAGAAGCCATCAGAGGAGAAAGGAAAGGGAGGCAATGGAAGCACGCGCTGCTGCAGACCGGCTGCGTAATATAGAAGAAACAATAAAGCGGCAGCAGGATCAAATTGACGCACTTAGCCAGCAAGGTACTAGCGGCCAATCTCAGCGGCACATGGTAGAAGCTGCATGCGATGGTATCGGCGGCCCATCGAATCGGAAAAGCGGCGTGGCTTCCACGGAGCTCCAGGATGGTAATGATGATGACCTGACGATGGCTCCTCTTCGTCGCTACGCAGTGGATGATATCACGGAGAGCACACCTTGTGAGCTACATGTGAAAGTTTTTAACTTAACCATGAAGGTGGCGGTCGGCTATGCCGTACCAATTGGACCTAAACCATCTTTCCATTTCTCTCCGGTTCCACATGGCTACGCTGTTGTCGGGGTGGATGAAGTGATGAAAGGATTTGAGGAGCTGAAGCTGGAACACCCTGCAGGTGAAGATGGGGAGGTGGTTGAACTTGGAGAAGCCAAAAAAGGGACCATTCTATGGCCAAAGGAATCCACCGTGCATCCAAACTGGCAGCCAAGGCCATCGACTCCTCGGAGTAGCAATCCATCTTCGCCGCCGCCTCACCAGTCTCCAGCGCAACAGTCCTCTTCGCCGCCGCCGCCTCAGGCGCCGTCTTCGCCGCCTCACCAGTCTCCAGCGCAGCCGTCTCCGCCGCCGCGTCAGTCGTCTCCGCCCACTGAGGCTCAGCGTACCACCGCTGGTACTATGAGGGGTAACCGATCACCGAAACGTAAAAGGTCGCCCCTCCCAAAAGTACCTCATAAGAATCTTCCCATGAGACCTTACGACTATACGGAGGAGGAAAATGCCGCGATCGCAAATGCCCAATATAAAGAGTGGTGAGCTAACCGAAAGAAGCCGAAAGCGCCAGAGTTTCCCGCCACCCCAGAAGAAAAAGCCGTCGTCTTCAAAATGCTGAAGACCCTTGAACAACCCCCGCCAAGGCTGACACCAGACTATGACCGCCCTATTCGCAAGTCGGCTGAGGCAAATAAGCAGCGGTCGAAGAGTAGTAGTGCAAGCGGGAAATCAGTTCCCCAGCTCGGAGAACAGAAAAACCAGTCGTGCCCCCCGCTCAAAGTGTTTTCCAATACTGAGGTGGGGTCGAGCACAGGTGCAGTCGACGTCGATCTTGAGTTTGTTGCAATGTACGGAGAAGCGGCCTCTGCTCAGGGCATGTCTATTCCTCAGTACTTAGCGCAGTTACAAGAGTTCCAGGAAGTAGCATACAAATACCGGCACGGGTATCCTCTCGTCAAACCTGAGTTAGTCAACGGTCTACCAACAAAAATGCGAAGATTGCATAACTGGTACATGCGAGTCTCAAAGGAAGGGGCAAACTGGATCAACGTGGGATATAAAAAACGAGCATTACGGGCATGGCGATGGCGTGGTAATGATTGAATTTTGTGAATTATTTCAGTTATACCAACAAGACGCCATCGACAAAGCTATCCTCAGTGCCTATTGTCTGTAAGTATTATTTCTGTAATTAAGTCTCTAGCTAGCTCAGCTCGTTCATTGCATGTATAATCTTACTCATCACTATATTAATTATGCAGAATAAATATTCTCCAATGCAAAAGAGGACAAATCTATGACATTGGATTCATTGACCCATATTTCGTTCATCAAAAAACTCTCCAAGGTCATTACATCGACACAGAGAATAACTTGGTAAAGGCGTTAAGGTTTTCCGAAACCAAAAGGGAAATACTATTTCCTTACAACTACGGGTGAGTGTTACTGTCTTGTAGACATTCTATTTCACTTACTCGATTTTAAATGTATAATTGATGACTTATGCGTGCGCAGCTTCCATTTTATTCTGCTAATCATTAAACCTGACAAAGTAGTAGTACAAGTCATGGACTCGAAACGTAAACCTCTTGAGGAGTGGGCGGATATGCAGGAATGCCTCCAAGGGTAATTTCAATCATTATGGCACAATATCGGCAACTTTCCGTTCATTCCCTGGTAGCAAGTAATTAATATATAACTCCTTTATTCATTTTCTTTGTCGGACAGGGCTTGAAAACGGTTCACCGCCAAGGCTAGGGGTATTTGGGCGCCGGAGCTAAAATTTGTACCAGTAAATGTAAGTTCTACTAGCTAGATCCGCGCATCTCTTTGATTCTAGTTTCAATATCATTATCATGCTTGATTATTATTTTGATTGAACTCTGTTCTCGTAAAGTGCTTGAGCCAGGAACATGGAAATAATTTATGTGGATACTACGTTTGCGAGTTCATTCGCCAGACGACCCAAGAGACGGGCAGCCGGTACTTAGAACAATTTGAAGTACGTAAACAATATTCACAATTTTAGTTTATTGCCATCAATTGTGTTTAGTTTCATTCATATATATTGACCCCTTCTTTAAATTAGATCGAACGGTTGCGGGACGGTCTTCTACCACAAAATCGCGTACGAGCAATTCAAGAGGAAATTGCGTGATTCTTAGATGCAGAGGTCCTAGATCCGAAGGGAGAATACTATCGGAAGGTTGAAATGCAAGGGTAGTGGTTCCTTCATTGCTGTATGTCAACCCCTTCTTTGTAATATTTTCGACCAAGCACGACGAATGAGATGTGTGTAATATATTCATGACGATGATGTGTACTAATGGTTCCTTCATTGATGTATGTAGTACCATCGAATTGAGTGCGAGATGGAGAGCCGGCGAGTAGTACCTGCACAGAAATATCGAAACTTGGCCTCGATGAGCCGGCGAGTGAGAGATGGAGAGCACGTCGGCGATGCGAAGAAGAGGGAGACGACGGAGGCACCGGCGAGAGGGGGTGGATGGAGGCGCCGGGCGACGGGTCACGCTCGGGCCGGAGGACTTCGTCTCCGACGAGCGGATGGAGCGGCAGCTGGCGACGACGATGATGCGCTCCAAGTACGAGGAGAAGGAGAAGGCCGCCGCCGCCAAGCTCTCCGCGGTGGTCAACCAGGGGCTCCTGGAGCAGGCGCTGGTCATCAGCACGCTGCCGCCCGTCGTCGACCTCGTCACCGACTCCGACGAGGAGTGAAGCTCCTCCGCCGCTGCGTCGCCGCCGCGCCCATGGCTCCGGTGAGGACCGCATTTTGACCAGTAGGGTTTGATCGGCGGCGACCTAGGCTAGTGTAGATGTAGGTTAGGTTTGATCGGCGGCGAACTAGGCCGCATTTTGTGTAAGAATCAACTGCTGCTGCAGTCGAATATGAACTAGTTCGTTCCCGTGAATTCTCAAATTTCCAAATCGAAGAAATGCAGGTTGCGTTTGCGGGTTCTGTTCTTCGCTGCACGAAATACCGAGCAAAAACGTGAAAAACGCGACCCCAAAATGCTTTTGCGGTTTCTGGTTTTGCGGGTTCTGCTAGAGATGCTTGTCAAGCTCCTCGACACCGCCATTGCCGCGAGGACCAGCGTCCTCTCCAGCCGATGGCGGCGCCTCTGGAGGCTGCTTCCGCAGCTCTTCTTTGGCCCCGCCACTAATCCTCAGGGCATCCGCGCCGCCCTCGAATCCCATGAAGCGCCGGCCCTCCCGCTCCTCAAAGTAAGCGTTCTGGAAGGCGCCCCCGATTCCATGGCGCCCTGGCTACCCATTGCCGCGCGCCGCCTCACCGGCCGTCTAGGCCTCCTCAACAAGGTGGTACAGAATGGACAGGAGGACATGGCCGGTGAAAGATCCGCCTTTGAGTTGCCCTGCTTGGAGAACGCCACCTCGATCTTGCTCCAACTAGGGCCTCTTGGGGTCTCCATGCCGCCTTCCGGTGTATTCGCCAAGCTCACTGATCTCTGCCTGGTGTGCGTCCATCTACAGGGTCCGTGCAGACTCGGCGAAGTTGTTTCCTTGCCGCGGTGCCCATCTTTGCAGAGGCTCACCGTCGAAAATGTATGGGGTATGGGCAACTTCGCCATTCATTCGGAGTCTCTCAAGCGATTGGAGCTGAAAACAGTGCATGGGTTGGAGCAGCTCACTGTCATTGCACCAGAACTCATACACCTCAAATTGACCAGCTGCTTCTGTTCCAGTTTTAATCAACCTGTTGCAAACATCTCCGCTCCTCAGCTCGTGTCCCTCAGTTGGTCGGATGCTTATGATCCAAGAGTAACCCAGCTTGGCAAGATGGAAAATCTACAGTTGCTGGTCCCCCCTTTTTTTGTATATGGACAAGGTCATGCACACAAATTACTCAATAGCTATTGGATGAAGCTTTTGCAGCACTTTGATCTCATCCCGAATCTGTTTTTCACGCTTAGCTATCCGCTGGTGAGTTGATTTTTATTATGAGTTCTGCCCTCATTTGTGAAACTTGCAGTTCAGTTTAACATATAAAATTATCACTTCTTTTTCTTTGCCTAAGTCTCTGAAACATGGCTTGGAACATCCAATCGTTTATCCTTCCTAGTAGCATGATATCCTCTGAGAAGCCATTAGTTCTTTCTTCCATTGAGCAGATAGCACTTAACTTACACATTAGCACTATGGGTATACTGTTGTTCATGGGGGCACATGAGCTTGGAACTTGCTAGCAGAAAAGAATAGTTTCTTGTTTGTTATTGACTTTTTAAACGAGATTCTTGTGCAATTTTCATGTATACTTTTTCTTTTTTGTGACTTCCCATGACTCTATTGCAGGAAATTACTAACCATGAGTACTTGATGGAAGAGATTACAAGGCTACCAAACATTGCAGTCATGCTTCTGCATATGAAGCCAAACAGACATTCCTTTGGAGCCAGTTTGTTCCATCTTCTCCGTATGTGTACTGGTGTCAGAGAGCTGATTTTTACACTTGATTACACAACAAGCCGTCCGGTTGTAATTCTATCCTTACTTTGTTTATCGTACATTTTAGTTTGCATTTATATTTCCTTGGCATGCCTAGGCTTGAACTGCTAGTTTGTGTGCTCTAGGTGTTAGTTTGATACTTGCTGGATGCTTTGCTCCAAATTATATACGTGGTAAATGTATGGCTTATCTATCTCTTTATAGGTTTCCTTTAAATATTGTTAGTTTGGTGGAAGTGAGAAAAACTATTGAGTATGATTCATGTTTTTGTTTCCTAACAAAGAAATGGGATACCCCTCCTTCGTATCCTCACCAATCCTTTTTAAAGATCGTTCTCAGGTGACCCATTGCTCTCTCAGAGCAGCGCGTTTCTGTGATTGTTGGGTTACGTGGAGTGGATTGCAGGGAGGAGATAGCGGTGTTGGAAGGTGGTGAGGTGATGAGGTCGCCTGACGGCGGCAGCCCACGAGGGAGCTGACGTGAGGGTGGCGGTGCAGGAGGGGTGAAGATATAGTGTTTTTCTGAAAGGAGCTGTCGGAATTGGAGGAGATTAGTGGCAGCTCTCGTTGGACATGCAAGGCAGTGATGTGAATTGCACTTGTCATTGCATGGCAGGCTCAATCTTGGTGAAATAGTTATAATATTAATATAGTGCCTTGCTTGGAGCATGTGTTTTAAAGGTTGCATCAATAACAACAGTCTAAGCTCGATTTAAGTTCCGTTCAGTATGGCTCACCGATAGCACCAACCGACTTGTTCCAAAGAATAGCACAGTACCGAGCTGTGTAAATAATAAAATAATATTTGTTGTGCGACTTTGTATTTGCATAGGACAATCATATACTCCACAGCAGGTTGGCTTCAAACTAATTTCCAGGTGTTGCTCTTTTGTAAAGGCTTTAAGAGAAATATCTAAAATATTCAGGCAGCCTCTGAATTTCTAGCTGCATCATTCTTATGCTATGCCATTCAATCATATCTGTTAATCTCGTTGCGCTGGTATGCACCTTGTTTCAGGCACAAACTGCATGCCCATCAGGTTGTGTTTGCGATCAGCCACCTAACTGGAAAACCGAGGAACTCGTGCTGAATTGCCTCAAAGAAGTAGTCCTTAGTAACTTAAGTGGAACTGACCATGAAGCTGCTCTTGTGAAACGGTTATTCCATTGGGCAACAGTGCTAGAAACTATAACAGTAACTTTTGATCAGTCAGTGGCTGGAAGCAAGGCCAAGGAGTTCTGCCAGATGCTACAAAGCTTCTCAAGGCCAGAAATATGTCTGCAAGGGCCACACTTTGTCTGATCTAGTCGTGCTGTTACACTGGTAGCCGCTTTGTAGTTCTTATGTCTCGTTCTCATGTCAACTGTAGTGTTTGTGAACATTAGAAGATGTTAGAGGCTGTATTAATTGCACCTTTTGGTACTATCTAATAAACGTAGCAGGATGTGCTAGACTATAACATGCTACATGGTTTGTTTACCGTACTCTTCACCTGTGAATGTCTAAACGCCAGTTCCTGTCGCAACAGTTAATTGAGGTGTAAACTGAGGAGACTGCAGTTCATTTTTGGGCAATACTGAAGTTAATCTTGTAATATGTTGCCTATAATTGGGATAAGGGAAGAAGCAGCTGCTTGGTAGCAGGGACGGATCTGTCACAGTTCATGGGTGTGCAGCTGCACACCCAAATTTTTCTGCAATTTTTTTCATATATATAGTATATCTATACCTAATAATAAAAGCATTAAGGTTTCTTGTGGTACGTCATTTTTTTTGCCGATTTTACCCTCCCACCAAACCACATATTTACCCACCACTGCCACCCATAAGTTAAAAAACGGTTCTTTTTTTTCTGGACAGTTTTGTCCCTGGACTTTGGAGAAACTACCCACCGCTGCCACGAACGAGTAAAAAAAAATAGCTCTCCGTCGCCTCAGTCGTACCTATGTGCAACACGGAGCGGCCCGATTGTTTTATCCGTGCCCGGGCAGATCTCTTCTTCCCTTCTCTGAGTCTTAAAAGATGGGAACGGCCGATTCGTGTGCCAAATCGATCAACTTACAATCGAAACCGAGCGTTCCACGATGGCGAGCTAGCGATTCGACGAGAAGAACGGCGAGGAGAGCATACCAACGGCGAGTGCTTCAAGATCAGGCAAGATGCAGCGGCCCTCGGCTACAGCCGCCGCGTGTCCACCCTCTGCCGTCGTCACCGTTTCAACAGCGCCTGCGTGCCACCCGAGGCCACCGAACCGCTGCTGACCAGGGAAGAGTTGCAGGGCGCTGCCATGGAATTTCTCCAACGCGCAAACGTGTTTAGGTGTGCTCAATGAATATGCCCCTAATTCATCGTTCAACCTACGGATTCATAAACGATTACTTATTTCCCGGATTCATAAGCAAAGTAAGATCATGGCCGCCGCCGAGATCCGTGTGATTTTTCAAGCCTGATTCAGATGCGACGGAGGCGCTCATGGAGTCATGGTGTGGTGATGCTGAAAACAGTGGCGGTCCAGTCGCCCATGGTGCCACCGACTGCAGGATGCTGTCTGATCTGATGGATGCTATGCGAGTTAGGAGATGCAGCTGCTAGACACGCTCGACTAACAAGTCACAACTCTCTCGTGAACTAGGTTGGTCGAAGCTGCCGCCTTCGTGGTCAACGACGAGCTCCCGCGTCGACGAGCTCCCTCTCCCTGTACAAGAGCTCGAGTACGACGACCGGGCGTTTCCTCCCCCAACCTTGGCTGCATCCCCGTGCCAGGTATAAGAGGCATGATCACCCGTCCGGAGATCGAGCAGGACAGGCGAGCTGCTTGGTGTTGCTCGGGAGAGGATTGTCTCGCAGGCCGCCGTTCTGATGCTTCTGCTGCACGAGCTGCAGCTACGGCCTGCGGCTCCACGATGCACCACAGGTATACGGTCGCGCCCGCCGGAGCTCCTTCAAGGCGTCGCGAGCGAGTCCGTCCCAATCCCCCGATAGGTAGTGTCCAGCAACTGCTGTCCCCAAATCCAGCCGCCAACTCCTCTGTTTTCTCTCTTTGTGGCGCTACAGTGCAGCGGCGCCACGAACTTCTCTGTTATCTTCTTCCCCGTTTACGTTTGCAGGTTCATTTTTTGTGAATGGAAAGCTTCAGCTAGAATATTTGAGTGACTTGGAACAATGATGTTGTTTGTGACATCGAGAGGGCCATCACTGCCATGGAGGAAGAGAATAGTAAAGCAGCTTCTCAGTTTGATAATACTACAGCTGAATAGTTTCAGGAAAAGCATGATTTTCGTTGATTAAATGTTGTCTATAGAATTTTCAGAAGCAGACTGAAAAGGGACCGTGCAAGGTCCCTGTCCGCTGGAAAATCGGGCACTAGCAGTAGCAAGTCGGGTAGCCAGAGCACCATTGTTTGGGAGCTCGCATGTAATGTTAATATGGAGCACAGCTTTTAATTCCAAGAGTCCTTAAAACAACACATATGAGAACGCACATTTATGATGGTCACGAGTATCCTAAATACAGAGTAATTGTTACCTTGGTGCAATCTAACTACTAGGTGTGTTTTGTCGTGTAAACACTGAATATTTGAATGACAATGTAAAAGAATTTGTTGTTTAGGTGATGTTTCCTTAAAAATATGATATATAGGGTTATTTGAACACGAGGTGGTGCGCATGGAGATCTCAAGGTCGCCGATGAGGCAGTTGCTACCGTGAAGAGTAGCTACGCGGAGTACCATCTCTCTGTAGTGGTGACGGCGCTCACGCACATTGCCAAGTCCACGTTGCCGAGCCCGTCATCGGTGGTGCAATCGTGCGTGAGGAACATGGTATAAAAGAAAAAAATCTCTCCCGTTGCAACGCATGGGCACGTTTCCTAGTAGAACTTATGTATAGGCAATGGTAATTCTCAGCATGTACACATACATTTTTTTGTCGATTGGGCCCAAAGTTCGAATCAGATAGAAGGCCCAACCAGCCTCCAGGCCCACATCAGCAAAGACCAAGCGGACAGTGAGCTTGTCTCAGAGGAAAAAAGAGAATAGGGTAGGGGCAGCGTGCTGGGAGGGGATAACCCAAATCGAGCAGCCAACGGCGACGCCGACGAGCCAGCGACGCGCGGAGGCGGCGCCCCGAGCCCCCGATGCCGTCGGAGCTGGGCCAAGCGCAAGAAGATGACGGCAGGCAGGAAGGCAACGGCGGGGATGGACAGGTGGGGTGCGCGCCGACGGGGAAGGAGAACGCGGTGGCGGCCGTCGCGGTCGTCGACGCCGGAGTCGGACAGGGTAGCACTAGCACAGCACGAGTCCCGTCCTCAATCTCCAAACATAAGGTGAGCAATTCCCCAATTTCGAAAAATTGCATTTGCGCATGTGAAATCCCCTAGTCTGTAGCTCGTTTTAGTGTCATAGTCCGATGGATTTCATGGTGGAAAAATAACATATGCAATTATGCTGAAATATAGGTTGTAGAGCATTCCAAAATCAAGAGAAAGAGTGTGGATTTAAAACCATGTTGTCATCATTTGAGTCATTTGACTTTGTTTTCATGGCACACTTGTTGCAAACCATCTTTGGTTTCACAGATTTCTTAAGCAATGCTTTGCAACTGAGAGATCAAGACATTGTCAATGCCGTTGAGCTCATTGAATTGACAAAGATTGAGTTGGATTTACTCAGAAAAGATGGGTGGAAAGCTTTTCTTGAAGAGGTCACTGCGTTTTGTGTCAAGCATAGGGTCAAGGTTCCTGAAATGGAAGGTCCTTATAAGCCAGTTGGAAGACCCTCAAGGTTCTATAAAAACCTCACAAATATCCATCGCTTTCGTGTTGAGATGTTTTTGTGCCTCCTTGATAGACAACTTCGTGAGCTTGGAGATAGGTTTGATGAGGTAAACACATAATTACTTCATTGCATGGGATCTTTCAGCCCAACTAATTCTTTCGCCGCTTATGATATGGCCAAGTTAATGAAGCTTGCACAGTTTTATCCTATGAATTTCTCAGAGGAAGAGTTGATTCAGCTTCCATATCAACTTACCCTTTGGATTGCTGACATGCGTAGAGATGAGAGGTTTAAAAACCTCAAAAATATCGTTCAGCTCTCTATTCTGCTTGTTGAAACAAACAAGAATATGACCTATAACCTTGTTTACAAGCTTCTTAAATTGGTGTTAACCCTACCCGTAGCAACTGCCATGGTTGAGAGGATATTTTCATCAACGACTTTTGTGAAGAACAAGGTAAGAAACAAAATGGGGAACCAAATGTTAAATGATTGTTTGGTCATATTTTCATCTCGTTTCCAAGCTATGGATGATCGTATGGTTGTATTGTAATTTTCTTTATTATTTTGTAAGTTTCTTATCCTTTTGAGATAATGTTGCTACAATGACCAATTTATATTTTTATTGGCGTATAAATCATGGACCATTTTCAGTTTTTCACCTTCATGTCTTGTGTTGGTTGAAGTTTGAACGCCCAAATTTAAAAACCTGTATCCGTCCCTGCTTGGTAGACAGGGATATGTTTCTGCACATTCTGTTCATGTCGTTCTCTGAATACAGCTGTGGCTCTTATAGCCTGCAGACGCACGCAACGCTAAGTACACGCCATCGTTATTTCCACTTTCCTCGCTTGATGCCGCCTGTCTCTTCTATTGGTTGTAGTTTCCATTCATCGATCTGCTGGTCTCTCCTTGTACAGGTATTCAGTGTGAATATTGAGCATGAACACGAAAATCCCTTTCAAATCCCGAGCACAAGTGCACCTGCGAGTTTAAAAAAAATTAAAACGAGTTTCAAAAAAATCCAAAACAAATACCAGCTGATACATAAGCATGTTCTCTACGTATATGCTGATTATGGGGGCAAAACAAATAGTTTCCCAAGCTACATAAAAATAACAAAATTCGGGCCAGTAAAAGGTGAAAATAGTATGTTGAATCGGTCAGAATTTTTTTTTGTAGCCCAAAATATAAGTTATTTTTCTACGAAATTTATTGCGTACTTGCGTAATATGTATATGTATTTGTGTAAAAATAATAATATTTTTTGAATCAAAAGAGTACGATTTTTAAAATTTTCAAACTAGCGGGAGTAGTGGTGCTCGGGAGCCAAAAGTCCCCTCTGTCATGAACAACACTTTTTAGGGTCATAAAGAAACAGTTCGATCAACTCTATAACACTTACTAACAATAATTCTAACTTGCCAAAAGAACATATCAGGATGCATCAGTTTGTTGTCTGGAGCATGACCAAGTTGTTCTATGCAGCAGTACAAAAGGAGATGGTCATTTTTTTTGTTTGGGAGGGGTGTTTTGGCACCTCTTTTTTCCATGAAACTTGGTGCGCACACATAGAATGTTGAGACATGTTGAGACATACGCCAATTTTTCTTCGGAACTGTTCGACAATTTGAATTGTTATTTCCAATGATAAGGAGCATATACTTCTGAGGATTCTGACTTGTGGGACTAGAGCATCTTCCGGAGGCAAAAGTATGACTTGGTGTTGCCGGACAAAATAGTGCACTTGTCTGGGCGAAATTGGGCTATTGGGGGCACGAGTGGGCGCCGTTTTCGTCCAAAAACTACCAAAACAGCTATTGGGATGTCTATTGGGTCTCAGAGTGGATATGCTCTATTAGAGGTCGTCTGTTAGCCAAGCTAGAGTCACATAATTTATTTGTTATTCCATACCTAACCTCTTTGACAGTCATAGAATTGGACTTTTTTTATTTCATTTGTAATTTCACCAAATGCCTATTTTATGGTATGCCAACTCCCATTCCTAATCATGCCATTTCACTTTCTAAATGAAATGAAATAAAATGATTCGTTTCTATCAAATGAAATGAAATGATGGGGGAGGCGGCGATTTGGCTCATAGGTGCATCTGCACCTATTACGTATTTTTTTTAGGTTTTTCTCAAAATGTCAAACAATTAAACCAAAAAATTCGGATGTACATTAGAACATTATGTGTTAGCACAAAAAATGGCGTGGTGAAAAAACATTTTTTGTGACGTGTGCAAAAAAGACAAAAAAAATGGCTAATACAAAAACGTCCGGATTTGTCTTTTTTGCGCAGGTCACAAAAAATATTTTTTCTTCACGTAACTTTGTGTGCTACCATAAAATGTCTTGACGCATATGCGAAATTTTTATTTTGAATTTTTTGACATTTGCAAAATTGTTTTTTGGGTAGTGGCTGCATCTGCACCTACTACCCGAAGTGGATTTCCCAATGATGGGTGACAAACGAGCTGAGCATGCATGTCCAACGGCGTCCAGATGATCGAGGCACTTCCAGACGTCCCAAATAAGGCCTTTTGTAGTAGGAAGTGATGTGATGTGCCAGTTTCCCTTAAGAGGATAGGAACGAGATCTTGCTTCTTTCACTTGTTTTCCATGGATTTCTTACATTTCCTTTCAAAAAATCTTGGAGATTATGTAATCACTAGTAGGAAAAAAAGCTATCTGTGACGCACCCATTTTGCCTTTCTGTGGCGCATTGTGGGTGCGTCACAGATATCACGCCACTAAATTATATTTCTGTGGCGCATCCCACGGTGCGCCATAGAAAGACCAAGTTTCTGTGGCACACCAAGACCAGTGCGCCACAGAAATATTTTCAGTGGCGCATCACCCATCCATGCGCCACAGAACTAAATGCGCCACAGAAAAAAAAAACATGCGCCACATAATACATTACAGGTATTTTTGATTGGTTGCTGTCTGCTGTATAAATAGAGGTATATTACAGGAAATACAGATATATATACAGGATTTATACAGATATAATAGAAACAATAATATATTTAACACGGTATATGAAAACAGACATATTACTATGTCATCACATTACTTAGAGCCCGAGATACATACATATAGTGAAAAGTTTCAAATTTTTACACAAGTCTATACAAAAGTTCATCGATCATGTCACACATTACAAATGATGTTCACCGCCTAAACTAGGATCAAATAGAGTACATCGGCGATGATGGTGAGCAATAGCGGGAGCACGATCATGGAGTCATCTTCTTGAGCGGCGCCGAGAACGGTTTATACATCTCATTCGTCGTCCACGTCCTGGTGTCCTGCTGAGCCTCTAGGCGTTCTTCGATGTCCCTCTGGCACAACCCTGGAGATGGATTGGGATATATATTGGTTAATAATATAAATAGAGTATGATTTATTCATCTAAGTGGACAAGTCTATAATAAAGAAAATAAAGAAGCACTTCGTGCGAGTGAGGCAAGTCTTTCTTTTATAATACATCGTCCTACCTCTGGCGATGTAGAAGGTCCCCCCTTTTGTGTTGACATCTTCGACGATGATTTGCGATAGATGCATCTGGATGCGAAGGAAGTCTTCTCTAAGCTCAGAATCAGTGATATCCCCCGCACATTTGGTCCATTCTGAGAGACTAGATGGCATCCTCGTTTTCTCTGCATCCTGGACCAACCCTTTAATGTGATGGAGGACGTAGAAGGCCTCCTTCACGCTGCCAGGCTGCTGCTTGATGCAATGAAACTCGGTCCCATGCCTGAACCGGTGTTTCTTGTCATTTGTGAGAGATTCCCCCTTCTTTTCGAAGGGGCCTCCCTTTTGGGCGTGGCCCTCGAGACCCTCATCGAGAACACCCATTATTCTGGTGTAGTCTTTCTTCTTGTTCAAACTCCCCGAGTCGAAATAAGTGGCAATGGACCACCTCGGGCTTACGACGATGAGTGTGCAGTACTTGTCCCTGCTCAACCCAATTGAAACGGAATGTTGGAAAGGATCAGCAATGGAAGAAATCTATAAGAAAGCATAAGATACGACGGCGGCGAGCGGATATGTACTTACTCGGGAAAGAAAGGCAGAAGAAGGTTGTTCTTCCTCTTGTTGGTCAGCATGAACCTCTGGAGGTACTCCGTGGCCATGGTCCGTGTCCTTGATCCTTCCACCAGCTGGCTGTCACGCATGTAGTAGGGATCCACTACCGCGACGTACGGGGTATTATCTCTCCTGATCTTCATCGCCATATTGAGCGCGTATAGGCGGGCCATGTTATAGTCCAGCCGTCTAGAGTGAAACAGCTTGAAGACGTCCTCGTACGCTATGAAGAACAGATAGTCTTAGGAGCTGGTACCATGTCTTCATGACCCCGGATAGTCTTAGGAGCTGGCTGGCTCGCAGAGGCGCCTGGCCTACTTCTCTTCTTGTGCTTCTTCTTCTTCATCTCTGGGGATTGCACTCCCTCGTGAATGGACTTGAAGATTGTGCCAGGGCTGAAAACGTTAGCCGGTTGAGATTGAATTCCGGCCTCCAGAGGCGTGTCTTGAGATAAACCATGGAAGGTCAGGCGCTGCGTGCATGTACTGGGACGAGCAGGTTGACCGTGGTGAGCGCGGAACGGTTCCTCATCCATATGTACAGGAGGCATGAACAAATCTTTGCTGGCGCCAGTGTTGATGAAGCCATCGACGTCGACATTATTGTCATCATCGTCGTTGTTGCCACCAAGTTGAGGTGCAACGGCTTTGTCTTTGGACGGTTGCGATTCAGACGTCCCCAACAGTTGTTTGTGGCGGTTGTTGGCGGTGACGACCGGCGGCTCCTTCCGGGTGGTGGCGACGACCGGCGTTTCCTTTCGGGTGGTGGCGACGGCTGCTTCTGGCGCCGGTTCCTTCGCAACAAGTTTTCGTGGTGGCCTCGAGGGCCGAACGATCGGGGGCCGGAGCTTCAAGGTGGCGCCGGTGGTGCGCCTGACCCCCCCAAGACGAATCTGGGTCTTCGGCCATTCGAGGACCCACTTGGGGCATTCTCCAAGGACCATGTGTTCATCGGCTCCCGGAGGTTGCATGGGGGGTCGATGTCATGAAACTCAGGCACTACCATAGTCAACCTGACCTTCATCACAGCCTCGCTCATTCTAATGTTGTGCATATCGCGGGTCAAAGGTTGTATGAGAGTGCCCTCTACGACTTCCTTCAACTCGCCGCCGGCCCCCACCGTATGCAGGAGTATGCAAGGCATGTCCTGGGAGTCAACACATGTTGGGCATCATGAGACATGACAGTCATCAAAGGCGCATAGTTATAGAAGATGCCGCGGACTAACTAATTAGTTACCTTGGTGATGGCGTTGAGCTCGGCAATTGTCGAGACAAGTGCGCCGGTGCCGGCGGCCAGCCTATCATTCTCCGGCCGCTTGTGTGCATTATCATTGATCACCGCCGCCACCGGCAGCGCCTCGGTATCTTTCGCGGTAGGGGGCGCCGGTGGGACCAAATGGAGCGGCTGTTGTGCTGCGGTGTTGGGCGGCGGGGTCACCAGGTCCGGCGACACGTTATGGCTGGAGGTGCTGCCGGCGAAGCTGGGCACGTGTATCGGCCCCTGTCGACCTCCCGCATTCCAGGCAGCTAACCCCTCCATCAACCCAGGGGGTAAGATCGCCCGGAGCTTCTTCTCCACTAACTTGTCCACCGTGGTGGAGTCCACTTTCTCCTGATGTATTGACTCCACCTTCTTATTTAGCTCCACCACCTCTTTATCCTTACTCGACTTCCTCCTCTCCTTTCTTGTCTCGGTGTCCGTGCTGTAGTACTGGAGGAACTTCATGCTCGTACCAAAGCCGGAAACACGACCAGCTGACGTCGGCGGCGCCGTCTTTTCCCTTTCCTTGTAAACGTTCATCGCCCTGTTGAAGGTCGTGTCCCACGGCTCCGTCGACCCCTAGGACGACGGGCCGGCCTCATCGTCAGCCTTCAACTCGTCCTCTTGTGCAGACAAAGGAAATTTAGGTGAACCCATTTAGAAATATGACTTCGTTATCTAATTAGATCAACGCAATGGACTTTGAGATATCCGCGGTAATTAAATTCCTTACCAGCACTTTCTCGAATGCCCTCACATCGTCATCGTCGGTGACAAATTCCCCCGTCACCTTGTTCAGATAGTAGCGGGACCGGACAAAGTTCCTAACCTGCTCGTCCGTGATTTTGTGCCACGGGTTCTCTTTTCCCAGACGTGCAACCTCGGCATCCTCCTTGTCCCAAATGGGTTGTTTTCCTCGGTAACCGCCGCTTCCCAAATGGTGGTTACCTATGTTCAGGTCTCGCATATCCTTCCCCCACTTGGTCCATTTTTTAGCCTCCTCAGATTTCAAGGACAACTTGAATGCCTCAAACTCTTCTTGGTCGAGCATCGGCTCTTTGGCACTTATCTTCTCCCAGCTATCACCGTTATCGATCTTCTTCTTCACCCGGAATTTCCAGCTACTCAAGGCGGTGCTCATCTTCATGATGGCTAAACTGTCCACCTTTTTGTTGAACGGCACTGGGAACGTGTATCGTTGGTGAAGCTTCTTGAGGAGGTTTTTGACCAAAGGCTCATTGGCCTTGCTTCTGAGGTCCTTCGTGTTGATCGACACGCTTTCCCGGATGATGCACCCAAGTTGCATGCCGTACCCTTTGGCAAGCTCCTTAGGCTCCACTGGTAGGCCACTTGGCGTGACCTCAGTGAACACGTCCGTGACGTTGCGAGCGCTTGCGGTGTCCGATCCCTCCTTTGCTTCTTCTGCTTCTGAGCGGTCGGGTTGCTGCCACCACCATCCGTGTGGTCGCCACCATCGGTGGTGGTGGCGTCATCCTCATGGCCGCCACTAGCAGCTCCATCGGTGGTTTCGGCTTCATTGTCGCCACGGTCGCCACCACTAGCAGCTTCGGCGGCCTCCACCTCCTCCAACTCCTGGGACATAGCCCAGAACGACTTGTTGGCGTCTCTAGCTTCTTCTTCGATGCTCATGTGCTTAGAAGGGCGGGCTCCGACATGTTTGCACTGCATTAAAAAGAGGCAAAAGTTAGTACAACAAATATAAAAATAAATCACTTAATTTAGTACTAAGATAACCCGGCCATGCATTAGTCGCAATACCCCATATGTCCCTTTTTTTTAGCAAAGTCATGCCAAAATTCATGAAAAATTTCGGCATGACCTTTGCTAAAAAAGGGACATATGGAGTACCCGAATTTGCCGGAACGGAAGTTAATCGACATTCCGGCAATCTCAAGGGCCTCTCGGGGTACCTGCAAGCATTTCACAAAAAATCCACATCTCCGGCCGGCATCTCCGGCCGGCATCTCCACGACACGATGGTCGGAGCACAAACAACCACGACACAATGGTCGTGGACACATATATATCCATCAACACCATTCACAGCACATCCATAATTTCTCACCCCTTGTCGACGAGCTCCGGAACAGCAGCGTCGAGGTCCTCTTCAAACTGCATAGTACATAAAAAAGTCAAAACTTGTGAATAAATTAATTTGCTTCTAACTTAATATAGATTTGGCATCTAGAAAAAAACCATTTTAGGACCATTCACTTGTTAATTTCTACCAACATGAACCATATGCATGCAACATGCACACACAATAGCCTAATTACTTCTAGCACTTAGTCCACAAGTTTACCTATGTGTTAGTGAAATGGTTGATTAGTTCTAGCACTTAGCCTAATTACTCCACTAAAATTCACATTTGGCAGATTTGATGTTGCATTGATGTTGCAAAGATTATCACAACTCAAACCATTCATACTAACTTAATAAATTTCAGCAACTCAAACCATTTTAGGACCTCTAAAGTGAGCATTTTAGGACATCTAAAGCAAGCATGGCACAAGCTATTGCACACAAGCAAGCATGTCACAAGCATGGCACAATCCTAAAACCATCAGAGACACTACACACACAAGAACAACACCTAGGCATTAACACAAACACCTAGTGTGCAGAGGAGAGGCATGGCAGGGGAGGGTACATGCTGGGGATCACGGGAAGGGAGAGGCAGGGGAGGGCAGCAACCTCGGGGAGGTGACGGCGGTGTCATGGGGGGGGGGGGGGCAGCCGGCGTCAAGGACGGCAGGTCTTCTCCGCGGCGTCGAGGCGGCGTCGAGGTCTCCTCCGCGGCGTCGAGGACGGCGGCATGCAGGGGAGTTCGGGGCGCGGTGAGGCGCAGGCGTGCACGGCCGGTGTCGAGGGCGCAGGGGAGTTCGGGCGCAACGAGGCGCGGGGAGTTGCGCAGGGCACGCGCACGGGAGGACGCCGGCGAGTTCGGGCGCGGACGGTTTCGTTCTTCTCTGTACTTGGCGATTTTTGGAAGGAGGAGGCCAGCGCGAGGCGGGCCCCACATGTAAGTGGGAGAAAAGCAATTCTGTGGCGCATCCTTGCTGGCATACGCCACAGAATGCTGAGATCCTATGGCTCACCCAGGCGGGTGCGCCACAGAATCTCAACATTCTGTGGTGCATGCTAGCAAGGATGCGCCACAGAATTGTGTGGCCTGATATTTTAAAAAGAACGTTTTGCTGTACTATGACAACAGCACACACATAGCCCAGTGGTTTGCTGTACTTTGTACTTGGGCACAGCCAGGTTCGAATCCTGGCTGTCCCACATTTTTTTTCTTTTAAATTTTTTTTTGGTTAAATTTAAATAAAGAACACAAACACATTTGTTATTCTTAAAAAAAACATTTTTGGTTATATTGAAAGAAAGAACATACACACATTTTAAAGAAATTAAAGACGAATATACACACAATTGTTAGTAGACCACACATTTTTTATTCATGGTATATATATATATATGATTGTCTCTCACACACACACATGCATGTACAAATTAATACACAAAAAAAGTCTTCTTCGTCCCGGCCGGTTCCGAGGGAGGGAGGTCTTCCTTGTGTGTTTGCTAGTAGTCGGCTTGTCGAAGTACTTGTCGAATTCTTCCTCGATCTTCGGATCGCCGTTCTTGTCCAAGTCTTCCTCGTTGGCATCTCCTTCCATTCCGATGATGCTCCTCATGCCCCTCCCCACAACAACACGGCTAGGCTTTGAGGGGTCGGTAATGAAGAAGCATTGCTCAACTTGGCTAGCGAGTACCCATGGCTCATTTTTCGCGGAGGCGTTCTTCGATTTGGCATCGGGTATTACCATGGTGGTGAAATACCAGCCTTCTTTGACGCCGTCCTTGGCCCATCTCACACGGAACATTGGCACCGACTCTCCACAGTAGTTGAGCTCCCATATCTCCTCGATCCTTCCGAAGAATCTTTCCTTGACAGTAGCCTCGTCATCGCCGTAGGATAGCATAGTTACTCCTGAGTTTTGAAATTCGCTATTCCTGTCCTTTTCCTCGGTGCTGAATCTGAAACCGCTGATGTCTTACGACTGATAGGTCCTTACGCTGTGCCCGGGGCCTGTGATAAGGAGAATATGAGTTTTTCATCTTCCGTAGATAGGTTTTGCTCTTTGCTTCAAGAAGTTGCCTTTTCTTGAACCAACGCGTGAAGGTGGAGTTGTGCTCTCTGGTTACATCTCCCTTCTTCCTCGGTCGGCCCAGGTCGACGTAATTCTGCTCGATTAAGACTTTGTGCTCTTCCACCCAAGGTTCGATCAATTGTAAGTGTTGTAGCGCGACCCGGTGAGCCCTGTCGAAGTCGTCTTTTCGACCATGAACGCCGACAAAGAGTGAGCGGTAGCCCTCGCGGTGACCATATCCATCGAGCCTGCCGAGGTGCTTCTTGGTGGGCAGACCAACATCCTGGTTCTCGGTGCTTAGATAATTCTGGCAAAAGGAGATGCACTCGTAGGTTAGAAAGCCCTTGGCCATGTTTGCGTCTGGACGGGCCCTGTTGCGAACGTATCCTTTCATGACACCGTTCTGCCTTTCGAACGGCATCATGTAGTGCAGGAACGTCGGCCCGAGCTGCCTGATGTCATCAACGACATGGAGAAGGAGATGCACGCAGATATCAAAGAATGCGGGCGGGAAGTAAATCTCGAGCTCGCATAGTATCAGCACGATCTCTTCCTGTAGCCTGTCGAGCTACTTCACGCCGATCGACTTCCTGTTGATGACGTCAAAAAAGTTGCAAAGGGCAAGCAGCGTATCTCGGACGTGCTCGTCCATTATCCCTCGGATCGCAACAGGAAGTATCTGCGTCATCAGCACGTGACAATCGTGAGACTTCATCCCGCTGAACCTCTTCTTCGTTGCGTCCAGATATCTGCTGATCTTCCCCGCGTAACCGTGAGAAAATTTGACTCCTAGGAGGCACCTGTAAAACTGCTCGAGCTCCTCCGGACTCATAGTGAAGCAGGCAGCGGGAAGCACCGTCGTGTTATTTTTTACCCTTTTGCGGCGACCTTGAGTCCCTTCCGTCTGATCATCATCATCATCATCGTCGTCAAAAGTGTGGGCAAAATGGGGTGGGAGGGAGGAGGAAGACGAGCTAGGTGGGAGAAGGGAGAAGCACAATGGGGGTGGTAGGTAGGGGATGCCTCCTTTCGTATATCTGGAAACTATATCTGTGGCGCATGCAGACCCATGCGCCACAGAAATGCTGCTTTCTGTGGCGCATGCATCTTGGTGCGCCACAGAAAACAACATTTCTGTGGCGCATGCAGGTCCATGCGCCACAAAGTGCGTCACCCCAATCATTGGGGGCGGGGCCCACATTATTTCTGTGGCGCATGTGCCTGGATGCGCCACAGAAACAAACACATGCGCCACAGAAAGAGGTGGTAGGCATCGATTTCAAACGTGGGTGGTGGGGCCCACATTAGTTCTGTGGCGCATGGATCTGCATGCGCCATAGAATGAGCTTATTCAGTGGCGCATGTGTTGTCCATGCGCCACAGATATCTGTGGCGCACCGCAGCTGATGCGCCACTGGTAAACTTCTAAACGGTGCGCCACAGAATGTGGATCCACCTATAGATTTTTCCTACTAGTGAATGCTTACTCTCAAACTTTTTTGTTTATACAGTAGCATCTACCTTATTGGGTTCTACTAATTCCGCCAACTGACCTCTTGTACCATTTAGCTCACATTCTAAAATAATATCTTTATCTTGGGGCTTGGACAATTTTTCTCAAAAAGAGGAAAGCCGATAAGGAAACCTGGGAAGCAAACAGGTCGTGGAGACATGGTAAAAAGCTTTGTGGGTGTTAGAAAATGCTTATCATATTTGATTATATAGCGTTATTGTATTGCTAAATTAGTTTGGTGCATTTTAAGGGATAGCTTTCAGTGGCATGCTATCCCTGGTTGTCTAGATGATTATTTGGTAGAGATTCTAGGGAGGATAAATAAGAAATATAGATCATGGCCTTAGCACCAGCTTGTTGGGGTTTGTGGCTTATTCGCAACGATATGGTGTTCGTTTTCTTGCTGGACTGCAAATCCTTTTTTTCTTGTTTCAATGGGAAGAGCAAGGGGGCATTGCCCTTGCAATCCTTCGGTGGTTCGAATCAACATCTGAGCATCATTTTTTTGGGTATGCCGCTCCGCGAGCAAGGAGCGTCCCGAGGAGAGCGAGAGAACGAAGTGGACTTTGGTGATGTCGGAATTTGCACCCATTTTTAGTCAAATAGTGAAGGATATTACATTAAAAATGCATGAATAAAGACGCACACGTTTTTAAAGTTTGTTTTTGACCAAGAATTAATCCATGTATATAAAAAATATTTGATCTATAGTTGGTATCATTAGAAAGTGTTTTTAATACTCCCTCCGTTCCAAATTAATTGACTTCTAAATATCCAAATGTAGACGTATCTATACTTATAACATGTCTAGATACATCCACATCCACATGTAGACAAATAGAAATCAATTAATTTGGAACGGAGGGAGTATAAATCTAGCAATATCAATTATGTACTGTATAATTGAGATATTGTTGCTGAAATCTTTCAATCAAAGTTTGCTTCAAAATAAATGTATGTACGCCTTATTTATTTATTGGAAAGGAGGGAGTACAAGGAGGTCAATCCATTTTGACGGGCTGTGTGCTGGCCCGCGTGGCTCAGGCTCACAAACAAACAAAACAAAGCCTGTTGATATCTCTTTTGACCTAGGAGCACACTCGCTGCTCAGTGCTCACTCGCCGCCGACAGCGCCAGCCCCTCCCACACTCGCACATGTGAATCGTCGGCGGCGGCACCCACCATTCCCGTTCCCCATCCACCGGCAGCGGCGACCGCCCCATCTCCCGTGCGTGAACTCCATGTGAGGCACACCAAGTCTATGTTTGGATCCTCCATGGAGCACTCTGACGCGGAGATCCCTGCCAAGGGACCCGAGCTCTCCGATGGCGGCGACAGCTGCAGCGTGGACCGCCTCAGCGCGCTTCCCGACGACATTCTCATCCACATCCTTGACAAGCTCATCGACGCCGCTGTCGCCGCGCAGACCAGCGTCCTGTCCAGTCGCTGGCGGCGCCTCTGGACGCTGCTCCCGCAGCTCTGGTTTCGAGCCTCCATTGCCCCCCTCGGCATCCGCTCCGCCCTCGAGTCCAATCAAGCGCCGGCGCTCCAGGTCCTCTACGTCGATTTAAAGGACGCCTGCCCTGAGTCCGTGGCCGCCTGGCTTCCCATCGCCGCGCGCCGCCTCTCCGGCCCGCTATGGATTGTCGCGACACAGAGCGACGAGGCCGCGGAAGGAGGCGCCCTTGAGCTGCCCTGCTTCCAGAACGCCACCTCGATCTTCCAGAGCGCCCTTGAGCTGCCCTGTTTCGAGAAAGCCACCTGGATCTGCCTCCAACTAGGATATCTTGGCCTCGCCGTGCCACCGTCGGGCGTATTTGCCCGACTCACCGATCTCTTGCCGTCTTGCATCAAGCTACATGGTCCGTGCATGCTCGGTGATGTCTCCTCGCCGCGATGCCCAGTCTTACGGACACTCGCCGTCCATGATGCCTCGGGTCTAGGCAACTTTGCAATCCACTCGAATTCGCTCCTAGAAGTCGAGCTAAAGGATAATCAGGATCTGGACAAATTCATCATTCATTCTAAATCTCTCAAGCAATTGAAACTGATGAGTCTGCAAGAACTGCAGCAGCTGAATGTTACGGCACCGGCACTCATACTGTTAAGTGTGAACAGCTGCTTTGTTTCGAAGCTTAATCAACCGGTTGCAAACATCTCTGCCCCTCAGCTGGAGTCCCTCCGTTGGAATGATGCCTATGATTCAAGCTCCACCCATTTTGGCAATATGGAACATGTTAATTACCTGTTCACATTCCCATTTCTTGTATATGGACACCATGCACAAATAACTAATAGCTACTGTGTGAGGCTTCTACGGCGTTTTGAGCTCATCCCGAGGCTCAGATTGGATCTTCTCTATCTGGCGGTAAGTTCATTTCTATGTGAGTTATGCCATCATTGCGTAAACTTGGAATCCAAATTAAGGAATTAGTCATAGGACAACGAAATTATCACTTACTTCTCTTTGATTAAGTCCCTGAAACATAGCTTAGCTGCCTTAGCACACCCAGTCATTTGTCCTTCATAGTAGCTTTTGATCATATGAGATGTGTTACCTTTTCTGCCTTTGAGTAGTTATAGTTGATATTACAAACTACTACACTGCCCTCGTGTATTGGTTATACAGTGGAGCATGCACATGAGCTCAGACTTAATAGCATAAAAGTACCATTTGTTGTGTGTTGTTGACTTTGTAAACGAGATTCTCATCTCCTTTCCATTTATTATTAATTATCTCTTTTTGTGACTTTACACGGATCTACATCAAGACATTACTAACCACTAGAAATGATCCATTTTTCTGTCTTTGCAAAAATCTACACCAGGACATTACTAACAGGCAGTACTTGATGGAAGACATTACAAGGCTCCCGGACATTGCACACTTGTCCCTGTTTATAAAGAATGAAGGACATTCCTTTGGAGCCAGTGTGTTCCACGTTCTCAGGATGTGTACTGATGTGAGAAGGCTTGAACTTACACTTACTAGTGTAACTCGCCACCCCGAGGTAATACTATACTTATTCTGTTTGTCTGATACCTGGTATCCATTCATATTTCTTGGCACGCCTAGGCTTGACCTGCTAGTAGCCCTACTCTAGGTGTTGGCTTCATACTGGATGATTTGCTCCATATTATATTTGTGGCAAATATATGTCTTTTGTATTATCTTCTAATGATAATGAACGTTACTCTAGGTGCTGGTTACTCTCTTACTTGGTAGTATGTGGTTTGTCTGTTGGAAATGAGCAAATTTATCGGGCAATGCATGATTCAGGATTTTCTTATCCATCGATTAAACAGAATATCTCCTTTTTGTCTTCTCTCCTTTAAGATCGTTATCTCTCTCTCTCTCTCTCTCTCTTGTTGCTTTGATTGTTAGGTTGGGTAGAGGGGAGGCCGCGTAGGAGATTGGTAGCATTGCAAAACAGTGTGGTCGCCGACTTGCTGGCAGCCATCATAGAGGGAGGTGGGGGTGGCAGTGCAGAAGTGGTGAAGAAAAAGCGGTTGCCAGAGGGGAGCTGTGGAACCGTCGGAGTTAAGAGGAGACAAGCACCTGGGAACCATCAGGATCCTGCTGTGTTAGCAGCTCCCACTTGAAATATATGGCAGTTATGTCTATTCGCCTGAGTCGTTGCATGGACGGCTCAATCTTGATACAGTAGGATTTAGGAATAATATTATTTTTGGCATTCTGATTGTTTGATCAGTAAGACAATAACAATGGCCTAAGGCCAATTATAGATCAAATTCAATATGCTTAATCGATTGTGCAATACCTGACATGTATGTATTAAAATGTTTGTTGTTCGACTTGCTGTTTGCATCAGACAATCATATTCTCTGCAATGGTTGGCTTCAAACTAATTTCCAGGTGTTGCTCTTTGTATAGTTAGGAGAAATATCTTAAATATTCAGGCAGCCTTGGAATTTCTAGTTGCATCTTTCTCATGCGATGGCATTCAGTCATATTGGTTAATCATATTATGCTGCTCTGAACCTTGTTTCAGGAAGAAAATGCTTGTCCATCAGGTTGTGTTTGCGACCAGCCAGCTAACTGGAAAACTGAGGAACTCATGCTGAATTTCCTCAAAGAAGTAGAAGTTAGTAACTTGAGAGGAACTGAACATGAAGCTGCTCTTATGAAGCGGTTATTCGACTGGGCAACAGTGTTAGAAACCATGACAGTAACTTTCGATGACTCGGTCGCTGAAAGCAAGGCCAAGGAGTTCTGTCAGATGCTACAAAGCTTCTCAAGGCCAGAAATATGTCTGAAAGGGCCACACTTCGCCTGATCTAGTCGTATTGTTACATGTGGTGCCACTTGTTTTAGGAGCTCATTGCTTACGCTGGTAGTCGATTTGTAGTCCTTATATCTCGTCTAAGTATCAACTGCAATGTTTGTGACCGTCAGAACATGGTACACCCTTCCGAGATGTTAGAGGCTGCATTCGATTGCACCTTTTGTCACTATCTTATATACATTGCTGGATGTAGTAGTCTGTTAAAACATGCTGGATGGTTTGTTTACTGTTCTCTCGCATGTGGATGTGTCAACGTTAGTTCCAGTTGAAGTTAATCTTTATGTGCAATACTAACTGAAGTTAATCTTGTAATATTCCGTTGCCTATACTTACAAGGGGAAGAAGGAACATTGGCAGGTAAGATGAACATTTCTGTAGGGTGTTTGCCTCCGTGCAAGATGAGCATTTTCTGTACGGTATTGCATTTGGTATTGTAGCTGGAGCAGTGATGATCCCCTAAGAACTGTAGGTTCCATTCATAGATATGGTTGTTTCTTCTTGTACATATATTCGCAATGTTAGCATTGAGCAGTTTGGTGAACTCCATATCATTCTTACTCTAAACATTTTTTTTTTAGAAACCGCCATTGGCGTTTATTCAATTGACGACGTATTCTCTAGCTGAACAAGCTCAGCTAGAAATCCAGGGACAAAGTCATATGAGACTACACAACACAAGTATCTGTAGAGATAGCAGCGCGAGCACAAGCATGTGCCACCTTATTGGCCTCTCTTTTTACAAAACATAAAAGAAAAACCCTGGAGGTTTGAGACTAAAGACTTCATTACCTGGGAGCAGGATGATCGTTGCTCCTTTTCACCATACCATGCCGACACAATTTTCTGGCAGTCTGTCTCAAGTTCGACTTGACCAGCCCTTCGAGCAAGCCATAAGGACTGCAACTCTGCACGCTAGCACTTCAGCCGTGAAAGGATCAGAAACGTATGTGTACCTTCGACTTTCAGCAGCAACAAACTCAGCATCAGCATTTCTGGCTATAATTCCTGCTCCTTCAGTTGCATTCACAACACAGATAGCACCATCGGTGCTTATCTTCAGCCAGCGAGCTGCTGGTCTTGTCCATTTCGGAGCAACACTCTCCGATGTCACTGAATCAGTCCCCGGAAAATCCAATGATTTTATAAATTCGTCTACCAATTCCATGGATCTTTTAGGCTGATACTTCTCTTCTTCATGATTGAATTTGTTCCTGCTTCCCCAAATTGCCCACATAACTGAAACTGCTACAGCCGCATCATATTTTCTAAACAGTGATGCATCAAGTAAATTTTCTAAACATATAATTCTAACTTGCCAAAATATATATCAGGACGCCGCAGGGTTGTTACCGGCTATGGTGTGGAGACCTCCCTGTCCTGGAGATCATGTCAGCATCCTCGGTGCACTAGCAGCGGACGGTGACCCCAGATTATACTCCTTGATCGCTGTTGTCGTGGCTTTGATGCGGGCCGGTGGTCGCACCCATGAGAGCAGTGCCCGTGTAGCGGATCCCATTGCTTCGACCATGTGTGCTCCCTCATCAATCTCGTCAAAGGTTGATCGGCCATTTTAATTATTTTTCAAGGCTCACAACCCAATTACACACATTGGGACAATCGACATTTCCATTATTGATAATGGGAAATGGTGTAGCCTATTTGACATAGTAGTTCCTTCGCATAATAGTGTAATTTCTGCCAAAGCATTTGCCAAATTACTACGCAGGAGCTCAAACTTACTTGCTCGTGGTGTCTAACACTCCTGACAAGTGCAACACCATTTTCTACTCGCGTTAAGGCGGCAAATAGAAGGTCACTATGGTTTTGCTCTAGCTAATCGTACCCCTTATGAGAGGGCACGATCTGAACCCAGAAGCATCTGTCATGTTTCCCTTTTTTTTTTTTCTTAAACACGATTTAAAATGCCCAAAAAATTCAAAACAAAATTTTAGATTTACATCTTCAAAAAATGTGTGTGCGGCGCAAAGTTTTGCGAAAAAATAAATTTATTCTTCCTCCCTGAAAAGGACAAATTCCGACACTAGAATTATTTTTAAAAAGACATACTTTTGCCTTTTTTGTGCTTCCAAATAAAAGTTTCATCAATAACAATGGCCTAAGTGATGATGTCTAGTGGAAAGCAACATTCAAAGATACCGCATAATACTTACGAGATGACGACGCATCTGTACTCGTATATGAGACCTAAGGGATATTCTTGAACACCTTACCCTGTCGTATTAGAGAAGGACTTGGACGGATATGATATATATCTCATTTAAGACGGTGACGTCTATAAGCCCAAGTCGCAGAGGGTAGAGCTTTGTGCCAGACAAGGTGCATATATAAAGGAACCAAAGCCTGAATCTAGGTAATCGTGTCTCAAAGTCCTTGACAGGGTACCACCGGTGTTGCCTGTCTAGGACACAAATTGTCCCGTGTGTCTATGAGCACAGGATCGACAGTAGCACAGTACCTGTTTTGTAAGGTCAATTGAAGATCTCGTTGAGTGTTTTATCACTAGCACAATACCTGCTGTGTGTAAATATTTGAACAGTATTTGTTGTTTAACTTTGTTTGCGTAGAGCAACAATCATAGTTTCTGCAATATGTTGTCTTTAGACTGTGTCCAGGTGCTATTCTTTTGTAAGTTTGTTGAAGACATATCTTATATGTTCTTGCCATGTCTTGAAATTTCTAGTTCCATCTTTCTATGTTACTGCATTAAATCGTAACGGTTAATCTTACGAAGCTGATATGTACATTGTTTCAGGCACAAATTGCGTGTCCGTCAGGTTGTGTTTGCGACCAGCCACCTAACTGGAAAACCGATGAATTTGCGTTGAATTGCCTCCAGGAAGTAAAAGTTAGTAAATTGAGAGGAACCGAAAATGAAGCTGGCCTTGTGAAACGGTTACTTGAATGGGCAATAGTGCTTGAAACTATGACAGTAACCTTCGATTCCTCTCTAGCTGAAAGCAAAGCCCAGGAGTTCTGCAAGATGCTTCAACGCTTCTCCAGGCCAGTAGTATGTTTGAAGGGGCCACACTTTGCCTAGTCTAGTCGTAACCTTGAAACTGTTTGTGCACGGGCAGCGCCTTCGAGAATGCTTGTGTTGGTGCCTGGTGGTTGTTTATTAGTTCCCGGCTCGGTCCAAATTGCAGTATTTGTGAACTCCGGAGTCTATTTGGAGATGCTACAGGATGTTTCAGTTGCACTCTGTCTAAGCTTAGTTCTTGTCACTGCTAAAATTGTTAACCTGTTGATCAGTAAGTGTCGTTATGTGCTGTTCAGATATAAGCACTCTTGAGTGAGATCCACTATATTCCGGACGACTACGATTCAGCAAATATGTCTGTGTTCTTACGAGGAAGCTGGTGCTTATCTTTCTGGCGTACTGAAGTCTTGAGGGAGCTTCCGATCTCTGCCGCGACAGGCGTCACTGCTGCTCCACCGGCGACGCTGGCCTGCGACATGTGAGCACCACGAGGAGCTGGAATGTCGTGGGGGCGAGTTTGAGCCAAGGGACGTTTTCACTTGTCACTTCTCTCACCGTAGAATTAAGCCGTGCTCTTATTAAAAAAGTTCACCGTGTTAATTATCGTGAAGTGTACAATGACCTTGACCATAATGCCTCCGTACAATCCCTACTTACTACTGTATATATTGCAAAACGGTAGACATAGTTGATCGAGCTGGAGTGCCGTGATCTGTCTCCCGGGCTAGTCCTGTATTTAAAAAATTCAAAATCTATAGTTTTAAGATTTCCAAAAAAATTGAATACTAGTGTGCAAAAAACAAATGCGAAACATTCTGTATTTTAGGATGTGTAAATGTGACAAATTTCTGAAGCTGGATGGTGAACAGTGACAAATTCGAAATCTTTCAAAATTATCAGGATTTGTTATTTTCGTGTAGGTCAGAATACAAACAATTACGAGCTGAAAATTTGCAGAACCGTAGAACATGTTATTGTCAACGTCTAGGATTTTTCCCAATTTTTTTGAAACTTTAAAATGGTGATTTCGTTAGTTTCAAAATCTTATGAGTTTCAACTCTAGCCTACCCCAACTTGTTTGGGAATGAAAGACTTTGTTATTGTTATTCTTGTTGTTGTTTAAAATGGTGATTTCAAGAGGCTAAAAAACTGGGCTACGTGTAGCCCGGGCTACAATTGACTTTTCGGTCGAGCTGCCCCCTCAGGTTGTTTCTATAAAAACAACAAATCGAGAAGCAAGTTGCAAACCTCTTCGCCAATAGAATCTTTGAGCTCCACTATCCAAGGAACTCCGGAGTCTGTTTCCAGATGTCTAAGCTTTAGAAAACCAGTTAATCAGCTAAGTGTCCACTATGTTCCAGGACGCACTATGTTCCAGGACGTATGAGTTGCACCATGTTCCAGGATGTCTAGGCGAAGGGATGTCGGCGAGCCGGAAACACCAAGGAAAATTAACGCACTTGTACACCAATACCAACATTCAGTGTGCCACGAGGCACTTACAAAAAATGCCATGTCACAAGCTACGCCTTGCAAAGCTTCTCCACGACGAACTCCATGGCTGGTCGTGGCAGCGCGATCGGCACAGCCACATCATCCCGCCTGATTTTTTTCCTTAACGGCGGCGAATTGAAGAAGCCCAACACCAAAGGTAGTGTTGGCATAACCGATGAGCAGTGGCTCGCCTCACCTGAAGTCAACACGGTCGATCTGACTTGCCCGTTGTCTAACACGACAAACATGTTTCAGAAACAATTTTTCACTGTTATAATTAATCTGACACCTCTCTCAACCATACAAAACGAACCTAGTTAGCCTCACTTTCCTTCTAGGTTTATTGACATGATCTTTTATGTCGTACTCTGGACAAGGACAATAAAATGTCATTTGTAAGCCCAAATTTGGGCGGGCTACTTGTTTTCTTTGTTGTGGTGTAACTATGACCATCGCAAGAACCAAAATACTCTGTGTCCTTTCATAATTCAAGAAGAATAAATAAATTATAGGCACAATTATCTTATTCACCAAAGTATTTATCGTGAAGCAGCTGTTGGCATCATCTTCAAGCGCAATTGGAGTAGTGGTGCAGGAGCAGGGGATCATGCTCATCGATTGATTTGTTTTGTTGTTGAGGAAAATCATCGATTGGTTGCTGAACCTTCGGGTCGATTTGTAAACGGGCTGGCAAGCTGTACTGAAGACGCGCGGCCCACAGTTCGTGGCCCAGCCATCCATCTTTCTCCCATAATTTCCGTTCCCCTTCCACAGCAATGGCGATGGCGTCGGCGACTCCAACACCCCCTTCCCCGACCTCCAGCTAGCGAGCGAGTGTGAGCCTGCGCTGAGACGCGCCAACTGACTCTTCCTCATGAAGCACTATGACGGGGAGATCCCCGCCGAGGGACCCGAGCTCTCCGATGGCGGTGACGGAGGCGGCGACGACCGCCTCAGCGCGCTTCCCGACGACGTTCGTATCCACATCCTTGTCAAGCTCCTCGACACGTCCGTCGCCGCGAGGACCAGCGTGCTCTCCAGCCGCTGGCGGCGCCTCTGGAGGCTGCTTCCGCAGCTCTTCTTTGGCCCCGACACTGATCCTCAGGGCATACGCGCCGCCCTTGAATCCCATCAAGCGCCGGCCCTCCAGCTCCTCAGAGTAAGCGTTCTGGAAGGCACCCCCGATTCCATGGCGCCCTGGCTACCCATCGCCGCGCGCCGCCTCATCGGCCCCCTATGCCTCATCAACAAGGTGATACAGAACGTACCAGAGGGCATGGCCGGTGAAAGAGGTGCCTTTGAGCTGCCCTGTTTCGAGAACGCCACCTCGATCTGCTCAATCTGGAGTCTCTTGGGGTCTCCATGCCGCCTACTGGTGTATTCTCCAACCTCACTGCCCTCTCCCTCGTCTGTGTTCATCTACATGGTCCGTGCTGCCTCGGTGAAGCTGTCTCCTCACCGCGGTGCCCTAATTTAAGGAGGCTCTTCGTCCGTGATTCCTGGGGTTTGGGCAACTTCGCCATTCATTCGGAGTCTCTCATGTATTTGAAGCTGACATCTCTGCATGGGTTGCAGCAGCTAACTGTTATGGCACCGGCACTCATACTGTTAGATGTGAGCTTCTGCTTTTCTGAAGCTTATGGTACTACTAAACCGGTTGCAAACATCTCCGCCCCTCAGCTGAAGTACCTCCATTGGAGGGATGATTATGATCCAAGATCCACCCAGTTCGGCAACATAGAGAATCTGAAGTCGCTCGGCACATTCCCTTTTTTGTATATGGACAATATAACCATGTACACAAATTACTCAATAGCTACTGTATGAAGCTTTTGCGATGCTTTGAGCTCATCCAGAGTCTGGAATTCAAACTTATTTATCCGCTGGTGAGTTGATTCTTATGTGAGTTATGCCATCATTTCGGAAACTTGGATCGAGTTCAGTTTAAAGAAGGTGCCATAGGCATATAGAAGTTCTCACTTGCTTTTCTTTGCCTAAGTCCCTGAAACATGACTTGCCGTATCCATATCATTCTGAGATGCCATCACTTCTTTCTTCCATTGAGTTAACTTACACATTAGCACTATAAATATATAATTATTCATAGGGGACATGACCTTGTACTTGCTAGCATAAAAGAACCATATCTTGTTTGTTATTGTCTTTGTTCTCATTTCCATCTATACTTTTTCTTTTTTATGACTTCCCATGACTCTGTTGCAGGAGATTAGTAACCATGAATACTTGATGGAAGACATTACAACGCTACCAAACATTGCAGACATGCTCCTGCGTATAGATCCAAACGGACATTCCGTTGGAGCAAGTTCATTCCATCTCCTCCGTATGTGTACTGGTGTCAAAATGCTGACTCTTACGCTTGATTACACAACTAGCTGTCTAGTGGTAATACTATCCTTACTTTTTTATCTAATACTTTAGTATGCATTTATATTTCTTGGCACGCCTAGGCTTCAGCTGCTAGTTTCAGTACTCGAGGTGTTAGTTTGATACCGTCTGGATGCTTTGCCCCAAATTGTGGCAAATATATGTCTTTTATATATCTCTCAGTGACAACGCATGTTACTCCAGGTGTTGGTAACTTGGCAATAGTTTCCCTTTCTAAAGATCGTTAGTCTGGTGGAAGTGAGAATAACTATTGAGTGTGGTTCTGGATTTTTTTTCCCCACAAAGAAACAGGATACCTCCTTCGTATTCTCACCATTTGTTCTTCAAGATCGCTCTCAGGGGAACCAGCTCTCTCTCAGAGCAGTGTGTTCCTGTAATTGTTAGAGTAGGTAGAGTGGGATTTGCAGGAGAGGAGATGGCGGTGTTAAAAGGCGATGATGTCACCGGCAGGCAGCAGCCACCAGAGAGGGTGGTGTGGGTGGTGCTGCAGGAGGGGTGAAGAGATAGTAGCTTCCTGAGATAAGCTGTTAGAATCGGAGGAGATTATGGCAACTCTTGCTGGACATACAAGACAGTGATGTTAACTTGACTTGAGTCACAACGTCATTGCATCTCGGGCTCAATCCTGTATGATGAAATAGTTGAGAGTTTATGGGATAATGCTGATATAGAGCCTTAGAGCATGTGTTTTTAAAGGTTGCGTGAGTAACAATGGTGTAAGCTCCATTTAATCCATTCAGTATGGCTCATTGATAGCACAACAACTGACTTTTTTCCAAACAAAAGCACAGATGCACAATACTTAACTGTGAAAATATATTAAAACAGTGTTTGTTTCTGACTCTGTTTGCATAGAACATTCTTATACTCTGCAGCAGGGTGGCTTCAAACTAATTCCCAGGTGTTATTCTTTTGTAAATTAGTTAAAACAAATACTTAAAGTTTCAGGCAGCCTTGGAATTTCCCTTTGCATCATTGTTATGCTATGGCATTCAATCATAACTGTTAATCTCATTGCGCTGCTATGCACCTTGTTTCAGGCACAAACTGCGTGCCCATCAGGTTGTGTTTGTGATCAGCCACCTAACTGGAAAACCGAGGAACTCGTGCTGAATTGCCTCAAAGAAGTACACCTTAGTAACTTAAGAGGGTCTAACCATGAAGCTGCTCTTGTGAAACGGTTATTCGATTGGGCAACAGTGCTAGAAACTATAACAGTTACTTTTGATCACTCAGTGGCTGGAAGCAAGGCCAGGGAGTTCTGCCAGATGCTACAAAGCTTCTCAAGGCTAGAAATATGTCTGCGAGGGCCACACTTTGTCTGATCTAGTCGTGTTGTTACACTGGTAGCCGCTTTGTAGTTCTTATGTCTCGTTCTCAGCTCAACTGTAGTGTTTGTGAACATTAGAAGATGTTAGAGGGGAAAACCGAGGAACTCGTGCTGAATTGCCTCAAAGAAGTACACCTTAGTAACTTAAGAGGGTCTAACCATGAAGCTGCTCTTGTGAAACGGTTATTCGATTGGGCAACAGTGCTAGAAACTATAACAGTTACTTTTGATCACTCAGTGGCTGGAAGCAAGGCCAGGGAGTTCTGCCAGATGCTACAAAGCTTCTCAAGACCAGAAATATGTCTGCGAGGGCCACACTTTGTCTGATCTAGTCGTGTTGTTACACTGGTAGCCGCTTTGTAGTTCTTATGTCTCGTTCTCAGCTCAACTGTAGTGTTTGTGAGCATGGTGCACAAGTGAGTATCACGCGGACGATGTGCACCCGGGAGCATGTGCTCCCGGTTTTTTTGAAAAAAATTTGAAAATTGAAAACTTGTCAAAAAATTCCGAAAAAAATCATGCACGTACCTGAGCATGTCACGCACCATCGTGTCAAATTTGGCGACGAAACGACATCGCGGCTGCCCTGTGCAAAAATGACAAATCTCAGATCTGAAGATTCAAATTTTGGATGCTATTGGCTGTCAGAATTTTGTCATTTTTGCACAGGGCGGCCGCGATGTCGTTTCGTCGCCAAATTTGACACGATGGTGCGTGACATGCTCAGGTACGTGCATGATTTTTTTCGGAATTTTTTGACAAGTTTTCAATTTTCAAAAAAATTCCGAAAAAACCGGGAGCATGTGCTCCCGGGTGCACAAGTGAGTTTCCCCTGTATTAATTGCACCTTTTGGTACTATCTTATAAACGTAGCAGGATGTGCTAGACTATTAGGACATGCTAGATGGTCTGTTTACCGCTCTGTTTTAAATAGCCGGCTATAGCCTGGCTATAGCTCGGCTATTGCCTTTTAAGAACCTTAGGGCTAAATGAATTCACGTACAATTTATGGCTATAGCCTCATTTAGCCTGGCTATAGCCCCATTTTCAGAACTGGGGCTATTTTCTATAGCCGGCTATTTAAAACAGAGGTTTACCATACTCTTCACCCGTGAATGTCTAAACGCCAGTTCCTATCGCAACAGTTAATTGAGGTGTAAACTGAGGAGACGGCAGTTCATTTTTGCGCAATACTGAAGTTAATCTTGTAATATTCCGTTGCCTATAATTGGGATAAGGGAAGAAGCAGCTGCTTGGTAGACAGGGATATGTTTTTGCACATTCAGTTCATGTCGTTCTCTGAATACAGCTGTGGCTCTTATAGCCTGCAGACGCACGCAACGCTAAGTACACGCCATCGTTATTTCCACTTTCCTCGCTTGATGCCGCCTGTCTCTTCTATTGGTTGTAGTTTCCATTCATCGATCTGCTGGTCTCTCCTTGTACATGTACTAGTTGAATGTCCGTGCGGGTTGCTACGGGCCAACGCACAGGCCCATCAAGTTTTTTTTTTCATGTCGTATAATTCAGCCCATGGCATATCAAATGTGTATCTAAATTGAGCAACAAGTTTCCATGAGATCTTGTTCAACATGTTCTATCCAAGGAGATGAACCCAACTCTGTATTCCAAAAAGAGGGAAGCAAAACCAAGCCAAAATGATATGGGTTGCCCCTTCTTGCGACAAAGATCTTACCATTTCTGAATGAATTGGGGATACATATATTTTCAATATTCAAGAGTTAATACCAAAAATAATACTCTCTCCAATCCGTTAAAATCGTCGAGAGAAAAACTATGTATCACACACGTACAAGCTGCATGTATGACCTGCGACCGTTTTTTCAGACCAGAGGGAGTAGTCAGATTATACTTTGCTTAAACACTTCTCGACATGCTGCCATCCTCGCCCTGATGGTCACGTCGTCTTGAGGACACCTAGACACATCCCGACACACTGACCTAGCTCCGCTGTCCACGGCATCCTCACCCAGGTGGGCGTGCCGTCTTGAGGATACCTCAGCCCATCCCGACGGGCTTCTCTAGCTCCGGTGTCTACGCCGTCCTTGCCCCAGTAGCCTCACCGTCTCGAGGAGACAAGGCGCCATCGCGCCGTACCATCGGCGTATTTCAAGCCTTATCCTTGCACATGTTACATTCATCGCGTCGTACCATCGTCGTAAAATCGAGAGCTTCTGCTTGGTAACAGAGCATATCCACAGTGTCCAGCATGGTTAAAATCGAGAGCTTCTGCCTGGTAACAGAGCATATCTCATGAATCACGGTGGGAAAAAAATATGAGCAATTACTTCTGAAATAATGCAGGACTAATGAGATTTTGCAGTTTATTTGGTAGTATTGCGATTAAGAGCCTAGCAATATTTTACTTGAGCAATGAAAAATCATCAGAAATAGAAAACATATATTTAAGAAATTTGACGCAGAAATAAAAAGGGAAATAACTCATATGTCACCATGCATAATTCAGGATTGCAAGGGAGAAAAAACGTGGAAGACAAACCTTTAGTGAGCTACTCTTTGGTAAGTCCATCAAACTCCTACATGATCCAGTTAACTTCATCTCTCAGAGAAGTATTTTCCTGTTTCAAAACTCCTGACATTCAGCCGGCAAAAAATCAGTTGCTTCATCAACTTGAGGGAACAAAAGGGATAACAGTATTCAGTATATCTCATTACGTAGTCTCACACTTTTGGTGGCAATTGAATCTTCCCTAAGCGTAATAACTTAGTTTGTTCTGTGTTATACCAAAGAGGTGAGAGCTAGATATTTCAACAAAAATATTATTACAACAACTTCATGACTTAATGGGGAAGACTTTCCTTTCCATGCTTATCATAGGATCCTTTTTTACAGGACCACTCAGCACTTGATAGGCCTCACCTAATTCTTTGCAAAAGTAACCTGTTTAAATTAGTATTTGTAGTGGGCTGGTAACTCGCAAAGTCTATCAACATAATGGCTGCAGCAGTGAGACATGTCTTCTTGTACTCAAATGATTTTTTAGAACTTTGATTTTCACATAGCTGGAATGTACCTCTTTTACAGCAAATGGCTATTTTGCCGGTTCTGTGGCAAGAATGAAACAACACAGTTTAAAGCATCACTACAGTGCTAACTGGAAAGTGTGGAACTTAAAAAAATGAGTCATAAAACAAAACAATGTCAGGAAAAGAAAATGTAACCAGACTACCTGAATGAACATCTCATTCGTTCGGTTATCTAAAAACCATTATGTGCACTGTGCCAGCTGCTATAGAAATTTGATTCTACAGCCGTAAGTCCATGATACATTTTTCTAACTTCATTCTTGAATCAACGAACAAGAGTGGGAGGGGCCGGAGCACAATGACGCAATAGCAGGAGCGGGAAAATATACTACCTGAAACTTCCGCGCGGCATCAGGGTTCATGGGATTCTTGTCCGGGTGAAGCAACTTGGCCTATAGACCCGCAAACATCGGTAGAACAGTCAAATCAAGACCCATAAACACAGAGACCATCATCATTTGATCGGCAATGGATTGCGCACCTTAAGGTAATAGGCTTTCTTGATCTCGGCCGCGGAGGCGTCAGTGCTAACCACCAAGGCGCCGTAGTACGCGCTGTCCTTCACCATCGCAGCTCCTCCTGGATCGCACTCGCGCTGCAGCTGAATGAACGCCAAGAGACAAAACCTGCAGAGGATCGAATGGGAGGGGCGGATGACGGGGTTACCATTACCAAGATCGGTTATGTGGACTCTGGAGGATAGAGATAGGGCTAGGAAAACAAGTATCGGAAAGGCCAAGGATTGGGAGGAGTGTCCTCGCCGGGCGGGATGAAGATGGGCCGCGCCGCCGTAGCCGCACGATGCAGAGGGGGGGGGGGGGGGGGGGCAGGGGAGCTGCGCACGCCTTCCTCTTGTCGCATGTTCCCCATCTTGCGTCACCACGTCCATGGACAATCACGTCCTCGCTCCGGAATCCCCGCCTCCGACCTCGCCCCTTGCGAGCCCCTGGAAATCGCGCCGCCACGCGCTCCTCTTCCCTCTTCGTTCATGTTCGCTCGCCCTAGCACGGCTCACCCAGATCGGGGTCGTGCTGGCGACTGTGCGGCGACGACCATGCGGGTCTGTCCCCACTATGTATTGGGCCGGGACTAGTGTAGCACTAGTCCCGGGCCGTCCCGGCTCCAATGGCTAGGAGGCCGGGGAGCCTCCGGTCCCGGGCCGTTCCTGACATCTAGTCCCGGGCCGTGATACCGCCCGGGACTAAAGGGCTCGTGCCCAGCCAGCCCCACAAGCGGGGGCTCTAGTCCTGGGTCGTATCACGGACCGGGACTAGAGGTCGACCACTAGATAAATTCGTCCACTGCAGCTCGAGCTCATATGCATGGTGGCCATTTTTCCTCTTCTGAAGCCGAGTTCATGCCCAATTTTTTCTCCAAGATTTGGTGGTAACCCCTAAATCCAAGGTTTTAAAAGGTTAGCAACTTTATCCTTTCATCTCTCGTTATTAGTTTAGCTCAATGCTCTAGAAGTAGAGAGTGATTTCATGCTCTAGAAGTAGAGGGAATTTTAGATGTGTAATTTTAGGCAAATTTTGATTAGGCAAAAAGTTAATGAAAGTTGAAATATGTAATTTTACAGTTTCAGAGCTCAGAATGGAATGAGGTTTTCACTGCTAGATCAATAATTAAAAGTTTCACATTTTTCATGTTAATTGTTTTGTCCAATTAAAAAATTGGTGCATGTAAATTTTTTAAAATTCAAATTTTTAGATTTCAACAAGTAAATGAAGTGAAAATGATCCAAGCTCACATTAACTTGTTAGTTTGCATATTGATACGCCCAAAACGTATCTACTTTTCCGAACACTTTTGCTGTTGTTTTTTCTCTAACTTGTGTGATTTGAATGCAACTAACACGGACTAACGCTGTTTTCAGCAGAATTACCCTGGTGTCTTGTTTTTGTGCAGAAAGTCAAAGTTTCGGGGAAATTCCCGAAAAATTACAGAAATTCTATTTTTGCAGAAGACCCACGGAGCCAGAAGATGAAGCGAAGAGGGGGCACATGGGCCCCACACACACCCTCGGCGCGGTTGGGCCTTGGCCGCGCCGAGGGGTGGTGTGGCCACCTCGTGTGGCCCCCGACGCTCCCCTTTGGACTACATAATGCCTCTGACCTAAAAACTTCATGGGGATCGACGCTTTTTCCAGAAAACCTCCAGAGCTCCGCCGCCATCGAAAACCCTATTCCGGGGATCAGAAACTCCGTTCTGGCACCCTGCCGGGACGGGGAATTGGAGGAGATCATCGCCATCATCATCACCGCTGTGGCGCCCCGACCCGACTAGTATACAGTGATGCTGCGTGTCACCGGTTAAGCGATACAAGCGGAGGTTACGGGTTTACCAATCCCCGGCCAAAACCTTTGGCAGGCGTTGCTGGGCACACCGCTCCCAACAACACAACACCCCGATTGATGCCTTAACACGGGCGCAACCCTCAAGGCATAATAGTAAGATCAAGACTTGTGGAACAACTGGCACTTCACAGACTCTACGAGACAAATCATATAGTTCAAGCTCTTATAATAGAGTAAGATAGCAAATGACAACCAGAGGTCACAGACCCAACATTACAACAAGCGGAAGCAAAATAAGTTGTTCTAAACAACAAGAACCAAATATGGCCTAAGAGGCCTACAGATAAACATCACAGCGCCAGCTATTCCGAGATGTCCCAAGCTGCCACCTGGGAACCCCAGACTACTCGTCGACGTCCACAAAGAACCCACCTTCGAGGTCGGTGAAGTCCTCCTCTGAAACAAAACAAAAGACGTTGAGTTCGACGAACTCGCAAGATTAAGAGCTAATATATGCTCGATGATTGGCTTTCAAGGTTATATGGCTCTTTTGCATAAAGCTGATTTTATTCAATAAAACAAGACTCCATGGCATCGTCTAATCAGAATGCTTTTTTAAAAGAGGGGTAAGTAGTAACCCTTTTCTCTTGAATCACATTTCTCACCCTTCATCACCATCATCAACTTGTACCTGTTCATCAAAGGCACCTCCCCGAATCACCCTCGAGGAAGCTCACCTTACAATCGTGAGTGGTACCTCTAGTACCCAGTTTTTAATCATTCCGTTAAAGTTATTCTATGATCTCTGAATCCGTCACCAAGTCGTCCATAACCGCGGACACGGCTTTTCGAAAAGATTTATCCCTGCAGGGGTGTACAATGTGAAAGACGCCAGGTTCCCGAGGGACCTCCCAGCTTCTTATCCATGCGTACCGTCCGGCCCATTGCCTAGCTCTTAGCTCTCTTCCGGGGAAAGCCGGCTGGGTGGGAGCGGCTACGACCTTTACCTCGCTTAAGATTAACCCAGGATCATCAGTGGCGGTAGGACAAGAGGTACCTTCTCGCACCCTGTCCCGCGGCCACTTACTTTCCTGACACAACCATCCTCGTCTCAGTCTTGGCCACCATCTTCAACGCACGCGCAAATGGAAAGCCAAACTAGAGGACCCTCGGCTAGTCCGCCACAAGTTAGTCGGTCGACGAGGTTCCATATGCCCACGCATGGTTGCACGCTCAACTTGGCTCGTAGGCGAGAACTCGCACTTAAGCGGCGAGAACGAGACAACCCACCACATCCCATGTGGCCTCTCATCCCCACCTTTAAGCATTTTATTATCCGTCACCACAATTTCCACCGTCATTCTCATCTCAGCACCTGTTACCAACATGAAGTAACCATAGTACTGCTATGCACTTAACTAAGCATGGCTAAGCATCAACATAGCATAGTAATTATCTCGGCCAACAATACAATCCTATGGTTAAATAGGAGGGGAACAGGTGTATGGCATAGGGAACTTAATGCAACTATAGCATACTCTACTCCAAGTAAAATTGACATTTGGAACCGCATGCAATATTATAGTGGAGAAAATACTTGCAGAAATTAGGATAAGATATGCTCAGAGGGGGGGATTACGCTTGCCTTGTTCAGGGTACTGGTAGTACGGATCCTCGGGGTATTGTGGAGCAACCCCGGCTGCTTGATCTATCGAGACATAACAACGGAAGAAAACAATCAATCACCACACATGTTTCAACAAATGCAATGCGCAAACACATGATGGCATGACATTTTTAAAGCACTGGAATTATTATAACAAGTTCTACCAATTTTAGAGGGGGAGCGAGATAATTACTCAACAAGAGAGAAATCGAGCTCCTTCTTTGTTTTTTTATGCTTTCCTGTGCTATAGATTAAGTAAACATGCATGAATATGATGCTACGAATTAATGCACATTTTTCTGAGCATTTTGGTATGAAGAACACATTTTTCGGAGGTCCCGATAAAAAGTTAGCACTTTTATTAACTTCCCTCTTTTTAATATTTGCTTTTAACTATTTTAAGTAAAGAAAATCAACAACACTACTAACAAGTAGTCGAGTTCTAGCGTGAGCGATGGAACTCGAAGGGATCATCGAGTTTCGATAACCCTAGCGTCGTGAGGGGGTAGCGGGGATCATGTGTTACGAGGGAGAAAATGAGAAAACAAATACAGCAGAGAAAAACTGTGTAGCCGGCCTGTGGCCCGGCTGGGCCGGCTAGCAGGCCGGGCAGGCTTCGGAGCCCACCGGCACACAGCCCGGCTAAGGCCGGTTTAAAAACCGGGCAACAGACCGAGACGTCCGGTCTTGTGGCCGGTTGGGCCGGCCCATGAGCTGGGTGGGCGCCAGAGCCAAGCGGTACGCAGCCCGGCTAAGGCCGGCTCTGCGACCGGGCGCTCGAGCACGACGGCGACGTGCTACTCGCACGGCACGGCGAGGACACGGCGAAGCAAGAGCAAGGGGAAGGGGAAAAAGTGGCAGCGAGGGCGGCAGGCTCACCACGCGCACGTACGGGGCAGCGGGGACGGCGGAGGTGCCGCAGCGGCGACGAATCCTTCCGGGCGGAGCTGCGGACGGCCGGCGGAATGACGGCGAGGCGCGGTGAGACGGCGGCGTTACAGCCCGATTCCTTCGACGTGGATGAGTAGGATGGCACGGCAGAGCTTTATCCCCACACGGCGGTGCTCGGCGTGGGTTAAAACGGCGGGGAGAGGTGGTCAACCGTGGCGGCTCGGGTGCGCCATGGGAGAGGAAAAAAAAGAGGAGCGGGGCAGAGGGGAGCGAGTGAGGGATGGGGAGCGTAAGGGGGCCCGGCGTGCTTGTCTCCCTGCGGTGGGGGCAGAGGGGGCCTGGCGGCGTGCACGGCGACCTCGGGGTCGAGCTGGTCCGGCGCGACCTTGCCCTGTGGCTACAGGGCAGAGGATGAAGACGGCGAAAATTACAAAGAGGCCCCTGGCCAAATTGTTCCCTCACCAACAAGTCCCTCCCATCTCCCTTTTTAATTCCAGCAGCTTTGCTCTGATTTTAATAGGGCATCAAAACATTTTATAAAAATCTGTAAAAATTTGGGTAGCCTCCCAATAACATGTAGAGGCACCACAAAAATTGGTGTTGCAAAATAAAATGTTTTTGACAACATTTGTTCATGGAGTTGGGTTTAGGCATTTTGGCTAAATTCCAAAATGTTGCTCCTTTGGAATTTCAAAGCAATTACAAAATATGGTTTTGAGCTCTAGGAACTTCCTTGACAAATATGAATTGTCAAAGTATTTTATTTTGCAACTTTGAATGCTTTCCTTGCTTTGTAGAAATGTTAGAGCAAGTTTGGCATTTCAGTTTTCCAACTTTTGACAACCCAATTGAGTGTGTTGTTTAGCAATTTAAATGGATGCAATGATACATGCATGCCATGATGCAAATGAGGACACAAAAGTGAAAATTTGGTTCACAAATTTAGGTTCACAAGTTTGGGCTGTTACAATTCTACCCTCCTTACAGGAATCTCGCCCCGAGATTCTAAGATTGCGTAAAGAAGTCGGGATACTCCTCACGCAGACTAGACTCTCTTTCCCACGTTGCTTCTTCCTCGGAATGATGAGACCACTGAATTTTGAGAAACTTGGTGGTCTTGTTACGAGTCTTTCTTTCGGCTTCATCCAGAACACGGATAGGATGCTCGCGATAAGTGAGGTCTTCCTGGAGATCTAGCTCTTCATGATTGACCCCATGGATAGGATCCTTGAAACACCGGCGAAGTTGGGATACATGGAACACATCATGCACATTTGGGAAGATGGACGGTAACTCCAACTTGTAAGAAAGGTCTCCTCGCTTGGCCAGAACAGTGAAAGGGCCAACATAGCGAGGGGCCAATTTCCCTTTGATACCGAAGCGGCGAACGCCACGAAGGGGAGAGACGCGGAGATAAACTTTATCACCAATTTCATAGTGAATTTCCTGATGGTGCTTATCATAGTAGCTCTTCTGCCTAGACTGAGCAATCTTCAGATTCTCTCTTATGATTCGAACCTTCTCCTCAGCTTCATTGATAATATCTGGACCAAAGAGTGCCCTCTCTCCGGTCTCGGACCAATTTAGAGGAGTGCGGCATTTTCTTCCATATAGAGCCTCGAAGGAGCCATGCCCAGACTAGCTTGATAGCTATTGTTGTAGGAGAACTCCGCAAAAGGAAGGTACTTTTCCCAACCCTTGCCAAAAGAGATTACACATGCCCGAAGCATGTCTTCCAGAACTTGGTTCACTCTTTCGGTCTGACCATCAGTCTGAGGATGGAACGCGGTGCTGAAGTTGAGACGAGTTCCCATAGCAGCTTGGAAACTAGCCCAAAACTTAGAGGTGAAAAGGCTTCCACGATCAGAAATTATCTTCTTGGGAACGCCGTGAAGGACAACAATCCGAGAAGCGTACAGGTCTGCCAACTTGGCAGCTGTAATGTCAACACGAACTGGGAGGAAGTGAGCCACTTTTGATAGTCGATCAATGATGACCCAAATGGCATCATGTCCCTTTGGAGACTTCGGAAGACCAGTAATGAAGTCCATACCAATTTCATCCCATTTCCACTCGGGAATAGCAATAGGGTGAAGAGTGCCGGCAGGCCTTTGATGTTCAGCCTTTACCCGTCGACATGTGTCACATTCGGCAACATACCTAGCAATTTCTCGCTTCATCCGAGTCCACCAGAATTGTGGCCGAAGGTCTTGGTACATTTTGGTACTACCGGGATGAATAGAGAGAGGAGATTCATGAGCTTCTTGGAGAATCAGCTCCCTCAAATTCCGGTTCTTTGGCACTACCAGACGGTCACCAAAGTAAACAACTCCGGATTCATCTTCCGTGAAACACTTGGCCTTGCCACTAGCAATGTTCTTTTTGATGTTCAGAATACCCTCATCCAGCTTCTGAGCATCCTTAATCTGGTCCACAAGAGTAGATTTGATCTCCAAATTTGCAAGGTAGCCAGAGGGAACCATTTCTAAGTTCAAACGGGAGAACTCTTCATGGAGAGCAGGTTGAGCCTCCTCAATCATCAGATTGTTGCAATAAGACTTCCGACTTAGCGCGTCAGCCACGACGTTTGCTTTGCCGGGTTGATAGTTCAGACTCACATTGTAGTCCGTGATTAACTCCAACCAACGCCTTTGCCTGAGATTTAAATCCGGCTGGGTGAAGAGGTACTTCAGACTCTTGTGATCCGAGAAGATCTCGCAACGGTTACCAAACAGGTATGGTCTCCATTGCTTCAAAGCATAGACCACAGCGGCAAGCTCTAGATCATGAGTTGGGTAGTTGAGCTCATGTGGCTTAAGTTGGCGAGAAGCATATGCCACCACATGGCCATCTTGCATTAGCACACAGCCCAAACCTTGTAGAGAGGCGTCACAGAAGACGACGAAATCCTTGCTTGTGTCCGGCAGGACAAGCACAGGAGCGGAGTGAGTTTGGCTTTCAGTGTTTTGAAGCTCTCTTCAGCTTCGGCCGACCATACGAACTTTTTATCCTTCTTGAGAAGGTCAGTCAATGCCTTGGCTATTTTGGAGAAGGCTTCGATGAATCGGCGGTAGTAACCTGCCAATCCAAGAAAGCTACGGATGTCCTTAACTGACATTGGGTTGGCCAATCCAGAATGGTCTGAATCTTGTCAGGAATAACTTCCACACCATTTGCGGATATTACATGACCAAGGAAGACAAGTTTATCCAACCAAAACTCACACTTGGAGAACTTGGCATAGAGGCGGTGTTCTCGAAGTCTTGTCAGAACCAAACGAAGATGTTCCTCATCTTCGTCGTTTTGGAATAGATAAGGATGTCATCGATGTAAATAACGACAAACTTATCAAGATAATCCATGAAAATGGAGTTCATGAGCCTCATGAAAGTAGCTGGAGCATTTGTGAGACCAAAGGACATGACGGTATACTCATATGAGCCATATCGAGTAACAAATGCCGTCTTTGGAATATCCTCCTTTCTGATTTTTATCTGATGGTAGCCTGACCTCAGATCCATCTTGGAGAATACCGTTGCACCAGCTAATTGATCCAACAGATCATTGATGCGAGGAATAGGATACTTGTTCTTGATTGTCACCGCATTCAACGGTCGATAGTCAGAGACTAGACGAGGCACGGTAGAATCCCTCTTCTTGACAAAGAGTACCGGACAACCCCATGGTGAACTGCTAGGCTGGATGAAATCCTTCGCTAACAGTTGATCAATTTGCTCTTTCAACAGAGCCAACTCTTCCACCGGCATACGGTAGGGCTTCTTGGAAATTGGAGCGGTACCGGGAAGTAGATCTATGACAAACTCCACACTTCGGTCAGGAGGCATGCCAGGCAATTCTTCCGGGAACACATCCGGGAAGTCACACACCACGTGTATGTCCTGGATTTCAGGAGGGGATTCGCCTTCCATAAAGCAAAGGAGAATCTCAGGGAGTTGGGTATGACTGAAGACGGAGGCCTTGATAGTGCAGACCAATACCACACTTTCACCGGAAGAAGTGGTCACGGTAATGGTCTTGGCAGCACAGTCGAGATTAGCCGGTATTTGGCTAGCCAGTTCATGCCCAGTATGACATCAATGCCACTTGACCTCAGAGCTACCAAAGCGAAAGGAAAGAGTAGTAACCGATAGTAATCTGAACTTCAGGAGTAACCCCATCGGTTTGCCATTTGGAGCCAGGAGTGGATCGACAAGGGTCGGCTCATTTTCTCAAACGGTATTTTGTGGTCTTTTGCAAAAGCTATGGATATGAATGAATGCGATGCTCCAGAGTCAAACAAAACTATAGCTGAATTGCCGTTGATTCGTAACTCACCCATAAGAACGCCGGGGTCCTCTTCAGCTTCTTCAACAGAGATGTGGTTCAGGCGACCACGCACAATAGGTCCAGCCTTGCCAGTTGGAGTGGCAGGGGCTCGTGCAGGAGTTATCGCGAGAGGTGCCTTCTGGGGGCACTCCCTGGAGTAGTGACCAGCCTGGCCACAGGTGTAGCAAGTGACTCCAGGTGGAGCAGGTAGCATAGGACGGTACCCACTTCCGCCTACCCAAGTGTCGAAGTAGTGGGGCGCGGAGGAGGTGGCCTATATCCTGATGCTCTTGGCATGAATGGAGCACGAGGTACAGCGCTGTAGGGAACAAACACCCTGCGCTTCTTGCTCTCAGAACCCGAGGAACTCTGGTGATCCCCATGTGCGGGCCTCTTGGAAGCTTCAAGTTCCTTTCTTCCTTGCTCAAGAGTGAAAGCCTGGTTGAACAGCTCCTGATAGGTCTGGAACCTGAAGGGCAATAGCTCATAGCGGAGCTGCGGATTCAGACCCTTGCGGAACAGCTCTTGCTTGTCAGCATCATTGGTCACGTCCCTTGGGGCGTAACGAGAGAGATGGTTGAACTCACGACCATAAGTGCGGAGGTCCATCCGTCCCTGTTGCAAATCCAGGAACTCCCTCCTCTTCAAGTCCATGATGGCTGGGGAATGTACTCCGCACGGAAGGCAGTGCGGAAATCAGCCCAGTGAAGACATGGTTGGCTGGAAACAAAGCCACATGGCTTTCCCACCAACAGCCAGCAGCACCAACCAAGAGGTAGGTGGCAAAGTTGACTTGCTCCGCCAATGGACATGAGCGCGGAGAACTTGCGCTCCAAAGCACGAAGCCAATCATCAGCTTCCAGTGGCTCCTTAGCATCAGCAAAGGTGGGTGGCTGCGAGCGCAGGAACTCAGTGAGAGTGTTGCACTCGTTCCTCCGTGCATTCTGCTGCACCAACTGCTCAAGCAAGCGCTCATTGCGCCCACGGTTCTCCTCAATGGCCATCAAGACCTCAGCCATCGAGGGTGGTGGCGGCAGATCATCCTCATCATCATTGTGGTTACCGCGACCACCACGGCCTCCACGACCTCCTCGAGCCATTCTGGAGATTTGACAATGACAGTTAGTATCTTTCTCCGAATGGTCGAACAATAGCATTAGCGTCTCACAAGTACACAGACTAGGGACGATAATATTGTACAACAAGAAGGAATCAACAAGATAGAACTTGGGTCAAAGATCAGCATCATGTGCTACTAGTGAGAGTTAAGAAATCACAACTTAACACACTCTAGTTGACACAATCCGGGACCTTATGTTCAAGTCCATGGGTTAAAACCCAAAGAAAGGATCAAATGATTAGATTTGATAGAAACATCTGAGTTGATTTGGGATTGCAACACAGCGGGAGCAACGTGACACATAACACTAAAGGTCGAACCCACCCCGTTTCCTAATTTTGAAGTAACAGGTGAGAAGTAAAACCTTTAAACTCAAATCGAGATAAGATTGCTCCGAGATTAGAGGGTAACCAGATAAGGAGTAAAAAGAATCCTAAGATGGTTTTCACAACTCATTTTTAGGTTAAAATATTTTCACAAACACTAGACTCAACATCGACCAGTAGAAGGGTTTCCTACAGGCAGTACTGCTCTGATACCAACTTGTGGCGCCCCGACCCGACTGTATACAGTGATGCTGCGTGTCACCGGTTAAGCGATACAACCGGAGGTTACGGGTTTACCAATCCCCGGCCAAAACCTTTGGCAGGCGTTGCTGGGCACACCGCTCCAACAGCACAACACCCCGATTGATGCCTTAACACAGGCACAACCCTCAAGCATAATAGTAAGATCAAGACTTGTGGAACAACTGGCACATCACAGACTCTACGACACAAATCATATAGTTCAACTCTTATAATAGAGAAAGATAGCAAATGACAACCAGAGGTCACAGACCCAACATTACAACAAGCGGAAGCAAATAGTTGTTCTAAACAACAAGAACCAAATATGGCCTAAGAGGCCTACAGATAAACATCACAGCGCCAGCTATTCCGAGATGTCCCAAGCTGCCACCTGGGAACCCCAGACTACTCGTCGACGTCCACAAAGAACCCACCTTCGAGGTCGGTGAAGTCCTCCTCTGAAACAAAACAAAGACGTTGAGTTCGACGAACTCGCAAGATTAAGAGCTAATATATGCTCGATGATTGGCTTTCAAGGTTATATGGCTCTTTTGCATAAAGCTGATTTTATTCAATAAAACAAACTCCATGGCATCGTCTAATCAGAATGCTTTTTTAAAAGAGGGGTAAGTAGTAACCCTTTTCTCTTGAATCACATTTCTCACCCTTCATCACCATCATCAACTTGTACCTGTTCATCAAAGGCACCTCCCCGAATCACCCTCGAGGAAGCTCACCTTACAATCGTGAGTGGTACCTCTAGTACCCAGTTTTTAATCATTCCGTTAAAGTTATTCTATGATCTCTGAATCCGTCACCAAGTCGTCCATAACTGCGGACACGGCTTTTCGAAAAGATTTATCCCTACAGGGGTGTACAATGTGAAAGACGCCAGGTTCCCGAGGGACCTCCCAGCTTCTTATCCATGCGTACCGTCCGGCCCATTGCCTAGCTCTTAGCTCTCTTCCGGGGAAAGCCGGCTGGGTGGGAGCGGCTACGACCTTTACCTCGCTTAAGACTAACCCAGGATCATCAGTGGCGGTAGGACAAGAGGTACCTTCTCGCACCCTGTCCCGCGGCCACTTACTTTCCTGACACAACCATCCTCGTCTCAGTCTTGGCCACCATCTTCAACGCACGCGCAAATGGAAAGCCAAACTAGAGGACCCTCGGCTAGTCCGCCACAAGTTAGTCGGTCGACGAGGTTCCATATGCCCACGCATGGTTGCACGCTCAACTTGGCTCGTAGGCAAGAACTCGCACTTTGGCGGCGAGAACGAGACAACCCACCACATCCCATGTGGCCTCTCATCCCCACCTTTAAGCATTTTATTATCCGTCACCACAATTCTCCACCGTCATTCTCATCTCAGCACCTGTTACCAACATGAAGTAACCATAGTACTGCTATGCACTTAACTAAGCATGGCTAAGCATCAACATAGCATAGTAATTATCTCGGCCAACAATACAATCCTATGGTTAAATAGGAGGGCAACAGGTGTATGGCATAGGGAACTTAATGCAACTATAGGATACTCTACTCCAAGTAAAGTTGACATTTGGAACCGCATGCAATATTATAGTGGAGAAAATACTTGCGGAAATTAGGATAAGATATGCTCAGAGGGGGGATTACGCTTGCCTTGTTCAGGGTACTGGTAGTACGGATCCTCGGGGTATTGTGGAGCAACCCCGGCTGCTTGATCTATCGAGACATAACAACGGAAGAAAACAATCAATCACCACACATGTTTCAACAAATGCAATGCGCAAACACATGATGGCATGACATTTTTAAAGCACTGGAATTATTATAACAAGTTCTACCAATTTTAGAGGGGGAGCGAGATAATTACTCAACAAGAGAGAAATCGAGCTCCTTCTTTGTTTTTTTATGCTTTCCTGTGCTATAGATTAAGTAAACATGCATGAATATGATGCTACGAATTAATGCACATTTTTCTGAGCATTTTGGTATGAAGAACACATTTTTCGGAGGTCCCGATAAAAAGTTAGCACTTTTATTAACTTCCCTCTTTTTAATATTTGCTTTTAACTATTTTAAGTAAAGAAAACCAACAACACTACTAACAAGTAGTCGAGTTCTAGCGTGAGCGATGGAACTCGAAGGGATCATCGAGTTTCGATAACCCTAGCGTCGTGAGGGGTAGCGGGGATCATGTGTTACGAGGGAGAAAATGAGAAAACAAATACAGCAGAGAAAAACTGTGTAGCCGGCCTGTGGCCCGGCTGGGCCGGCTAGCAGGCCGGGCAGGCTTCGGAGCCCACCGGCACACAGCCCGGCTAAGGCCGGTTTAAAAACCGGGCAACAGACCGAGACGTCCGGTCTTGTGGCCGGTTGGGCCGGCCCATGAGCTGGGTGGGCGCCAGAGCCAAGCGGTACGCAGCCCGGCTAAGGCCGGCTCTGCGACCGGGCGCTCGAGCACGACGGCGACGTGCTGCTCGCACGGCACGGCGAGGACACGGCGAAGCAAGAGCAAGGGGAAGGGGAAAAAGTGGCAGCGAGGGCGGCAGGCTCACCACGCGCACGTACGGGGCAGCGGGGACGGCGGAGGTGCCGCAGCGGCGACGAATCCTTCCGGGCGGAGCTGCGGACGGCCGGCGGAAAGACGGCGAGGCGCGGTGAGACGGCGGCGTTACAGCCCGATTCCTTCGACGTGATGAGTAGGACGGCACGGCAGAGCTTTATCCCCACACGGCGGTGCTCGGCGTGGGTTAAAACGGCGGGGAGAGGTGGTCAACCGTGGCGGCTCGGGTGCACCATGGGAGAGGAAAAAAAAGAGGAGCGGGGCAGAGGGGAGCGAGTGAGGGATGGGGAGCGTAAGGGGGCCCGGCGTGCTTGTCTCCCTGCGGTGGGGGCAGAGGGGGCCCGGCGGCGTGCACGGCGACCTCGGGGTCGAGCTGGTCCGGCGCGACCTTGCCCTGTGGCTACAGGGCAGAGGATGAAGACGGCGAAAATTACAAAGAGGCCCCTGGCCAAATTGTTCCCTCACCAACAAGTCCCTCCCATCTCCCTTTTTAATTCCAGCAGCTTTGCTCTGATTTTAATAGGGCATCAAAACATTTTATAAAAATCTGTAAAAATTTGGGTAGCCTCCCAATAACATGTAGAGGCACCACAAAAATTGGTGTTGCAAAATAAAATGTTTTTGACAACATTTGTTCATGGAGTTGGGTTTAGGCATTTTTGGCTAAATTCCAAAATGTTGCTCCTTTGGAATTTCAAAGCAATTACAAAATATGGTTTTGAGCTCTAGGAACTTCCTTGACAAATATGAATTGTCAAAGTATTTTATTTTGCAACTTTGAATGCTTTCCTTGCTTTGTAGAAATGTTAGAGCAAGTTTGGCATTTCAATTTTCGAACTTTTGACAACCCAATTGAGTGTGTTGTTTAGCAATTTAAATGGATGCAATGATACATGCATGCCATGATGCAAATGAGGACACAAAAGTGAAAATTTGGTTCACAAATTTAGGTTCACAAATTTGGGCTGTTACAACCGCCGCCTGTCCATCAACCATCCATGACTCCCCCATCCATGTGTGAGTAATTCCCCGCTGTAGGCTGAAGGGGATGGTAGGGATTGGATGAGATTGTTCATGTAATAATTGTGAGATTGTTAGGGCATGGTGCCTAGTATCCATTAGTACTTTATGTCATTGTTGCAACTTGTTATGCTTAATGCTTGACACTTAGGGCCCGAGTGCCATGATTCAGATCTGAACATGTTATTGAATCATGAGAATAATTATTGTTTTGGATCATATCTATAAGTTGTATACACACGTCACTGTCCGGAACCCGAGGCCCCAAAGTGACAGAAATTGGGATAACCGGAGGGGATGGTTGCGACGTGAGGATCACATGTGTTCACGGAGTGTTAATGCTTTGCTCCGGTGCTTTATTAAAAGGAGCACCTTAATTACCAGTAGTTTCCCTTGAGGCCCCGCTGCAAACGGGCTGGTAGGACAAAAGATGTTGTGCAAGTTTCTCATTGCGAGCACGTACGACTAAATACGGAACACATGCCTATGATTGATTATTACTTGGATACCTTATTATTTATCTGCAATTGCCCTATGTATGACTATTTCATGAATTATCTTATCCATGCAACGCCCGTTCATCCATCCCTATGCCTACAGTATTTTAATCCTGCTGTCTACTGCAATTATTACTGCTGTCTTTATTTTACTGCTGCTATTATTTCACTACTGCTACTGTCATAAAACTGTTGCTACTGATAAACTGTGTCGAGCAAGTCTACTTCCAGGTGCAGCTGAACTGACAAATCATCTGTCAAGGCTTATAAATATTCTTTGGCTCCCCTTGTGTCGAATCAATAAATTTGGGTTTTACTTCCCTCGAAGACTGTTGCGATCCCCTATACTTGTGGGTCATCAAGACTATTTTCTGGCGCCGTTGCCGGGGAGCATAGCTCTATTTATAAGCTCACCAGGGAGTCATACTGCTCGCTGCAATTCATTCATCATGGGTAAACCTCGTGATGATAAGGTTCGCATATTGCCATCCACTACAAGGAGAGGTACAACTCTGAACACTTCTGCTGCTCTTGATTCACTGTTATAAGTCAACTTGTCACACCACCACATGCACATGCTTCACGTGCTGCTACTTCTGCTGAATCTGAGAATGTTTCTGATGAATTTGATGATGCTTCTACTGTGCTTGATGAAAGAGGTTCACTAGGTCCTTTTCTAGATGCTACAATTGCTAAATCTAAACAACTTGAAAATACTGAAACACCTAATGAAACTCCTGTTACACCTGCTTATTCACCTGAAACGAGAGAAACTACTAGTGATGATCTTGAGGAAACTTATGTTGAACTTGATGATGACTTTATTGATGAATGCATGAATTGTGATACCTCTAAAGATGTTAATGCTATTAAAAATCTTCTTCAAAGACGTGCTGTCAACTATAAACTTTCTCCTGATGCTAAATTGCTACATCTCCCATAAATATAAAAGATAAAGATTATGATTTCTCTGTGGACTTGTCTTTTATAACTATTGCTGAGAAAGAACCTTTTCGAGGAACTGAAAATGAAAGTGCTGTAGAACATATGAACACTCTCTCTACTCTGAGTAGTTTGTTTTCTGATGATATTAAGAAACGCAGTTACTTTGTTACTAAAATTTTCCCTTTCTCATTGAAAGATGAAGCTAAAACTTGGTTTAATGATTTATCTCCTGGATCTATTGAGAGCCCGATGGGTTTAGTCAATGCTTTCTTTCAGAAATATTTTCCTGCTAGTGCTCAACATGCTGCTTTACAGAAAATCTTTAACTTTAAGCAAAATGAGGAGAGAAAATGCCTGAATCTTGGGCAAGGTTTTGTTCTTTACTTAGAGCTCGGCCTGGACATCAACTAGCTAAAAATGAACTTCTTGATATATTTTATAATGGACTAACTGTTGAATCTAGGACATACCTGGATAGTTGTGCTGGTTGTGTTTTCAGGAAAAGAACTCCAGATGAAGCCGAGGAATTATTGGCTAAGATAAGCCAAAATCATGATGATTGGACCCTGCCTGAACCAACTCCGGTACCTACCGAGGAAAAGAGGATGATTGAATTGAATGATGAAGAAATGAGAGAAGCCAAGAAATCTCTTAAGGAGAAAGGTATTAAATCTGAAGATGTGAAAAATCTTCCACCTATAGAAGAATTGTGTAAGCCAATTCCTCACTCATCTACAGTTGAGGTACACTCTCTCCAACGCTTTGATGATAGAGATATCCCTTATTCTAAACCTCCTGATCAATGCTTAGATGAGTTTGATAATTTCATTGTTAAGCAAAACAATTTCAATAGGAGAATAGAAAATAGCTTCATAAAGAATTCTCATGTCATTAATCATTTGCATGATGTTTTGGAAAGAACTTCTAATGATGTTAAAATACTCATTAAACATTTTCATATGGTTCAAACTCAAATTGAGCAATTGACTAAAGTGCAAAAAGATTTGCTAGATAATGCTTCTAGAGAAAATGATAAACATGCTTTTGGTATAGCAACTAGAGGTGGTGCTTCCACTCAGGATCCTTGTATCCTGAGGGACATCCTAAAAGAATTGAGCAAGATTCTCAACTAGTTAATGAAACTACTACTCCTTCTAAGAAAAAGAAGAAGAAACATAAACATGTTGAGGAATCTCCTGAACCTATTAAAGACAATGAGCATGTTAATAATCCAAATAGTATATCTATCTCTGATGCTGAAACTGAGAGTGGTAATGAACATGCTAATGATAAAGATAAGAATGATGCTTCTGATAAAGAGGAAAGTGAAGAGGAACCTGAAAAGCATTCTAAAAACAAAAAGTACACTAAAGAAGATTTTCTTGCTAAGAAACATGGTAATGAAAGAGAACCTTGGGTGCAAAAACAAATGCCTTTTCCTACTAAGAAACTCAAATCTAAGGAAGAAGAACATTATAACAAATTTTGTGAATGGATGAAACCTTTGTTTTTGCAAATTCCTTTGACTGATGCTATTAAGTTACCTCCCTATTCAAAGTACATGAAAGATATTGTCTCTAACAAGAGAAAGATTCCTAATGAAGAGATTTCTACCATGCTTGCTAATTATTCTTTCAATGGTAAGGTTCCAAAGAAGCTTGGAGATCCAGGTATACCAACTATTCCTTGCTCAATCAAAAATAACTATGTTAGAACTGCCTTATGTGATTTAGGTGCAGGGGTGAGTGTTATGCCTTTTTCTCTTTACAAGAGCTTTACTTGGAAAAATTGATACCAACTGATATATCTTTGCAAATGGCTGATAAATCTACTGCTGTTCCTGTTGGTATATGTGAAGATGTTCCTGTTCAAGTGGCTAATAATTGCTTGATATTAACTGATTTTGTTGTGCTTGAAATGCCTGAAGATGATAATATGTCTATTATTCTTGGAGACCTTTTCTTAACACTGCAGGGGCTGTTATTGATTGCAACAAAGGAAAAGTAACTTTCCATGTTAATGACAAAGAGCATACTGTTTATTTTCCCAAGAAGCTGGACAAGATATTTGGAGTTAATACAATTACCAATCTTAAAAGTATCAAAGTGGGAAGTATTGATTGCCCTATATATGAACCTCATGAAGAACTTCAATATATTATGATTGGATCTATAGCTATACATTTAAGGTAACATGATTGTTCAATGTGGTTTAATTCTTTTATGTCATATAAAATGTATTTGGTGGCAAGACTTGATCAACCTTGTTAACAAATATGTTTTACATGCATAAAATTGCTAAACAACATTTTTCTTTCTCCCTTTGTTTTACCTACTGTTTTGCTACTGTAATTTGCAAAGTTAAGTAATGTTTGGTCTTTACATAAATTCATTTTTCTAGTTTTCATTGTTTAAAGCACCCAGAAAATGTCAGAAATAAAAGTTTTCAAAAAATTCTGAAAAAATTCTACAAGTCCTAGTTTTTAAAAGGAACGTGGGAGTACCAGAGGATGACCAGGGGGACCCACCAGGCCACCACACGCCACCACGGCGCGGAGGGCAGGCCGCGCCCTGCCCTGGTGTGGGGTCCACCTGGCCCTCCACTCACTCATCTCCTCCCACTCCTTTCTCTCTCCCGACCATACACACCACCATTGCTCAAACTCGTGTTCTTGCTGCTCTTGCTCGAGATTTTTCGATCTACTTGCTCAGCCCATCTTTGCTGCTGAAATTTGGATCAATTGCTCTCCGGTATGTGACTCCTCCGATTATCCAATAGAATTTTGTTTAGTTGTTATATCTTAGCATTTTGGTACTGTAGGTGACATGTTATTAGAGCTTGCATGCTTGTTCTTGTTTAGATTAATAGTTTTGATGCATGTTTAGTCCCTAGCAAGTCTCCCTAGTGTTTCCCTTGAATTAATCACTCCAAAATCATTTTTATGAGGTTTGTTTAAAATTTCAGAAAAGGAAGATGGATGGAAACCAACTTAATTATGAAGAATTGGAAGTATCAGAGGTCATGGGAGTCAACCGTGAAGACTCTGTGTTTCCCTCTATTTATCCATGCCATGAGTTTATGAATGCTGCAGGAATCTTGCAAGATTTCAACACTCTAATCTCTAATGCAGGGTTGGAACACTTTGTTGCTGATGAACCACATCAATATGTAAAGCTGACTATGTCAGTGGTTCAAAGTTTTAGATTTAGTTGGAATTTGCCTACCCCATGGTTCATTATAATATCTACAATAAAGCTGTAGATTTGTCTCTTCATGATTTTTGTGCAGCTATTAAGGTACCACATTGGGGATCTCATGAGAGGATTAGAGGTCAACCAAAGCATTTACAAGACCTTACTCAGAGATTTGCCAAGGGAGGTTTTACAGCCGAGATGGTAAAATTCGAAACATCCAACTCCCATCTATTCGATATTTTGCCTACTACATTAGCAAATGTGTTCTAGCTAGGAAGAATGCAAGTAAATTATCTGTTTATGATTTGGCATTTCTTTCTGCTGCCTTAAATGTGATAGAACTTATAACTTGGGAGCTATGATTGCATTTCGTCTCTCCACTAACCGTGAAAAAGGAGGGGTTTGTGGTGGTCTCATTGCTTCTCGTTTATTAGCCATGCATGGTGTAGGACCACATCATTTTGATATTCAGCTTCCCATTGAAAGACTTGATCTTAACTCTATGATTAGCCACCAATTTGTTTCCGCTGGTCCACCATTGATAATCTATCCTATGAATTGGTTTTTGTTAAGAAGTCTAGGTGGAGAACTAAAATCTGAACGCATAGTCTGTTTGCCTGCGCCTCTTTTGTTTAACCTTGATGTCAGGCAAGGATGGTCATTCTCGGAGGGTGACCTTGATGCATACATGGAGCATGGCCTTCATGCGGATAGTGAGGGAAGGTCCTGAGGAGGACTTCATTCAGCCCTTCGACACTACGAGCTCTTCATACCAGTATCCTGATTATGGAGCTTCAGGCCCTTCTTCTTCACAGGATCCTGATTATGATCACGCTAGGTATGATCCGCCTGGATGGAGTTCTGGGCCATGGGGATGATTGTCTCCCACTTAGGCCAAAAGCCTAAGCTTGGGGGGAGGTATGCCGACAAGTTCACTCATTTTATCATATTCATATCATGTCGGTACTTTGTATATCCATTTTAGTTTGTTTCTTTTCTTTTTCGCTTTTGTTTCTTGTATCCATTTATTTTCGCAAAACACCAAAAGACCAAAAATATTTCCTTTATTTCTCTTGCTTTTGAATTTGTAGTGCTAGTTTACTTTATTTTTCATTTCGGTTTGTTATTCAAAAATCCAAAAAGATTTTGCTTTGTTTGCTTGTTTCTTTCTATGCTTGCTTTAATTCGAAAACCCAAAAATATTTGTTGTTCTTCTGCTGTTTTGTATAGTTGTTTCAGGAGTTCGAAAATTTCCGTGGTTCCACTTTGGAGCCACACAAGTGAAAAGCAATAATGACGATTACGACAACCGGATGTGGTAAAAGGCTGGTATGAACTCTATTTGTTTTTCATTTTTGTAAATATACCTACTCATGTGAACATGCTTAGCTATCATGGTAGTGGTTATGTTATTTAATGATTACTTAGTAGTTCATGTCTTCTTATGTCAGTACCAAATTGCTAATAGTAAATAACATGTCATATAGATATTTACATGCATTGTTCTATTCGTAAAACGGTATGGCAGGATGGTATCCTCCTCTGAATAATTCACTTGATTCGACTTGGCACATGCTCACACATGTTATGACTGAAAAATAAAAGTCAATTAAGCCTTGATGATCTATTTTGCCTCAGAGTTTTAGTATCATCTTTATGCCTCCGTTAATTTTATTTTGTCGCAAGCATGATTATGACCGTTATCGCTCTCGTGGTTGTCGCTTCCCAGTCTATTGCTAGCCTTCACTTGTACTGAGCGGGAATGCTGCTCGTGCATCCAAATCCTTTAAACCAAGTTATCCCAAAGAGTCCAAAAAATTCCTATGCATGGTATTTCAGCCATTCCAAGTAAATTTGCATGTGCTACCTTTAAAACTTCAAAATATTTCCCTTTTTGTGTCAATGTTTACTAGCTCATGAGGAAGTAGTGGTTATTCTTTATTCTATTGTCAAATGGACTTTTACACCTGGACTAGCGGCATATACATCCGCTTATCCAATAATTTTGCAAAAAGAGCTGGCAACGGGGTGCCCAGTCCCAATTAATTACAACTTTAACCGCTTAATTCTCTTCACACTTTTGCCCTGATTCATCAGTAAGCAATGACAAACAGTGAAATACCTGCATGTGTAAACCAAAGAGAAAGAGGGATGATCTGCCTTGCTGGTAGAAATAACGTCCTTCATGGGAGCCGCTCTTAAAAGTCTTTGACAGGGAATACTGTTTCACCGCTACCATTCGTTGACAATTAACAAACACCTCTCAAAACATTTTTACCTCTGTTTTAAAATAAAAAGCTCTAGCACGTGTTAATCCCTGCTTCCCTCTGCGAAGGGCCAATCTTTTATTTTTATGTTGAGTCACCATCCTTTCTTTGAGCACTTCTTCGAGAGCATAACTGTTTCTTAGTGTAATGTGCTTGTCCCAGATACGATTAATTGAGGTATAACTATGATACTCTTATCTTTGATATCTTTATATCTAGTCTTCACTTGAACTTCAGAGGTGCCTTGGCATTTATGTTTTGCCCTTCAAATAAAGGCAAGCGAGATACCACTTTGTCATATCTTTTACGAACATTGCAATTCTTGTGGATAGATGTATGCTATGTTATTCATTCTTAGTACTTTGGTATCTTTTCATGATTTGCATAACTACTAGGTGTCATTATTTGCATGGTTCCTATTATGAATTGCCTAAGTTTTGATCATATAGTAGGTATGTATACATCATATGAAGCAAATGTGTTCGTAAAAGTTTCTTTTATCGCACTCAGTTGTTAACTGAATTGCTTGAGGACAAGCAATAAGCTAAGCTTGGGGGGAGTTGATACGTCCAAAACGTATCTACTTTTCCGAACACTTTTGCTATTGTTTTTCCTCTAATTTGTGTGATTTGAATGCAACTAACACGGACTAACGCTGTTTTCAGCAGAATTGCCTTGGTGTCTTGTTTTTGTGCAGAAAGTCAAAGTTTCGGAAAATTCCAGAAAAATTCCAGAAATTCTATTTTTCCAGAAGACCCACGGAGCCAGAAGACGAAGCGAAGAGGGGGCACAGGGGCCCACACGCACCCTCGCGGTGGGCCCTTGGCCGCGCCAGGGGTGGTGTGGCCACCTGTGTGGCCCCCGACGCTCCCCTTTGGACTACATAAGCCTCTGACCTAAAAACTTCGGGGGGATCGACGCTTTTTCCAGAAAACCTTCCAGAGCTCCGCCGCCATCGAAAACCCTATTTCGGGGATCAGAAACTCCGTTCTGGCACCCTGCCGGGACGGGGAATTGGAGGAGATCATCGCCATCATCATCACCGCCACCTCTCCATCGACCATCCATGACTCCCCCATCCATGTGTGAGTAATTCCCCGCTGTAGGCTGAGGGGATGGTAGGGATTGGATGAGATCATTCATGTAATAGTTGTGAGATTTGTTAGGGCATGGTGCCTAGTATCCATTAGTACTTTATGTCATTGTTGCAACTTATTATGCTTAATGCTTGTCACTTAGGGCCCGAGTGCCATGATCTCAGATCTGAACATGTTATTGAATCATGAGAATAATTATTGTTTTGGATCATATCTATAAGTTGTATACACACGTCACTGTCCGGAACCCGAGGCCCCAAAGTGACAGAAATTGGGATAACCGGAGGGGATGGTTGCGACGTGAGGATCACATGTGTTCACGGAGTGTTAATGCTTTGCTCCGGTGCTTTATTAAAAGGAGCACCTTAATTACCAGTAGTTTCCCTTGAGGCCCCGCTGCAAACGGGCTGGTAGGACAAAAGATGTTGTGCAAGTTTCTCATTGCGAGCACGTACGACTAAATACGGAACACATGCCTATGATTGATTATTACTTGGATACCTTATTATTATTTATTGCAATTGCCCTATGTATGACTATTTCATGAATTATCTTATCCATGCAATGCCCGTTCATCCATCCCTATGCCTACAGTATTTTAATCCTGCTGTCTACTGCAATTATTACTGCTGTCTTTATTTACTGCTGCTATTATTTCACTACTGCTACTGTCATAAAACTGTTGCTACTGATAAACTGTGTCGAGCAAGTCTACTTCCAGGTGCAGCTGAACTGACAAATCATCTGTCAAGGCTTATAAATATTCTTTGGCTCCCCTTGTGTCGAATCAATAAATTTGGGTTTTACTTCCCTCGAAGACTGTTGCGATCCCCTATACTTGTGGGTCATCACATATGTCCAGATGTTTTTTACTTAGTAATTGATCAAAATGAGTATGGAGTAGATTTTTTTAAAATTAGTTAATGTGATGAACAACTTGTATAAAATTGGTCACTGATCTCTATTCATGATGTTGTGTAATGGTTTTTGATATAATTATATGAAAGGACAAGGATGTCGCCTAGAGGGGGGGGTGAATAGGAGATTAAAACTTTTCCGGTTTAGGCTTGATAATTGCGGAATAAAACTAGGTGTTTAAATTAACAAGCCAACAACCTAAATATACTAGGCTCACCTATGTGCAGCAACAACTTATGCTAAGCAAGACAAGCAACAAGTTGATAGCAATAGAATACTTCAAGCACGAAGGCTATCACAATGTAAAATGCATAAGTAAAGAGCTCGGGTATATAAATAACCGAGGCACGTGGAGATGAGGATGTATTCCCGAGTTCCTCCTTTTTAGCAGAGTACGTCTCGTTGGAGAGGTGTGAACCAACACAATGGTTCAACAACCACAAAGGTTTCACCTTCTTCTCCGATGAACCGCACCACAAAGGTTTGGTTCACCTTCCACTATCGGAATTCCTTCGAGGCGGAATCCGGAGCCTTTACAACAACGATCCGGGGCACAACCCACAACGGGATTGGGGGCTCCCGAACATCTACAAGTGATCACCAAGGGTCTCAACCACCACACGGGCGTCTAGGGTCCAAAGACCCAAGAGTAACAAGTTCACAAGCTTTCAACTTCCACGAATCCTCGTGGAGAGCACAAACCGATGCAACAAAGCAATGGCAAGAGCACAAGTGCTCAAGTCCTTCACTCTCAAATTCCAACAAAGCAACAAATGCTTATGGGGGAATAAGAGAGGAAGAACAAAATAGGAGAACACCAAGAACTCCAAGATCAAGATCAACTAGGTTTCCCTCACTTAGAGGAGAAAAGGATAGGTGGAAATATAGATCTAGATCTCCTCCCACTTTCCCTCAAAGATATGCAAGAATCATGGGAGGGATAGAGAGGAAGGCAAGCTTTTCCAAAGGTCAACAATGGAGGAGAGAAAGGGAAAAAACTTGCTCAAGACGTGTTCTAACCGTTGGGGAAGAAGGCCCCTTAAATTGGTTCCCCGAAACCAACCGTTATGCCCAGAAAATGGGAGCTCGGCCTGTGAGCCGGTTTGGCCGGCCTAGAAACCGGCCACCCACCCGACCCGGCCGGTCTGGGAGCCGGTCTGGCCGGCCTGGGGGCTGGCCAGACTGACAGGACCGATAAAACTGCAATATCTTTTTCATCCAGACTCCGATTTCGATGATCTTGGGCTCGTTGGAATCGCAACGAAGAGCTCTCCAAGATCATGCAGAGAAACATCATAGTCCAACAATGGAGGATAAAACCAAATGGGGAAAGGTTAGACCTCTCGATAAAACAACAACCGATAAAATCTCCAAACCAAAACCGCAATATGTTTCTTATTCGGACTCCGTTTTCTATGATCTTGGGCTTGTTAGAAGATACTCACAAGCTATACAAGATTATGCATATACACATCATAGTCCATCATGTTAGGAGGATAACACAAGAGTAGAGTTTGACCTCTCTACAAGAGACGAACCGGTAAAACCTCCAACATCAAAAACACCACAAGATATTCAAATGAAATCCGTTTTTGATGAACTAGAGCTTGGTATGGAGATGAACACAAGCTCTAAATTCTCACATGGATAAAAGCCAAATAAGAACCAAGAAAGATGATATGCCAAATATGCAAAGGTTTGAGCTCTCCACAAAGATGCGATCAAGTTACTCACTTGAGAGCCCCTCTTGATAGTACGCCGTCTATCCTATAACCCAGTCTCCCACTAACACCGTGAGACCGGTAAAATAGAAAACCTATCAAGATCATACCTTTGCCTTGCGCATTCCACTTGAGCTCGATGATGAAGATATTGACTCTCTCAAGTTGGAACACCTTTCTTGATTGTGCTTGGTAGCACATGTGATGAAGACTTCTCCAAATACTCCCCCATATACCATGATGGGGTGGGAGAGCCGTGCTAAGCTCCGTCTTCATGAATCCACTTGAAGTTCATCTTCTTATCTTGATATATATGATGGCTTGGAGATAACATGAATGTTTACTCAATCTTCTTTTCCCAAGCCATGCTTGCAATAAGCTCAACTCTTCACATGACCATTCTTCATATAATCCCTTGGATAGAACCTTGGTCATCATGTAATCTTCTAGAGTCCAACACATGAACTCCAATCTTTTCCTATGGACAAGATCTACAAGAATATCTCAATGCAAACATTAGTCCATAAGGATTGTCATTAATTACCAAAACCACACATGGGGCAACAGATGCACTTTCAATCTCCCCCATTTTGGTAATTGATGAGAATCCCTTTTACGAGGGTTTATATAATGAATTAAGCAACCATGCATAACAAAGAGCAAGGATGCAAGAACAAGAAAGGCAAATGCTTAAGAACAAACTAAAGCATAAAACCAAATTCCCTTAAACCCTCTAAACTTCTCCCCCATTGGCATCGATTGCCGAAATGGGAGGAAAACTTTAGAAGGCCAATATAGTAAGAGCTCCCCCATAATGTGCGCATTTCTCATAATATGAGTGAAATCAAATGCACATATCCAATGACGAATAGTTGGGAAGGAGATCAAACTATATTGAGGATCCAAAGATTGCAAAAGAAAATAAAATTGAAAGATACTTCGACAAAAGAAGTAACCAATCAAAGGATCCGAAAAACCAATAGAACATAAGAACATATTATGATAAGATCAACCAAATGTGCTAAAAACAAGAGGGAACTCCCCAAGGTACATGCACAATAAGGATTTGTATTTCAATATAGTGTGCACAACATGGAATCCTCACTCCCTCCTAGATAATTTTGAACACAAACAAAAGAGTAGCAAATAGGTCCACAAGCTTATTAAGATGCAAAAGTAAACCAAATAAAAAACAAAGCTTGTGCCTTTTAGAAACCACCAAAAAAAAATCAAAGGCAATAAGAGGTGGTCGCTAAAGAATTGGAATACCAATTAAAGAAGTAACTATTCTCATGTGTATAAGTTTCTAAGTAGACACCAATCACGAAGATATAAGTCCACAAATAAACATGTACACACAAAATAGGTACAAAGGTAAAGATCATGATATCCAAATGGAAGTCATATATATACCCATAAGATCATTGCTTAAAAGCATAGCACAAAGCTCAAATTTATCTTAAAAGGATATAGATGAACTTCCAACACAATCTCATCATAGCATCAAAAATATCCACAAGGGATAAGGTGATAAATGGGATGCTCCGAGAAAGATAACAAGTATCGCACAAAGGAAATTCATGCCAAGATATAACCTACACAAGGTTGAAAGCTAGAAATGTATGCATGAGGTAGATACTTGTTACCGAGATAGCATTGGTGATGTAGAAGATAAGAGTTAACGATCATCCAAGCTTGGCTCCAATAAGCACATGGTGACACCTCCTTCCTTGTAAATGAGACAAGTTTCCAATGCATTTCTAATGTACCTAAAACAAATTCAAGTACAAAATGGTACCCAAACTCATTGGGTCCAAAGTAGTTAGAGAAACTACAATACATAGGACAAACTCCACATAAATATGTGCATATTGATATGAAATTGAATTTCATGCACATCTTAGCCATTTAGGATTTGATGGAGTTTTATCCTATATATTGGATCAACGAAAGTAAGCATGCCATAAGATATACATTAAGTAAATATGCATGCACAAGACTTTCAAGAACCAAAAGAGATACAATTTGGACAAAACACCAATTAAACCAAGAAAGCACACACAAGTGCGACAAGAAAAAAGAATTGTCCAAATTATATCAAAGACCCAAATCAACACATGATTGAAGATACCACTTTTAAAAAATACCAAAAGAAAGTAAGATAGCAATTGATGAAAATAGCATCAAGGAATAAACCAAACCCTCTACACTTTTCATGATGGCACAAGGTACCAAGATGGAAAATGTTTGTCTTTCAAAGAGACACGTCATCGGGATGAAATACCAATTGAAGACAGCTAATGTTCAAAAGCATATAGGATTGCTCCCCCAAGATTTGTGCATTATTGATGATCTTGAATTTGAATATAAAATGCACACAAATGGGATCATCACTCTCCATACATATTATTCAAACACTAGTCATGTTCAAGAAAGGCAAGACATTGCAATACCAATTTAAAGAACGTTGTTCTACTCAAAGTAGGATAGCTTCCCCAAGAATGGTGCATTATCAAGAAGTATGACTTTGAATGTAAATGCACAAGAATGGGATCATTGCTTTTCCTAACACAAGAAGGCATAAAACAAATTTTGAGTAGAGCAACAAGGATCCAAAAGATACAAGGAAGACAAAAGAGAGTTAGATCAAAATAAATCCTTGGCAATAAAATAAGGCAATTCAAACCAAGAGCCAATGTAAATATGATCAATATATTTACCACACATATGATTATTACTTGTCAAGACAAGTAATGTATGGAGATATTTCTCGGTGGTGGATTGCAAGGATATATTCAAGATAATATTCACAAAACATAAGCATGAGGAAAAGGATAGGAATTAAAAGCCATGCTTAGATAGATAGATATTCTTGATAGCTTCAAAAATCATGCGATAATGCAAAGCAACTCCAAGGAGTAGCTTGAAGCAATTGGCTTCCCAAAAAGATATATGAGAACATATTTAGGGAAAGCCATATCAAGAACTTCCATCGCAAACAAGATCCAACGGTGAGAGGTAAAAAGGATTTAAGTAAATGGGAACTTGTTTGAGCAACATGCCACATAGGAACAAGATAAGAAGAATATCAATTCAAGGTGGCAATACCTCACATGTTCACATTTTCTAGGTTTGTAATATGCACAAAGCTTATTACTCCCCCATAATGTGATAATCCAAAATTTCTTAACAAGAGGCACGCAAACCAACTAGAGATAATTAATGGACATTATAGAATTTGAATTTCTCATGAGAACGATATACCACATAGAGAGTAGATAATATTAATATATCAACACTAAGTGGTATTCCTCATGTATACACAATTTTAGGATTGTGAAGTGCACGAAGCATATCACTCCCCCAAAATAGGATAGTCCATTAATCTCTCAAAAAGAGAGCCAACAAGATAAGATATCAAATAAAAGCAATAAGGCTCAACACAATTAAATGGTGTGCAAACCAACATGCACATACTTGATTACTCAAGATAAGTAAGTAGAGAGCACAACACATACAAACACTAGCAAGGTACAAAACCTAACACATGCAAGGGTGCAAGCAACTTTCAATGTATATATGATTTAAATAAAAGTTACCGCAAGGAGGAACATTGGATATGAGATAGAACAATATAATCCAAATGACTTGGCTTGAGATAATATAATTGATGAAGACCTTAATTCTTCATGATGTAGCCAAGTCTCCAATGCCCTCCAACAACACCTATTGATCAAGTTTTGGCTTGTTGGTCCCCACCAAGTTGGGTCCTAAGAGGTTAGTCACAATAGGTTTGGCAACCCAAATGGTTCTTTTCTTGACACCACTTTGAGTACCAACATATTTGGCAAACACATTGCCAACCTTATCCTTCCAGAGAATAATATCATCAATAAAATGGGGTTGGATAAGGTACCATTAGTGCATGAAGAAGCAAAGTGACCCTTCTCACGGCATAGGTAGCAACATCTACTTCCTCCTCTCTTCTTAGTTGGAGTCTTGACTTGAGGAGGGGTAGCTTGATTCTTCTTGGGAAGAGGCCGTTCTTCAACTTGAGGAACTTGAGTTTGAGCTTGAGGCTTCTTCCCTTGTTGCTTCTCACTAAGAGCTTCTTCTTCAAAGGGCAAGATCTAACATGGTGCCCTTCAACTTTGCACTTGAAGCAAACAATCTTGGCCAAATCTTTAACTTGTTCTTGGCCCTTTTTCTTCTTGTTGAACTTGGACTTGTTCTTGATATTGGAGTTGAATCCAAGCTCTTGTCATTGGGGCGTCTTTGAACACTCAACATATTGTCAAGTGTAGAATCCCAACATGACGCTTTTCCAAGTCTTTCTTCAAAGAAGTGACTTGGGCCTTGAGCTCATTTAATTCCTCTACATGGTTAGTATCAACAAAACACTAGAGGAAGTAGAGCTTCATTGTTAGAGCAACAAGGCATGGAAAGTAATTCATCACAAGATGTAGCAACATTGTGAGTGGATGAATCACTAGGACTAGCACAAGACAATATAGCATTAAGAGTAGAAGTTGTGCCATTGTCCACATGAGGCTCACAAGATGTTACCTTTGTAGTGATAGCCTCATGAGCTAACTTTAGCCTTGCATGGGATGCTAGAAGATCCTTGTTAGAGCTAGAGAGCTTTTCATGACTTTCTTCAATTTCCCATACTTGCTAGTTAGCAACTCAAGTTGAGCCCTTAGCTCAACATTCTCCTTCAAAATAGATGCTTCACGAGAAGTGGAGTTAGTAGCACAAGCATCATTATCATTAGCAATGGAAGAAGACAACTTGGCAAGCTCATCATTTTTAGATAGTTGAGTTTGGAGTTGATCATGAGACTTGATAAGGAGAGAGTGTTCACTTTCTAAAGCCTTGTGAGCTTTGTCAAGTCTCTCTATGTCCTCATTAGTCTAGCATTGCCAACACCAAATTCAACTTTTTCCTTTTTAAGCACTTTATATTTAGCAATAGCATGATCTCTTTCCTTAATGATTTTAGCAATAATAAGATCATTTGACTCATCAAGAGATTCAAGTTTCTCCTCAAGAGACACTCGAAGCTCTTGCTCTTCCTCAAGAGCATTCACTAAGGATGCTTTTCCATAGCATCTCTCTCTCAATTTGACATTTCTCATCAAATTGAGTTTCCAAATCCTCAATGATTTCCCTACTCTTAATAACATAAGCAATGATTTCACATAGAGGAGGGATAGCTTTGCTACCTTTGGGGAGAGCACCAAATACCATCTCACCCTTCTTGTTAAGGATTCAATAATCTCCATGAGAATCCAACCACATCATCACAAGATGTATTGGGATTCGAGATAGAAACCTTTGACTCCTTAGCCATAAGGCAAACATGATTAATGGGTGAAGAGGATGAAGAAATACTTGAAGCACCATTGAGATCCATGTCTTGTTCCAACAAATGTTGGGATTCCTCTACATTGTTAGTCATGCAAGAACTAGAGGATATGGAAGCATTATTTTCATGACAACAAGACATAGAGAGCATATCATCATGAGATTTAGTTAAACAACTATTACATGATATGCAAGGACTATCAACACTAGCATGTAAGACATTTAGTGCTAGAAGAGTTTAAGTCCAAAGATAGAACATTGCAATGTGATAGAGATGAAGTATAGTCAATAGAATATTCACCATCAACAAAGCAATTTCTATCACCACTCACCATATCATTACCTTGTGACAAATCACATGTTGGTGAAGTGGAAAAGTTGTGAACTCATCACGGCCGGAGGTGGAGGGAGAACAATCATCCTCAATAATGTTGGACACTTGTATATATCTTGAAGCTTGGTCCAAAGCTCATGAGCGTTCGAAAAGGCATGATTGAAGCAAGAACTACATCGCTCAAAACACATATAAGACCATTAGAAACAAGAGTATCGAGATGAGAGTTTTCCTCATCCTCTAAAGATAATTCTTGGGAATCCTTTGGAGGAGAAAACCCACATCTACAATCCTCTTATATAATTTGGACCCATGTCCCTAAAAAGATTAAGCATGCGAATTTTCCAAACATCATAATTTGTGCCATCGAATAGAAAAGTGGGATCGTGCACTAATTCTCTAAACGACATCTTTACTCTCTAGGCGGTAAAGCCCAAAAAGAGAGCCGAGGCTCTGATACCAATTGAAAGGACAAGGATGTCGCCTAGAGGGGGGGGGGTGAATAGGCGATTAAAACTTTTCCGGTTTAGGCTTGATAATTGCGGAATAAAACTAGGTGTTTAAATTAACAAGCCAACAACCTAAATAAACTAGGCTCACCTATGTGCACCAACAACTTATGCTAAGCAAGACAAGCAACAAGGTGATAGCAATAGAATACTTCAAGCACGAAGGCTATCACAATGTAAAGTGCATAAGTAAAGAGCTCGGGTATAGAAATAACCGAGGCAGCGGAGACGAGGATGTATTCCCGAGTTCCTCCTTTTAAGGGAGTACGTCTCGTTGGAGAGGTGTGAACCAACACAATGGTTCAACAACCACAAAGGTTTCACCTTCTTCTCCGATGAACCGCACCACAAAGGTTTGGTTCACCTTCCACTATCGAATTCCTTCGAGGCGGAATCCGGAGCCTTTACAACAACGATCCGGGGCACAACCCACAACGGGATTGGGGGCTCCCGAACAGCTACAAGTGACCACCAAGGGTCTCAACCACCACACGGGCGTCTAGGGTCCAAAGACCCAAGAGTAACAAGTTCACAAGCTTTCAACTTCCACGAATCCTCGTGGAAAGCACAAATCGATGCAACAAAGCAATGGCAAGAGCACAAGTGCTCAAGTCCTTCACCCTCAAATTCCAACAAAGCAACAAATGCTTATGGGGGAATAAGAGAGGAAGAACAAAGTAGGAGAACACCAAGAACTCCAAGATCAAGATCAACTAGGTTCCCCTCACTTAGAGGAGAAAAGGATTGGTGGAAATATAGATCTTGATCTCCTCTCACTTTCCCTCAAAGATATGCAAGAATCTTGGGAGGGATAGAGAGGAAGGCAAGCTTTTCCAAAGGTCAACAATGGAGGGATGGAGGAGAGAGAGGGGAAAAACTTGCTCAAGACGTGTTCTAACCGTTGGGGAAGAAGGCCCCTTAAATAGGTTCCCCGAAACCAACCGTTATGCCCAGAAAATGCGAGCCCAGCCTGGGAGCCGGTTTGGCCGGCCTAGAAACCGGCCACCCACCCGACCCGGCCGGTCTGGGAGCCGGTCTGGCCGGCCTGGGGGCTGGCCAGACAGACAGGACCGATAAAACTGCAATATCTTTTTCATCCAGACTCCGATTTCGATGATCTTGGGCTCGTTGGAATCACAACAAAGAGCTCTCCAAGATCATGCAGAGAAACATCATAGTCCAACAATGGAGGATAAAACCAAATGGGGAAAGGTTAGACCTCTCGATAAAACAACAACCGATAAAATCTCCAAACCAAAACCGCAATATGTTTCTCATCCGGACTCCGTTTTCTATGATCTTGGGCTTGTTAGAAGATACTCACAAGCTATACAAGATTATGCATATACACATCATAGTCCATCATGTTAGGAGGATAACACAAGAGGAGAGTTTGACCTCTCTAAAAGAGACGAACCGGTAAAACCTCCAACATCAAAAACACCACAAGATATTCAAATGAAATCCGTTTTTGATGAACTAGAGCTTGGTATGGAGATAAACACAAGCTCTAAATTCTCAGATGGATAAAAGCCAAATAAGAACCAAGAAATATGATATGCCAAATATGCAAAGGTTTGATCTCTCCACAAAGATGCGATCAAGTTACTGACTTGAGAGCCCCTCTTGATAGTACGCCATCTATCCTATAACCCGTTCTCCCACTAACACCGTGAGACCGGTAAAATAGAAAACCTATCAAGATCATACCTTTGCCTTGCGCATTCCACTTGAGCTCGATGATGACGATCTTGACTCTCTCACGTTGGAACACCTTTCTTGATTGTGCTGCTAGCACATGCTTGATGAAGACTTCTCCAAATACTGCCCCATACACCATGATGGGATGGGAGAGCCTTGCTAAGCTCCGTCTTCATGAATCCACTTGAAGTTCATCTTCTTATCTTGATATATATGATGGCTTGGAGATAACATGAATGTTTACTCAATCTTATTTTCCCAAGCCATGCTTGCAATAAGCTCAACTCTTCACATGACCATTCTTCATATAATCCCTTGGATAGAACCTTGGTCATCATGTAATCTTCTAGAGTCCAACACATGAACTCCAATCTTTTCCTATGGACAAGATCTACAAGAATATCTCAATGCAAACATTAGTCCAAAAGGAATGTCATTAATTACCAAAACCACACATAGGGCAACACATGCACTTTCATTATACAATAATGCAGATGGTCCGGGAATGGATGTACGGTACTGACCGACGCTCTGGCGAGTTCATGAATGGCTTGCGTGAATTCCTCCGTGTGGCTGATGCGAACAAGCGGAATGGTTTTGTATTTTGTCCGTGTAGTGACTACAAGAATACGAAGGATTACTCAGACTAAAAAATCCTTCATATCCACCAGTTTCGGTATGGTTTCATGCCCAGCTATAATTGTTGGATCAAGCACGCAGAGAGGGGGGTTATAATGGAAGACAATGAAGAAGAAGAGGATGATGACAACTTTCATAGATTCTCTGGATACGGTGATACTTCCATGGGGGAAGCTGAAGGGAGGCACATGATGAGCCCGCTGATGATCTTGGTCGGACCATTGCTGATGCACGGAGAGACTGCGAAAGTGAAAAGGAGAGGGAGAAGTTCGATAAAATGTTAGAGGATCACAACAAGTTGTTGTACCCAACTTGCGAAAATGGTCTGAAAAAGTTGGGTAGCACACTGGAATTGCTGCAATGGAAGGCAGAGAACGGTGTGAGTGACAGGGGATTTGAAAAGTTGCTGCAAAAGTTAAAAAAGATGCTTCCAATGGATAACGTATTGCCCGCCAGTACGTACGAAGCAAAGAAGGTTGTCTGCCCTCTAGGTTTAGAGGTTCAGAAGATACATGCATGCATTAATGACTGCATCCTCTACCGCGGTGAGAAGCACGAGAATTTGGATGCATGCCCGGTATGCACTGCATTGCAGTATAAGATCAGACGAGATGACCCTGGTGATGTTGAGGGCGAGCCCCCCCCCGTAAGAGGGTTCCTGCCAAGGTGATGTGGTATGCTCCTATAATACCACGGTTGAAACGTTTTTTCAGAAACAAGGAGCATGCCAAGTTGTTGCGATGGCACAAAGAGGACCGCAAGTCAGACGGGATGTTGAGACACCCCGCTGATGGGACGTAGTGAAGAAAGATCGATAGAGAGTACGAGGACTTTGCAGCTGACGCAAGGAACTTAAGGTTTGGTCTAAGTACAGATGGCATGAATCTATAACCTTCCTCCTTGGTTGTGCATGAAGCGGAAGTTCATTATGATGCCAGTGCTGATCCAAGGCCCGAAGCAACCCGGCAACGACATTGATGTGTACCTAAGGCCATTAGTTGAAGAACTTCTACAGTTGTGGGCCAAACCAGGTGTACGTGTGTGGGATGAGCACAAACAGGAGCCATTTGACCTACGAGCGTTGCTGTTTGTAACCATCAATGATTGGCCTGCTCTTAGTAACCTTTCAGGACAGACAAACAAGGGATACAATGCATGCACACACTGTTTAGATGATACTGAAAGTATATATTTAGAACATTGTAAGAAGAATGTGTACCCGGGGCATCATCGATTTCTTTTGGTGAAGCATCCCTTAAGAAATAAAGGCAAGCATTTCAACGGTCAGGCATGTCGCCAGCCGAAGCCTAAGGAACGTACTGGTGCTGATGTATTTGATATGGTCAAGAATTTGGATCAAATAGTTAACTTTGGAAAGGGTCCTGGCGGACGATCTGTTCCGAAGGACGATGACGGACACGCACCCATGTGGAAGAAGAAATCTATATTTTGGGAGCTACCCTACCAGAAATTCCTAGAGGTCCGCTCTGCAACCGACGTGATGCAGGTGACGAAGAATCTTTGCGTGAACCTGCTAGGCTTCTTGGGCGTGTATGGGAAGACAAAAGATACACCGGAAGCACGACATGACCAGCAACGTATGAAAGACCCAGAAGGCCTGCATCCATAATGGTTTCAAGGTCCTGCTAGCTACGCTCTTACCAAACAAGAGAAGGAAATCTTTTTTGAATGCCTGAGCAGTATCAAGGTCCCATCTATCTTCTCGTCGGATATAAAGGGAATAATAAATATGGCAGAGAAAAAGTTTCAAAACCTAAAGTCTCATGGCTGCCACGTGATTATGACGCAATTGCTTCCGATTGCATTGAGGGGGCTTCTACCGGATTATGTTCGAGTACCCATTGTGAAGCTATGTGGAATACTCAATGCAATCTCTCAGAAGGTAATCAATCCTGAAGATCTACCACAGTTACAGAATGATGTGATCCAATGTCTTGTCAGTTTCGAGTTGGTGTTCCCACCATCCTTCTTCAATATTATGATGCACCTCCTGGTTCACCTAGTCGAAGAGATTTCCATTCTCGGTTCTGTATTTCTACACAATATGTTCCCCTTTGAGAGGTTCATGGGAGTCTTAAAGAAATATGTTCGGAACCATGCTAGGCCAGAAGGAAGCATCTCCAAGGGCTATGGAACAGAGGAGGTCATTGAGTTTTGTTTTGACTTTGTTCCTGGTCTTAAGCCGATTGGTCTTCCTCAATCACGGCATGAGGGGAGACCGAGTGGAAAAGGCACTCTAGGAAGGAAATCAATAATATGTAGGGACGGACATTCTTACACTGAAGCACATTACACAGCTCTACAGAATTCCACCTTGGCGGCTCGGTATATCGAGCAACACAAGAAAATTGTACGCTCTGATGTCTACGCACGTTTCTATTCTTGTAGATAGTGTTGGGCCTCCAAAAGCAGAGGTTTGTAGAACAGCAACAAGTTTCCCTTAAGTGAATAACCCAAGGTTTATCGAACTCAGGGAGATAGAGGTCAAAGATATCCCTCTCAAGCAACCCTGCAATTAAGATACAAGAAGTCTCTTGTGTCCCCAACACACCCAATACACTTGTCAGGTGTATAGGTGCACTAGTTCGGCGAAGAGATATTAAAATGCAAGTGATATGGATGATTATAAGTAGTAGTTGCAATCTGAAATAAAAATGGCAGCAAGCAAACATGAGACAAAATGAGAGTAAACGGTGTTTCAATGCTTGGAAATAAGGCCTAGGGATCATACTTTCACTAGTGGACACTCTCAACAATAATAATATAATTGAATACATAGATATTTCCTCTTCACTATGCTACTCTGAATTATTCTCTCGTTGGATAACAAACACCAATCCACTACGTAGGGCTATAAAAGCACACCTTAAAGTCGCATTCCACATCTAGGGAACCCCACACTGTCAACTTGAGCGCCCTATAATAGTACTAGACAAATACCACAATTTCATAGAGACATCCAACACAAATAATAACTCATGATAAGTATTCCTGTAATCTTTAGCCTAAGAGGCACACACGGTGCGCACACTGTCAACTTCGCACCGTGGGACAAAGGTGACTCCAGAGTTTACATTAATAAAATCACTCAAGTAGCATATAAGATAATGAAGAGTAACATCTATGGATTCAACTAGATTACAAAGCTCATGATCACATAAAGATCACACCATGGGAGAGAGAGATAAACCACATAGCTACCGGTAGAGCCCTCAAGCCCGATCAAGAACTACTCCCTCCTCATCATGGGAGACAGCAACGGTGATGATGGAGGCGGTGGCGTCGATGGAGATGGCTCCGGGGGCACTTCCCCGTCCCGGCAAGGTGCCCAAACAGAGACTTCTGTCCCCGAATTAGGGTTTTTGGTGGCGGCGGAGCTACGGAACTCTTCTGGAGAAATCGTCGATTCTTTTGTGAGTTTTAGGACAGGGGCAATATATAGTCCAAAGGGCGTCGCGAGGCGGTGCACGAGGTGGCCACACCACCCCTCGGCGCGGCCAGGCTCCAACCGCGCGGAGGGTGCGTGTGGGATCTGTGGGCCTCCCCTGGACTTGTAATTTTTTTCTGGCGTTTTAGAATTTCTGTAATTTTTTCTGATTTTTCTGAGCCCTTTCATTTTTGGACCTTTTCTGCAATGCACAGACATAATAAACAGAAACTGGCACTGTGGCATCTTGTTAATAGGTTAGTCCAATAAATGTCATAATATGATATAAAGTGCATATAAAACATGTGGCAATTGATATAAAACATGCATGGAACATCAAAAATTATTGATACGTTTGAGACGTATCAGCATCCCCAAGCTTAGTTCATGCTCGTCCTCGAGTAGGTAAACGATAAAACAATATAATTTTGAGGTAACATGCTACCATCATAATCTTGATCATATAATATTGTAAGGCACATGTAAATGAATGAAGTGATCCAAGTCAATGGTCTATAGTTTGCTATCAAATAGATAATGAGTAAACAATTAAATCACACAAGCTAAAACTCTTCATGAATAGTACTTTGGAGACAATGCATCCACAAGTTCACATGAGAGTTAACTCATAAAGCAATAGATTCTAACAAAAGGTATTTAATCATCACAAAGGAAGATTTAAGCTTCAGCATTTGCTTCAACTTTCAACATGTTTATCTCATGGATATTGTCAACACAAAGCAATATAATAATTCCAATATGCAGCATATAACAAATGTTGTATCAAAGTTGACACTAGTGTTTGCTTGTGGAAGATAGAAAGAATAGGAAAACTGACTCAACATAAAAGTAAAAATAGGCCCTTCGCAGAGGGAAGCAGGGATTAAATCATGTGCTAGAGCTTTTTAGTTTTTGAAATCATATAGAGAATAAAAATTAAATTTTGAGAGGTGTTTGTTAATTGTCAACGAATGGTAGCGGATGAAAACAATATTCTCCCTGTCAAACAGACTTTTAAGAGCGGCTCCCATGAAGGACGTTATTTCTACCAGCAAGGCAGATCATCCCTCTTTCTCTTTTGTTTACACATGTAGGTATTTCACTGTTTGTCATTGCTTACTGATAAATCAGGGCAAAAATGTGAAGAGAATTAAGCGGTTAAAGTTGTAATTAATTGGGACTGGGCACCCCGTTGCCAGCTCTTTTTGCAAAATTATTGGATAAGCGGATGTATATGCCACTAGTCCAGGTGGTAAAGTCTGTTTGACAAGTCGAATAAAGAATAACCCACTACTTCCTCATGAGCTAGTAAACATTGACACAAAAAGGAATAATAACAGTTTTGAATAATTTAAAGGTAGCACATGAAAAATTTACTTGGAGTGGCAAGGAAATACCACATATAGGTAGTTATGGTGGACACAAATGGCATGGATTTTGGCTCAAGGATTTGGATGCACGAGAAGCATTCCCTCTCAGTACGGAGTTTAGGCTAGCAAGGTTATGTAAGCAAACAAGAATATCAATCAGTACACCAAGTTTTATATGACAAACATATTGCAAACATTATAAGACTTCACACTGTCTTCCTTGTTAACCAAACCCTTTTATTAGAAAATATCTAGACCTTAGAGATACCACTCATGCAAACCAAATTTCAACAAGCTTTACGGTAGTTCTCCACTAATGGGCTTAACTTACATGATGCAAAAGTTTAATCATGATCTACTTGTTAACTCAAAACAATTGACAAGTATCAAATTATCCAAATTAGTGATCTACAAGAATATGCAAGTTTTTTCCATTATACCATTTACCACATGCAACATTTTCTGTTCCAACCAAACACCAATCAATTTATTTCAATAACTCTCCAAACAAGTATAAGTGAAGCAAGAGAGTACTTTCTACCAAAGAACTAATAGCTCTGACAAGAGATACATGAAAACCAAGAGCTAGAAGCTAAACAGCGCTAGACAGGAATACTCAACAAGTATAAGTGAAGAATAGGAGTATTCTCAGAAAAAGCGGAGCGTGTCTCTCTCCCAAATAAGAGTGTTGTGATCAAGCATTGTAGTGACCAGAGAATAAAATAAAGACAAATTGAAAGTAAAAGCACACAGACGCTCCAAGAACAGCACATATGATGTGAAAGAATAAAAATATAGTTTCACTAGAGATGACCTGGGCATCCCCAAGCTTAGACGCTTGAGTCTTCTTGAAATATGCTGGGGAGATCCATGGGAGCCTCCCGAAGCTTGAGCTCTTCACTCTTCTCCATCCTATTATATCACTCTTCCCTCTTGACCCTTGAAAACTTCCGTCACACCAAACTCAAAATAAATATCATTAGAGGGTTAGTGCACAATCAAAAACTCACATGTTCTGTAATGATGCAATATGACCGTTACTTTAAACATTAGCTACTTCCACTGATGTTATGTGAAGCTCTTCCACCCAAAAAGAATTTCACTCAACACTAGTAAAAGAGAGAATGCAAAATAAAAGGCATAATATGTCTAAAACAGAACAGTCCTCAAAGACGAATTTTTCGTGGCACTTACGACGCTCAGATCAAAAAACTTTGAACTAACGAAAGATTCAGACATACATAAAGATTAAGCACAAAAATTTTCAGATTTAATTCTCTTTTTGGTGATTTTAGAGAATTAATACGGTGAACAGCAGAAATCTGTTTCTGCGCAACAATCAAAATTTAGCATCATCTTATCATTAGAGGCTACTCTTGGCACAACAATGCGATAAAATAAAGATACAAAGGAGATGTTACAGAAGTAGACAAGCTCCTTGATTCAATAAAAATAAAATTGCAGAAAATAAAACAATGGGTTGTCTCCCATAAGCGCTTTTCTTTAACGCCTTTTAGCTAGGCATAGTGATTTTTATGATGCTCACATAAAGATGAGAGTTAAAACATAAAAGAGAGCATCAAGAAGCATATATAAAACATATTTAAATCTAACACTCTTCCTATGCATAGGAGCCTTGTAAGAAAACAAGTCAATGAAGAACAAAGTGACTAACATAGGAAGGCAAAACAAGTGTAACTTCAAAATTTTCAACATAAAGAGAGGAGACTTAATATTATTGTGATATATGAAATCGTGTCTCCCTCTCTCATAAGGACCAGTAGGTCTTAAAGTACCCATCAAATAAAAGCAAATCAAGAGAAAGCTCAAAACATTCATCATAAAGAGAAGAAATTTAGTAACATGAAGATTTCTATAACCATATTTTCCTCTCTCAAAATAATTTTCAGTGGCATCATGAATAAACTCAACAATATAGCTATCACATAAAGCATTCTTATCATGATCCACATACATAAAAGTATCATTACTCTCCACATAAGCATAAACAGTTTTATTAGTAATAGTGGGAGTAAAAGTATCACATCCATTGTTGTAATCATCATAAATTGTAGGCCTAAATAATCATAATGAATTTTAACCTCAATAGTAGATGGACTAAAAATATCATATTCATCATTGTAAACATCATATATAGGAGGCATATCTTAATCAACATAAACTATATCCTCAATAGTAGGTGGATTGAAAATATCACAATCATTATAATCATCAGTAGCAAAAGGATTTTCAAAAACTTCACAAGGAGGAGAGGTCTCAAATATATAATCATTTGTAGCAAAAGGATTTTCAAAAACCTCAACCTCCCCAAGCTTAGAGCTTTGCATAGCATTAGCAATAACGGTGTTCATAGAATTCATAGATATAACATTCCTACCATCACGCAAATAATTTTCCATAGGTTTTTTAATTTTCTCTTCAAAAGCATGATGTCCTAATTCAATATAAATTTCATAAATATATCTAATTTTTTTGTTGTTTTCCATTAAGCCTACCTAGTAAAATAAAAACAAGAAACAAAAAGATATAATTGCAGAATCTAAAGGAAATACCTTCGAGCACTCAAACGTCAGCAACAGTGCTAGAAAATAGCTAAGTAGCTGGAGGATGTGAGTACCTTTTACCTTACCTCCCCGGCAACAGCGCCAGAAAATAGCTTGATGTCTACGCACGCTTCTATTCTTGTAGACAGTGTTGGGCCTCCAAGTGCAGAGGTTTGTAGAACAGCAACAAGTTTCCCTTAAGTGAATAACCCAAGATTTATCGAACTCAGGGAGATAGAGGTCAAAGATATCCCTCTCAAGCTACCCTGCAATTAAGATACAAGAAGTCTCTTGTGTCCCCAACACACCCAATACACTAGTCAGGTGTATAGGTGCACTAGTTCGGCGAAGAGATATTAAAATGCAAGTGATATGGATGATTATAAGTAGTAGTTGCAATCTGAAATAAAAATGGCAGCAAGCAAACATGAGACAAAATGAGAGTAAACGGTGTTTCAATGCTTGGAAATAAGGCCTAGGGATCATACTTTCACTAGTGGACACTCTCAACAATAATAATATAATTGAATACATAGATATTTCCTCTTCACTATGCTACTCTGAATTATTCTCTCGTTGGATAACGAACACCAATCCACTGCGTAGGGCTATAAAAGCACACCTTAAAGTCGCATTCCACATCTAGGGAACCCCACACTGTCAACTTGAGCACCCTAAAATAGTACTAGACAAACACCACAATTTCATAGAGACATCCAACACAAATAATAACTCATGATAAGTGATACGTCTCAAACGTATCTATAATTTTTGATGTTCCATGCTTGTTTTATACCAATTGCTACATGTTTTACATACACTTCATACCATTATTATGCATTTTCTGGGACTAACCTATTAACAAGATGCCTGTAACAGCCCGCTTTTGGTAATGCAAAATATGAACCAATTTTTTTTTTCACTTTTTGTTTATTGCATCATGGCATTCATGCATAATCATGTGTACCTTAGGAAGTAAGCATTGCATTGGGAAATGTTGTTGGAGTTGTGGAACAAAAGGTTACAATTCCAATCCATATTTGTCCAGGAAGTTCAAAGGGTTCAAAACTTTATTTGCTTTGATCCAAAATTTCTAAAGCAACACATTTAGGGGTGGAGCAAAATCCTTTTCTAAACCTCTTTGGGCAAAGGAGGTCAAAAACATTTTATTTTGAGGCGCCAATTTTTGTGGAGCTTCTACTTGGTATGGGGAGGCTACCCAAATTTTCCCAAATTTTTATAAAATGTTTTGGTGCCCTAATAAAATTCAGAAACTGAAGGAGAAGAAAAGACCCAGGCGGCGGTAGCACCGCTGGGATAAGCGGTAGTACCGCCCGAGTGCTGCCGCCACCGCTACCGCAGCCGCTACCGCCAGAATCGGCGTCTGACGCGCGTGCCGGTACCAGCTGGTACCGCTGCCGGTACCGCCGCCGGTACCGCCGAGGTGGGAAGATCGAAACCCGACCGCACCAGCGGTACCACCGCTGGGTTAAGCGGTAGTACCGCCGCTGCGGGATTTTCAGCACGGGCTAAAGGCCACTGCCCCTGCCCTCTCCACACTCCCTACCCTCTCTCTCTCTCCTTTCTTCCCCACAAGCTCTAAACCGAGCCCGCCATGGCCGAGCTCGCCGCCGGAGTTTGAGGCCACCCCGAGTAAATCCAAGACCATAGGAAGTTGCCCCTCGACGTCCTCTACCATTCCACCGAAGGAATCAAGCCAAGGCGTTGTACATTGCCCGGATTCGCGTTTCTCGTCCGTGACGTGCGCCGCACTCCAAGCAAGTTGCCGCCAACTCCGACTGTCCCCTTCCCTCTCGAGCTCACAAGCAAGTTCGTGGTGAGAACTACACCCTCGCTGACCCCTACCCCTCACCCCTTTTTGTTCTAGTTCGAGGTCTGGCACGACCCGGATTACCCGGCCTAGATAGACAACTTAAGTACCCCTTCTTCACCATTGTTGTTTGTTCCAATGCAAGTTTAAGTTAATCCTTGCTTGTTGAATCACCCGAAACCTTGCATCCTCACATGTCATGTCATTCATATGCAAGTTAACCTTGGGTTCATCTGTAGTAATCAACAAGTAACGGTGATGCATTATTTACCCTCACGGTGTAATCGAGATGTGCCCTTTTGCATCCGAACCCCGTTAAATTGTGTAGCTGGAATCATCCTCCTCTCAAGGATTAAAATGTCATGTCATCATGTGGTTGTGCATTGCATTGATAAACATGTGTGGTGATTGATTTGTTTCTACCAATGTTTCTTTGCTTCGTTAGATCAAGCCGACGGGGTTACTCCACAATACCCCGAGGATCCGTACTACCACGTGGATCAAGGCAAGCGTAATCCCCCCTCTGAGCATATCTTATCCTATTTTCCGCAATTATTTTCTCCACTATAATATTGCACGCGGTTCTAAATGTCTTTTGCCTGATTAGAGTATCCTAATAGTTGCATTAGAATCCTGTTGCCAATACCTGTTTTACCTTCCTATTACCATAGGTTTGTATTGTTGGCCATGGAATACTTACTATGCTATGCAAGTGCTTAGCCATGCTTAGTGAAATGCCTAGTTGTACTAGGGATGGTGAATGCTGGAAACAGGTGTTAACTTGTGACAGTGATGTTGTTGGTGGAGAATTGTGGAGATGGATAATAAAATGCTAAGAAGGTGGGGATGAGAGGCCACTGGTTGTGGTGTTTGTCTCGTTCTCGCCGCCTAGGTGCGAGTTCTTACCTCCTGAACCAAGACTGAGCGTGCAACCATGCGTGAGGCCTATGCATTGCAGGAACCCTCATAGACTAAATAACTCGAGCGGGGCTAGCCAGGGTCCTCTAGTTCGGGCTTCCATTTGCGCGTGCGTGATGATGGTGGTTGAACGATGAGGATGGTGGTGTTAGGAAAATGAGTGGCCGTGGGGCGGGGTGTTGTGATCCTGGCAGTCCTACCGCCACTGATGATCCTGGAAAGTCCTTAACGAGGGAGAAGTCGACACCGCTCCCACCCAGCCGGCTTTCCAAGGAAGAGAGCTAATGCGCAGGTAATGGGCCGGACGGTACGCGTGGCAAACATTTGTACACCCCTGCAGGGTTAAATCTTTTCGAAAAGCCGTGTCCACGGTTATGGACGACTTGGGAAAGGACGATGATCATAGAATAACTTTAACGGAATGATTAAAAACTGGGTACTAGAGGTACCACTCACGAATGCAAGGTGAGCTTCCTCGAGGGTGATTCGGGGAGGTGCCTTTGATGAACAGGTACAGTGGTGATGATGGTGATGTTGAGAAAGGTGATCAAAGAAAGAGTACTTCTTACCTCTTTTGAAAATATTCTGATTAGTCGATGCCATTGAGTTATGTTTTTAAAATAAAATCAGCTTTATGCAAAACAGCCATAAACTTTGAAAGCCTCATCGAGCATAATTAGCTCTTAATCTTGCGAGTTCGTCGAACTCAACGTCGTTTGTTTTGTTTCAGAGGAGGACTTCACCGACCTCGAAGGTGGGTTCTTTGTGGACGTCGACGAGTAGTCTGGGGTTCCCAGGTGGCAGCTTGGGACATCCGGAACAGCTGGCGCTGTGATGTTTATCTGTAGGCCTCTTAGGCCATATTTGGATCTTGTTGTTTAGAACAACCTAATTTGCTTCCGCTTGTTGTAATGTTGGGTCTGTGACCTCTGGTTGTCATTTGCTATCTTTCTCTATTATAAGAGTTGAACTATATGATTTGTGTCGTAGAGTCTGTGATGTGCCAGTTGTTCCACAAGTCTTGATCTTATATTATGCATTGAGTTGTGCCTGTGTTAAGGCATCAATCGGGGTGTTGCGTTGTTGAGATGTCCCACACGCCTGCCAAAGGTTTTGGCCGGGGATTGGTAAACCCGTAACCTCCGGTTGTATCGCTTAACCGGTGACACACAGCATCACTGTATAAGTCGGGTCGGGGCGCCACAAGTTGGTATCAGAGCAGTACTGCCTGTAGGAAACCCTTCTACTGGTCGATGTTGAGTCTAGTGTTTGTGAAAATATTTTAACCTAAAAATGAGTTGTGAAAACCATCTTAGGATTCTTTTTACTCCTTATCTGGTTACCCTCTAATCTCGGAGCAATCTTACCTCGATTTGAGTTTAAAGGTTTTACTTCTCACCTGTTACTTCAAAATTTAGAAACGGGGTGGGTTCGACCTTTAGTGTTATGTGTCACGTTGCTCCCGCTGCGTTGCAATCCCAAATCAACTCAGATGTTTCTACCGAGTCAATCTTTGATCCTTTCTTTGGGTTTTAACCCACGGACTTGAACATAAGGTCCCGGATTGTGCAACTAGAGTGTGTTAAGTTGTGATTTCTTAACTCTCACTAGTAGCACATGATGCTGATCTTTGACCCAAGTTCTATCTTGTTGTTCCTTTTTGCAAAGTATTATCGTCCCTAGTCTGTGTACTTGTGTAGACGCTAATGCTATTGTTCGACCATTCGGAGAAAGATACTAACGTGTCATTGTCAAATCTCCAGAATGGCTCGAGGAGGTCGTGGAGGCCGTGGTGGTCGCGGTAACCACAATGATGATGAGGATGATCTGCCGCCACCACCCTCGATGGCTGAGGTCTTGATGGCCATTGAGGAGAACCGTGGGCGCAATGAGCGCTTGCTTGAGCAGTTGGTGCAGCAGAATGCACGGAGGAACGAGTGCAACACTCTCACTGAGTTCCTGCGCTCCAGCCACCCACCTTTGCTGATGCTAAGGAGCCACTGGAAGCTGATGATTGGCTTCGTGCTTTGGAGCGCAAGTTCTCCGCGCTTCATGTCCCATTGGCGGAGCAAGTCAACTTTGCCACCTATCTCTTGGTTGGTGCTGCTGGCTGTTGGTGGGAAAGCCATGTGGCTTTGTTTCCAGCCAACCATGTCTTCACCTGGGCTGATTTCCGCACTGCCTTCCGTGCGGAGTACATTCCCCAGCCATCATGGACTTGAAGAGGAGGGAGTTCCTGGATTTGCAACAGGGACGGATGGACCTCCGCACTTATGGTCGTGAGTTCAACCATCTCTCTCGTTACGCCCCAAGGGACGTGACCAATGATGCTGACAAGCAAGAGCTGTTCCGCAAGGGTCTGAATCCGCAGCTCGCTATGAGCTATTGCCCTTCAGGTTCCAGACCTATCAGGAGCTGTTCAACCAGGCTTTACTCTTGAGCAAGGAAGAAAGGAACTTGAAGCTTCCAAGAGGCCCGCACATGGGGACCACCAGAGTTCCTCGGGTTCTGAGAGCAAGAAGCGCAGGGTGTTTGTTCCCTACAGCGCCGTACCTCGTGCTCCCTTCATGCCGAGGCAGCAGGATATAGGCCACCTCCTCCGCGCCCCACTACTTCGACACTTGGGGTAGGCGGAAGTGGGTACCGTCCTATGCTACCTGCTCCACCTGGACACTTGCTACACCTGTGGCCAGGCTGGTCACTACTCCAGGGAGTGCCCCCAGAAGGCACCTCTCGCGATAACTCCTGCACGAGCCCCTGCCACTCCAACTGGCAAGGCTGGACCTATTGTGCGTGGTCGCCTGAACCACATCTCTGCTGAAGAAGCTGAAGAGGACCCCGGCGTTCTTATGGGTGAGTTACGAATCAACGGCAATACAGCTACAGTTTTGTTTGACTCTGGAGCATCGCATTCATTCATATCCATAGCTTTTGCAAAAGACCACAAATACCGTTCGAGAAAATGAGCCATCCCTTGGTGATTGCCACTCCTGGTTCCAAATGGCAAACCGATGGGGTTACTCCTGAGGTCCAGATTAATATAGGTTCCTTGTCTTTTCCTTATGCCTTGGTAGCTCTGAAGTCCAAAGGCATTGATGTCATATTGGGCATGAACTGGCTAACCAAATACCAGGCTAATCTCGACTGTGCCGCCAAGACCATTACTGTGACCGCTCCTTCCGGTGACATTGTGAAGTATTGGCCTGCAACATCAATACCTCCGTCCGCCATCGTACCCCTCACCTGAGATCCTCTTTGCTTTATGGAAGGCGAATCCCCTCCTGAAATCCAGGACATACACGTGGTGTGTGACTTCCCGGATGTGTTCCCGGAAGAATTGCCTGGCATGCCTCCTGACCGAAGTGTGGAGTTTGTCATAGAGCTACTTCCCGGTACCGCTCCAATTTCCAAGAAGCCCTACCGTATGCCGGTGGAAGAGTTGGCTCTGTTGAAAGAGCAAATTGATCAGCTGTTAGCTAAGGAGTTCATCCAGCCTAGCAGTTCACCTTGGGGTTGTCCGGTACTCTTTGTCAAGAAGAGGGATTCTACCGTGCCTCGTCTAGTCTCTGACTATCGACCGTTGAATGCGGTGACAATCAAGAACAAGTATCCTATTCCTCGCATCAATGATCTGTTGGATCAGTTAGCTGGTGCAACGGTATTCTCCAAGATGGATCTGAGGTCAGGCTACCATCAGATAAAAATCAGAAAGGAGGATATTCCAAAGACGGCATTTGTTACTCGTTATGGCTCATATGAGTATACCGTCATGTCCTTTGGTCTCACAAATGCCCCGCTACTTTCATGAGGCTCATGAACTCTCTTCATGGATTATCTTGACAAGTTTGTCGTCATTTACATTGATGACATCTCATCTATTCCAAAACCAATGAAGAGCATGAGGAACATCTTCGTTTGGTTCTGACAAGACTTCGAGAACACCGTCTATGCCAAGTTCTCCAAGTGTGAGTTTTGGTTGGATAATCTTGTCTTCCTTGGTCATGTGATATCCGCAATGGTGTGGCTGTCATTCCTGACAAGATTCAGTCCATTCTGGATTGGAAAACTCCAATGTCAGTCAAGGACATCCGTAGCTTTCTCGGATTGGCGGGTTACTACCGCCGATTCATCGAAGGTTTCTCCAAGATAGCCAAGGCCCTGACTGACCTTCTCAAGAAGGATAAAAGTTTGTATGGTCGGCCGAAGCTGAAGAGAGTTCAAACACTGAAAGCCAAACTCACGTCCGCTCCTGTGCTTGTCCTGCCGGACACAAGCAAGGATTTCGTCGTCTTCTGTGACGCCTCTCTACAAGGTTTGGGCTGTGTGTAATGCAAGATGGCCATGTGGTGGCTATGCTTCTCGCCAACTTAAGCCGCATGAGCTCAACTACCCAACTCATGATCTAGAACTTGCCGCGGTGGTCTATGCTTTGAAGCAATGGAGACCATACCTGTTTGGTAACCGTTGCGAGATCTTCTCGGATCACAAGAGTCTGAAGTACCTCTTCACCCAGCCGGATTTAAATCTCAGGCAAAGGCGTTGGTTGGAGTTAATCACGGACTACAATGTGAGTCTGAACTATCAACCCGGCAAAGCAAACGTCGTGGCTGACGCGCTAAGTCGGAAGTCCTATTGCAACAATCTGATGATTGAAAAGGCCCAACCTGCTCTTATGAAGAGTTTGCCCGTTTGAACCTGGAAATGTTCCCTCCGGCTACCTTGCAAATCTGGAGATCAAATCTACTCTTGTAGACCAGATTAAGGATGCTCAAACTCGTGACAAGGGTATCCAAAATCAAGGAAAACATTGCTAGCGGGAAGGCCAAATGTTTTCTGTCAATGAATCCGGAGTTGTTTATTTTGGTGACCGCTTGGTAGTGCCAAAGAAACAAAATTGAGGGAGTTGATCCTCCAAGAAGCTCATGAATCTCCTCTCTCTATTCATCCCGGTAGTACCAAGATGTACCAAGACCTTCGACCACTATTCTGGTGGACTCGTATGAAACGAGAAATTGCCAAGTATGTTGCTGATGCGACACATGTCGACGGGTAAAGGCTGAACATCAAAGGCCTCCGGTACTCTTCGCCCTATTGCAGTCCCCGAGTGGAAATGGGATGAAATTGGTATGGACTTCATTACCGGGTTTCCCCGATCTCAAAAGGGCAACAATGCTATTGGGTAATCATTGATCGTCTTTCCAAGGTTGCTCACTTCCTACCAGTCCGTGATGATATACGTGCAAGTCAACTTGCTGACTTATATTTGGCTCGTATTGTTCCATTGCATGGGGTCCCTCTGAGGATCATATCGGACCGTGGAAGTATCTTTGTATCCAAGTTTTGGCAGAGTTTCCAAACTGCTATGGGGTCCCGTCTCAACTTCAGTACCGCTTACCATCCCAAACTGATGGTCAGACCGAAAGAGTGAACCAAGTGTTGGAAGACATGCTTCGGGCGTGTGTGATTTCTTTTGGCAAGGGTTGGGAAAAGTACCTCCCTTTCGCGGAATTCTCCTACAACAATAGCTATCAAGCTAGTCTGGGCATGGCTCCATTCGAGGCTCTATATGGAAGAAAATGCGCACTCCTCTAAATTGGTCCGAGACCGGAGAGAGGCACTCTTTGGTCTGGATGTGATCAATGAAGCTGAGGAGAAGGTTCGAATCATAAGAGAGAATCTGAAGATTGTTCAGTCTAGGCAGAAGAGCTACTATGATAAGCACCATCAGGAAATTCACTATGAAATTGGTGATAAAGCTTATCTCCGCGTCTCTCCCCTCCGCGGCGTTCGCCGCTTCGGAATCAAAGGGAAATTGGCACCTCGCTATGTCGGCCCTTTCACCATTCTGGCCAAGCGAGGAGATCTTTCGTATCAATTGGAGTTACCGGTCAAATTTCCAAATGTACATGATGTGTTTCATGTCTCCCAACTTCGCCGGTGCTTTAAGGATCCTATCCATGGAGTCAATCATGAAGAGCTAGATCTCCAGGAAGATCTCACTTATCGCGAGCATCCTATCCGTGTCCTGGATGAAGCCGAAAGGAAGACCCGCAACAAGACTACCAAGTTCCTCAAAGTTCAGTGGTCTCACCACTCCGAAGATGAAGCAACTTGGGAACGAGAGTCTAGTCTTCGTGAGGAGTATCCTGACTTTTTTTCCGCAACCTTAGAATCTCGGGACGAGATTCCTGTAAGGAGGGTAGATTTGTAACAGCCCGCTTTTGGTAATGCAAAATATGAACCAATTTTTTTTTTCACTTTTTGTTCATTGCATCATGGCATTCATGCATAATCATGTGTACCTTAGGAAGTAAGCATTGCATTGGGAAATGTTGTTGGAGTTGTGGAACGAAAGGTTACAATTCCAATCCATATTTGTCCAGGAAGTTCAAAGGGTTCAAAACTTTATTTTGCTTTGATCCAAAATTTCTAAAGCAACAACATTTAGGGGTGGAGCCAAATCCTTTTCTAAACCTCTTTGGGCAAAGGAGGTCAAAAACATTTTATTTTGAGGCGCCAATTTTTGTGGAGCTTCTACTTGGTATGGGGAGGCTACCCAAATTTTCCCAATTTTTTATAAAATGTTTTGGTGCCCTAATAAAATTCAGAAACTGAAGGAGAAGAAAAGACCCAGGCGGCGGTAGCACCGCTGGATAAGCGGTAGTACCGCCCGAGTGCTGCCGCCACCGCTACCGCAGCCGCTACAGCCAGAATCGGCGTCTGACGCGCGTGCCGGTACCAGCTGGTACCGCTGCCGGTACGCCGCCGGTACCGCCGAGGTGGGAAGATCGAAACCCGCCGCCAGATGCATTTTGATGGGTCAAGACAGTTGCAAGGCTCGGGGGCTGGAGTTGTTCTAACATCCCCCAAGGGAGACAAGCTGCGGTATGTGCTACAGATACACTTCAACTGCACAAATAACGTGGCAGAGTACGAGGCACTGCTTCATGGTCTACGTATAGCAAAGGAGATGAACATCAGTCGCATACGCTGTTTTGGCGATTCAGACTTGGTAGCACAGCAGGTCTCTGGAACGTGGGATAGTAAGGATGCGAACATGGCTGCATATAGAAGAGAGGTGGACAGAATTGCTGGACATTTCACTGGATACCAAGTTGAACACATTGATCGGAGACAAAACGAAGCTGCGGATGCCCTGTCTCGGCTTGGGTCCAACAGACAGTCAGTCCCACCCAATGTTTTCCTGGATGAACTGCACAATCCATCAGTCAAGCCTCCAGCAGAGATTGACATTGAAGAGCCAGAGGACGACTCAATTTTAGTCGCAGCCCTGCATGAACAGCCAGGATGGACAGAGCCATACATGGCATATTTAAGTCGCGGAGTGCTACCAGACGATGATATTGAGGCGCGCAAGATCATACGACGATCAAAGGCCTATACAATCATCAACAACGAATTATACAAGCGCAGCGTGTCAGGAGCATTCCAAAGATGTGTTTCACCAGAAGAGGGACGAAAAATCTTGCACGAAATTCATTCAGGCGATTGTGGCCATCATGCTTCGTCAAGATCTTTGGTGGCAAAGGCGTTCCGACATGGATTCTTCTGGTTAACAGCATTAGCAGATGCAGAGCAAATTGTCAGAGTGTGTGATGGATGTCAAAGATATGCTAGGCAAGATCATATGCCAGCTCAAGCGCTTCGCACAATACCCATCACATGGCCTTTTGCCGTATGGGGTTTTGACATGGTAGGGCCCTTCAGACGGTCTTCAAACGGAAAAACTCACCTCCTGGTCATGGTGGACAAATTCACAAAGTGGATAGAAGCAGAACCTGTGGGAGATTGCGAGGCTGAAACCGCAGTCAAGTTCTTGAAGAAGGTCATATTCCGCTTTGGGTACCCCCATAGTATCATTACAGACAATGGGAGCAACACCTCTGAAGGGGCTACACAGATATTTTGCGCAGACAATGGGATAAGATTGGACCTCACGTCAGTAGTGCACCCGCAGAGCAATGGACAAGCCGAGCGAGCTAACTAGGAAATTCTCCATGGAATTAAGCCGCGCCTTATTGAAAAGGTCGAAGCATCTCCAGGATGTTGGGTGGAAGAACTGCCAGCAGTACTATGGAGCTTAAGAACAACCCCTAACAGATCCACAGGATTTACACCATATTTCATGGTCTATGGAGCGGAAGCAGTCATGCCCAGCGACATCATACATGATTCACCAAGAGTTGCGGCTTACATCGAGACAGATAATGAGATAGCTCGGCAAGACTCGGTGGACACATTAGAAGAGGTTAGAGACTTGGCAGCATCAAGGTCAGCGGTATATCAACAAGACTTGCGACGCTATCATGCCAGACGCATAAAAACCCGCACCTTTCAAGAAGACGACCTAGTACTGCGACTTAAACAAGATCACAAGGGAATGCATAAGCTGTCCTCTCCATGGGAAGGACCCTACATCATCAGCAAGAAGCTAAACAATGGGTCGTATTACCTGCTGGATGTAAGGGAAGAAAGCAGCGAACGCCATGATTTCGAGGATCGTCTCGAGGCACCTCGCCCTTGGAACGTCGCGCACCTGCGACCGTACTATACATAAGAAAAGGCTAATCAGAGCCAAGCATCATCCTTTCCAGCTTTATAGCTGAGTATCATCACAGCCACTCAGGGCTAGGACTTCAACTATGGTCGCCACCTAGGCGCGACCTATGCAACATCTGATCGCCACCCAGGCGCGATTGACCCTTGTATCAGAAACCGGCGCCACCTAGGCGCGGCCGTAAACTTTGTGTCATCTCTGGTCGCCACCTAGGCGCGACCGACCCCATGTATCACCATGGATCGCCACCTATGCGCGATCCAACCCTATGTATAACACTCGGTCGCCACCAAGGCGCGACCTTATGTGTCATCATAATCAAAGCTTATCATAGCTTAGCCTATCATGGCAATATCATCATGTTTCTTGGTGTCTTTGTTACCCTGAAACAGCCAATTTATTCGCAATTATCAAATTTGCCTTAAGTTGGATTGCTACTCGCATTATGTGGCCAAAGTACTGGGTGTGGCGTCAATCGAGCTTGATTGCCTATCATGGCCGCTCTCAACCCTGAACACACATGTTCCTAGGAAATACTGAGTCGCGCGAGTGCCCACTTAAGGATTTAGATGGCCTAACTAGAGGTCGATGTACTGCTTATAGTACGGAAACACCAATTACAATTACTTGTATCTTATCAATTGTTTTATTCATGATATCAAGTTACAGGTGATGACCTTCAGAGTTCTCTGAGAAGAATTGAGATGATTACCACATTACATCCTCTCAATCCTTGGGGGCTACATTATATTATCATCAAAAATTTGAAGATGGGTCGTCATCAAGTTCTGAAGCTATCAGGCTGCTCTAACAAAGAAGCTCACGAAAGTCAGATGATCATCCAGGTGCGAGTCAAGGTCAATCCTGCGCAATTATAAGTCGCGAAATAAGGAAAAGCGCGGCCTAAACATTCAAGATCAAGGAATGCTATGAAAATTCAGGCCACGCTTGGGGGCTAATGTCGGGGGAATACTTTCTGGATTAACCCGCGGCCCAGTGCGACTTACTTTACTCGCACAGACAAAGGCCCACTTGGGAGCAAGCCCAATATTGAACCGCCATAAGGAGAAAGTTCTAGAAGACATATCCCGGAGGACGTGAAGACCAAGTAGTCTCCGACTAGGCCTCTGTTGACATATTCCTTGTGGGGAAAGTTTCCTTTGTAACCTAGCGAGCCTCTGTGTATATAAAGAGGACTCGCAGGACTTAGAACGGGTCGAGCTATCAAGCCCTAAACCCTAGTTCATACGGCGAGTACCAGATTGGATCGCCTCCATTGTAACACCTCGATTATCATATCAATACCAATCTAGGGTAGGCAGGAAGTAGGTCTTTTACCTCACATTGAGGGGGCCGAACCTGGGTAAATCTGTGTTGATCTTTGTTCCTGCGATCCCAAGCTCGGAGATGCTTGACTCGCGTAATCCCACACCTACGAAGTCATCTATGACACCTGACGTGACAAACCCACGACAGACGGCGGCTGGAGAGCCCCGAGGGGCCCACACGTACCCTAGGCGCGGGTCCCACCTTGGCCGCGTGATACGTCTCAAACGTATCTATAATTTTTGATGTTCCATGCATGTTTTATATCAAATGCCACATGTTTTGCATCTACTTTATGTCACTTTTATATATTTTTTGGGACTAACCTATTAACAAGATGCCGAAGTACTGTCAGTTCCTGTTTTCTGCTGTTTTTGTATTCCAGAAAAGCTAGTCCGGAAATATTCTCGGAATTGGAGGAAACTTCACGGAGGGGCCTATTTTACCAGAACACACCTGTCGGGGGAATGATTAACCCGCGACTTAAGGCTGCGCTATCATTGTTGGGCCACGTGAAAGATGGGCCAATCTCGCATCGCGACTCCATAAAGGAAAGTTCCAGAAGGTCGGTGCAAACTTGCCTTGGAAGACAAGAAAGATAATCAGGCTTCGTGTAGAACTCTTGTAACCTGACGAGCCTCTGTGTATATAAAGAGGACTCGCAGGACTTAGACGGGTCAAGCTATCAAGCCCTAAACCCTAGCTCATACGGCGAGTACCAGATCGGATCGCCTCCATTGTAACACCTCGATTATCATATCAATACCAATCTAGGGTAGGCAGGAAGTAGGTCTTTTACCTCACATTGAGGGGGCCGAACCTGGGTAAATCTGTGTTGATCTTTGTTCCTGCGATCCCAAGCTCGGAGATGCTTGACTCGCGTAATCCCACACCTACGAAGTCATCTATGACACCTGACGTGACAAACCCACGACAGTTGGCGCCCACCGTGGGGCCTGCGGTCAAGAGCGTCACGTTCCGCGCAGGATCCATGAAGGGAGCTGAAGATCTTGTTGTTGGCCGTATCATCACGGTCAATGGCACACCCCTCATCGACGATTCAAGCTGGGGGCCGGAAGCAGATTACTTGGAGACCGGCCACGTCATCCCGTTTGGATCCATCAACGTCTTCGTCGGCTTCATCGGTGGCAGGTCCATTAGATCGGTCCAAGAAGGCGATTCAGTAGAAGAAGTCGCCGATGATGGGGAAGAATCCGTGGAAAGCATGGACTCGCAAGAGTTTGGGTCCATTATACCTGCCTTTGAAGAAAGTTGCTGGGGTTACCCACCAGAAATCGCATTATCACCAGATCGAGAGACGGCGCAAGTCGCGGTTTACACGACCGGAGGAGCAGGCGCATCAGGAACTGCTGGAGAAACCGAGGCATCGGCACCCCCAAGCAACCCACTTCTTGTCCCCGTGTCAGCCACGAACGCCGCCCTCCGTGCAACAGAAATTGAGGCCGCCAGGGCCGAGCTCCTGTATGAGGTTCGAAGGATGGAAGAAGAGCGCCGCAGGCTCGATCAGATAAACCAAGGAATCCAACAGGAGCGGCAGAGAGTAGCCGCGCTGGCTGCGACTCAACGACAGGTTGACCCGCAAACACAACTGCGCGCGACTCAACCAACAGTGGAAATCCCGCTCACTCCAGCCGCGGGAAGGGAATCCAGACGACTGCGGAAGGAAGGGTACCAACAAATCAAGAGACCCAGCAACAACCAAGGAGGTTTCACACCCCGCAGGGCCATTACCAGAACCCTGTCGATAATATGTATGCTGCGGCTAATATCTTGACTCAGATGGTACCAACAGGCGATGACCCGGTCAATGCTGAGGCGCGGCGCGCGATTCAGATGCTAAGTACGGCAGTCCTGCAACAAGCCAATAGGGCGGAAGCCGAAGCACAGCTGCCCCTCGTACCAGCCAATCACAGGATTGCAGCAGAAAGAAGCGTCCAAAGCAGGCCACCAGAGAACGTATCAGGAGTCGCACAGAGGCAGCAGGAGCAAGTCGCAGAAGCGCAGGCGAATATGCCAGTGGTGCAAACGCGGCCCGCAGATAACCCCGCGGGCGCGCCCACAGCCCTGTCCTCGCGACTCAAGGGACCGGCGTGTTTCACTGAAAGGATCAGATCGGAACCTTTTCCTGAAGATTTCAAAGGGCCACGCAAGGTGGCAAACTACAACGCCAGCATGGATCCAACCACCTGGCTGAACAATTACGAGATGGGGATGAGCATTTTGAACGCCTCAGAGGAAATATGTGCAAGGTACCTCAACATGATGCTAGAAGGTGCAGCGCACATATGGCTGCAAAATTTGCCTCCCAACTCTATAAATACTTGGGAGGAACTGAAGGATGCCTTCGTTAAGAACTTCCAAGGAACTTGCAAACGACTCTGCAATATAGAAGATCTAGAGCGTTGTGTCCAGAAGGAAGGCGAGTCAAGTCGCCATTGGATGAAAAGGGTGGCAGAAATAATACACTCCTCAGATAATATACCACCAAGCTCAGCCGTCCTGGTGATGGAGAAAAACTGCAAGTTTGAGCCGCTGATTCATAAGCTGGGTCGCATGAAGGATAAAGTCAAGAGCCTCAGCGAGGTGATGGCTGCGGCTAACAAATATGCCGGCTCAGATAAAACCAGAGACGCGTCAGACGGAGAAGAAGAGGAGGTTGCTGCCAAAGGAAAGAAAAACTCCAACAAGCCCCAGCAGCAGCAAACAAGCCACAACAACGCGAATCAAAACAAACGCAAAAACGAAGATGGTCACTCAGGGCTCGTCGCCAATGCGCGTGGAGGATTCAGAGGCCAGCGTGGAAGGGGTCGAGGATACGGCTCCCGTCCAATCAATATGCAAGAAGTTTTCAACCGGCCATGCGACCTTCATGCGACAGGTGATGGACGGCCAGCGGACCATACCAAGGCGCAATGCCACTATTACAAGAAGTGGAAAGAAGAGAGCCAACACAACGGGGGGAATTCCCATGAAGGAAACCCTAGTGCGGCTCATAACACAAATATTGGGCAGCACGGCGCGAGTAACCCCAGGCAAACGGGGCAGTATCACACAATAGTTATCGATACCTCCAAAAGGGAAGAGAAATTGAGCCGCAGAAGTCAGCAGGTGAACGCCGTGATACCAGCAACACCCAATTGGTTAAGGTGGTCAGAATACGCAGTAACCTGGAGTCGCGACGATCACCCGCCACAAGTACGGGAACCTGGCAAGTTGGCGCTGGTTGTGGCACCGTACGTTGCAGGATACAAGCTGACCAAAGTGCTTATGGATGGAGGAAGCAGCATTAATATCTTGTACTACGATACGTTCCAGCGTCTAGGACTCAAGGATTCCAGCCTGCAGCCCACGTCAACAGTATTTCACGGCATTGTCCCAGGAAGGTCCGCACGGCCAGCGGGGAAAATAACCCTAGGGGTAACTTTTGGGACAGAAGAGAACTTTAGAAGCGAATTCCTATGCTTCGAAGTGGTAAAATTCCAAAGCCCATATCACGCCTTGTTTGGAAGAACGGCCTTTGCTAAGTTTATGGCCAGGCCATGCTACGTGTACCTACAGTTGAAGATACCAGGACCAAAAGGGGTCATCACAGTGTACGGAGATAGAGAAAAAGCGATAGAATGTGAAAAGGGAGATGCGGCCTTCGCAGAATCCGCCTGTGCCGCGGAAGAGCTAAAAGGTTATAAGTCGCAGGTGGACCCAAACGACATGAGTGTAGTTACCACGCCATCTGCCGAGCCACCAATGAAATTCAAAGCGGCCCAGGACACTAAGCAGATAAATCTTGTTCCTGGCGACTCATCCAAGCAAACCAGCATTGGAGCACACATGGAAGAAGAGCAGGAGAAGGCCCTCGTCGCTTTTCTCCAGGAAAATAAGGACATCTTCGCATGGAAGCCGTCAGATATGCCAGGGGTACCAAGAGAATTAGCAGAACATAGCCTCAAAGTGAACCCTGCGGCTAAACCAGTGAAGCAGCCACTACGGCGTTTCCACGATGATAGGAGAAAGGCAATAGGAGAGGAAATAGCTCGCTTGCTGGCTGCAGGATTCATCACGGAGGTATACCATCCGGATGGGTGGCAAACCCAGTATTGGTTATGAAAAAGAACGGTACGTGGCGAATGTGCGTTGATTACACCAGTCTTAACAAAGCTTGTCCAAAGGATCCATTTGCTTTGCCGCGAATCGACCAAGTGATTGATTCAACTGCTGGGTGCGAGCTGTTATGCTTTTTGGACGCCTATTCAGGCTACCATCAAATCAAGATGAAGAGGGAGGACCAAGAAAAGACGTCCTTCATCACACCCTTTGGAGCTTTTTGTTATGTCAGCATGCCCTTTGGGTTGAAGAACGCAGGTGCGACTTACCAAAGATGCATTCAGAATTGTCTACATGAGCAAATAGGTCGCAACGTTCACGCCTACGTGGATGATATTGTGGTTAAGTCGCAAGTTAGCCAGGATCTTATTAGTGATCTGGCAGAGACATTCACAAATCTCAGAAAATACAACATGAAGCTCAACCCCACAAAGTGCGTCTTTGGAGTACCAGCAGGAAAGCTATTGGGATTCATAGTATCAGAAAGAGGCATTGAGGCCAACCCTGACAAGATAAAGGCCGTGATGGATCTCCAAAAGCCAGAAAAGATAAAAGATGTGCAGCGACTTACCGGATGCGTAGCAGCTTTGAGTCGCTTTATATCAAGATTGGGAGAGAAAGCACTACCTTTGTACAGACTGTTGAAAAAATCAGACACCTTCGTTTGGGACGCAGAGGCCGACGAAGCTCTGACAGCCTTGAAACATCAATTGACAAATGCTCCAGTTCTGGCGGCTCCAAAGGATAAAGAGCCATGCTACTATACATAGCGGCAAATTCCCGCTGTGAGCGCTGTCATGGTTGTGGAGAGACAAGAACGGAAAGGAATACCCTGTCCAGAGACCAGTATATTACGTGAGCGAAGTCCTCACAGCTTCCAAACAGCGTTACCCACAGTGGCAGAAGTTGGTGTTTGGAGTGTTCATGGCGAGTCGCAAGCTGAAGCACTACTTCCAAGAACATCCAATAACTGTGGTTAGTTCAGCACCGTTGGCAGATATCATCCGTAATCGAGAAGCTACTGGAAGAGTCGCTAAGTGGGCGATCGAGTTGGGACCACATCACATCAGCTACGAGCCGCGCACATCAATTAAGTCGCAAGCCCTTGCAGATTTTATTAACGATTGGACAGAAATCCAAGTCGCTCCTAGCATGGCAGAAACCAAATACTGGACCATGCATTTTGATGGGTCAAGACAGTTGCAAGGCTCGGGGGCTGGAGTTGTTCTAACATCTCCCAAGGGAGACAAGCTGCGGTATGTGCTACAGATACACTTCAACTGCACAAATAACGTGGCGGAGTACGAGGCACTGCTTCATGGTCTACGTATAGCAAAGGAGATGAACATCAGTCGCATACGCTGTTTTGGCGATTCAGACTTGGTGGCACAGCAGGTCTCTGGAACGTGGGACAGCAAGGATGCGAACATGGCTGCATATAGAAGAGAGGTGGACAGAATTGCTGGACATTTCACTGGATACCAAGTTGAACATATTGATCGGAGACAAAACGAAGCTGCAGATGCCCTGTCTCGGCTTGGATCCAACAGACAGTCAGTCCCACCCAATGTTTTCCTGGATGAACTGCACAATCCATCAGTCAAACCTCCAGCAGAGATTGACATTGCAGAGCCAGAGGACGATTCAACTTTAGTCGCAGCCCTGCATGAACAGCCAGGATGGACAGAGCCATACATGGCATATTTAAGTCGCGGAGTGCTGCCAGACGATGAGATTGAGGCGCGCAAAATCATACGACGATCAAAGGCCTATACAATCATCAACAACGAATTATACAAGCGCAGCGTGTCAGGAGCATTCCAAAGATGTGTCTCACCAGAAGAGGGACGAAAAATCTTGCACGAAATTCATTCAGGCGATTGTGGCCATCATGCTTCGTCAAGATCTTTGGTGGCAAAGGCGTTCCGACATGGATTCTTCTGGTTAACAGCATTAGCAGATGCAGAGCAAATTGTCAGAGTGTGCGACGGATGTCAAAGATACGCTAGGCAAGATCATATGCCAGCTCAAGCACTTCGCACAATACCCATCACATGGCCTTTTGCCGTATGGGGTTTTGACATGGTAGGGCCCTTCAGACGGTCTTCAAACGGAAAAACTCACCTCCTGGTCATGGTGGACAAATTCACAAAGTGGATAGAAGCAGAACCTGTGGGAGATTGCGAGGCTGAAACAGCAGTCAAGTTCTTGAAGAAGGTCATATTCCGCTTCGGGTACCCCCATAGTATCATTACAGACAATGGGAGCAACACCTCTGAAGGGGCTACACAGATATTTTGCGCAGACAATGGGATAAGATTGGACCTCACGTCAGTAGCACACCCGCAGAGCAATGGACAAGCTGAGCGAGCTAACCAGGAAATTCTCCATGGAATTAAGCCGCGCCTTATTGAAAAGGTCGAAGCATCTCCAGGATGTTGGGTGGAAGAATTGCCAGCAGTACTGTGGAGCTTAAGAACAACCCCTAACAGATCCACAGGATTTACACCATATTTCATGGTCTATGGAGCAGAAGCAGTCATGCCCAGCGACATCATACATGATTCACCAAGAGTTGCGGCTTACATCGAGACAGATAATGAGATAGCTCGGCAAGACTCGGTGGACACATTAGAAGAGGTTAGAGACTTGGCAGCATCAAGGTCAGCGGTATATCAACAAGACTTGCGACGCTATCATGCCAGACGCATCAAAACCCGCACCTTTCAAGAAGGCGACCTAGTACTGCGACTTAAACAAGATCACAAGGGAATGCATAAGCTGTCCTCTCCATGGGAAGGACCCTACATCATCAGCAAGAAGCTAAACAATGGGTCGTACTATCTGCTGGATGTAAGGGAAGAAAGCAGCGAACGCCATGATTTCGAGGATCGTCTCGAGGCACCTCGCCCTTGGAACGTCGCACACCTGCGACCGTACTATACATAAGAAAAGGCTAATCAGAGCCAAGCATCATCCTTTCCAGCTTTATAGCTGAGTATCATCACAGCCACTCAGGGCTAGAACTTCAACTTTGGTCGCCACCTAGGCGCGACCTATGCAACATCTGATCGCCACCCAGGCGCGATCGACCCTTGTATCAGAAACCGGCTGCCACCTAGGCGCGGCCGTAAACTTTGTATCATCTCTGGTCGCCACCTAGGCGCGACCGACCCCATGTATCACCATGGATCGCCACCTACGCGCGATCCAACCCTATGTATAACACTCGGTTGCCACCAAGGCGCGACCTTATGTGTCATCATAATCAAAGCTTATCATAGCTTAGCCTATCATGGCAATATCATTATGTTTCTTGGGGTCTTTGTTACCCTGAAACAGCCAATTTATTGGCAATTATCAAATTTACCTTAAGTTGGATTGCTACTCGCATTATGTGGCCAAAGTACTGGGGTGTGGCGTCAATCGAGCTTGATTGCCTATCATGGCCGCTCTCGACCCTGAACACACATGTTCCTAGGAAATACTGAGTCGCGCGAGTGCCCACTTAAGGATTCAGATGGCCTAACTAGAGGTCGATGTACTGCTTATAGTACGGCAACACCAATTACAATTACTTGTATCTTAACAATTGTTTTATTCATGATATCAAGTTACAGGTGATGACCTTCAGAATTCTCTGAGAAGAATTGAGATGATTACCACGTTACATCCTCTCAATCCTTGGGGGCTACATCATATTATCATCAAAAATTTGAAGATGGATCGTCATCAAGTTCTGAAGCTATCAGGCTACTCTAACAAAGAAGCTCACGAAGTCAGATGATCTTCCAGGTGCGAGTCAAGGCCAATCCTGCACAATTATAAGTCGCGAAATAAGGAAAAGCGCGGCCTAAACATTCAAGATCAAGAAATACTATGAAGTTCAGGCCACGCTTGGGGGCTAATGTCGGGGGAATGATTAACCCGCGACTTAAGGCTGCGCTATCATTGTTGGGCCACGTGAAAGATGGGCCAATCTCGCATCGCGACTCGATAAAGGAAAGTTCCAGAAGGTCGGTGCAAACTTGCCTTGGAAGACAAGAAAGATAATCAGGCTTCGTGTAGAACTCTTGTAACCTGACGAGCCTCTGTGTATATAAAGAGGACTCGCAGGACTTAGAGGGTCAAGCTATCAAGCCCTAAACCCTAGCTCATACGGCGAGTACCAGATCGGATCGCCTCCATTGTAACACCTCGATTATCATATCAATACCAATCTAGGGTAGGCAGGAAGTAGGTCTTTTACCTCACATTGAGGGGGCCGAACCTGGGTAAATCTGTGTTGATCTTTGTTCCTGCGATCCCAAGCTCGGAGATGCTTGACTCACGTAATACCACACCTACGAAGTCATCTATGACACCTGACGTGACAAACCCACGACAACACCTGAAGGACCAAAGGAGCAACGGAGAGGAGCCACAGGGGCCCCACACGCCACTAGGGCGTGGCCATGGGGCCAGGCGCGCCCTAGGGTGGTGTGGGCCCCACGGGGTCATCAGCCGCCGCCCTTTCGCCTACTTATTCCCCCCGATGCAAAAACCCTAAACACCTGAGCCATTATCCATGAAAAGTTCCAGAGACGCCGCCGACGTCAACCCTAGCTCGGGAGGGTCCAGAACCTCTTCCCGGCACCCTGCCGAGAGGGGAATCGTCACCGGAGGCTTCTACATCGCCATGCCTGCCTCCGGAGTGATGCGTGAGTAGTTCATCCTTGGACTACGGGTCCATAACAGTAGCTAGATGGTTGTCTCTCCACTTTGCGCCATCATGTTTAGATCTTGTGAGCTGCCCTACATGATCAATATCATCTTATTGTAATGCTACATGTTGTGTTTGCTGGGTGATACGTCAATTTTGCATCACTATTTTATATCATAATTTACTGCTATTCATCGATATATTTCATATTTAGAAGTGTTACTTATGTTATTTTACCTATTTTGCATGTTTGATGAATAATGGAGAATTGGACACCGGAGTCAGGATTCTGCTGGAAAAAGCACCGTCGAGATGCACTATTTCTGAAGATCAATAAATCGAAGGAGACATATGGAAGTTCCTATTTTACCAGAAGATGGAGGAGGCCAAAAGGGGAGGCTGAGATGGGCCAGGTGGGCCCTCCTCACCCTGGCGCGGGGGCCCCTGCCGCGCCAGGTGGTTTGGGGGCCCTGGCCCACCTCAGCCGTCCCCCTTCGCGTACTTGACCCCCTCGGAACCCTAACACACAGAGGAGGCCATCGAAATATTCCGCCGCCTCCACGAGGCGGAAAACACCAGAGAGCGAAAAGCTCCCCTGCAGGAAGAAATCTGCCGGGGGAAATTCCCTCCCGGAGGGGGAAATCGTCGCCATCATCACCGTCATCGAGCTGGACTTCATCGGGATCATCATCATCATCATCTCCACCGCCAACACCATCATCACCGCTGCACCCCGTCTCCGCTGTAACATCTAGGGCTGAATCTTGTCTATTTCATAGGGGAAACTCTCCCGGTGTTGATTACTCTTGTTATTGATGCTATTGGGTGAAACCATTGGACTAAGGTTTATGTTCAGATTGTTATTCATCATCATATCACCTCTGATCATGTTCCGTATGATGTCTTGTGAGTAGTTCGTTTAGTTCTTGAGGACATGGGAGAAGTCTTGATGTTAGTAGTGAACTATGTTGAGTAATATTTAATGGTTTGATGCTTAAGTTGTGGTGTTATTCTTCTAGTGGTGTCATGTGAACGTCGACTACATGATACTTCACCTTTATGGGCCTAGGGGAATGCATTGTGTATTCGTTTGCCAATTGTGGGGTTGCCGGAGTGACAGAAACCTGAACACCCGTTGGTATATCGATGCATGAGGGATAGCAGGATCTCAAAGTTTAAGGCTGTGGTTAGTTTATCTTAATTACTTTCTTGTATTTGCGGATGCTTGCAAGGGGTATAATCACAAGTATGTATTAGTCCTAGGAAGGGCGGTGCATTAGCATAGGTTCACCCACACAACACTTATCAAAACAATGAAGATTAATCAACTATATGAAGCGAAAGCACTTGACAATATTCCCGTGTGTCCTCAAGAACGTTTGGTCATTATAAGTACAACAACCGGCTTGTCCTTTGCTGTAGAAAGGATTGGGCCACTCGCTGCAACTATTATTACTGCATTTTATTTACTTGTACTTTATTTATCTGTCATATCAAAAACTCCTAAAAACTTGTCTGTGAGCATTTACAGTGAATCCTTCATCAAAACCGCTTGTCAACACCTTCTGCTCCTCGTTGGGTTCGACACTCTTATTTATCGAAAGTACTACGATACACCCCCTATACTTGTGGGTATCAAGACTATTTTCTGGCGCCGTTGCCGGGGAGTGTAGCGCTATTGGTAAGTGGAATTGGTAAGGGAAACATTTATTGTACGTGCTGTTTTTATTTTTGCCTGCTGCTATATCTCATTATGGAGGGGTCTTCTCTTGAATTCCTATTTGGGAAAACAACTACCACTGCTAAGGTAGTAGAGGAGGCGCCAGATGAGCAGGTAATACCGTTCAAAATTCCTATGAAAATTGTTGAACGTGTCACAAATAACCGCTATGCAGGAGATGGAACTGTCCATCCTGGAGATCATTTGTTATTTCTGCATGAATTGTGCGAGTTATTTAAGTGTGCAGGTATCTCGATGGGAGAAGTTAAGAAGAAATTATTCTCTCTATCACTGTCTGGTAAAGCTGCACATTGGTATAAACTGCTGAAGAATGGGTATTCTCTTGGATGGGAGGAAATTGTACCTCTCTTTTACTCCAAATTCTATCCTCCAAGTGAGATTCATAAGGATCGGAACCTCATATATAACTTCTGGCCCTATGATGGAGAGAGTATCGCTCAAGCGTGGGGGAGATTGAAGGCATTAATGCTCAAATGTCCCATTCATGAGCTTCCTGGTAATATTGTTATTGATAACTTTTATGCAAGACTCTCCTTTCAAGATAAAACTCTATTGGATACCACTTGTGCTGGATCGTTCACTCGTAATAAAGAAGAGTTTAAGTGGGACCTTCTTGATCGGATTCAGGAGAACACTGAAGGATGGGAGAATGACAAAGGTAGGGAGTCAGGTATAAACTATGACTTTGAGTGTGTTAAAAATTTATGGATACTGATGATTATCGCAAAATTAGCACTACTTATGGTCTTGACTCTCAAATTGTTGCAAACTTTTATAAAGCCTTTGCTTCCTATTTCGGTTTGCCGAAGGAGGGTTTTAAAAATTATCATGAACCATATAAAGATGAATCTGTTTCTCATATATCTAAAGGTGTTGAGGTTAATGTTGCTGATCGCATTATTCCAGAACCTTATATTGAAAAAGTTCCTTTTCCTAATAAGATTAAGGAACATACTATCATAACTGGTGTTGTTAGTAAAAGTAATAAGAAAACTACCAAACCTGATGAGCAAATAACTGTTGAACCTGTTGTAGCATTGGTTAAAGATCTTGTCACTGAAAATTTAGAAGATAGACACATTATCTTTTGTGAGGATGCTTCTAATATTGTCTCACATCCTAAAAGTTCTAGGAAGTCTAGTGTTCCTGTGCTTTCTGTTGGATAGGTGATCATTGCTATTATGGTTTATGTGATATTGGTGCAAGTTCTAGTGCTATTCCTTATGAGCTTTACAGGGAAATTATGCACGAAATTGCTCCTTGTAAACTTGAAGAGATTGATGTGGTTATTCAGCTTGCTAATAGGGAAACTATCTCTCCAATTGGTATCATTAGAGATGTCGAAGTCCTTTGTGGTAAGACTAAATACCCTGCTGATTTTCTTGTACTTGGGTCGGCTGCCAATGATAGTTGTCCTATTATTTTTGGTAGACCTTTTCTGAATACTTGTGGTGCTGTTATAGATTGTAAGAAAGAGAAAATCTTTACTAAATTTGCTGGTGAATCTTATGAATTCAATTTCTCTAAATTTGCTAAAGCACCTTATGAAACTGAATTGCCTAGTGAGGATTTTGAAATTGCTCAACTTGCATCTATTGTTCTTGCTCCTAACAATGCTTTGCAGCAACATATGGAGAATCATGAAAGTGAGAACTTCAGGGAAGAAAGGAATGAGCTTGATGAAGTATTCCTTCGTCAACCTATGCTCAAACACAATTTACCTGTGGAAGATTTGGGTACCACAATGCCACCCAAGGAGGATCCTGTTTTTGATTTGAAACCTCTGCCTGATAATCTTAAATATGCTTATATTGATGATAAGAAAATATATCCTGTTATTATCAGCTCTAAACTTTCAGGTACAGAGGAGGAAAGGTTATTGGGAGTGTTGAGGAAACACCGCGGAGCTATGGGATATACTCTTGATGACCTGAAGGGAATTTCTCCTACTATATGTCAGCACGCCATCAACATGGAACCTGATGCAAAGCCTGTTGTTGAGCATCAGCGTCGTTTAATACCCAAGATGAAAGAAGTGGTAAGAAATGAGGTATTAAAACTTCTTGAAGCTGGTATTATTTATCCTATTGCTGATAGTAGATGGGTAAGTCCTGTGCATTGTGTTCCTAAGAAAGGAGGAATTACCGTTGTTCCTAATGAAAATGATGAACTAATTCCTCAAAGAGTAGTAGTTGGTTATAGGATGTGCATTGATTTTAGAAAGGTTAACAAAGTAACTAAGAAAGATCATTATCCTTTGCCTTTTATTGATCAAATGCTTGAGAGGTTGTCCAAGAAAACTCACTTTTGTTTCCTTGATGGGTATTCTGGGTTTTCTCAAATTGCTGTGAGAGCGCAAGATCAAGAGAAAACTACTTTTACTTGTCCTTATGGAACTTATGCTTATAGACGTATGCCTTTTGGTTTATGTAATGCTCCTGCTACTTTTCAAAGATGCATGTCTGCTATTTTTCATGGCTTTTGTGAGGAAATTGTGGAAGTCTTCATGGACGATTTCTCCGTCTATGGAACTTCCTTTGATAATTGTTTGCACAACCTTGACAAAGTTTTGCAGAGATGTGAAGAAACTAGCCTTGTTCTTAATTGGGAGAAATGCCACTTTATGGTTAATGAAGGAATTGTTCTTGGACATAAAATTTCTGAAAGAGGTATTGAAGTTGATCGAGCTAAAGTGGAGGCAATTGAAAAGATGCCTTGTCCCAAAGATGTTAAAGGTATTCGTAGTATTCTTGGTCATGCTGGTTTTTATAGGAGGTTTATTAAAGATTTCTCTAAAATTTCCAAGCCTCTTACTAATCTTCTTCAAAAAGATGTACCTTTGTTTTTGATGATGATTGTAAGGAAGCTTTTGAAACTTTGAAAAAGGCTTTAATCACCGCTCCTGTAGTTGAACCACCTGATTGGAATTTACCTTTTGAAATTATGTGTGATGCTAGTGATTATGCTGTAGGCGCTGTTCTTGGGCAGCGAGTAGATAAAAAGTTAAATGTTATTCATTATGCTAGTAAAACTCTTGATTCTGCTCAAAAGAATTATGCCACTACTGAAAAAGAATTTCTAGCTGTAGTTTTTGCTTGTGACAAATTTCGACCCTACATAGTTGATTCGAAAGTCACTATTCATACTGATCATGCTGCAATTAGATACCTTATGGAAAAGAAAGATGCTAAGCCAAGGCTTATTAGATGGGTACTTCTTTTGCAAGAATTTGATTTGCATATCATAGATAGAAAAGGTGCTGAAAATCCTGTTGCTGATAATTTGTCTAGATTGGAAAGCATTCCTTATGATCCTATTCCTGTTAATGATAGCTTTCCAAATGAACAATTGGCTGCAATAAGTGTAAGTTCGCGAGATAGTCCTTGGTATGCTGATTATGCTAACTTTATTGTTTCCAAGTACTTGCCTCCAACCTTTTCAGCTCAGCAAAGAAGGAAATTCTTTTATGACTTGCGGCATTACTTTTGGGATGACCCACACTTATATAAAGAAGGAGTCGATGGTATTATGCGAAGATGTGTTCCTGAATATGAACAACAGGAAATACTGAGGAAATGCCATGGAAGTGCTTATGGAGGGCATCACGCTGGAGATAGAACTGCGCAGAAAGTTCTACAATCAGGTTTTTATTGGCCTACCCTCTTTAAGGATGCAAGAAAGTTTATTTTATCTTGTGATGAATGTCAAAGGGTTGGTAATATCTCTAGACGCAATGAAATGCCTATGAGTTATTCTCTTGTTATTGAACCATTTGATTGTTGGGGATTCGACTTCATGGGTCCTTTTCCTTCTTCACAAGGTAATACTCATATACTTGTTGCTGTTGATTATGTCACTAAATGGGTAGAAGCTATACCTACTAAAAGTGCTGATGGTGAGACCTCTTTAAAAATGCTTCAAGATGTCATTTTTCCTAGGTTTGGTGTACCTAGATATCTTATGACTGATGGAGGTTCTCATTTTATCCATGGTGGTTTTAGAAAGACTCTTGCTAAATATGGTGTTAATCATAGAATTGCTTCAGCCTATCATCCTCAAACTAGTGGACAAGTAGAATTGTCAAATAGGGAGATTAAATCTATCTTGCAAAAGACTGTTAATAAATCTAGAAAAAATTGGGCTAGTAAGTTAAATGATGCTTTATGGGCTTATAGAACTGCTTATAAGAACCCCATGGGCATGTCTCCTTATAAAATGGTTTATGGTAAAGCTTGTCACTTGCCTTTAGAATTAGAACACAAAGCTTATTGGGCAGTGAGAGAACTTAATAGAGATTTTAAACTTGCCGGTGAGAAAAGGTTGTTGCATTTAAGTTCTTTAGATGAATGGAGAAGTGAGGCTTATGAAAATGCTAGACTCTTTAAAGAAAAAGTTAAGAGATGGCATGATAGGAGAATTCTTAAAAGAGAATTTAATGTTGGTGAGAAAGTTCTATTGTATAGGTCTCGTCTCAGATTTTTTGCAGGAAAGTTACTCTCAAAATGGGAAGGACCATTTGTTATTGTGGAGGTGTATCGTTCAGGTGCAATAAAAATTGCTTCATTGAAAGATAACTCTACACAAGTGGTAAATGGTCAAAGACTCAAGCATTATATTTCTGGAGATTCTATTAATGAAGAGGTTGATACAATTAAAGTGGTGACTCCGGAAACTTTCATTGAAGAACATTTTTCTGGGACTGCAGAATTCGATTCGAATAGGTAACAGTTTCGGTAAGAAAAGTTTCGCGAATAACTTTCTAGAAGATATTTTCGTTTTTTTTAAATATGGAAAAATAAGAGACCGAACCGGATGGGAGACGGCACCCGTGGTGCCCAAACCATAGGTCGGCGCGGTCCCCCAGCCGCGCCGCCTGGTGGTTTGAGCACCCCGGAGCTCGTCTCCGATCAGGTTTCCTCCTGTACCTTCCTTATGTTGTAAAACTTTTTGCTATATAACTCACCCGAACCCCCGAGGTTCGTATCTCGCCTTTTCATCGTGTTTCGTTTCGAGCTGTTTCTGTCCAGATATTGTTTTCAGATCTAGAGCTGCCATGTCTTCATCGAAGCCTCCAAAGGACAGTTTCTTTGTGAACGTCGTCACCCCATACATGGATGAGCTGAAGATGCATCCCAAGGAGTCGCAGATGGTTGATGGAAAGCTGCAGACGGAAGACGTGCGAGGACCCAAAGGAGAAGGGAGCCTGGAAGCCAGGATGGAGAAGCTGGAGCAAGAGGTCTTCACATACAAAAAGCTGGCGGAACGTGAAGTGGGAGTCTTCCACTCAATGGTGTCCGCGCTGGTCGCTGAACATAAGAAGGAGACTGCACAACTCTGGGAAGACATATTTCACCTCATCAACACCACCAACAAACTGCAGGCGCAACTCTATGATGTCCAGAATCAAAACTGTGAGTATGAAACTCGGTTTAAAAACATAAGCGCTGCTGCTAGTTTCAGGATAATCGAACCAAGTCGTCCTTTGTTGATGGGAAACCCCTTCCCTGGAAGTCTGATGATGAGGACAATTCACCACCACCACCGAAGGAGTAATTCATCATAAGTATTGGCATCCCCTTGGTTTGTTCCAAGCTTGGGGGAGTGCCGCGGTATCACATCATTATCTTTACCTTTTACTTTTCCATAAAGTCATATCGTGAGTAGGGAAGTTATCTTATATGATGGTTTGCAATGTGGAAGTATCTCTCTTTTAGTTGGTTATCTATGTATCCCTTGGTGTGAGTTGCCGTTATGAAATATTAATGAGAAGTTTTATCATTTACTTTCTGCATACTTTATTTTAGCTTGCAATTCTCTTTCATATTGATAACCTTGTTGTTAGTATAGGGATCACTTTTTAGAGCACCAAGTTAATCTTTTTGGTTTTGGCAAACTTAGCATTGGTCAGTAGTAGACAATACTTTGAGACTTAAGTAGAGAGAGGAGTGCATGCAAATATATTATTCCATGATCTTTCTTTCTTTGTAGCTCATAAGCTTAGTATTCTTAAGTTAAACTATTTGTGCTTCTAAGGAAGATTGCATGATTATTCTTATCACTTGTATAATTGTTTGTATCCCTCAACTCTTATGCTTGCTACATAACCTTGCTAGCCAAAGACCTGTATCGAGAGGGAATGCTTCTCATACATCCAAACCTTGAGCCAAACCATTGCCATTCGAGTCCACCATAACTTCCTACTATATGGTATTTTGCGCCATTCCAAGTAAATACTTCATGTGCTACCTTTAAATTATTCAAAACTTATTACTCCTAGTTTTGTGTCACTGTTTATTAGCTCATGAGGGTTCTGTAGAGTTTCTCTAGCACTTTTGTCAAACAGACTTTCACCAATGGACTAGTGGCATATACACCGCTTATCCAACAATTTGCAAAAAGAGCTGGCAAATGGGGTGCCCAGTCCCAATTAACTACAACTTTCATTAATAATTCTCTTCACATGTTTTGCCCTGATTTATCAGTAAGCAACTTAATTTGCAAATAGACACTCCTCCATGGTATGTGAATGTTGGAAGGCACCCGAGGATTCGGTTAGCCATGGCTTGTGTAAGCAAAAGGTTGGGAGGAGTGTCAAATAAAGAAACTAAAATACATGTGTAAACAAAAGAGAAGAGGGATGATCTACCTTGCTGGTAGAGATAACGTCCTTCATGGGAGCCGCTCTTGAAAGTCTGGTTGACAAGGGGTTAGTGTTCACTTTACTACGATTCGTTGACAACGACATACATAGCTCAAACAACTATTTTCATACTCTCTATATGCTTTGCAAAACTTAAAAGCTCTAGCACATGATTTAATCCCTGCTTCCCTCTGCGAAGGGCCTATCTTTTACATTATTGTTGAGTCAGTAAACCCATTCCTCTCTATCTCAAGCAAGCATTTGAGTTGTTGAGATCCAATTAGTTATATGTGTTGATACTTCTAATCATATCTCTCATTTCCTTGTTTCGCACAATAGCTTTTATCCGAATGAATATAACTTTGAAAGTTATCAATGACTGTAAGGAGACTGTTATGATTAAGGCATGTAAGTTCTGCTATATAAGCTCTGATATAAAGACTCTTCTCGAAAGATAAGTATGATCTGTTAATTGTTCTCTGACCAAGAGTTTAAGTTTGCCTTCACCAATCATGGTTCTCTTTATGCACTTCATCGTGGTTCCCTTTACTTATTTCAAGTTAGATTATATGAAGGGAAGTTGCTGTCTAGAATGACTTGTGTATCAATGAATGTGATGCTTCTTGTCCGTATTTTATTTATCGACACTTTGCTCCATAAACTTGTGGTCATGTTTACTGAGCTCAGTTTTCGCTTGGGGACAAGCGAGGTCTAAGCTTGGGGGGGTTGATACGTCCATTTTGCATCACTATTTTATATCATAATTTACTGCTATTCATCGATATATTTCATATTTAGAAGTGTTACTTATGTTATTTTACCTATTTTGCATGTTTGATGAATAATGGAGAATTGGACACCGGAGTCAGGATTCTGCTGGAAAAAGCACCGTCGAGATGCACTATTTCTGAAGATCAATAAATCGAAGGAGACATATGGAAGTTCCTATTTTACCAGAAGATGGAGGAGGCCAAAAGGGGAGCTGAGATGGGCCAGGTGGGCCCTCCTCACCTGGCGGCGCGGGCCCCCTGCCGCGCCGCCAGGTGGTTTGGGGGCCCTGGCCCACCTCAGCCGTTCCCCCTTCGCGTACTTGACCCCCTCGGAACCCTAACACAGAGGAGGCCATCGAAATATTCCGCCGCCTCCACGAGGCGGAAAACACCAGAGAGCGAAAAGCTCCCCTGCAGGAAGAAATCTGCCGGGGGAAATTCCCTCCCGGAGGGGGAAATCGTCGCCATCATCACCGTCATCGAGCTGGACTTCATCGGGATCATCATCATCATCATCTCCACCGCCAACACCATCATCAGCCGCTGCACCCCGTCTCCGCTGTAACATCTAGGGCTGAATCTTGTCTATTTCATAGGGGAAACTCTCCCGGTGTTGATTACTCTTGTTATTGATGCTATTGGGTGAAACCATTGGACTAAGGTTTATGTTCAGATTGTTATTCATCATCATATCACCTCTGATCATGTTCCGTATGATGTCTTGTGAGTAGTTCGTTTAGTTCTTGAGGACATGGGAGAAGTCTTGATGTTAGTAGTGAACTATGTTGAGTAATATTTAATGGTTTGATGCTTAAGTTGTGGTGTTATTCTTCTAGTGGTGTCATGTGAACGTCGACTACATGATACTTCACCTTTATGGGCCTAGGGGAATGCATTGTGTATTCGTTTGCCAATTGTGGGGTTGCCGGAGTGACAGAAACCTGAACACCCGTTGGTATATCGATGCATGAGGGATAGCAGGATCTCAAAGTTTAAGGCTGTGGTTAGTTTATCTTAATTACTTTCTTGTATTTGCGGATGCTTGCAAGGGGTATAATCACAAGTATGTATTAGTCCTAGGAAGGGCGGTGCATTAGCATAGGTTCACCCACACAACACTTATCAAAACAATGAAGATTAATCAACTATATGAAGCGAAAGCACTTGACAATATCCCGTGTGTCCTCAAGAACGTTTGGTCATTATAAGTACAACAACCGGCTTGTCCTTTGCTGTAGAAAGGATTGGGCCACTCGCTGCAACTATTATTACTGCATTTTATTTACTTGTACTTTATTTATCTGTCATATCAAAAACTCCTAAAAACTTGTCTGTGAGCATTTACAGTGAATCCTTCATCAAAACCGCTTGTCAACACCTTCTGCTCCTCGTTGGGTTCGACACTCTTATTTATCGAAAGTACTACGATACACCCCCTATACTTGTGGGTCATCACTGGGATCCGATGAATATTGAATATTATGTCAAGTTGATTATCAATCTATCTTATATGTTATTTATGATCTTGCATGCTTTCCGTTACTAGTAGATGCTTTGGCCAAGTAGATGCTTGTAACTCCAAGAGGGAGTATTTATGCTAAATAGTGGGTTCATGCCTCCTGTAATCTGGATTCATGCCACTAGGGGGAACCTTACGATGCTATGTCCACGGGCATATGTGTTTGTTTACATTACGCGCTTTACTTAATGCAATTATCTGTTGCTTGCAACTTAATACCAACGGGGGACTCGGATGACAACCTGGCGGTGGATTATTAGTCATAGACGCTGTTGGATAACGGTCTATGTATTTTATCGTAATGCCCAATTAAATATCATAGTAGTCATCATGCCATGTATATGCATTGTCATGCGCTCAATATTTGTCAATTGCCCAGCTGTAATTTGTTCACCCAGCATGTTAGTTATCTTTTATGGAGAGACACCACTAGTGAACTGTGGACCCCGATCCATTCTTTTACATTGATTAAACAACCACAAACTGCAATTATTGTTCCTTTTCATTTTCTGCAATTAAACATCATTTTCCACACCATACGTTTAATCCTTTGTTTTCAGCAAGCCGGTGAGATTGACAACCTCACTGTTTCGTTGGGGCAAAGTAATTTGATTGTGTTGTGTGCAGATTCCACGTTGGTGATCGTGTTGCGCCGTGCGAGCTGCCAACAACCTTCAGAAGTGCTGCTGCTCCTACTGGTTCGATTAAACCTTGGTTTCATACTGAGGGAAACTTGCTGCTAGACTGCATCATACCTTCCTCTTGGGTCTCCCAACGGACGTGTATTGCACGACAAGCAGATATTTTTCTGGCGCCGTTGTCGGGGAGCAATAGTATTTCTGCAAGGGGAGTTTCACGCTTCCAATCTCTTTACTTTGTTTTTATCTTGCTTAGTTTATTTTATTTTGTCTTGTTTGCTTTTAATTATCAAAAACACAAAAAAATTACTTACTTGCATTTAGTTTATTTTCGGTTTTGTTTCCTGTTAGTTATCATGTCTAGCCTTGTTCCTGTAGTAATGTCACCTGAGGAAGAGATTTTCACTTTTAAGCAAGGGGGTGAGGAGAGTTTTAAAGATGCTTGGTCTAGAATATTTGAGTCTTATGCTAAAACTGAACCTAAAATGACTTTAAGCCTGCTCCTCAGTAGCTTCTATTTTGGTCTAGTTCTTTGCTACAGATATGCTTTGGATGCTGTGGTAGGAGGAGATTTCCTTCGTCATGATGGGGATTAAGATTTTAATGCTATAAAAAAATTGATTACAATTTCTAGCCCTCCAATTGGTAAAATTGATTCAGTTCTCATAAGCATAAATGATAGATTAAATACTCTTGAAACAAATATATTTGGTCTAAAGGAAGGGTATAATCAGATTCGTGAACACTATGATAATGTGCCAGTCAACTTTGAACCATCGGGATGGATTCCATCTGTGAAAGTTGTTATCAATGGTGAAACATTCCATGCTCGTTGTGGTATCATCTCTGAATTTTGTTAATGCCTAGGGAAATTTATGATTCCTTAAACCTTTGGGAACTTTCTAAATGCGAAAATTGGGTAACTCTGGCTGATAATACCATTACAGTACCAAAAGGAGTAGCCGAAGGAGTATTTACAAAACTCCTGGGGATAACAGAATTTATTGATTATGTTGTCATTGAATGTGCAGGAACAGGACAAATTACGCTTGGGAGATCTCTGCTGAAACGCTTTGGAGCAACAATTGACATGGGCCAAGGAGTTATGAATTTCGCCTCTTCACCTATGTGTAACCAAATATTACCTAAAGACAAGAGTAAAGGTAAGAGAGGTAAGCGTAAGATTGTTGATGCTTCTTCACTTGGTAATACTTGATGCATGCTTTGTGCCTAGCTAAAAGGCGTTAAAGAAAAACGCTTATGGGAGGCAACCCATCGTTTTTATTTCTGCAATATTTTTCCTTTATTTGAGTCAAGGAGTTTGTTTACTTCTGTAGCAACTCCTTTGTATCTTTATTTTCTTGCATTGTTGTGCCAAGAGTAGACTCTAGTGTTAAGATGGTGCTAAGTTTTGATTGCTGCGCAGAAACAGATTTTTGCTGTTCACTGTACGAAATTCCTAAAATCACCAGATTGTTAATTAAATCTGAAATTTTTTGTGCGTAATCTTTATGAATGTATGAATCTTTCATTAGTTCAAAGTTTTTCGATCTGAGCGTTGTAAGTGCCTCGAAAAAATTCGTCTTTGCGGACTGTTCTGTTTTAGACAGATTATGCCTTTTATTTTGCATTCTCTCATTTACTAGTGTTGAGTGAAATTCTTTTTTGGGTGGAAGAGCTTCACATAACATCAGTGGCAGTAGCTAATGTTTAAAGTAACAAGTCATATTGCGTCTTTATAGAACATGTGAATTTTTGATTATGCACTAACCCTCTAATGAGATTTGCTTTGAGTTTGGTGTGACGGAAGTTTGCAAGGGTCAAGAGAGAAGGATGATATAATAGGATCAGAAGAGTGAAGAGCTTAAGCTTGGGGAGACTCCCATGGATCTCCCCAGCATATTTCAAGAAGACTCAAGCGTCTAATCTTGCGGATGCCCAAGGCATCTCCTTCTTCATCGGCAAAATTATCAGGTCATCTCTAGTGAAACTATATTTTTATTCTTTCACATCATATGTGCTTTTCTTGGAGCGTCTGTGTGTTTTTATTTTCCGTATTGTACTTTTATTTTCAATAAAGCTTGACTGGACCCTAGCATTCTTTATTGGGAGAGAGACACGCTCCGCTTTTTCATGAGAATACTCCTATTCTTCCCTTATACTTGTTGAGTATTCATTATCTAGCGCTGTTCAGCTTTTAGCTCTTGTTTTCATGTATCTCTTGTCAGAGCTATTGGCTTTCTTTTAAAGAAAGTACTCTCTTGCTTCACTTATATCTATTTGGAGAGTTGTTGAAATAAATTGATTGGTGTTTGGTTGGTACAAAAAAATGTTGCATGTGGTAATTGGTATAAGGGAAAAACTTGCATAATCTTGTAGATCACTAATTTGAATAACTTGATGCTTGTCAATTGTTTTGAGTTAACAAGTAGATCATGATTAAATTTTTGCATCATGTGAGTTAAGCCTATTAGTGAAGAACTACCGTAAAGCTTGTTGAAAATTTGGTTTGCATAGGTGGTATCTCTAAGATCTAGATATTTTCTAATAAAAGGGTTTTGTTAACAAGGAAGATGGTATGAAGTCGTATAATGTTTGCAATATGTTTGTCATATAAAACTTGGCGTACGGTTGATATTCTTGTTTGCTTATATAACCTTGCTAGCCTAAACTCTGTACTGAGAGGGAATGCTTCTCGTGCATCCAAATCCTTGAGCCAAAATCCATGCCATTTGTGTCCACCATAACTACCTATATGTGGTATTTCCTTGCCACTCCAAGTAATTTTTTCATGTGCTACCTTTAAACTATTCAAAATGTTATTATTCCTTTTTGTGTCAATGTTTACTAGCTCATGAGGAATTAGTGTGGTTATTCTTTATTCGACTTGTCAAATGGACTTTTACACCTGGACTAGTGGCATATACATCCGCTTATCCAATAATTTGCAAAAAGAGCTGGCAACGGGGTGCCCAGTCCCAATTAATTACAACTTTAACCAATTAATTCTCTTCACACTTTTGCCCTGATTCATCAGTAAGCAATGACAAATAGTGAAATACCTGCGTGTGTAAACCAAAGAGAAAGAGGGATGATCTGCCTTGCTGGTAGAAATAACGTCCTTCATGGGAGCCGCTTAAAAGTCTATTTGACAGGGAGGATACTGTTCTCACCCGCTACCATTCGTTGACAATTAACAAACACCTCTCAAAACTAGATACTCCTCCATGGTATGTGATTGACGGAAGGCACCCGAGGATTCGGTTAGCCATGGCTTGTGTTAGCAAGGTTGGGAGGAGTGTCAATTATTTTATGCAATCTCTATATGATTTCAAAAACCTAAAAGCTCTAGCACATGATTTAATCACTGCTTCCCTCTGCGAAGGGCCTTTCTTTTACTTTTATGTTGAGTCAGTTTCCTATTCTTTCTGTCTTCCACAAGCAAACACTAGTGTCAACTTTGTTACAACATTTGTTATATGCTACGTATTGGACTTGTTATATTACTTTGTGTTAACAATATCCATGAGATAGATATGTTGAAACTTGAAGCAAATGCTGAAACTTAATTCTTCCTTTGTGTTGACTAAATACCTTTTGTTAGAACCTATTGCTTTATGCGTTAACTCTTATGCAAAACTCTTTGATGCTTGTCTCGAAAGTACTATTCATGAAAAAGTTTAGCTTGTGTGATTCATTGTTTACTCATTATCTATTTGGTAGCAAACTATAGACCATTGACTTGGATCACTTCATTCATTTACATGTGTCTTACAATATTATTTGATCAAGATTATGATGGTAGCATGTCACCTCAAAAATTATTTTGTTTTTATCGTTTACCTACTCGAGGACGAGCAGGAACTAAGCTTGGGGATGCTTGATACGTCTCAAACGTTTCTATAATTTTTTATGTTCCATGCCTGTTTTATATCAAATGCCACATGTTTTGCATCTACTTTATGTCACTTTTATACATTTTTTGGGACTAATCTATTAACAATATGCCGAAGTGCCAGTTCCTGTTTTCTGCTGTTTTTGTATTCCAGAAAAGCTAGTCTGGAAATATTCTCGGAATTGGACGAAACTTCACGGAGGGGCCTATTTTACCAGAACACACCTGAAGGACCAAAGGAGCAACGGAGAGGAGCCACAGGGGCCCCACACGCCACTAGGGCGCGGCCAAGGGGCCAGGCGTGCCCTAGGGTGGTGTGGGCCCCACGGGGGTCGTCAGCCGCCGCCCTTTCGCCTACTTATTCCCCCCGATGCAAAAACCCTAAACACCTGAGCCATTATCCACGAAAAGTTCCAGAGACGCTGCCGCCGTCAACCCTAGCTCGGGAGGGTCCAGAACCTCTTCCCGGCACCCTGCCGGAGAGGGGAATCGTCACCGGAGGCTTCTACATCGCCATGGATGCCTCCGGAGTGATACGTGAGTAGTTCATCCTTGGACTACGGGTCCATAGCAGTAGCTAGATGGTTGTCTCTCCACTTTGTGCCATCATGTTTAGATCTTGTGAGCTGCCCTACATGATCAAGATCATCTTATTGTAATGCTACATGTTGTGTTTGCTGTGATCCGATGAATATTGAATATTATGTCAAGTTGATTATCAATCTATCTTATATGTTATTTATGATCTTGCATTCTTTCCGTTACTAGTAGATGCTTTGGCCAAGTAGATGCTTGTAACTCCAAGAGGGAGTATTTATGCTAGATAGTGGGTTCATGCCTCCAGTAATATGGGAGAGTGACAGCAACTTCTAAGATTGCGGATGTGTTGTTGCCACTAGGGGAACCTAACGATGCTATGTCCACGGGTATATGTTTTTGTTTACATTACGCACTTTACTTAATGCAATTATCCGTTGCTTGCAACTTAATACCAACGGGGACTCGGATGACAACCTGGCGGTGGATTATTAGTCATAGACGCTGTTGGATAACGGTCTATGTATTTTGTCGTAATGCCCAATTAAATATCATAGTAGTCATCATGCCATGTATATGCATTGTTATTCGCTCAATATTTGTCAATTGCGCCCAGCTGTAATTTGTTCACCCAGCATGTTAGTTATCTTTTATGGAGAGACGCCACTAGTGAACTGTGGACCTCGGTCCATTCTTTTACATTGATTAAACAACCACAAACTGCAAACATTGTTCCTTTTCATTTTCTGCAATTAAACATCATTTTCCACACCATACGTTTAATCCTTTGTTTTCAGCAAGCCGGTGAGATTGACAACCTCACTATTTCGTTGGGGCAAAGTAGTTTGATTGTGTTGTGTGCAGATTCCACGTTGGTGATCGTGTTGCGCCGCGCGAGCCGCCAACAACCTTCAGAAGTGTTGCTGCTCCTACTGGTTCGATTAAACCTTGGTTTCATACTGAGGGAAACTTGCTGCTAGACTGCATCATACCTACCTCTTGGGGTCTCCCAACGGACGTGTACTTCACGACAAGCACCGCGCCGAACCCACGTGTGGGGCCCTCCTGGCTCCTCTTCGTTGCTCCTTCGGTCTCCAGGTGTCTTCTGATAAAATAGGGCCCTCCGTAAATTTTCGTCCAATTCTGAGAATATTTCCTGTCTAGCTTTTCTGGAATACAAAAATAGCAGACAACAGGAACTGGCACTGTGGCATCTTATTAATAGGTTAGTCCCAAAAAATGTATAAAAGTGACATAAAGTGGATGCAAAACATGTAGCAATTGGTATAATATCAGCATGGAACATCAAAAATTATAGATACGTTTGAGACGTATCATGGATCTCAAGAATCTTGGTTACAGGGACGAACCATTCGTCCTAGCCAATGATGTGGCTCAGGTTTTCTATGTGAAGGACATGTCCTCCAGACTGAAAAAAAGAAAAAATAAGCAAACGAATACATCAGACGATGAGCCAAACCGTCACATAGTTCTTTCAGGGAAAAGAAACATCGTGGGAGTCGAGGACAAGACAGACATGTCTGCAGATTATAATAAGTTTGATGAAATTCCGCCCTTCACAGTGAAAACTGACCCAAGCATCCCGTTAAATAATGAATATGGTCCATGGTTATGGCCGAAGCGATCATAGGCAAGGGACATACGCGAAGAAGGGTTCATGGCTTTTATGTAAATCAATGTATTGTACTAAACCTTTATGTGATGTGTAGTAATGTATTAAACCTTTTAGAAAACAAGTGACCATATGTAATGCATGGTTCCCGAGCATTCTGAATAGTTCCCAATACAATCTCTGCATATAAATGATGTTGGTGAAAACCATAATACATAGCTCGGGTCCATTTTTATTTAACCATAATACATCACGAATAATATCACTAACTTTTGCCGGGTCCTAAACCACGGGGTGCTGAGCGGCCGGCGCCGCCCACCCAAAGAGCAGGAACCATCGCAGGGTCAATACTCACGTGAGAAGGATCCCTATGAAGAACCATCCATCTACTGTCATACACCGCTGGCGTATCCAACATAAACACATAGCGATTGACGTGCTCGTTGTCGTGGGTTTGTCACGGCATATGTCATCACCGGATGACTTCGTAAGTGTGGGATTAGGTACGCGCGGAGATCGTCGAGGTGGGTTCGCACACGGAGAAAGATTTATACAGCTTCGGGCCCCGGGAAACATCGTCCGGTAATAGCCCTACATGCTGTTTGTGGCTAGATCTTATTCCGTATGCCATGAGCGAGTCGCCGATGCGGCGGCTCTCTCTGTTTTGTTGTCTCTAGTCTATTGAGCTCTGGGAGCTTTTGGTGTGCCTTGCCCCTCCTTATATAGGTGGAAGGGGCCGGCTTACATGTGGTGTCCTAGTAGGATACAAGCTAGGGTTTCTATTACAAGTCGGTTCGTGGAGTCCTTGTGCGACTCAAAACACTAAGTCGCCTTGTTGGGCCTTCTCCATGTTGGGCCGCATTTATCATACGTCAGGATATCCGTATCCTATATCCTCGACAGTAGCCCCCGAGATTTTGGTCGACTTGAAGAGTCGGGCGGAAGGTCTTGATTTGATGATGACATTGTCTTCCTGGGAGACAAACCTCATGCCGAGATGTTCCAAAATAGTGGACGTTGTCTTGCGAACATAGAACTTGCCGACTTGTAGATGCTGAGCTTGGCGACTCACCGATGTTGATGCCGTTAAGCCGCGAGCACAGAAGCTGTTGAGTAATCATGTCAAAGTTTGGTGAGTCGCGGATGAAGAGGTTGTAGAGCCGCTGATGCTAATGTTTGTCGATATCGTGCCATGGATGTCGTGGCCGGCAACTTGCAGAGTAACCACCGTGTCACGAGCTTATGAGCTTGTTGAACTGTTGATGTAGAATCCAGTGTATCACGGACGGGAAGACTGAGATAAGCTGCCGAGTAGCGGGCGTTGAGCCCGGCGAGTCATGGTGGAGGTTGCCGATCTGTTGATTAAAAAGTTGTCCGGTCATCGCATCGTGCTGTCAAGCTGGATGCACATGCATGGCCGCCGGGTACGTGCTGTTAAGGTCACCAACCTGTGCTGCCACTGCTATCCAGGGATTACGTCAAAATGTTGAGGGCGTCAGCGGCTGGTTGAAGCTATACCTGCTTTCTTCAGGTAGACCAAGGCGTGCATGTACAAGTCGCGGGATGGCCAGCTAATCTTGATTGATTATAGCCTCCCTTTTTTCCTTGAATCATTGAACCAAAGGTAAATTCATACGTAGCCACATGAAAAGTACATGCATGGCCTTTTCTTCGAAATATTCATGCAAGCCTGTCGTGCCTCCTTTTTTCTATTTGATGGTTGAACACTCTTAGTCGTTGTTGGAGCTGGTTTTGGGCTGCAAATAATTAGGGGCAAAATTGTCTCCGGACTGAAATTTTCCACGCTCTCCGCAGAAGTTGTAGTAGATGTCGGATGTAGCTGCGTGAAATACATGCATGCATGCATGATGCCCTGTAGCTGAATCCTTACTTTGAATGAATCACAATGCTAAATATTTCTTTGTCTTCATGGCCGTAAACTGGTGCATATCTGACTCCTGGATCTGATATACGCAGCTCTGTTATCTTGTCCAAAATCACAAAAGAAGATCTAGTTGCAATCGGATTCAATGGATTTTGCTAGTCCGGTAGTGGCATACGGGAATGTTATTGTTGAGCCCTCATGACTGATATTTGGCCACCACAAGTTATTTGTCAATGTAATTGCCGAGACCCGGGCCGAGCGCAAGATCCGCAGAAATTGTAATAGACGTTGGTGCAGCTTGCGATGAAAAAGTTCACCAGTTGATATTGGATGTAGCCCCCAAGACTCGAGATGTATGATTAACCATGCGGCTTGAGGCTTCAAAATCTCTCTCAGTTGAGCAAAAACTTGATTGCCCTAGCCCTCGGGCATAGGCATAATTTTGTCATCCTGCTTGATGTCATATATATATATATATATCTCCTTTTGCAATTTAATCCTGCAACAGCCTGTAGGAATTGCACTTGTTGCGGCTGAAGTAAAATAAATAATGGTGGCTTCAATAGCCGATGTCAGGAGATGATCATCCCAATAATTAAAACTTCAGTTGTGCCTGCTCCAACTCATATGTGGTTGGTTCCTGCAATTCAAAAGGCAAAGCCCCCGAGGAAGCAATAGATAATATGATGATAATATTTTAGTCTTGATGGCTAGCAATAATTCTGATGAGACTGTAGTACTCCGCATAATAGCATATGGTACCCTGCATGATAGCATAGTATAATCTGCATGATAAATGATATTTTGCATGATAGCAAATGATATGTCGCATGATAGCAAATGTTATTTTGCATGACAGCAAATGGTATGTCGCATGATAGCAAATGTTATTTTGCATGATAGCAAATGGTACGATGCATGATAGCATATGGTACGACTCAGTATTTCCCAGATCTAATGTGTGTTCAGGGTCGAGAACGGCCATGATAGGCAGCCATGATAGGCATTCAGACTCGATTGACGCCACACGCGGGTAATTTAGCCCTTCTGAATTATCTCTATTACCGTTAAGTAGGTCTTCGCGCGGCTCAGTATTTCCCAGGTAAAAACGCGTGTTCAGGGTCGAGAGCGGCCATGATAGGCGATCAAGCTCGATTGACGCCGCGCCCTAGTACTTTGGCCACATAGTGCAAAGATACTTCTGACTTAAGGCGAGTATAACCAGGATAATTTGCCACAAAGAGCGATTCCACGAGAATAAGCCGAGCTTATAAAGCTACACAGCCCCCATGAAACCCAGAGATTAATGAAAATAAAGGCTCAGCGGCTCATATTGAGGCGAAATGACAAACCCCCGGATATCGGTGGTGCCCGCTTTATTTCACAATCCTGAAGTACGATCGCACGTAGGCGGCGATCGATTTTTGATATAATCGGCTATAATAGCCGTGACGAGCTCTAATTAGTTTTGAATGTGATAACACGGGTCACTGATTTGACCCAAAAAATTGATATAACGAGTCACCTGTTTAACTCAAATATCGATAAGATGATGATTTGTTAGGGACTCATAAACTGATGTAATGATGAGCTGTATGCGACTCATAAAATGATATGAAGATAAGTCATGAAATGACATATATAATGATAAGTCATGGACTGATGCAAAGATAAATCATTAAACGATATAGCGAGTGCTCAAATACCAACACTTGAACATGTAATGGTGATCTTTATGGGTGCAAATAAATTTATTATCATGCGCTAGTGCAAGCTGTAGAGAGCTAGACTTTGATAAATGTAATGCGAGTTATGAGAACTCTAATTTGATAAATGCATTGCGGGTTGTAAGAAACCCGGCTTTGAGAACTGGATATAACTAAATCTCAAAAACTGGTATGAATTAAAGTCCGCGACATGATATAATTTAAATCGCAATGACATTAATAAAAGGCATAATAATCTAGATATGCAGCCCCCGAGATAAACTCGAAGGTGATTTTAAACTTATTGATGAAAGTAAAAGGCTGCGAAAGTTGAGTATAATAGCGACTTAGCTTATTCTTGTCGATTTGTCGAGGAGGAAGTAAGCCACGACGGAATTTAAAGTCAGTCATGGTGAATCGCCGGAGATCAATAACTGTTGAAGTTGGCGATGATAGTGCCGATCATTGAAGTCGCATGGCGATCCTTTAAGTCGCGTGCTGATGAATTGAGTCGCATGCTGGTGAGTTGAGTCGCATGCTGATGAGTTGAGTCGCATGGAGCTGATCACTCCCTGCATTCTTCTTTCTTTTTCCAACCCGAGCTTTTTTGCTATAGCCGGTCACGTGAAACTCATCTAGCAACTCCAAATCACTTTGACCTTCTCTAGGGCGATGCGTTGATCCATGCAAAAAATAGGGCCAGCCGTTAATTTTCTTGGTAACTCCATTTGAATTAGACATTGTCCGATTCACAGTCTGATCTGACAGCGCTATTAGGTATTGTCCTTTTGCGCCTTGGAGTGTTGGAACTCATTGATAAACTTGTCCCGTAGGCTTGGTTGTTTTCTTCAGGTAGCCTGGGGATCAATCAGATCTTAAGGTCTCTTGCTGGCCTTACGCTAGTTGATTATTTCTGGACGGACACGCCCAGTTCTCTCTGCTCAATCTGCCGCAAGAAACTTGTTCCGATCGAGATGATCTTTGGTCCGCGAAGGCAGCCTTGCGATCCTGGGTGTAGCATTACGGGCGAGATGGCATCGTGCTTGTCGATGGAAACGCATCAGAATGTGCGTGTGTGGAGACAATGTTGACGATGATCCCCCGCAGCCGCGTTCATGAAAGAGTTCGGGCGCGCGAGTCGCCTGGCTGATCCGACGATGAGTCACAGTCATTGTTGATTTTGATGAGCCGCGCGTAATCACAGCGTGAGCCGCAGCTGCCGGCTTGCTTGTTTATCAGGTCCCTCGCATATGCACCAATGTACGTATAGGGATTAGCTTTATGCAGTAAATTAGTCCAATAAAGAATAACGGCAAACATGCACATATGTATGGGACCAATCAATTGATGGGATGGCATTTTTCCTCATGGTGTTCGGATTGGGCAAGTCAACTTGCGTCGTATAATCAATCAGAGAATATAATATTTGAGGGAAAAGATTATAGATAACCTTTTTGCCATGGGGTTTCAACGGCGGTAGAAGAGTTTTAATCTCCATACCTCACGTGCGTGATATTTACTGATTGGTCGCGGCGATGTTGTCGTGTTGGAGCGTGCAGCAGAATATTAGTCGGACCTTGTATACCGTCTTTTGTCATGAATAGGAGTTGTACTTCTCCACGTCTTCTCCATGAAAAAGACCTGATGGTTTTACGTCGATGTCCGCCTTCCGGCATTGGCAACTGACACAAATACGAGCTAATCCTTTCCTTTTGCGAACTGCATGGAGTAGTAGCTTGTAGTACTCAGTTTGCATTCTTTTTATTTTTCCTGCTCGCGATTTCCTTCCTTTGGTCCCGGTAGCACTTGATTTCTTTGAGTAATCCACCGGATGATTGGAGAGGCTGGCAACTTGATTTTCGTCTTTCCTTCGTTGACTAATAGCTGTCCTTGATCCTTGTGCCAGGCAGAATACTACTAGGGCTCGTCTTCACGTGAGAAGCAGTACCAATTTTTTTTTCTTCCCATGCTTTTTGGTAATTTCCGAGACGTACATGATCTCAGCACAAGGCAGAGGCTGCTTCGCTACAGATCGGAACTCTGTCGCTCCTGGCTTCTCGGCGACATTAGCGCTTCGGCGGATTGTCGAGACACATATCACATGAGCCGAAAACCTTGACTTCGATTTGATCAGCCGTCCGCGGGGACGGTGTTGTTGTCGCCGTTGGCTGATGAAGATTGGACCCATCGAAATCTAAATCCACGTGCACGTCGCCCCACGGTGGGCGCCAACTGTCGTGGGTTTGTCACGGCATATGTCATCACCGGATGACTTCGTAAGTGTGGGATTAGGTACGCGCGGAGATCGTCGAGGTGGGTTCGCACACGGGAGAAAGATTTATACAGCTTCGGGCCCCGGGAAACATCGTCCGGTAATAGCCCTACATGCTGTTTGTGGCTAGATCTTATTCCGTATACCATGAGCGAGTCGCCGATGCGGCGGCTCTCTCTGTTTTGTTGTCTCTAGTCTATTGAGCTCTGGGAGCTTTTGGTGTGCCTTGCCCCTCCTTATATAGGTGGAAGGGGCCGGCTTACATGTGGTGTCCTAGTAGGATACAAGCTAGGGTTTCTATTACAAGTCGGTTCGTGGAGTCCTTGTGCGACTCAAAACACTAAGTCGCCTTGTTGGGCCTTCTCCATGTTGGGCCGCATTTATCATACGTCAGGATATCCGTATCCTATATCCTCGACACTCGTCCTCCTCCCTGATACGGCGACGTACCACCTCCTCGGGGGGCGGCTCCCTCTGCACCGAGTGTGGCCCACGCGACTTCCACCAAACAAGATCCGGGTCGATGACGTCACTCGGATTCCTCACCAAGCGACGCGTCCGGAAGATACCACCTCCTAGTGCCAGCCCGGCGGAGCCCAGTTCCGGACATCGCCACTCACATCCAACAGGCCGGACGTCGTCGCCGAGATCTGAAAAAATGAGTGGGGAATTTGATCAAACACCTAAGGTGCATGCAACCTAGGTAGGGGAGGTAGGGGAGGGAGAGGGCAGCACCTTGGGGAGGGGACGGAGGGCGATGTGTAATAATGGCTACATGTGAATACAAACCATATGTGTTTTGACTATATGCGAATGATTTGTATTCGGTCGATGAACTGAAAGATTTTGTAGATAGAACAAAACATACAGTTTCCTCTGCATACAGCCCGACGGTGGCTCGTGAGTGTCCGCATATCAAATGCACCGTCGGACGTATGCAGGGAATCCGAATGCTTTGTTTATGAAATGGACTACAATGAATACCGAGTGAGTGCCAAACATCTCCGAGAGGTGGGCTATATATAGGGCCGTGGCCCCTTTAGTCCCGGTTGGTGGCTCACAAAGTGATCCAACAGCTCACAAGCGCTCAAAAGAAACGCACCCCTGATCCAACGGCTCACAAGCGCTCGAAAGAAACACACGATCCGTGTGCTTCTTCCTTATTGGTGGGATTCCCTTTAGTCCCGGTTGGTGGCTCACAAAGTGATCCAACAGCTCACAAGCCCTCAAAAGAAACACACCCCTGATCCAACGGCTCACAAGCGCTCGAAAGAAACACACGATCTGTGTGCTTCTTCCTTATTGGTGGTATTCCCTTTAGTCCCGGTTGGTGGCTCACAAAGTGATCCAACAGCTCACAAGCCCTCAAAAGAAACACACCCCTGATCCAATGGCTCACAAGAGCTCGAAAGAAACACACGATCCGTGTGCTTCTTCCTTATTGGTGGGATTCCCTTTAGTCCCGGTTGGTGGCTCACAAAGTGATCCAACAGCTCACAAGCCCTCAAAAGAAACACACCCCTGATCCAACGGCTCACAAGCGCTCGAACGAAATACACGATCCGTGTGCTTCTTCCTTATTGGTGGGATTCTCTTTAGTCCCGGTTGGTGGCTCGAACAGGGACTAAAGGTCTGTTTCTTCCCGCCTTATTTCTTCCCGCGCTTTCCACCGCTTCCCGCCTCCATCTTCCCACCATTTCTGACTATATATATGTAGTCATGGCCTCCATTGGCATAGCACATCTAAACTCATATCTGCAACCTCATCACTCTCCCATGACTTCCACCGTACCCACTCTAACCTACTTGGAGGCGGAGGCGCTTTGCGCCTCGAACTACCCCTGCCCGCCCGGCTACGACGTCCCCGCCGGCTGGAGGCTGAGCACCGGAGGCGTGCCGGTCCCTCCTGTTCCTGAAGGTTTGGTGCGCCGGGCGGCCATCACAAACCAACTACTACCTCGAGCTTACTCCGGAGCAGCGGATGGATCCCCGCTGGGATCCCGACTACCGCCCGACTTGGGACGCCTTCTTCATCAATCGGCGTGAGAGGGCGCTCGCCAGGTACGAGGAGGACGGCCCGCCTCCTTCGAACTTCAACGAGGCCGACCGTCGGCTGTGGTGGGGCGGCCGGACTCTCCAGAGCGTCATGGACTACATCACGGCCGGCAATAACACCCGCCTGCGCTACCCTCACTTCCAGTCCAGGCGAACGCCGCCCGACGACAGCGACGACGACGGCGGCGACTACGACGACTATGAGGACGAGTATTATAGGCCTAGGCAGGAGTATGACTAACCTGAGCCATATCATTGGTTAGGAAAAATGGTTCATCTATGTACCCAAGATTTTTGTCATTACGTACTGCTTGTCTAGCTACGACGACGATCGTGTAAAATGTATTCTTGATCTCTGCATTTCCAACTAATGATCTTTAGTATCTGAATAAGTAATCTGGTTTTGAGTTAGTTATGCAAAAGATAAATGAATTAATAATTTTTATCTGGTTTCTTTTGCGGGCTTGTGAGCTGTTGTATTAAACATTTTATCAGATGTTTTGGATTAGTTATTCAAATTCAAACACTTTTCATCTTGTAATTTTTATCAGATTCCAAAGTATTCAGATTCCTTATTTTTTTTGATAATAATAGACATATTATTTGTATTATTTGGATTTATAAAATAGGAGCTATGAATTTCCAAAGTTCTTATTTATTTGAATGTATTTTGAATTGAAAATGGCACAGTTGATACATGGTGCAAACAGATGTATGGATGATATATTCAGATTCCTTATTTTTTCTGATAATAATAGACATATTATTTGTATTATTTGGATTTATAAAATAGGAGCTATGAATTTCCAAAGTTCTTATTTATTTGAATGTATTTTGAATTGAAAATGGCACAGTTGATACATGATGCAAACAGATGTATGGATGATATATTCCGATTCCTTATTTTTTTCTGATAATAATAGACATATTATTTGGATTTATAAAATAGGAGCTATGAATTTCCAAAGTTTTTATTTATTTGAATCATATATACTACAAAATACCCTTTTGTCCCGGGTCTCAGTACCACCCGGGACTACAGGTCTGGACTCGCGCGCGAAAATTTTGGCGGTCGAAAATGATCTCTTGTCCCGGGTGGTGCCGCGACGCGGGACAAAAGGGTCTCTTGTCCCGGGTGGTGCCACGACCCGGGACAAAAAGCTATTCCGTATATATTCTCCTCCCCTTCGACTTCACCGAATCGAGGCGATCCAGATACGACGAAGAAGGCGAGGTGCTGCCGGATTTTTCCGTCACGCCCCTCCATCGCATCCTCGTCTCCGGCCACCGCGCCCCTCTCCCCCTCCCTAGCTCGTCGGTGAGTACGCCACCGCCCGCACCGCCGCCGGAGAGGAGCGCCGCCACCGCCCGCACGCCAACCGGCGCACCGCCCGCCACCGCCCGCACGGCCCACCGGAGGCGCCCGCACGCCTGCACGGAGGCGCCCGCCACCGCCCGCACGCCCGCACGGCCCGCCGGAGGCGCCGGTGAGCACGTCGGCAACGCCCCGCCCATTTTTTTTTACTTTAGAAAATTGTTAGAATTAATTTTTGTTAGTAGTAATTTTTAGTAGTAATTGTTAGTAGTAATTTTTAGTAGTAATTTTTAGAAGTTGTTTGAATTAATTGTTAGAATTAATTTTTAGTAGTAATTGTTAGAATTAATTGTTAGTTGTAATTTTTAGAAGTAATTGTTAGTAATAATTTTTAGTAGTAATTTTTAGAATCGGTAATTTTTAGTAGTAATTTTTGTTAGTAGTAATTTTTGTTAGTAGTAATTTTTAGAACCGGTGGGGGGAGCTCCGGTAGTTTCTACTTAGAGTAAAATTTGTTAGAGTATCCCTTTGTAATTTCTAGTTTCACCTTTACGTAGATGGATCGCACCAACTCCGGGGTGAAGATCACACCAACCCCGATGGCGAAGATGTTATTTTGCGCAGGACCAACGACGAGGGCAATGCCATGATTTTGGACATTATAAGAGGGGAATTTGTCTTGATGGAGGTGAATGTGGTCTTGGTGGACAGGAGCTAGAACAGAAGCTAGACCAGGTGGACGAAGATGAGATATCGTCATTTTTGAATCCATCCGGTGATGGAGAGGAGGAAGAACAGGTGGACGAAGGGCAGACAAACAACAATGATGGCCCCTCGACAACAACCGGCGAGGTATATATATATTAAGCCTCTTGTGGCTAGATGCATTAATTGACCCGTATATATATATTAATCACTCTTTCTTCTTTTAGCCCTCCGGATCGAAGCAATCGACAGCTAGAACACGAGGCCCGAACAAAACGTTGGATCCTAATCAAAGGTTCACCATCGACGAAATAAATGATAATGGACAACCGATGCTTCAGAAAAGCACGCGAGGCTGTTTGTAAATCAATGCGGAGTGATTGTTAGGGACAACCTTCCGATCACCATCCAAGAATGGATTAAGCCAAAGAATGCAGGTGAAGAATTCACTAGTTATGTCGACGATGATGCCAAAGATGACCTTTGGGAGAAGCTCATAGCACATTTCATACTACCTCCAGAGTATGAAGAATTCGAGGCAGATGGTACTACCCCAATTGAGGGTGGGCTTGAAAGAAGAGAGAGAGTCAAGCAGTGGGCTCTATCGAAGATGGCCGAACTGTTCCGGAACTACAAGAAAAATTTATACTTGAAATATGTCGCGAAAGGCAAAACTCCAGAATTCAAAGGAGCGCAAGAGAAATTGCGAGAACAGTGGCCCGCTTTTGTAAAGTACAAGCAATCTTCTGAAGCCAAGGAAAGGTCGGCAAAAAATAAGATAAATGCTCACAAAAAGAAATACCACCATAAATTGGGGACAGGTGGCTACAAGAGTGCCGTGCCTAAGTGGGAAGCTATCGAGGCCGACCTGAGGAAGAGAGGGATCCTCCAGGTACAAATGGATGGCCCGAGAGGGCAAAGCACTGGTGGTACGCGCATGGGGGAACGTTGGACCCAAAAACAGGGCAGACAATTTTTCGAGAAAAATTCTAGTACCCTCCAAGCAATTGTTCGAGCAATGGAAGATGCTGAAAAGGGATTGTTCCGGCCCGATCGAGAGAGAGACGAGCTGTGGCGTGCCCTCGGGAACGATGAAAAAGGTGGACGAGCACGAGGCAAAGGCAGTGTCCCGTGGATAGAGCGTTTCCCCAGGACGCTGACAGTTACAGAAGCCGTAAGAGAGCAAAGGACCGGGAGGCAGACCGGATCGGGAAGTTAGAACAGGAACTAGCTGGGGTGAAGAAGTTTGTAGAGGAAGCACTTAGCCAAAGGTCATCTCAGTCGCAGGAAGATCCTCCATTGGAGAATAGCCAGCGGAGAAGCAGCGTGGCTTCCACGGAGGTCCTGGTTGATGATCATACAGTGCTGGATGATGCACCGGCGCCTCACTACCCCGTGGATGATGTCAGAGGGATGACAGAATGTGAGCTACATCAGCCAATGAGCAACCTGTCCTTGAAGGTGGCGACCGCACTGCTTTACCTTGTCTACCTGGATCACTCCACCATTCACGTCCGATTCCACCTGGCTATGCTCGTGTCTCGGTGGATGACCTACTGGAGGGTATGGGACCTAGAGATTGACATCGCTACACCTGAAGGCCATAAGAAACTGGGAGATGTCAAGCGCCAGATCATTCTATGGCAAAAGAAGTACATCAAGTTTCCAGGCTCGGCGCCAAGGCCACCGACTCCGAGGAATCCAAGTCTACCCCCCCCCCACCCGATGATCGTCGACCTCCAAGTCCACCCCCCTCCCCCCATGATCGTCGACCTCCAAGTCCACCCCCTCCCCCCATGATCGTCGACCTCCAAGTCCGCCTCCGCGCAATACTCCCCCGCGCCCCACTCAGAAGAAACGGACCGACGCCGCTCCCCCGCGCCCCACTCAGAAGAAAGGTCGCACTCAGAAGATAGTCGACATCCCGCGGTTCCTCCCAAGAGACCTTATGACATGACTGAAGCGGAAAACGCCGCGGTAGTGGCTGCCTACAATAAGGCTTTTTTTGCACCAAAAAAGCCCGAGCCAAAGAAGGTATATGATGAAAAAAAAAAAGTGGGCTAAGTCCTTCCTTGAGCAGCCATCCCAAATATCGATGAATCTGCAATCTGACTATGGTCGTGAACTTAGTAAGCAGGCACGTGCCCAGTCTGAGCAGAACAAGGAAAGAAGTGCAAAAAGCGGGAAACAAATTGCCCAGCTCGGACAGCAGAAAAATCAATCGGTCCCCCCGCTCATAGTGTGTTCCGATATCGACAAGGACTTCAGAGCCGATATGGATAAGGACCTGGAATTATTGGACCCCAGAGCCATAGCTGCTGCTACACAACATGGTATCACTGTATCGCAGGCCAAGGAAAATGCTACCGCCATGGGTATGACTCTTGGTCAACTTTTAGGCTATGAAGATCAGCCAATGTTAGAGATAGCACGGAAATATGTCAAAGGGGAGTCTATGGTCAGTAATGAGGAGCTCACGCGTCTATCAACACATATGCGAAATCTGCACAACTGGTACATGGTGCACACATCAAAGAAGGACGCGAAAGATTGGATTGCGGTGGACGTTAGAGTGGAGCATCACTTCAAACGTTACAGTATACAGGTTCAAATGACTGAACTGTTTCAGTTATTCAATCAGCGCGCCCTCGACAAATCTATCCTCGTTGCTATTGTCTGTAAGTGATTTATTTTCGTAATTAAGTCTCTAGCTCAGCTCGTTCATTGCTGTATTATATTATCCTGACTATATATCCTTTTGTACGTTATTATGCAGAATGAAGATGATTGAATGCAAAACATCTAGAGTTTATGAGGTTGGGTTCGTTGACCCATATATCGTTAATGAATATACGTTACGCAATCACCCCAGAGACGTGGAGCATGACCTGACCACCTTTTTAATCAAGCAAAATTTCTGTACGGAAATACTATTTCCTTACAACTTCAAGTGAGTGTTTCTGTCTTGTACATATTTTTATTTGGCTTTCTCGATGTTAAGTGTAATTGATGAGCTATGCATGTCTGCTTTATGTAAACGTCCGCAGGTTCCACTGGATTCTGCTAAGCATTCAAGTTGACAAGTCCATAGTTGAAGTCCACGACTCATTAAGTTGGGACCAAGCGACGTGGACCGACATGAAAGAAATGCTCAATAAGTAATTTCAATCATTATCGCATTATATCGGCCTCTTTCGTTCGTTTCCTGATATCAAGTAATTAATAACTCCTTTGTTCATTTTCTTTGCCAAAGCAGGTGTTGGACACTTTTCAAACAGAATGTAGAAGGTCCATTCAAAGATGAGCTAACTTATATAACGGTGAAAAGTCTGCAGCAGCCACCGGGGAGTAATTTATGTGGATTCTACGTTTGCGAGTACATTCGCGAGTTGACCACTGAGCGGAGAACAACTTCTATGAGCAAAATGCGGGAGAAGCTCGACCCAGAACGGCGCATACGAGCAATTCAAGAGGAATTGGCGGGATTTCTGCTTAGGGAGGTCATCGATGAAAGGGGAGAACATTATGCTTCGGACGATGAACTATATATGTGATCTATCTCCATGTAATTAAATAGTTGTATTCTCGCAAGAGATCGAATATTAATTATATATGCATCAACGTGTACTGTGTATATAGTAGAGCGTATAATATGCGTACGGAAACATGTTTGAAATTATATATAATGAAACCCAAATTGAAAAAGAAACGAAATGGAAAAAGAAACGACCCTAAAACCCTAAAATGGGAGAAAAAAAAAACGGAAACTGTCCCGGGTGGTATTGCGGCCCGGGACTAGAGCTCCCCTGCCTCCGCCGCGTGCTGCCGCTGCCACGTGGTGGCCTCTGGTCCCGGGCCATAGCAGCCGGGACTGGAGGTAGGGGCCTTCAGTCCCGGTTTCGCAGTCCCGGATGCGAATCCGAGACTAAAGCCCACTACAGACCGGGACTATATGTCCTTTCTCCACTAGTGATGGATAAGGATCGAGTTGTAGGTGGGATTGTGTTCGCAGGGCACGTCAATCGCTACCTCGAAGCAGCAGCCGTGAGCAAGGATCTCGTCGACTGTGCGTGGGCTCAGGGCGTGAATGACTCCAGGCGGCGGGCGTGGCTGAGTTCGTAACCCTAGCCAAGTGCTCCGCACGACAGGAGAAGCAAATTGAGTCAGCGCGTGGGACGGGCGGACGGCAGCCCAAATCCAATCGATAGGCCCACATGTCGGCGCGCGCGATCGATGCAGCAAGAAATCGTCTGGCGAACCACGGAGCAGGTTACACGAACGACCAACTCTAAAGATTCAGTGTGAATATTGAGCATGAACATGAAAATCCCTTTCAAATCCCGAGCACCAGTGCACCTGCGTTTAAAAAAATTAAAACGAGTTTCAAAAAAATCCAAAACAAATACCAGGTGATACATATGCATGTTCTCTACGTATATGCCGATTATGGGGGCAAAACAAATAGTTTCCCAAGCTACATAAAAATAACAAAATTCGGGCCAGTAAAAGGTGAAAATAGTATGTTGAATCGGTCAGAATTTTCTTTTTTTTTTAGCCCAAAATATAAGTTATTTTTCTACGAAATTTATTGCGTACTTGCGTAATATGTATATGTATTTGTGTAGTAATAATAATATTTTTTGAAGCAAAAGAGTACGATTTTTAAAATTTTCAAACTAGCGGGAGTAGTGGTGCTCGGGAGCCAAAAGTCCCCTCTGTCATGAACAACACTTATTAGGGTCATAAAGAAACTGTTGGATGAACTCTATAACACTTCCTAACAATAATTCTAACTTGCCAAAAGAACATATCAGGATGCATCAGTTAGTCGTCTGGAGCATGACCAAGTTGTTCTATGCAGCAGTACAAAAGGAGATGGTCATTTTTTTTTGGGAGGGGTGATTTGGCACCTGGGAGTATCTGCTCCCGGTTTTTTTAAATACATGTTAAACGTAATTTAAAATTTCAAAACAATTCTGACTAAATATATTCCGCGTGCAAATCTCGTCATTCCATGTGTTTAGAAAGCCGTTTAATGAAAAAAACTGATATGTTTTATGTTGTGTGTATAAAAAACAAAATTCGATGCTAAAAAGCCTTTCTACGAGACATTATTTTCTTCTTTATCACGAGAAACCAAATTACACTTTTTTCCATGAAACTTGGTGCGCACACATAGAATGTTGAGATATACGCTAATTTTTCTTCGGAACTGTTCGACAATTTGAATTGTTATTTCCAATGATAAGGAGCATATACTTCTGAGGATTCTGACTTGTGGGACTAGAGCATCTTCCAGAGGCAAAAGTATGTCTTGGTGTTGCCGGACAAAATAGTGCACTTGTCCGGGCGAAATTGGGCTATTGGGGGCACGAGTGGGCGCCGTTTTCGTCCAGAGTGGATATGATCTATTAGATGTCGTCTGTTAGCCAAGCTAGAGTCACATAATTTATTTGTGATTCCATACCTAACCTCTTTGACAGTCATAGAATTGGACTTTTTTATTTCATTTGTAATTTCACCAAATGCCTATTTTATGTTATGCCAACTCCCATTCCTAATCATGCCATTTAACTTTCTAAATGAAATGAAATAAAATGATTCGTTTCTATCAAATGAAATGAAATGATGGGGGAGGCGGCGATTTGGCTCATAGGTGCATTTGCACCTATTACGTATTTTTTTTTAGTTTTTTCTCAAAATGTCAAACAATTAAAGAAAAAAATTCAGATGTACATTAGAACATTATGTGTTAGCACAAAAATGGCGTGGTGAAAAAACATTTTTTGTGACCTGTGCAAAAAAGACAAAAAAAATGGCTAGTATGAAAACATTTTGGTGCGTCCGGATTTGTCTTTTTTGCGCAGGTCACAAAAAATATTTTTTTCTTCACGTAACTTTGTGTGCTACCATAAAATGTCTTGACGCATATGCGAAATTTTTATTTTGAATTTTTTGACATTTTCAAAATTGTTTTTTTTGGTAGTGGGTGCATCTGCACCTACTACCCGAAGTGGATTTCCCAATGATGGGTGCCAAACGAGCTGAGCATGCATGTCCAACGGCGTCCAGATGATCGAGGCACTTCCATACGTCCCAAATAAGGCCTTCTGTAGTAGGCAGTGATGTGATGTGCCAGTTTCCCTTAAGAGGATAGGAACCAGATCTTGCTTCTTTCCCTTGTTTTTCATGGATTTCTTACATTTCCTTAAAAAAATCTTGAAGATTATGTAATGCTTACTCTCAAACTTTTTTGTTTATACAGTAGCATCTACCTTATTGGGTTCTAATAATTCCGCCAACTGACCTCTTCTACCATTTAGCTCACATTCTAAAATAGTATCTTTATCTTGGGGCTCGGACAATTTTTCTCAAAAAGAGGAAAGCCGATAAGGAAACCTGGGAAGCAAACAGGTTGTGGAAACATGGTAAAAAGCTTTGTGGGTGTTACAAAATGCTTATCATATTTGATTATATAGCGTTATTGTATTGCTAAATTAGTTTGGTGCATTTTAAGAGATAGCTTTCAGTGGCATGCTATCCCTGTTTGTCTAGATGATTATTTGGTAGAGATTCTAGGGAGGATAAATAAGAAATATAGATCATGGTCTTAGCAGCAGCTTGCTGGGGTTTGTGGCTTATCTGCAACGATATGGTGTTCGTTTTCTTGCTGGACTGCAAATCCTTTTTTTCTTGTTTCAATGGGAAGAGCAGGGGCATTGCCCTTGCAATCCTTCGGTGGTTCGAATCCACATCTGAGCGTCTTTTTTTGGGTATGCCGCTCCGCGAGCAAGGAGTGTCGCGAGGAGAGCGAGAGAACGAAGTGGGCTTTGGCGATGTCGGAATTTACCCCCATTTTTAGTCAAATAGTGAAGGATATTACATTAAAAATGCATGAATAAAGACGCAGACATTTTTAAAGTTTGTTTTTGACCAATAATTAATCCATGCATATAAAAGATATTTGATGTATATTTGGTATCATTAGAAAGTGTTTTAATACAAATCTAGCAATATAAATTATATACTGTATAGTTGAGATATTGTTGCTGAAATCTTTCAGTCAAAGTTTACCTCAAAATGGATGCATGTACGCCTTATTTATTTACCGGGAAGGAGGGAGTACAAGGAGGTCAATCCATTTTGACGGCCTGTGTGCTGGCCCGCGTGGCTCACAAACAAACAAAACAAAGCCTGTTGATATCTCTTTTGACCTAGGAGCACACTCGCTGCTCAGTGCTCACTCGCCGCCGATAGCGCCAGCCCCTCCCACACTCGCACACGTGAATCGGCGGCGGCGGCACTCACCATTCCCGTTCCCCATCCACCGGCAGCGGCGACCGCCCCATCTCCCGAGCGTGAACTCCATGTGAGGCACACCAAGTCTATGCTTGGATCCTCCATGGAACACTCCGACGCGGAGATCCCTGCCAAGGGACCCGAGCTCTCCGATGGCGGCGACAGCTGCAGCGTGGACCGCCTCAGCGCGCTTCCCGACGACATTCTCATCCACATCCTTGACAAGCTCATCGATGCCGCTGTCGCCGCGCAGACCAGCGTCCTCTCCAGTCGCTGGCGCCGCCTCTGGACGCTGCTCCCGCAGCTCTGGTTTCGCGCCTCCACTGCCCCCCTCGGCATCCGCTCCGCCCTCAAGTCCCATGAAGCGCCGGTGCTCAAGGTCCTCTCCGTCGAGTTAAAGGACGCATTCCCTGAGTCCGTGGCCGCCTGGCTTCCCATCGCCGCGCGCCGCCTCTCCGGTCCGCTATGGATCGACGCGACACAGAGCGACGAGGCCGCGGAAGGAGGCGCCCTTGAGCTGCCCTGTTTCGAGAAAGCCACCTGGATCTGCCTCGAACTAGGATATCTTGGCCTCGCCGTGCCACCGTCGGGCGTATTTGCCCGACTCACCGATCTCTTGCTGTCTTGCATCAAGCTACATGGTCCGTGCATGCTCGGTGATGTTGTCTCCTCGCCGCGATGCCCAGTCTTACGGACACTCGCCGTCCATGATGCCTCGGGTCTAGGCAACTTTGCAATCCACTCGAATTCGCTCCTAGAAGTCGAGCTAAAGGATAATCAGGATCTGGACAAATTCATCATTCATTCTAAATCTCTCAAGCAATTGAAACTGATGAGTCTGCGAGGGCTGCAGCAGCTCAATGTTACGGCACCGGCACTCATACTTTTAAGTGTGAACTCCTGCTTTGTTTCGAAGCTTAATCAACCGGTTGCAAACATCTCTGCTCCTCAGCTAGAGTCCATCTGTTGGAATGATGCCTATGATTCAAGCTCAACCCATTTTGGCAATATGGAACATGTTAATTACCTGTCCACATTCCCATTTCTTGTATATGGACACCATGCACAAATACTTAATGGCTACTGTGTGAGGCTTTTACGGCGTTTTGAGCTCATCAGGAGGCTCAGATTGGATCTTCTCTATCTGGCGGTAAGTTCATTTCTATGTGAGTTATGCCATCATTGCGTAAACTTGGAATCCAAATTAAGGAATTAGTCACAGGACAACGAAATTATCACTTACTTCTCTTTGATTAAGTCCCTGAAACATAGCTTAGCTGCCTTAGCACACCCAGTCATTTGTCCTTCATAGTAGCCTTTTATCATATGAGATGTGTTACCTTTTCTGCCTTTGAGTAGTTAAAGTTGATGTTACAAACTACTACACTGCCCTCGTATATTGGTTATACAGTGGAGCACGCACATGAGCTCAGACTTAATAGCATAAAAGTACCATTTGTTGTGTGTTGTTGACTTTGTAAACGAGATTCTCATCTCCTTTCCATTTATTATTAATTATCCTTTTTTGTGACTTTACACGGATCTACACCAAGACATTACTAACCATAGAAATGATCCATTTTTCTGTCTTTGCAAAAATCTACAGCAGGACATTACTAACACGCAGTTCTTGATGGAAGAAATTACAAGGCTCCCGGACATTGCACACTTGTCCCTGTTTATAAAGAATGAAGGACATTCCTTTGGAGCCTGTGTATTCCATGTTCTCAGGATGCGTACTGATGTGAAAGGGCTTGAACTTACACGTACTAGCGTAACTCGCCACCCCGAGGTAATACTATACTTATTATGTTTGTCTTGATACCTGTTATCCATTCATATTTCTTGGCACCTGGTATCAATTCATATTTCTTGGCACGCCTAGGCTGGACCTGCTAGTAGCCCTGCTCTAGGTGTTAGCTTCATACCAGATGATTTGCTCCACATTATATTTGTGGCAAATATATGTCTTATGTATTATCTTCTAATGATTATGAGAACATTACTCTAGGTGCTGGTTACTCACTTACTTGGTAGCATGTGGTTTGTCTGTTGTTGAAAATGAGCAAAATTATCGGGCAATGCATGATTCAGGATTTTTTTTATCCATCAATTAAACAGAATATCTCCTTCCTTTTAGCTTCTCCCCTTTAAGATCGTTATTAGGTGACTCTCTCTCTCTCTCTCTCTCTAGGTTGGGTAGAGGGGAGGCCGGGTAGGAGATTGGTAGCATTGCAAGACAGTGTGGTCGCCGACTTGCTGGCAGCCATCATAGAGGGAGGCGGGGGTGGCAGTGCAAAAGTGGTGAAGAAAAAGCGGCTGCCAGAGGGGAGCTGTGGAACCGTCGAAGTTAAGAGGAGACAAGCGCCTGGGAACCATCAGGATCCTGCTGTGTTAGCAGCTCCCACTTGAAATATATGGCAGTTGTGTCTATTCGCCCGAGTCGTTTCATGGACGGCTCAATCTTGATACAGTAGGATTTAGGAGATAATATTATTTTTGGCATTCTGATTGTTTGATCAGTAAGACAATAACAATGGCCTAAGGCCAATTATAGATCAAATTCAATATGCTTAATCGATTGTGCAATACTTGACCATGTATGTATTAAAATGTTTGTTGTTCGACTTGCTATTTGCATCACACAATCATATTCTCTGCAATGTGTTGGCTTCAAACTAATTTCCAGGTGTTGCTCTTTTGTATAGTTAGGAGAAATATCTTAAATATTCAGGCAGCCTTCGAATTTCTAGTTGCATCTTTCTTATGCGATGGCATTCAGTCATATTGGTTAATCATATTATGTTTCTCTGAACCTTGTTTCAGGAAGAAAATGGGTGTTCATCAGGTTGTCTTTGCGACCAGCCAGCTAACTGGAAAACTGAGGAACTCATACTGAATTTCCTCAAAGAAGTAGAAGTTAGTAACTTGAGAGGAACTGAACATGAAGCTGCTCTTGTGAAGCGGTTATTCGACTGGGCAACAGTGTTAGAAACCATCACAGTAACTTTCGATGACTCGGTCGCTGAAAGCAAGGCCAAGGAGTTCTGTCAGATGCTACAAAGGTTCTCAAGGCCAGAAATATGTCTGAAAGGGCCACACTTCGCCTGATCTAGTCGTATTGTTACATGTGGTGCCACTTGTTTTAGGAGCTCGTTGCTTACGCTGGTAGTCGATTTGTAGTCCTTATATCTCGTCTAAGTATCAACTGGAATGTTTGTGACCGTCAGAACATGGTACACCCTTCTGAGATGTTAGAGGCTGCATTCGATTGCACCTTTTGTCACTATCTTATATACATTGCTGGATGTAGTAGTCTGTTAAAACATGCTGGATGGTTTGTTTACTGTTCTCTCGCATGTGGATGTGTCAACGTTAGTTCCAGTTGAAGTTAATCTTTATGTGCAATACTAACTGAAGTTAATCTTGTAATATTCCGTTGCCTATACTTACAAGGGGAAGAAGGAACATTGGCAGGTAAGATGAACATTTCTGTAGGGTGTTTGCCTCCGTGCAAGATGAGCATTTTCTGTACGGTATTGCATTTGGTATTGTAGCTGGAGCAGTGATGATCCCCTAAGAACTGTAGGTTCCATTCATAGATATGGTTGTTTCTTCTTGTACATATATTCGCAATGTTAGCATTGAGCAGTTTGGTGAACTCCATATCATTCTTACTCTAAACATTTTTTTTTAGAAACCGCCATTGGCATTTATTCAATTGACGACGTATTCTCTAGCTGAACAAGCTCAGCTAGAAGTCCAGGGACAAAGTCATATGAGACTACACAACACAAGTATCTGTAGAGATAGCAGCGCGAGCACAAGCATGTGCCGCCTTATTGGCCTCTCTTTTTACAAAACATAAAAGAAAAACCCTGGAGGTTTGAGACTAAAGACTTCATTACCTGGGAGCAGGATGATCGTTGCTCCTTTTCACCATACCATGCCGACACAATTTTCTGGCAGTCTGTCTCAAGTTCGACTTGACCAGCCCTTCGAGCAAGCCATAAGGAGTGCAACTCTGCACGCTAGCACTTCAGCCGTGAAAGGATCAGAAACGTATGTGTACCTTCAACTTTCAGCAGCAACAAACTCACCATCAGCATTTCTGGCTACAATTCCTGCTCCTGCAGTTGCATTCACAACACAGATAGCACCATCGGTGCTTATCTTCAGCCAGCGAGCTGCTGGTCTTGTCCATTTCGGAGCAACACTCTCCGATGTCACTGAATCAGTCCCCGGAAAATCCAATGATTTTATAAATTCGTCTACCAATTCCATGGATCTTTTAGGCTGATACTTCTCTTCTCCATGATTGAATTTGTTCCGGCTTCCCCAAATTGCCCACATAACTGAAACTGCTACAGCCGCATCATATGTTTTTTTTTTTGAACGTAAAATCGGAAGGGGTGAAACACCCCTACCTTATTTTGTATTAAAAAAGGAGCTAAGGCAGCTCAAAGTTTTTACAACAGCGAGCAACATGCAAATGCAAACACAAAAAGACTAGAACCACCACGGATCCCTTATGTTGGCCATTCAGCAATCCACTGCTTAACCGCCTCTTTTTCTTTCTTCTTTGCTCTATGAGCCCAGAGTGTGCTCGTCTCAATTCCTTGCCTGACAACAGCTTGAACTGGTTGCTCTATGTTGTCAAACACCATTCGGTTTCTAGACAACCAAATACTCCAGAGGACTGCCGTGATCACCAAATCCCAGGCTTTCTCCTTTTCCGTGGTGCATTGTTGCCTAGCAAGCAATCTGGACCGCAATATGATGGCCAAGTTCAGGAGATTTGTGCTTGAACATGAACTCAAAGACCTATACTTGCATGGGAGAACCTATACCTGGAGTAATGGCAGAGACACTCCTACAATGTCTAGGATCGATAGAGCTTTGATTTCGGTGGATTGGGACCTGCTGGTTCCGGATGCGGTGATGCAGGCGATTTCATCTTCAATTTCAGATCACGCTCCGCTGCATATTTCCCTGAATGCGGCGTTATGCCCCAAGCAAAGATTCAGGTTCGAATCTTTCTGGCCAAAATTGGAAGGCTTCTCCGATGCGATCAAGGAGGCTTGGGTGTGTGATGAAAGGATTGTGGATCCTTTTAGGAGGCTGGATGCCTTGTTCCGCAACGCTGCCGTATACCTGCAAGCGTGGGGACAAAGGAAAGTAGGAAACGTAAAACTGAAGATAGCCATGGCAAATACAGTCATCTTCAGGCTGGATGTAGCACAGGAAAGGAGAAGCCTGTCACCTGGCGAGATCTGGTTGCGCCGTGAGCTGAAGCTTTCAGTTCTGGGGTTTTCATCGTTGGAGAGGACAATTGCTAGGCTGCGGTCCAGGTGAGGTGGATTAAGGAAGGTGATGCTAACACACGACTCTTTCATGCGGTGGCAAACGGCCGTAGAGTTAAGAATTTCATCCCGGCACTTCGAGTTGGGAACGAAACAGTGACAAGCCAGGATAGGAAAGTACAGGTTGTCACGGAGGCTTATGAGAGTTTGTTGGGGAAAATTCAGACGAGGGAATATGGGATAAACCTCGATGAATTGGAGCTGCCGGAACTGGAGCTAGCCGATCTTGATCAGCTATTCACGGAGGAGGAAGTTTGGTCGGTGATCAGGGAGCTGCCCTCGGAGCGAGCGCCTGGGCCTGATGGTTTTACAGGAGGGTTTTACCAAGCTGCTTGGCCTGTGATCAAGGTGGATATTATGAGAGGCCTGCTAAAGCTGGCAGTTGGTGACGGTAGGGGTTTCGCCAGGCTAAACAGAGCGTTGATAACCTTGATCCCCAAAAAGCAGGATGCGTGTGAGGTTGGAGATTTTAGGCCCATAAGCCTGGTGCACAGCTTCGCTAAACTTTTCTCCAAAATCATTGCGAACAGGCTGAGACCGAGGATGGGCGAGTTGATTCGGACCAATCAGTCTGCATTCATCAAAGGCAGAAACCTCCATGATAACTTCGTGCTGGTTAGACAAGTGGCCAGGAGAATCCACCAAAGAAAACTGAAGGGAGTGCTTCTGAAACTTGACATATCGAGAGCTTTTGATGCCATGTCGTGGAGCTTTCTGTTCGAGGTGTTAAAGAAGCTGGGATTCAGTGATATTTTCCTAAAGTGGATCATGATCCTGCTTTCCACAGCGAACACAAGGGTGATCGTCAATGGGACACCGGGGCTGAGTTTTGTCCATGTGCGCGGACTCCGACAGGGAGATCCGACGTCGCCGTTGCTGTTCGTTATGGGGATGGAAGTTCTGACGGCAACGATCCTCAAGGCTGTCGAGGCCCAGCTTCTTCAGAACCTTGCCGGCATCTCCCCACTGCAGCGTGCGTCAATTTACGCGGATGATGTGGTTGTTTTCGTCAGACTGGAGGAAGAAGAAATGCTGGTGATTAAGAATATCCTAGAAATTTTTGGTGAAGCTTCAGGGCTCAAAGTGAATTACAGGAAAACCACGGCGACAGTGATACGCGCAGGTGAAGGCGATGAAGAGCGAGTGCGGGAAGCGTTGGGTTGTCAGACAACGAGGTTCCCAATTAGATACCTGGGACTTCCGCTGGCGTTGCGACCGCTGACTAGAGACGAGTGGCAGCCCTGGATTGATCGGGTGATTGAATTCGTGCCAGCTTGGCAGCGGGGACTGATTCAGAGATCAGGGCGCCTGACACTAATCAAGACCGTGGTGATGGCCAAGCCTGTGCATCAACTTTTAGTGGCTGATCCGCCGATCTGGGCGTTGGAGGAGATTGAAAAGTGGCTTAGAGCCTTCTTCTGGGCAGGCAAGAAGGAAGTTTCGGGAGGACAGTGCTTGGTTGCATGGGACGCTATATGTAAACCAGTTGAACTGGGAGGTCTGGGCGTGAAGGACCTGAGACTGCAAGGGTTAGCCCTGCGTGTAAGATGGGAATGGTTAAGGAGATCGGATCAAAGTAGGCCATGGCAGGGCCTGCCGAGACTGAAGGACACTAACGCGGCGGCTGTCTTTGACAGTCTGGTCAAGATCATACCAGGGCGAGGCGACGAGGTCGTGTTCTGGACTGATAGGTGGATCGAGGGACTTGCAGCAAACGACATCGCACCGTTGGTGGTGGCGGCAGTACCCACAAGAAAGAGGAACAAGCGCACGGTTCAGGAGGCACTTCTGAATCAGAACTGGACGCTAGACGTGGCTGATGAACTGTCAGCGGAGGGATGCCAACAATGGGTTCGGCTATGGTTGGCGGTGAACACGGTGGAGCGTGTTGAGCAGGATCAAGACAAATTTACCTGGCCGGCGGCAGCTTCCGGAATTTACTCTGCCAAGGCAACTTATGCGAGGTTGCTACAAGGAAGAATCAGGGACGATATGGCAGGGCCGCTGTGGAAGTCGTTTGCGACACCAAAGTGTAAGATCTTCTGCTGGTTAGCTCTCAGACGCCGTCTGTGGACTGCAGATAGGCGAACTCGGCATGGTTTGCAGGAGCAAACAGATGTGTGTTTCACATGTTTGCAAGAGGAGGATACGGTAGACCATATACTTGTCCAATGTCCATTTGCCAAGGAGGTCTGGTGGGGCTGTTTGCAGGCTGTGGGCATTCAGCTGGCTGAGCCCCAGAACACGAGCTGCTTCAAGGAGTGGTGGAGGGCTGCGAGAGTTCAGATTTCCAAACAAGATAGGAGACGTTTTGACACTTTGGTGATCTTGACAACCTGGTGTTTGTGGAAGCAAAGGAACGCACGGGTTTTTGGCAATCTCAGTGCACAACTAGGACCTTTGCTTGTCATACAGAAGGTGAGGGAGGAATACTTGCTTTGGGAGAAAGCAAGATTTGGTGATCGAACTGGTGTAGGTGTTAACAATGACGCGAGAGAGTAGGTGTTGAGTTCGGTGTGGGTGTAAGGTGTTCTCTGATTAGTTGTTTGCAACTATATCAGATTCTTGTAATTGTGTTGCTCCCTTCTATATGAATAAGGTATGCCATTTTGGCATACTCTAGAACACCGAAGATGTCATCCAGCTCTGAAATAGCATTGAAATGAATGCCCAGCGCTGCCAGGATTTGTTTAGTTCGCCCACATTCCAGCACAAAGTGCTTCACTGTTTCCGAAGTCTGGCATCCAAAGGGACACCTATCGTTGTCAACTATTTGTTGCTTGTGCAAAATTGATCTCACCTTGATCCTGCCTTTCACCAAGAGCCAGGCAAACATTTTCCCTTTCTTCGGTGCAGCACACTTCCAAACCGTGGAGGCGGTAATGTGATTCACTCCCCCCCAGTTCAAGAGCTTGTACATGTTCTTCACCGAGAACTTGTCCGCCGTGTTTTTAAACAATGATGCATCAAGTATATTTTCTAAACATATAATTTTTTGTTGCCGCGGGGTTGTTACCGGCTATGGTGTGGAGACCTCCCTGAGGTCCTGTCCTGGAGATCATGTCCGAGTCCTCGGTGTACTAGCAACACGTGATGGACGGCGACCCCAGATTGTACCCCTCGATCGCTGTTGTCCTGGCTTTGATGCGGGCGGGTGGTCGCACCCAGGAGAGCAGTGCCCGTGTAGCAGTTCCCATTGCTTCGACCATGTGTGCACCCTCATCAGTCTGGTCAAAGGTTGAGACTTCCATCGGAGAGGGTGGAGGAGTTGCAACCTACATCAGTGTCGCGTCGGATGGCATGTTGGTTGACTCGATCTGTATGGCGTGCACCCACATAGTTTTCACGACCCCCCGACAAATGTTACTTCCGGACATCAGAAGCAAGTTTATTTGTTCACCAGGTGGTGCCGGTCAACAGGTTTGATTTGTAGACAACATGCATGAAGATTTCTCAGACGTTATTCATGGAATGGCTACCACTAGTAGAAAACACCCCTATGGTCCCGGTTCCCGAACCGAGACCGGCCAATCGGGACTAATGCTGGTCCCGGTTCGGCCACGAACCGGGACCAATGGGGCTCCACGTGGGCTGTTCTGCAGCGAGTGGGGGGAGGACTCATTGGTCCCGGTTCGTAATACGAACCGGGACTGATGTTTTGATTTATTTTCCATTTAATTATTTGGGCACTTTTTATTTTGTGTTTTGCACTCAATTTGAACACTTCTCTTTGTCCCGTCGCCCGGCGCCTCCATCCACCCCCTCTCCCTCTCGCCGGTGCCTCCGTCGTCTCCCTCTTCTTCGCATCGCCGACGTGCTCTCCATCTCTCACTCGCCGGCTCATCGAGGCCAAGTTTCGATATTTCTGTGCAGGTACTACTCGCCGGCTCATCTCTCACTCGCCGGCTCTCCATCTCGCACTCAATTCGATGGTACTACATACACAATGAAGGAACCACTATTACACATCATCGTCATGAATATATTACACACATCTCATTCGTCGTGCTTGGTCGAACATATTACAAACGGTACATGTACACACGAGTTTCATGCATATATACATCTCTTTTACACTCACCCTTGCATTTCAACCTTCCGATAGTATTCTCCCTTCGGATCTAGGACCTCTGCATCTAAGAATCCCGCAATTTTCTCTTGAATTGCTCGTACGCGATCTTGTGGTAGAAGACCGTCCCGCAACCGTTCGATCTAATTTAAAGAAGGGGTCAATATATATGAATGAAACTAAACACAATTGATGGCAATAAACTAAAATTGTGAATATTGTTTACGTACTTCAAGTTGTTCTAAGTACCGGCTGCCCGTCTCTTGGGTCGTCTGGCGAATGAACTCGCAAACGTAGTATCCACATAAATTATTCCCATGTTCCTGCCTCAAGCACTTTACGAGAACAGAGTTCAATCAAAATAATAATCAAGCATGATAATGGTATTGAAACTAGAATCAAAGAGATGCGCGGATCTAGCTAGTAGTACTTACATTTACTGGTTCAAATGTAAGCTTCGGCCCCAAATACCCCTAGCCTTGGCGGTGAACCGTTTCCAAGCCCTGTCCGGCAAAGAAAATGAATAAAGGAGTTATATATTAATTACTTGCTACCAGGGAATGAACGGAAAGTTGCCGATATAGTGCCATAATGATTGAAATTACCCTTGGAGGCATTCCTGCATGTCCGCCCACTCCTCAAGGGGTTTACGTTTCGAGTCCATGACTTGTACTACTCCTTTGTCAGGTTTAATGATTAGCAGAATAAAGTGGAAGCTGCGCACGCATAAGTCATCAATTATACACTTAACATCGAGTAAGCGAAATAGAATGTGTACAAGACAGTAACACTCACCCGTAGTTGTAAGGAAATAGTATTTCCCTTTTGGTTTCGGAAAACCTTAACGCCTTTACCAAGTTATTCTCTGTGTCGATGTAATGACTTGGAGAGTTTTTTGATGAACGAAATATGGGTCAATGAACCCAATGTCATAGATTTGTCCTCTTTTGCATTGGAGAATCTTCATTCTGCATAATTAATATAGTGATGAGTAAGATTATACATGCAATGAACGAGCTGAGCTAGCTAGAGACTTAATTACAGAAATAATACTTACAGACAATAGGCACTGAGGATAGATTTGTCGATGGCGTCTTGTTGGTATAACTGAAATAATTCACAAAATTCAATCATTACCACGCCATTCCATGCCCGTAATGCTCGTTTTTATATCCCACGTAGATCCAGTTTCCCCTTCCTTTGAGGCTCGCATGTACCACTTATGCAATCTTCGCATTTTTGTTGGTAGACCGTTGACTAGCTCAGGTTTGACGAGAGTATACCCGTGCCGGTATTTGTATGCTACTTCCTGGAACTCTTGTAATTGCGCTAAGTACTGAGGAATAGACATGCCCTGAGCAGAGGCCGCTTCTCCGTACATTGCAACAAACTCAGGATCGACGTCGACTGCACCTGTGCTCGACCCCACCTCGGTATTGGAAAACACTTTGAGCGGGGGGCACGACTGGTTTTTCTGTTCTCCGAGCTGGGGAACTGATTTCCCGCTTGCACTACTACTCTTCGACCGCTGCTTATTTGCCTCAGCCGACTTGCGAATAGAGCGGTCATAGTCTGGTGTCAGCCTTGGCGGGGGTTGTTCAAGGGTCTTCAGCATTTTGAAGACGGCGGCTTTTTCTTCTGGGGTGGCGGGGAACTCTGGCGCTTTCGGCTTCTTCCGGTTAGCCCACCACTCTTTATTTGGGCATTTGCGATCGCGGCATTTTCCTCCTCCGTATAGTCGTAAGGTCTCATGGGAAGATTCTTATGAGGTACTTTTGGGAGGGGCGACCTTTTACGTTTCGGTGATCGTTACCCCTCATAGTACCAGCGGTGGTACGCTGAGCCTCAGTGGGCGGAGACGACTGACGCGGCGGCGGAGACGGCTGCGCTGGAGACTGGTGAGGCGCGGAGATGGCGGCGGCGAAGAGGACTGTTGCGCTGGAGACTGGTGAGGCGGCGGCGAAGATGGATTGCTACTCTGAGGAGTCGATGGCCTTGGCTGCCAGTTTGGAAGCACGATGAATTCCTTTGGCCATAGAATGGTCCCTTTTTTGGCTTCTCCAAGTTCAACCACCTCCCCATCTTCACCTGCAGGGTGTTCCAGCTTCAGCTCCTCAAATTCTTTCATCACTTCATCCACCCCGACAACAGCGTAGCCATGTGGAACCGGAGAGAAATGGAAAGTTGGTTTAGGTCCAATTGGTACGGCATAGCCGACCGCCACCTTCATGGTTAAGTTAAAAACTTTCACATGTAGCTCACAAGGTGTGCTCTCCGTGATATCATCCACTGGGTAGCGACGAAGAGGAGCCATCGTCAGTGCATCATCATTACCATCCTGGAGCTCCGTGGAAGCCACGCTGCTTTTCCGATTCGATGGGCCGCCGGTACCATCGCATGCAGCTTCTACCATGTGCCGCTGAGATTGGCCGCTAGTACCTTGCTGGCTAAGTGCGTCAATTTGATCCTGCTGCCGCTTTATTTTTCTTCTATATTACGCAGCCGGTCTGCAGCAGCGCGTGCTTCCATTGCCTCCCTTTCCTTTCTCCTCTGATGGCTTCTATCAGGAAATTTCTTCCTGTCCTCGGGAATCGCAATTTTCGGCTTGGAGCCTGGTGTGCCTCGTGTTCGTCGTCGTGTTCCTTATTCCCAAGGGCGCGTGTGAGCTCGTCATCCTCTCTATCGGGACAGAACCGTCCCTCTTCAACATCCTTTACTGCATTTCTAATGCCTTCGATGGGTAGTAGGGGCTTATCTTTGTGTGTTCTGTTATATATGCACTTCCCTTCTGCGTCCAACGTGCCCCCATGCCCGTAAAACCAATTTCTTGCCCGTTCGATCCATGTGTATGGCTCTGGAGTGATCCCTTTAGCCAGCAGGTCGGCCTCAAGTTTCTCCCACTTAGGCATGCTAAAGGCGTAGCCACCAGGCCCCATAGTATGGTGGTACTTCTTTTTAGCAGCATTTGCCTTATTTTTTCAGACTTTATCTGAGCTTCCTCCGATTTCTTGTACGCCACAAATTCTTCCCAGTCATCTCTTATCTTCTCATACCCTTTATCGAAGTCCGGAGTCTTATCTTTCTTGACAAACTCGGTGTGCAATCTTTTCTTCCAGTTCTTGAATAGCTCGGCCATCTTCTTAAGAGCCCACTCCTTGACTTTTTGCTCTATGATATTTTTTTGCTTGGCAATCTTTTCTGCCTCATTTGGATCCTCCTCATCTGGATCCACCTCTGGCGCCGGCAGGGTGAAATTAACCATGAGCTTTTTCCAAAGGTTTTCTTTGCCTTTGTCGCCGACATATCTTATTCCTCCCGCCCTTGGCTTATGCCATTCTCGAACGGTGATCGGGATGTAGTCCCTAACAATAACTCCGCATTGCTTTACAATTTTTTTTGCAACATCAGGGGGAGCAATCGGTGTGCCGTCTTCAGCGACTTTTTCGATCCTGTACCTTTCATGGTCACCCAACTTTTTGGCTGGGCCTCGTTTCGTCCTTACAGAAGATTTGCTCGATCCGGAGGGCTAAAAGAAGAAAGAGCGTTAATATATGTATATAGACAGCAGAGGCTTAATTAATTAATATATATATATGCACCTCGCCGGAGTTTGCAATATTTAATGTTCCACCGGAGCCGTCGGCTTCTCCCTCATCGAAGCCACCGGCTTCTCCCTCGCCCCAGCCGTCGGCTTCTACCTCACCGGAGCCGTCTCTTCGGTTGAGAGACTCATCTCCCTCACCGGAGTTGTTCAGAAACTGCGAGGTGACATCGCCAACATCTTCCCCGCGGATCATATCCTCGAGGATGTTTTCCTGATTTTCGTCTCTGCCGTGTTCCATAGTTTCTGCAAATTAAGAATAATGCACAAAACTTTAGTTGGGTAACTTGTTCCATATGTCAAGATACATCTACACAATTTTTGTCTTGCCCAAAAACCTAAAATAAAATATTCTTAATTTGCAGAAGCCATAAATTTGCATCTTTGCATATCTAACATCTTATTTGCATACTCACAAAATTTGAATCTAAAATTTGCATACAAATGTGATTCGGATATGTGAATGCAAATGTGAATACAAAGTTAAATTTGCTAATTTTGCTAACACCTTAATTTGCTAATTTTGCTAACACATAAATTTTGCTAACACTTTAAATATTTTTAAACAAGCTATTTCTTAATTTTTCCTAACACAGTACTATCAATTCCTAACATAAATTTTTCTGTTGCTCACAAAAATACAATCTAAAATTCTACAAACATCTACTGCCATATATAAGTCAAAACAATTGAAGTTTAATTCAATTCAAATTAGGATCAAATTCAAATACTTTTATTTATTTCAGGAACTAGTCACACACCATTTAATTCATCAATTATTCTTTGTTACTCACAAAAATACAATCTAAAAGTCTACAGATAGCTACTGGTATCTAGAAGGCAACACAATTGGATTTGACTCAAAATGATCTACCAAATTCTCTACACATTTGTTTTAGTCCAGAAGCTTAATAACCAAGTTTTAGCTACTGACTAAGTTCTGTTACTCTAAAAATTAAATCCTTTTAGGGTTACACAGTGTTGATTATTTGTGACCTAACCCAATTGGATTCAACTTAATTAGATTAACCAAATGATAATTAAAAAATTTATAGTACAGAAGTGGCTACAATATTTATTTGAATGCCTAATTAATTCTGTTGCTTAATTAATTCTACAAAAATTAGGGGTGCTAGGCTACTGCAATACAAAGTTAACACAATTGGATTCATAATTTTTGGATTATTAGAGTATCAGAAAAAAAAACAAGTTTAGATAATTAATGTCCTGTACTATTTTAAATACCCAGCAATTAATATTAATCTAAACAGGGTGAAACTAGTTTAGTTGCACAAAGATTTTCATAAGCTATCCAGAGAATTTTGATTTGAATTATTTGGATGTGTAAATCTTGAGTTATTGATTTGCAAAGTTGACAGATGATTTTAAATTGCGCGCGCACGGATAAGTTTAAATATCTGACGAGCGGGCCCGCTCGTCAGTGACCTATCTACTGCGAAGCGGTACGCGCCCGTTGGATTGCAATCCAGCGGCGCACGATGGACGCTTTGACGACGACCTAATTCGAGCGGCACCGCCGCGCCCGCGACGGCGAGTCGGAAACCTACCTAGGGGGTACGGGAGGTGGCGGAGATGGTCGGGGTCGGCTGCGGAGGGTCGGGGAAGGTCTTGTGCGGTGAGGGCGACGTGGACCTAGCTTCCAAGATCTTAAAATCACCCAAAATTCTCAAAAACAAAAACAAATTGGAAGCTCAATATGATACATACAATCCAGTACTGAATTTCCTGCTTTCTCACCCGGAATGGACAAGTATAGTAGTGTGATACATTTTGACGGGCTGTGTGCTGGCCCACAAGCAGACAAAACAAAGCCCGTTGTTCTCCTTTGCAACCTACTCCTACTCACCTAGCAGGACACTCGCAGCGCACTCGCACTGGACACAGAGGACGTCTGAATCGGCGGCGGCGACTACCCTGTTCCGTACACATTCCCCATCCACCGGCAGCGGGGACTCCACTGCTCCGTCTCCACCTCCAAGCGTGAACTCGATGTGAGGTGCACCTAGTCCCTCTTCGGATCCTCCATGGAGCACTGCGACGGGGAGATCCCCGTCAAGCGACCCAAGCTCTCCGATGGCGGCAGCAGCGAGGACCGCCTCAGCGCCCTTCCCGACGACGTCCTCTTCCACATCCTCCGCAAGAACCGCGACGCCGCCGAGGCGGCGCGGACCAGCGTCCTCTCCAGTCGCTGGCGCCGCCTCTGGACGCTGCTCCCGCAGCTCTGGTTTGGCTCTTCCACTGATCCCCACGGCATCCGCGCCGCCCTCGAATCCCATGAAGCGCCGGTCCTACATCGCCTCGCCGTCAGTTTACAGGACCCCTCTCCCGAGTCCGTGGCGGTCTGGCTTCCAGTCGCCGCGCGCCGCCTCTCCGGCAAACTACTCCTCATCGACAAGGAGCGGCAGAACAAGATGGAGGAGGAGGCCCCGGAAGGCGGCGCCCTTGAGCTGCCCTGTTTCGAGAACGCCACTTCTATCCGCCTCGAACTGTATCTCGGCCTCGCAGTGCCACCATTGGGCGTATTTGCTAGTCTCACCAGTCTCTTTCTGGCTCACATCAAGCTACAAGGTTCTTGCATGCTCGGTGATGTTGTCTCCTCGCCACGCTGCCCGGCCTTACGGAAACTCAGGGTTTACAATGCCTGGGGTCTGGACAAAATTGCAATCCATTCGGATTCTCTCCTAGAAATTGAGCTAAAGTATCTGCATGACTTGCAGCAGCTCACTGTTATGGCACCGGCACTCAAACTGTTGACTGTGACGTCCTGCTTTGCTGAACGTTTGAGGTATAATCAACCAGTTGCAAACATCTCTGCCCTCTGCTGGTGTCGCTCTTTTGGAAGGATGCTTATGATCCAAGATTTATGAAGTTTGGCAAGATGGAAAATCTCAAGTGGTTGGCCACAAAAGGTTTTGTTGTATATGGGAAAGTTGGTTCTAACAGTAAATACAATAGCAATTGTACAGAGATTTTACGATGTCGGCACTGCATCAAGAATCTAAGAGTCACACTTTTCTTTCTATCGGTGAGTTCATTCGCATGTGATCTATGCCATCATCCAAGAAACTTGGTTTTCAAATTAAGGAATGTATCGCGGGCATACAAAATTCGCACTTGTTTTTCTTTGGTGAAGTCTCGAAACATGGATTAGCGCACCTAGTTGTTTATCCTTCCTAGTAGTTACCTTTCATCTGACATGGCATTATTTATTTTTGCATTGGAATAGTTAGCGTTACAGTTACAAACTGCGTACTACCACTTCACTAGTATATTCGTCGTTCAATGGGACACATAAGCTCGGACTTTCTCACATAAAAAACCTTTTCATGTGTTTTATTGAATTTTTGAATGAGATGTTCTTTTGTGCATTACTAACCATCATAAACATTCCTTTTTTGTGACTTCTAACGAATTTACAGAAGGACATTACTAACCGGGAGTACTTGATGGAAGACATTACAATGTTCCCGAAAGTTATAAACTTGACCCTGGATATATTGGCAAAGGGACATTCATGTGGACCCAGTTTGTACCATGTTCTTAGGATGTGTACTGGTGTGAGAAAGCTGTATCTTAAGCTTGTTGACGAAAGGGGTTCACCAGAGGTAATACTATCCTTTATTTTTTATATCTAATACCTTATTATGCATTTATATTTCGCATGCCTAGGCTTGAGCTGCTAGTTGCCCTACTCTAGGTGTTGGTTTGATGCTGAATGCATTTTTCCAAATTAAATCTGTGAAAATATGTCTTATGTATCTGCCAATGGCAATGCATGATGCATCTTAGTCGAAGTTGTCATAGTTTGGCAATGAGTTTCATTTTTGTAAAGATGTTAGTCATGAGAAAATTATCGGATATGATTTAGGATTTTGTTTTTAGTAATAAAAAGAATGCCTCCTTCGTTTTGTCGGCACTTTAAGATTGTTCTCAGCTAACCTCTCCCTCCCACTTTGCAAGGCAGTCAAGCAGTGATGTGAGTTGACTGTTTTTTGAAACAAACATAATGCCTCCTTCGTTAGAGGAGACAGCCCTCTAGAAAGGATCCAACAGGATCAAGCTTTGTGGCAGTTCCCATTAGTTATATGCTGCAGTGATGTGAGTTTACTGTGCCATTGCATGGCAGGGTCAATCTTAATAAAATAGCTAGGATTTAGGCGAAAATATATACAACTATTCTTCGGGCATGTGTTCTTAAAGGTAGTGTGAATAACAATGGCCTGAGTGGCATGTGTAATAAGCTACTGCTTAAGATACCGTCCAATACGTACGAGATGATGTATGACGTCTATAAGCCCAACTTGCGGAAGATCGAAGGAGGGAATAAAGCAACTAAACTCAGATTGTGCAAGCAAGCGTAGTCTTTCACGGTGCACTGCCATGGAGATCACTATCAAGCTAGGATAGATCCCATCTCGATTAGCTACAATTCAATTATTGTATCCTCGAGATAACAAAGAGAAAAATAGGACATAGGGCTATTACCCATCACGGTAGCCTGAATTTAGGTAATCGTGTCTCCGAAGTCCTCAAAGCGGTACCCCCCGTGTTGCGCGTCTAGAACCCAAATCAGTGTTATTCTTTGGTACATTTGTTGAAGACATCTTCTATATTCATGCAAGTCTTGAAATTTCTAGTTCCATCTTTCTTATTTTATTGCATTAAGACATACTGGTTAATTTTATTAAGCTGCTATGCACATTGTTTCAGGCACAAACATTGTGTCCATCAGGCTGTGTTTGTGATCAGCCACCAAACTGGAAAACTGATGAATTTGCGCTGAACCGCCTCCGAGAAGTAAGAATTCATAAACTGAGAGGAACTGAAAATGAAGCTGGCCTCGTGAAACGGTTATTTGCTTGGGCAACGGTGCTAGAAACCGTGACAGTAACTTTCGATTGCTCTGTAGCTGAAAGCAAGGCCAGGGAGTTCTGTCAGATGCTTCAAAGCTTCTCCAGGCCAGAAATATGTTTGAAGGGGCCACACTTTGCCTAATCTAGTCACAACCTATATGTGATGGTTCCTGGTGGTTGTTCTGTAGTTCCCAGCCTGGTGGTTGCAGTGTATGAACTCCGGATTCTGTTTCCAGATGCTACTCTCTACATATGGATGTCTAAGCTTTAGCGAACCTGTTAATAAGCTAAGTGTCGGTGGTGTAGTTCGGATGGGAACAGTGTGAGATCCACTATGTTCCAGGACGCACAATTTATGTAAACGGTGTGAGCTCCGGACTCTGTTTCCAGATGCTACAGAAAGTATCAGTTGCACTCTCTGCATATGGATGTCTAAGCTTTAGTAAACCTGTTTTATATACTACATCGCTGCCTCTGGAAGCCTTTACACTTGCACACTTGTAGGCCAATACACTAATGTGCAGGCTCCCCATTAGACCGGTCCAACAATATTTGGTTATGGGACAGAAGTGAAGCAGAGCTGGACTGCTCCTTCTGACGAGTTTCTGAAAATAAACTGCGACGGATCATTCCTACCAGACTTAAGGCAGGGTGGATGCGCATTTGTTGTGCAACTGACGCGCAGGGCGATGTGAGGTGCAGAAGCTACGCCTAGCAAAGCTTCTCTACCTCCGCCGCGAACAGCTCCATGGCCGGCCGCGGCAGCACGATCGGCACCGCCACCGCATCCTGCCCGTCCAGGTCCTTTACGGCGACCAAGAAGCCCACACCGAAGATAGTCTCAGCAGGGCCGCCGTACGCCGGCTCGCCCCACCCCAAGCCCACGCGGTTGAACCCGGCGTGCCGGTTGTCCGACACGACGAACATGTTGTTCTGCAGAGCCAAGCACGGCCGTCCGCGCAGCACCAGCACGTCGAGCGTGGAGCGCACGTAGTCGGCCGTCACTGTGGCCTTGGCCTCGCGCACCAGCGCCACCGCGTCGCCGATCGAGCCATCGCGCAGCGTCGCGGCGTCGGCCACCGCCGTCATGGGCACGCACGCGTTGCCGTAGTACCCGAGGGCAGGCTCAGCTCGGGGATGCCCCGGAAGTTGGCGATGAAGACCAGCTGCACGTCCTCGCCGCGAGGGAGCTCCAGCGCCTCGGTGCGGGCGCGCCAGAGGAAAGCCGTGAGCGCCTCGAAGGTGGTGGCCCTGTCGCGGTGGAGAGGGGAGAGGTGTTTTTTGATGGCTCCGATGTGGGCGGCAGTGAAAGTGAAGGAACGCATGACCATGTCGTCGCCGGCCGGCGGTGGCGGTGGTGGGCCAGGCGGCGGAAGTACGTCGTCGAACTCTCGGTGCGGGAAGGATGGCATCGGTGGGCTGCGCGCCTCGAGGAGCTCGCGGGACCAAACGGGCAGCACGGTTGGCACCGGGAGGCCACGGGCATGCTCCGCGACGGCGTTCAAGAATTGGGCGATGCCGATGGCGTCGCAGATGGTGTGGTTGAGACGGAGCGCGAGGACGAAGCCACCGCACAGCAGCCGAGTCACCTGGTGACCATGTGCATATATTAGAACACACTCATGCACATGTTGCAAGCTAACCTGCACGTATTTATACCTGGAGGAGCAGCAATGGGCCGTCGAGCATGCCGCTCGAGCCCTCTACATCGAAGAGCAGCTGGTTCATGCACGGGAACGGCGGCCTGAGCCCGGCGCCTCGCTCCAGCTCCGCAAGCCTCACGTCGGCGTCGGCCTCCACGAACAGCGCCCCCTCACCGGTGCAGTCCACCACCAGCTTCTTCCCCTCCACCTCCCTAAGCCGTCCGGCCAGCGGGTAGTAGTGCACCAGCGCCTCCGCGAGCGCACGCCGGACGATGACGGCCGGGTCACCCGCCGTGGCGTTGTCATCCGCCGGCACGCGGCCGCGGTAGACGAGGGCGAAGGAAACGTGCCGACGCAGCGCGCCCTGGTCGTCAATGTCGGACAGGCGCTTGGTGTCGCGGGGCGTCGGCGCGGCCGGGCCGACGAGCTCCGGGTCACCACGTCGCACCGTGAACGGCAGCGACATCGTCGCCATGCCGATGGTCGGGTTGGAAGCGATGCTACCGCGGGAGCTGTTCTCATCGGTAATATTACAAGAGTGGAGCTTGAATGGTTCGTGGCCGGAAAGTTCAGCGCCGGGGAAGTCTGGGCATGCCATGCTTGACATTTGGTGGAAGTTGGGAGATGCCAGGTGCGCTTGGCTACAGCTTAAATGGGAAAAGATGAAGATGCCTGACTGAGACATTTTCGTTTCTAAGGTTATGCTGCATTTGTCTGGCGGACTAATTACCAAGGACTAAATGGCCAAGTTTGGACGGAATGGATCAACTGCTCCACGATCGCCATCGACTCTCGAATATCAATGAGAATGGTGATTACTTTGTTAGAACTCTTTTATATGACAAAAACAATGATCAAAGATGGAATTTGATTGTTGTGTATGGGGCGGCTCAATTAGATGGAAAGGCTGCTTTCTTAGCAGAGCTTTCCAGTGTGTGCCATCATAGTTTATATCCTCTGCTTGTAGGTGGAGATTTTAATATTATTAGGAAAGAAGAGGGGAAAAAATAAAACCGGAGGTTATAATAAATGGAGCTTCCACTTTAATGTTATTATCGAACAATGTGGATTGCGTGAATTGTTTCTTAATGGAAGACAATACACATGGTCTAATAATCATGAGGAGCCTACTTTTGAAAAATTAGATAGGCTACTTATGAGCCCGGATTGGGAGGATATATATCTTTATCTGTGGTGACTGCTTTAGATAGAATTCATTCTTTATCGGACCATGTTCCATTGCTTCTGAACACTCGAATCCGTTTGAAGAAGGATCCTATTTTCAGATTTCAAACGAGATGGTTTGAAAGACATGGAGTGAGAGAGATCATTTTAGATATCTGGAACTCGGCTCCTGCTCATTTATCCAACTTGGATAAATGGCAGTGGAGATTCAGAAGATTAAGAAAGCATCTGAAAGGATGGAACCTTAATGTAGATGCTGAATACAAGAAAATAAAGGGAGCATGAATTGAAAGTGATAAGATCATGTCATGCACATAATAGGGATATTTTACTGTACATCATAATACTTATTTTAGTGTGTACTATTAAACCAATCCTATGGTTAATACTGATTGGGCCGGATGAGATCCGGCATCGATCTCTCGTGACCGCGGCAGTACTTAAGGAGGAGTTTCGCTCCCTGTTCCTCGTCGTCGACTACAATGACTACGGCGAGAACGAGTGAGGTCGCCGCCTCCTAAATAGCCTAGGTGATGTATCAAGATGACCACCCTTTATTTAGGGCCCGAAATATCTAGAACTATGTTTAAAGATTTTTTGTAACCTCTTTTGTCATATCTACGTCCTGAATTATCTGTGCTGATGTATGAACTATCCAGGTTTCGGTTACCTGTCGGTAACCGGATTTACCGGCCACCCCCGATAATTGTGTATACTGGGAGAAAAATCCTGGAATATTCAAATTTGGACCGAATTCGTGCTCCTAAAATTTAAATTTGAAAAAAAATTGACGTTTTATGTTTGAATCCTTTCCTGCCTGAAATTTAGGCCGGTAACACCTAGAGTTTCCTAATAGTTGTAACGCAAAATTTAATTATTGCCTGGGCACTGTCTTGTCTTACGCGGTGCTCACCTTTCACGTCCGTCCGATCAACGATCACACGGCTCACTCGCTGCGGGGCAGGTAGGACCACGTGACACACACAATCCCCAATCCTCTTCATCTCTCCCGGGCACACACACAGGAGACGGGAGGGATGGCTGCCGACGGCCCCCACGCGATCCGCCGTGCCCTGGAGAAGGCATGCGCCAGCCCCGGCCGCCGCGCCCTGCCCTCCGCCTTCTTCCCGGCCTCCGACGCCGAGGCCGCCGCCTTGATCAGTGGGTGGTCCTCGCCTCCCTCCGCCTCCATGCCCACCCTTGAAGACATGCCGCCGAAGACCTCCTTCCGCGTTCGGGTCGACCTCGGGCCCTGGCCCGCCCTCGTATGGTGCTGGTGTCTAACCTCCGGCGCAGTATGGTTCGTGCTCCAGAAAGTCGTCGTGGGCGCCATCTTCGCCCTTCCGTCGCGGGCGCAGCCGCAGATTAGACAGTAAGCATTTGTTTTGCTTCAACAGGATGCATTTTCATGATTAAAATGTGCAAGGGATTGCTCATACGGATGTAGTATTGTACTCATAGGATGTATTTTTATGCTCTGAAGTTCTGGTCAGATTAGACACTAGGGATTTCTGATATTTTTTCGCATCAACAAGATGGAGTTTAAAGATTAAAATTTGCGAAATGGATGTAGTCGTTTCTATCAGGATGTAGTTATTGCCCAAATTTTACACCCTGATTATGCTCGCGTGAATATAACTTCAAGAATTTTGTACTTGCACATGCACTCATGCGTCTCACGACTCAGCTTTTTGCCCTACCAGTACCAGACTGTGAGCTCTAAGCCTCTAATACATGATGCAGAATCCATGGTTGCTTCGCACGTCCGTGGGGCAACGGTACCGGCGGGTGTGGGAGCCTGGGAAGCGGAGCTGGTTATCGGCTGCAAGGCTTCACAAGGGTTCTGCTAGGTGAGATCTCAGTCTGTTGTCCTTATTTTCGTTCAGGTAGGGTTCCCGATTGATTTTGGCAGTTCGGTTTGCTTCGATGGCAGTGAGTCCCCTGCGGCCTCCTATGTGTGTTTTTCGCTGGGAGATTTTGCATCTATAGAACACTAAAATCTCGATGTAATCGGATGTTTCTGTCATTTGATCTAGGTTGATTTTGGAAGGGAATCTGAAATTGTAGCTTGAGCAATTCGTTAGTACAACTACAGAGGGACAAGTTCGTCCACAGATCAAGGTGAGAGGACTTTCTATTTGGGCCATATTAATATCTGTCTGTGTTTAGGTTACGTTTTGGTCAGTTCAGCGTGTTTGTGTTCGTGAGTACAACTATTGAGGGACAGGGATGTAACTAGACTTGTGTGTGTTCTTAAGCATGTATCATGGTATTAATCATCGTGGCTAACTGGCTATGCTTTTATGTACATTTTTTTTGGCACACAAGATGTAGCTTTTTAAATATTTTTTGGAAACTGCAATTTTAAGGATGTAGCTTCTGTAGGATGAAACTTTAATATTCAGGGGTGACTTTGGGATGCACAAAAAATGTTCTATATGAAATTCATTAGGTTATGATGTAACTTATTCTGGAAACTGCAATTTCATGGATGAAACTTTAATATTCAGGGTGTAGTTTACAGCGTTTGGGATCCAAAATAATTTAGTTCATGAAATTCACTAGTTTACGGTGTAACCAACTAACCATTATTAAGTCTTTCCCTCTTATGATGTACTTTTTAATATTCAAGATGTAATAATTTTTATGCAAACTGTATCTGTCATTGCATAATTTATGATGTAATTCACAACATTGTTTATTGGCATTTTGGATTAAAAATACGATGTAAATATGAAAAATTCTACTTATTAGGATGTAGTTTTAATATACATACAAACTAATGTGCAAAATTCTACTTACTAGGATGTAAATAGTTTGCAAAATTCTAATTATTAGGATGCAATTATACATGCAAACTGTTTCTACCAATATGTAGTTATTTAAACATGATGTAGTTTTTGACTTCTCATTCATGATGTAGTTCTTTTTTCAGTTTTAAAAGGATGTAGTTTCATTTTCTTATTTATTTTCATGTGAGAATATGTCATCATGTAGTTCTGATGGATGTAATAACTTAGTTCTGATAGATGTTCTTATAGTTCACCATGGATAAACATGTTCATGGTTTCTTCATAGTCTATTTTGGTACTTCTATTTTTGCACTGGAGTAAGTTCTTAATGTTACATATACTGGAGGCAAAAAAATTTCTTTCTACTTCAAAAGTTAATAAGATCTAGCCACTGGGGCACAAATCGTAAGAACTTACTTTTATAGGATGTACTTTGTGCAAAAACTTGATAAAATCATTTTTGTCTATGGGGATACCTCTGTGTGACCTGAGTATCTCTCGAACGATATTATTTTAATCGTTTCATGTGTATGCTCTACAAACATAGTTACATGCCATTTAACCGCTTTTCTCTCAACCCTGAGATGGCCCTGGAGTCCGTCTTCTTAGTTATGATGCGGCTCCTTTGCCTTACAGCTGGCGCTTCCTGCTTATTTATATCCTCATTCTTGCCACTCTTGTTTCAAACAAAGATGTATTTCTCCTTTTGCTTGTCCAAGGTATAATTCCAGGAGGTGCTGGTCTTAATGGAAAACCCATATGTTTTGCATATTTGTTGTAGTGTAATTTTGCTGCTTCCCAGAAATCAAAAATCATGCCAGGGTAGTGGGTCTTGGGTGGATTCTGATTGCTTTGTGTAGACTGAACCTCGTCATCGCTAGCAGATTCTTCACTAGAAAGTCTTTGGCTTGTCCCATCCCCTGTGTCAGCAGATGGAAGGGTGCTACTGTTTGGATGACTAGTAGCGGGCTTATTTTCACTGTCAACATCACCAGGCTCGTTGTGGTTCATCCAATGGCACTTCAACTTATTGTATCTGGCCTGTAACTGCTGCTCCAAGTTCTTGCATTTCCACATCTGGTTCTCCTTGTTGATTTGGCATTTCCACATCTGGTTCTCCTTGTTCATTTCGCATTTCCACATCTGTTTCTGCGGGTTGATTCAGGTCTAAAACTACAACTCTAACAAGACCATACATATCTGCAATAAAAAAAGTTCTTTATGTCAGTACACACTTTTTTTTTTGCTACATTCACAATGCATACATGTTTGTTATCATACAACATCACATCTAACTGAATTATTTCTCTCTTTATGTAGTTTTACATAAAGACACACAGCGCAAGGTATAAAGGGAACACATCAATTCTGCTCAAGACTTGTACTTTGTCACCTACAAAACATCTGCATAATATCGTTGTGGTAGCTGTGACAATGTTTCCGCTTAAAAAAACCGAAACAATGTTTGTATTTAGACTTCCAATTTTGCCGCAGGAGCAAGATAATGAACAAGTTTCTTACATTCCTTGTCTCTGCTGTACTTTTCAAGTTGAATTTTTTTCTTCGTGCCCCTAAATTACATCCCAGATAATATGCATATTACCAATGCTGTGTTGGTACTAGGATGTACATCATCTTTATGGACCTGATTCGCAGGAAAAATGTGTCAGCAACTAACCTGTATCAGTTCATTACCCAGCTACCTGTAGTTGTTCAATTCAGGGTGAAAACTACATTTTCTTTCAAGAATACCTGGAGTTTCTGCTTCAGGCTTAGTTGTAGGGACGGGGGATGTAGACTGCAAGCTATTTCCGACAGTTCAAACTTCAAACTAAGCTGATCTCGGGAGGGAGAATGTAATTTGCATGCTAGTAGTACTATTTTAGATCTGGGAGTCACATGGATGCATAAGAAGTTACAGGGAGGAGTGGGAGATTATTCAGTACCTGCTGGGGAGAGGAGGAGAAGCAGCAGCTCCTAATTGATCTTCCTTTATGAGCAGTTATTTTCTACTATGTTATTCTGGTGTTTTTTATGTAAGAAACTGCAGCCACCAGGTGTAGGCAATGGAGTTCTTCTTGTGCGGCCTCTGCAAAGGCAGCGGGGTGGGGACAGGGGCTAGAGACGTAGCGGTTTTGGAGGACGCGGGTGTCTTTTTTGCTTCAAGCCAATTTAGACTCCCGTGCTATGCGACCAGCGTGCCAAAAACCAGAAAGGGAAAGGTCCAGGGCACCTTTTCCGTTTCAGGTGCTTGTCTGATTCCGACAGGGGGAGCACTGCGGAGCGCAAAACAGTGCCCGCGCACTCCCTAGCCACGTCCTAGTTGTAAATCTACATTTGAGAGAGCTAAAAATGACACGACATGTCGGAAGGGGAGCGTAATCACAAGTGTGCCGGTCGGTTAGATGGTAATGCAGCCCAACTGCCCAATCGGGGTTAGCGGCTATTCGTGCCCTGCTGGCTCCTTTATGATTTGTTTAGTTTTTTTAGAAAATTAGTAGAAATAACCCTCATAAAAATTGGGTGAGTATTTGTTTGGTACTATGTTTCTTCTAGAGATTTAGTAGGCATAATCCTCACAGCAATTGGGTGAAAACCCACCTTCACCCAATCTCATCAAATATACATTATATTCCCAATGCACATCACATCTCCATTTTATTCCAAATGCACTCTAGAGGGTTTAAGTCTTTTAGAGTATTGCCCACTGAGTAAAATACACTAAGATGTGGAGATTTTTTTGGGGGGGGGGGGGGGGGATAAGGATAAAATCGATAACATTAAAACCAAACATGCTTTTGGTAATAGGTGATGATTTGAGATTAGACAGGAATAATCTCCACCAATTACAAAAAAAATACACTAGTTCCAAATAAGGCATCAGTGGACCAGCCGGCTAATCAGCTTCTTTCGGGATTATCTCAAGAATAATGTAAGCATGTTCAAAAGGGTAGCATAATCGAGTAGCTAGAGAACGCACACAGCACGGCAGTTCAACGGTCAAGATTCTTCGCTCCTCCTCCGGTATTTTAGGATCTTTACGCGCACGCACAGTTGAGAGTTTAGGGCATCTCTAACCGATCCCCTAAAATCGGTTAGAGGAGTAAAAATAGGCAGCGGCGGCACCTAACCGATCCCCAAAACGGTTAGAGGAGGGAATTTTTACTCATCGGAGGAGTAAAAGTGGCGGCCGACTCCTAAATTTACTCCTCCGAGGCCAGTTCCGAGAAAACCTCCCGCCGCTCGACCCGCCGCACCTATTCCCGCCGGCGTCGCCGCCGGCGACCCCCATACCCCGCCGCCCCCACCCCGGTCCCTCCGCCGCCCTCCGGCCCACCTCTCCCTCGCTCGCCGCCTCTCGCCGTCGCCGGAATCGACGGGGCGAGCTCGTTTTCGCCGGCCGCCGGCCCGATTTGGAGGAAATCGGGCTCCGTCGCCGTCGATTCGCCGCAACCCGGAGCCGGCGTGGCCTCTGGTGACCACGGCGTGGCGTGGTCGGCCACCACCGATGTCGCGACGTGGCTCGCCCCCTCCTCCTAGCCCACCACAGATCCCGCGCGACCGGCGGTTGCCCCCGCCTCCCCCGCCGCCCACGACGGGTTTCGTCTGCGCGCGGGACCTCTGGCCGGAGTTGGAGAATGCAGGGCCAGCGTCCGTCGATGCTGCTGCCGGAGATGGATCGCCGGCACCGCCGGCCGCAACCAACACAAGGTGAATTATTTCCCTCTTTTTCGTCATGTAAAATTGGAGCACAAGAAGCCGTGGCTTATTTGATTTTTGTTACAAATGAAGTACAAGGAATTCTACATGGACCGAGAATGAAGACAATGAGTTGTATTTTGCATGGCACCATCAAACTCTTGTAGATGACGCACTATACGAAGCGAGTGGTGTTCGTCTGCCTTTCCAAAAAATTTGGGAGAAAATTCATAAGAATTTCAATGAAAAGACAACCGGAGATGGTAGATCGCTTTCATCGATGTTAAATAGATGGCACATTCTTGTTATGCGTTCTAATGCATAATAAGAACACTTTGGTTTGTGCCGGATTCTATCGGGTTGTATCGATATCTATGGGGAGAAGTATGTACTCTCTATGTATCAATTGTATCGAGTTGTATCGGTATCTATTTTGGTGTATCGGGTTGTATCGGTATCAAAACCTATGATACTATATGTGTTTGTATCAACCTATTTGTATTGCAAATGATGAAAAATAATTTTACTCCTCTAAAAATAGGGGTTCGGTTAGGTGCCGACCACATTTAGAGGAGTACTTTTACTCCTCTAAAGTTTACTCCTCCGTTTATTCCTCTAACCGATTGGGGATCGGTTAGAGATGCCCTTATAGACAGGAGATTTAGCGCCTGAAATCCTCCTGTTTCACGCACACCTGAACAAGAAAGCTCCCTAAGAAACTGCCTGACCCGAATAACAAGCCACTGCAGCATGCACGCACTCACGAGTCAAAACAGTCAATTCCATTGGACTATGACTAGTATAATTGAATCTGGATTATTTTGAAGGACCGGACCAAAACAGAATTGAACTCACGAATCCCTACATTTCATTATGTTTGGTTGCTTAAAGATTGGTGCTAGCATTATACAGAAATTAACATAAATCCAATTTGTACAAAGAGGTCCTACAAATCTTTGTAGCAAACAACTTACATTTCATAGCATCTCTTATCTTGAACATTTGTTTTTTTAATTACCTTCCAATCTAGAATCCACCATTCCGAATATTTTAGATCTTGAGAAGGAAACGACCGGGTTCGAAACGAAAATATATTAATCATATATGGAAGCTATTTCATACCAGAATTAAATCCATTCATAGACTATGACCCCCTCTTCCTCTGGCAGGACGCCGCGACGAAGATGCTGGAGTGGTACACAGCGCTGCGCGTGGACGACATAGTGCATCGCGGGCTGGTGAACGAGGCTTGCGCTGAGTTAGACGTCGGGAATGCATACTAGAACAAGTTGAGCGCGAGTACCTCCTGCTGCTAGAACAAGTTGAGCGCGAGGGCACGGTGGGAGATCACGTCAAGCTCGTGGCAATGTTCGATTGCGCCTTGTACGAGATCAAGGCCAACACCTTTGCCAAGATCAAGCACCTCAGCATGGTGGAAGTCTAGACGTGCGTTGGCCGACGCCACCGTCGTGTTCCCGTCCATGGCCGAGGGGCTAGGAAAGGAGGCATGGGAGTCGGTCATGTGGGAGTCATGGGATGTAGCGCCCCGACCCGACTGCTATACAGTGATACTGTGTCTCCGGTTATCCGACACCACCAGACACACTATCAAAGCATAATAGAGAGATCAAGACTTGTGGAACAACTGGCACTTCACAGACTCTACGACACAAATCATTATAGTTCAACTCTTATAATAGAGAAAGATAGCAAATGACAACCAGAGGTCACAGACCCAACATTACAACAAGCGGAAGCAAATTAAGTTGTTCTAAACAACAAGATCCAAATATGGCCTAAGAGGCCTACAGATAAACATCCAGCGCCAGCTGTTCCGGGATGTCCCAAGCTGCCACCTGGGAACCCCAGACTACTCGTCGACGTCCACAACGAACCCACCTTCGAGGTCAGTGAAGTCGTCCTCTGAAACAAAACAAACGACGTTGAGTTCGACGAACTCGCAAGATTATATATAGAGCTTTAGCTCGATGAGGCTTTCAAAGTTATATGGCTGTTTTGCATAAAGCTGATTTTATTTATGAAAACATAACTCAATGGCATCGACTAATCAGAATATTTTCAAAAGAGGTAAGGAGTAACTCTTTCTTTCATCACCTTACTCATCATTAACCATCATCAACCATTGTACCTGTTCATCAAAGGTACCTCCCCGAATCACCCTCGAGGAAGCTCACTTCGCAATCTTGGAGTGGTACCTTTAGTACCCAGTTTTTAATCATTCCGTTAAAGTTATTCTATGATCTCTGAATCCGTCACCAAGTCGTCCATAACAGCGGACACGGCTTTTCGAAAAGATTTATCCCTGCAGGGGTGTACAATGTGAAAGTCGCCAGGTTCCCAAGGGACCTCCCAGCTTCTTATCCATGCGTACCGTCCGGCCCATTGGCTAGCTCTTAGCTCTCTTCCGGGGAAAGCCGGCTGGGTGGGAGCGGTTACAACCTTTACCTCGCTTAAGACTAACCCAGGATCATCAGTGGCGGTAGGACAAGGGGTACCTCCAGCACCCTGTCCCGCGGCCACTTATTTTCCTGACACCACCGTCCTCATCTCAGTCTGGGCCACCATCTTCAACGCACGCGCAAATGGAAAGCCAAACTAGAGGACCCTCGGCTAGTCCGCCACAAGTTAGTCGGTCGACGAGGTTCCATATGCCCACGCATGGTTGCACGCTCAACTTGGCTCGTAGGCGAGAACTCGCACTTAGGCGGCGAGAACGAGACAACCCACCACATCCCATGTGGCCTCTCATCCCCACCTTTAAGCATTTTATTATCCGTCACCACAATTCTCCACCATCATTCTCATCTCATCGACTGTTTCCAACATGATGTAACCATCGCACCACTATGCCAGTACTAAGCATGGCTAAGCATCAACACAGCATAGTAGATATCTCGGGCCAACAATACAAACCTAAGGATATAGGAGGGAAACAGGTAAATGGCATAGGGAACTTAATGCATCTATAGGAGACTCTAATCCAAGTAAATTGACATTTGGAACCGCATGCAATATTATAGTGGAGAAAATACTTGCGGAAATTAGGATAAGATATGCTCAGAGGGGGGATTACGCTTGCCTGGATCAACGTGCTGGTAGTACGGATCGTCACGATACTGTGGGGCACTTCCACTCCTTGATCTACCGATGCACAAACAATACCGGAGAGGAACAATCAAAACCACAGATAACACCGGTGCAATGCGCATACACATGTTGACATGACATTTTAAATCCCCGGGAAGAGGATGATTCCACTATTCAAATTAAACGGAGTCCGGATGCTTAAAGGGGCGCATCTCGAATATACCGTGGAATTAGGTCATGGATCAACGTTACTTGTTGATTAAGGAAGATGGAACCCTATGTTGCACTTGGATATAAGATGTCATGATCAGATGATGCAATGCAGGGTATCGGTGATTTAATAAACATGATAACCATTTAAACGGTTGGTTCACACATTTCCGGACATTTGGGTATATCGAACGCATTTTACGATGCTCCGAAGAAAAAAAATACAAGTTATTACCTTTTAAATCCTCTTTTAAAATGTCCTCTACAACTTATGTTTAAACCACAATGCAATTCTTAGCCAAAAAAATAGAAGGAAAAAGAAGAAACAGCAATCTTTTTTGGTTGCTGGACTAAAATCGGAATATCCGAAATTTCCAGAATCGGAAATTCCGATCGGCTGTTCACTCGAGAAAACGACTAAGGAACGAAGGCTTCCTCGTACTGATACAAATCGGATAATCCGAAGTTTGTAGACATCGGAGAATCCGATCGCTGCGGGAAGCAAGAAAAATCGACTAAGGACTTAGTCCATTCCTGTACTGGCATTACCCGGATTATCCGGTTGTACCATTGTCGGAAATTCCGAGCGGCGCGGTTGCGCACGGCGGCGTGCTGCAGCTAGCGAACCACAGCGAGAGAGGGAGGGAGACGAGGGCCAGAGGTGCGTGGTGCTCACCCTCGACTCCTGGGGAAGGCGGCGCGGTTGGGGAAGCAACGACGGCGGCAATTTCGTCCGGCGTCGCGGCGGCGGGGTCGGCGGAAAACGAGCGGCGCGGTCGATTCGAAGCTTCTCCGGTCGATTCCTTCGACGGAGGAGGAGAGGACGTGGCGGCGGAGCGAACTGTGGTCTTCGATTCACCCGGAGAAACTCCACGCGACGGCGGCGAGCACGGACATGGCTCGGCGGAGTGGAGCTCGTGGAGGGGAAAAAGCAAGCGCGGGGCAGGTGGAGAGGGTAGGGTATGAGGAGCAGGGCACCCTCGTGGTGCTTCTTCTCCTCCCAGCGCGGCAGGCGGGCGGGGGCCCCGTGGGCCAGCGGCGGACTCGGCGGCCATGCCGCGCCACTGTGGCGACAGGAGGAAGAGGACGACAAAACTACAAAAACCCCCCTGCACGTTTTGATTTAATCACGGATTGGTCCTTTTCTGAACTAATTTTGAAACCTTTTAAAACCAGCACTGTATTTGATTTAATTAGAGCACTTAAACACTTTCAAAAATTATGAAATAGATTGTGTGGCCTTTTCATCTCATGTGGAAGCTCCACAAAAATTGGCGCCCCAAAATAAAATGTTTTGGACAACATTTGTTTAGAGAGGGTGGAAAATGGCATTTTGCTAATTTTCAAAATGTTGCTCCTTTAACAATTTGGAGCAAGTGCCAAATATCATTTTAGAGCTCTTGGAACCTCCTTGACAAATATGAGAAGTCAAAGTAATTTTAGTTTGCAAGATTGAGTGCCTTCGTTGTTTTGAAATTGGTTGAATCAAAATTTAGCATTTTGTTTGAAGTGGTGCCAAACCACAACAATTCCCTAGCAACAGCCACAATTCCCTAGCAACAATTCCCTAGTGACAACAACATGATGCATGATGCCATGATGCAATGAACACAAAAGTGGAAAAATTACACAGGTTTTTAGTTGCTTAAACTCCGGGCTGTTACAATTCTACCCCCCTTACAGGAATCTCGTCCCGAGATTCTAAGGTTGCGGAAAGAAGTCGGGATACTCCTCACGAAGACTAGACTCTCTCTCCCAAGTTGCTTCTTCCTCGGAATGGTGAGACCACTGAACTTTGAGGAACTTGGTAGTCTTGTTGCGGGTCTTTCTTTCGGCTTCATCCAGGACACGGATGGGATGCTCGCGATAAGTGAGGTCTTCCTGGAGATCTAGCTCTTCATGATTGACCCCATGGATAGGATCCTTGAAACACCGGCGAAGTTGAGAGACATGAAACACGTCATGTACATTTGGGAATTGACCGGTAACTCCAATTGATAAGACAAATCTCCTCGCTTGCCCAGAACGGTGAAAGGGCCAACATAACGAGGTGCCAATTTCCCTTTGATTCCGAAGCGGCGAACGCCACGAAGGGGAGAGACGCGGAGATAAGCTTTATCACCAATTTCATAGTGAATTTCCTGATGGTGCTTATCATAGTAGCTCTTTTGCCTAGACTGAGCAATCTTCAGATTCTCCCTTATAATTCTAACCTTCTCCTCCGCTTCATTTATCACATCCGGACCAAAGAATGCCCTCTCTCCGGTCTCGGACCAATTTAGAGGAGTACGGCATTTTCTTCCATAGAGAACCTCAAATAGAGCCATGCCCAGACTAGCTTGATAGCTATTGTTGTAGGAGAACTCCGCGAAAGGAAGGTACTTTTCCCAACCCTTGCCAAAAGAGATTACACATGCCCGAAGCATGTCTTCCAGAACTTGGTTCACTCTTTCGGTCTGTCCATCAGTCTGAGGATGGAACGCGGTGCTGAAGTTGAGACGAGTGCCCATAGCAGCTTGGAAACTAGCCCAGAACTTAGAGGTGAAAAGGCTTCCACGATCAGAAATTATTTTCTTGGGAATACCGTGAAGTACAACGATCCGAGAAACATACAGGTCTGCCAACCTGGCAGCTGTAATGTCAACACGAACGGGGAGGAAGTGAGCCACTTTTGATAGTCGATCAATGATGACCCAAATGGCATCATTCCCCTTTGGAGACTTCGGCAGACCAGTAATGAAGTCCATACCAATTTCATCCCATTTCCACTCGGGAGTAGTAATAGGGCGAAGAGTGCCGGCAGGCCTTTGATGTTCAGCCTTTACCCGTCGACAGGTGTCGCATTCCGCAACATACCTAGCAATTTCCCGTTTCATCCGGGTCCACCAGAATTGTGGTCGAAGGTCTTGGTACATTTTGGTACTGCCGGGATGAATAGAGAGAGGTGATTCATGAGCTTCTTGGAGAATGAGCTCCCTCAAATTTCTGTTCTTTGGCACTACCAAGCGGTCACCAAAATAAACAACCCCGGATTCATCTTCCGAGAAACATTTGGCCTTGCCACTAGCAATGTTCTTCTTGATATTCAGGATACCCTCATCCAGCTTCTGAGCATCCTTAATCTGGTCTACAAGAGTAGCTTTGATCTCCAGATTTGCAAGGTAGCCGGAGGGAACCATTTCTAAGTTCAAACGAGAGAACTCTTCATGAAGAGCGGGTTGAGCCTTTCAATCATCAGATTGTTGCAATAGGACTTCCGACTTAGCGCGTCAGCCACGACGTTTGCCTTGCCGGGTTGATAGTTCAGACTCACATTGTAGTCCGTGATTAACTCCAACCAACGCCTTTGCCTGAGATTTAAATCCGGCTGGGTGAAGAGGTACTTCAGACTCTTGTGATCCGAGAAGATCTCGCAACGGTTACCAAACAGGTATGGTCTCCATTGCTTCAAAGCATAAACCACAGCGGCAAGTTCTAGATCATGAGTTGGGTAGTTGTGCTCATGCGGCTTAAGTTGGCGAGAAGCATATGCCACCACATGGCCATCTTGCATTAATACACAACCCAAGCCTTGCAGAGAGGCGTCACAGAAGACGACGAAATCCTTGCTTGTGTCCGGCAGGACAAGCACAGGAGCGGAGGTGAGTTTGGCTTTCAGTGTTTTGAAGCTCACTTCAGCTTCGGCCGACCATACAAACTTTTTATCCTTCTTGAGAAGGTCAGTAGGGCCTTGGCTATCTTGGAGAAACCTTCGATGAATCGGCGGTAGTAACCCGCCAATCCGAGAAAGCTTCGAATGTCCTTGACTGACATTGGAGTTTTCCAATCCAGAATGGACTGAATCTTGTCAGGAATGACTTCCACACCATTTGCGGATATTACATGACCAAGGAAGACAAGTTTATCCAACCAAAACTCACACTTGGAGAACTTGGCATAAAGACGGTGTTCACGAAGCCGTGTCAGAACCAACCGAAGGTGTTCATCATGCTCTTCGTCGGTTTTAGAATAGATAAGGATGTCATCAATCTAAATGACGACAAACTTGTCAAGATAATCCATGAAGATGGAGTTCATGAGCCTCATGAAAGTAGCGGGGCATTTGTGAGACCAAAGGACATGACGGTATACTCATATGAGCCATAACGAGTAACAAATGCCGTCTTTGGAATATCCTCCTTTCTGATCTTAATCTAATGGTATTCTGACCTCAGATCCATCTTGGAGAATACCGTTGCACCAGCTAACTGATCCAACAGATCATTGATGCGAGGAATAGGATACTTGTTCTTGATTGTCACCGCATTCAACGGTCGATAGTCCGAGACTAGACGAGGCACGGTAGAATCCCTCTTCTTGACAAAGAGTACCGGCAACCCCAAGGTGAACTGCTAGGCTGGATGAAATCCTTCGCTAACAGCAGATCAATTTGCTCTTTCAACAGGCCAACTCTTCCACCGGCATACGGTAGGGCTTCTTGGAAATCGGAGCGGTACCGGGAAGTAGATCTATGACAAACTCCACACTTCGGTCAGGAGGCATGCCAGGCAATTCTTCCGGGAACACATCCGGGAAGTCACACACCACGTGTATGTCCTGGATTTTAGGAGGAGATTCGCCTTCCATAAAGCAAAGGAGAATCTCAGCTGAGTTGGGTATGACTGAAGATGGAGGTCTTGACAGTGCAGACCAATACTTCACACTTTCACCAGAGGAATTGGTCACGGTGACGGTCTTGGCAGCACAGTCGAGATTAGCCCGGTATTTAGCTAGCCAGTTCATGCCCAATATGACATCAATGCCATTTGACCTCAGAGCTACCAAAGCGAAAGGAAAAGAGTAGTAACCGATAGTAATCTGAACCTCAGGAGTAACCCCATCGGTTTGTCATTTGGAGCCAGGGTGGAGATCTCCAAGGGACGGCTCATTTTCTCGAACGGTATTTTGTGGTCTTTTGCAAAAGCTATGGATATGAATGAATGCGATGCTCCAGAATCAAACAAAACTGTAGCACGATTGTTGTTGATTCGAAGCTCACCCATAAGAACGCCGGGGTCATCTTCAGCTTCTTCAATAGAAACGTGGTTTAGGCGACCACGCACAATAGGTCCAGCCTTGCCAGTTGGAGTGGCAGGGGCTCGTGCAGGAGTTATCGCGAGAGGTGCCTTCTGGGGGCACTCCCTGGAGTAGTGGCCAGCCTGGCCACAGGTGTAGCAAGTGACTCCAGGTGGAGCAGGTAGCATAGGACGGTACCCACTCCCGCCTACCCCAAGTGTCGAAGTAGTGGGGCGCGGAGGAGGTGGCCTGTATCCCGCGGCTCCTGGCATGAATGCAGCACGAGGTACGGCGCTGTAGGGGACAAACACCCTGCGCTTCTTGCTCTCAGAACCCGAGGAACTCTGGTGGTCCCCGTGTGCGGGCCTCTTGGAAGCCTCAAGTTCCTTTCTTCCTTGCTCAAGGGTGAAAGCCTGGTTGAACAGCTCCTGATAGGTCTGGAACCTGAAGGGCAAGAGCTCATAGCGGAGCTGCGGAGTCAGACCCTTGCGGAACAGCTCTTGCTTGTCAGCATCATTTGTCACGTCCCTTGGGGCGTAACGAGAGAGGTGGTTGAACTCACGACCATAAGTGCGGAGGTCCATCCTTCCCTGTTGCAAGTCCAGGAACTCCCTCCTCTTCAAGTCCATGATCGGCTGGGGAATGTACTCCGCACGGAAAGCAGTGCGAAAATCCGCCCAGGTGAAGACATGGTTGGCTGGAAACAAAGCCACATGGCTCTCCCACCAACAGCCAGCAGCACCAACCAGAAGGTAGGTGGCAAAGTTGACTTGCTCCGCCAATGGGACATGAAGCGCGGAGAACTTGCGCTCCAAAGCACGAAGCCAATCATCAGCTTCCAGTGGCTCCTTAGCCTCAGCGAAAGTGGGTGGCTAGGATTGCAGGAACTCAGTGAGAGTGTTGCACTCGTTCCTCCGTGCATTCTGCTGCACCAACTGTTCCAGCAAGCGCTCATTGCGCCCACGGTTCTCCTCAATGGCCATCAAGACCTCAGCCATCGAAGACAACCCACCACATCCCATGTGGCCTCTCATCCCCACTGATGGGGGGATGATAACCCGGTAGGCCCATGAAGAGGGAAGCATGACCCGCCAGGCAGGAGGCCCGGCCAGGCCAGCTAACCATCAGCATGGGCCGGGTTATGTTGCTGGGCCAGAGGCTTTGGCGGTAACCCGGTTCAGGAAGGGAAGTTTCTAGAAGACCAGAGGCGGTTCGTGACTTGGAGGATACGAAGGCTAGAAGAGCTAGAATAGGATTCCGAGTCTGGGTAGAGCCCGGGTTCGTATTGTAAAGTGCCAGGAGACCCGGTAGTCTATATAACCGGTTCCTGAGCCCTAGTTGAGGGAGAACTTTACGATCCAAGCTTAGGCGAGAGAACCACCGAGAGAAACACCACAACCTTGTAACCTAGATCGAGATCCGGCTCTGTTGTCGTAGCCGGGTTATCGAGATCGAGATCAATAACAAGATAGCAGGAAGTAGGTCTTTATCTCCAATGGAGAGGCCGAACCTGGGTAAACCTTTTGTCCCTGCAATGCTAAACAATCTCCCAGACGCTAGTGTCGCCTTGCCCATCAACTCAAGCTACCCCAAAGTAGCATCTGCCGTGTTATCTACCCCACGACAGTTGGCGCCGTCTGTGGGAATCGCGTCCAAAGGTGTCACCATCATGGGAGAAGCAAAGCAAGGAGTAGAGAACTATGTTTTCGGCGAGATCACCCTCAATTCACAAGGAGAGCCCATCGTTGATGATTTTGGCTGGGGGCCGGAATCAGATCTACTTGAATCAGGTGATGTTATTCCAATTGGCAAGTTTAACGTTTTTGTTGGTATGATTGCAACTAGATCTGCTAGTGATGGAGACTATGAATCTGTGTCAGGAGCTGCCACAATTGTTCAATCTGATGGAGAAGAATCAGTTGGTACGGCTGAAGATGAGCTGCCCCTGGACGTGCACGAGGAGAGATCGGGAAACCCGGCTCCAGTCCCGGGTGATGTGGGGACTATGCAGATTCAGAATCGATCCTGCCCTTGTTCGAAGGCCGGTTCGGATATGGAGTAGAAGAAGAGGACGAAGAGGAGCAAGAGTCCGTTCCAAGCCCGGTTAGGAGGGTGGCGGTTTACACTGCTCCTTCGATCAACGCGGGGGCATCACCGTCAACGGTTGTGCCACCAGCTTTTACTCCGGGTCAGCAGCAGCAACAATTGCCACCAGTGTTGGAGCTGGCGGGCCAAAGGGTTGATGGAGACCCGGCTTCGGTATCAGAGGAAAGTGAAAACACGGCGCGTTACAGGAATAGCTTCGGTTTTCTCAATAACCGAGCTCAGGGTGAGGAAAGAAACAATGCAACTGGGGCCCGGGCCATGTTTAACAATGGCCTGGTCCTAGATCCAACCGCACTTACGAGGATTGTTACTCCAGAGAACGCAGCAGCAAGAGCTATAGAATTGGATACTGCACGCCGGGCCTTGGAGCAGGTACGCAGAGACACAATGGCAGAAAAAGAAGATATGGAGATTAGGCGAAAGCAATTAGAGGATGAGGAAAATCGTCTCAATGAGATGACCAGGGCGCACCGGAGGAGGCACCAGAGCCGGCTGGCCCCTGGAGAAAACGCCATAAACCCAGCAGTATTGTTTAGGACCCCAGAAGATCAACCAGTTGGTGTAACCCAGGTGGCTCCAGTTGTTAGAGCAAATATAGAACCAGACAGAGGAACAGGAGCAGCTGGGGTTGCAGTTGCAGCGGCGCCGGGTCTTCTCGCTGGGGGAGCCAGGGGAAATCCGGGTCTGCCGCCCAGGACACCAAGGTTTCATACGCCGGCGGGTCACTATTCCAATCCAGCAGATAACGTATACGCCGCAACTTTGGCACTAGATCGTATTCCATTAGGAGACTCGCCAGCAGAGGTTGAAGCTCGGCGTGCCATTGACATGTTACGCACTGCGGTTGCTCAGCAAGTTCAGTATTCAAAAGAGAAAAGTGCGCTTCACTCTACAACATATCGTAGCAAGAGTCGCCATGGGGGAAACCCGCCATTGGCCGGGTTTGCCGCGGCACAGCAAAACCCGCCCCAGCAGAACCAAAACCAGAATAATCAGCAGTATCAACCCGCCCCTGCAATTTCTGTGGCTCAGCAGATAGTCAATAGATCGCGGGCAGGAAGGAGTGCAGCTAATGCAAACCCGGCAGTACCAGCAGCTGGAGCACCACAAGGAGGACCGGGTCCCGTGCCAGCAGCATCTGCAAGCTCGCCGGGTAACATTAATCTTTTAGCAAGTTCTTCCACTTTGGCGGGTCCCAAGTGTCTTTCAGATGCCATTAGAGCAGAGCCTTTCCCTGAGAAGTTCAAGGAGCCAAGCAAGATTGCCAATTATGAGCCGAGCACAGACCCGGCGAGTTGGTTGAGCAGTTATGAGATGGCAATGTGTATACGCAATGCCACAGAGAACGTTTGTGCAAAGTATATGTATTTGATGATGAGTGATGGTGCAGCAAAGTTGTGGTTCAAGAATCTGCCAGAAAATCTATCAATTCTTGGGATGAGTGAAAACAATTTTCATCAAGCACTTTCAGGGCACGTGCAAGCGTTTATTTTCCATTGAAGATCTTGATCGTTGCGTACAGAGGAAGGGCGAGTCAGCTCGTCACTGGATGGGCCGGGTCACGGAGATCCTGCACTCTTCATCAGGTATCGAGCCCAAGGATGCAATTTCATCGATGGAGAAAACTTGCAAGTACGCTCCCTTGGTGCAGAAGCTGGGTCGCATGAAGGAAGGACACCGGGTTAAGCCCGTTACTATGGCAGAGTTGATGGATGCGTGCAACAGACATGCAGCCACGGACAAAACCCAGGATGATAGTGAGGAAGAAAAAGGGAAAGGTGCTGCGAACAATGGAGGAAAGAACAATGGCCCGGGAAACAATAACAACAGCAATCAGAACCAGCACAAGCGTGGGCATCAGGAAGGAAACTCAGAGCTAGTTGCAAATGCAAATGCCGGGTTTCAGAGGCAAAGGATGGATGGGAATTATCAGGAAAACAGAGGTTATCAGGAAAACAGAGGTTATCAGGAAAAAGAGGTTATCAGGGAAATAATGGGAGTTATGGTGGTGGAAATAGTTATCAAGGAACACGCCCAATGAGCACTGAAGAGGCCTTCAGGATGCCGTGTCCTCGTCATAGCAAGAACGGCAGACCTGCCAATCATTCATTGGCCCAGTGTGTGGATTTGAACAGGTGGAAAAACAATGAGATTCAAGAGCTCTGCAAGGAGCAAACAGGAGTGGAGGACCCGGCCCGAGTGCTAACCCGGCTGCGGGACCTCTAACTGGAGCAAACGCGGTACCAACTGGAAATACAGGACCCGGCCAAAATACAGGCAATCAGGGTGGATTCTCGAACCAGCCGAGGCAACTTGGCCAATATCATATATATACCAGTGGCACGACCAAGAGAGAAAGAAAGATAGTCAAAAGGGCAGTTAATTCAGTGGCTGTAGGGGTACCAAGGTATTTGAGATGGTCAGAGCATACTATTACTTGGAGCAGAGCAGATCACCCGGATGTGGTGGAGCACCCGGGTCTGCTTGCGTTAGTTGTGGCTCCTCAAGTTCATGGCTTTGAGTTAAAGAAGGTTTTGATGGACGGTGGCAGTAGCATTAACATCTTGTACTGGGAAACATTTATGCGTATGGGTCTGAAGGAGTCACAGTTGCAGAAAACATCAACAATATTTCATGGTATAGTTCCTGGGAAGTCTGCTACACCTGAGGGAAAAATTTCATTAGAGGTTGCTTTTGGCGAGTCTATCCATAACTTCAGATCAGAGTGGCTCACCTTTGAGGTGGTGAAATTTCCAAGTCCTTATCATGCGTTGTTTGGAAGGCCGGCCTTTGCCAAGTTCATGGCGAGGCCGTGTTATGTGTACTTGCAGTTGAAGATGCCGGGTCCCAAGGGGATCATCACTGTTCATGGTAACAGAGAAATTGCAGCAGAATGTGACGAGGGAGATGCAGCCCTGGCAGAGCGAACTTGTGCTAGAGAGGAGTTGAAAGCTTACAGGTCTAATCTTGACCCGCAGGATAACAAGGCGCTCAAAAAACCAACAACAGAAGATGACAGGGCAAAGTTTAAAGCAGCAAAGGATACTAAGATGGTGGATTTTGTGCCTGGGGATTCCTCCAAGCAGTTCGCCATAGGGACCAGCCTAACTGATAAATAGGAAAGCGCGCTCATCGAGTTCATCCGTGAGAATCGGGATGTTTTTGCGTGGACACCTAGTGACATGCCAGGCATTCCGACTGAACTCGCTGAGCACCGTTTACATGTTGATCCAAAGGCAAGGCCGGTGAAACAAGGTTTGAGAAAAATGAACGCAGAGAGAAGAAAAGCTATAGGAGAGGAGATAGCCCGGTTATTGGAAGCCGGCTTTATCATGGAGGTTTTCCACCCAGAGTGGTTGGCTAACCCGGTTTTGGTTCTGAAGAAAAATAACGAGTGGAGGATGTGTATTGATTTTACAAGTCTCAACAAGCATTGTCCAAAAGACCCGTTCGCACTGCCGCGCATCGACCAAATTGTTGACGCAGTGGCAGGCAGCGAGCTCTTGTGTTTTCTGGACGCATATTCAGGTTATCATCAGATCAAGCTTAACAGGCAGGATTGGGAAAAGACATCGTTCATCACCCCTTTGGTGCTTTTTGCTACAAACCATGACTTTTGGGTTGAAGAACGCAGGAGCAACTTATCAGAGGTGCATTCAAAATTGTTTTCATGATCAGATTGGGCGCAATGTGCATGCTTATGTGGATGATGTGGTGATCAAGTCAGAAAAAGCCGGGTCATTTATCAGCGACCTTACAGAAACATTCAAAAATTTGAGGAAGTACAAGATGAAGCTCAATCCTACAAAGTGCGTGTTTGGAGTTCCAGCGGGAAAATTGCTCGGTTTCATTGTGTCAGAGCGTGGAATTGAGGCAAACCCGGAAAAAATCAGAGCCATCCAAGTTTGAAAAAACCTGAGGAATTGGCAGATGTTCAGAAGTTGACAGGATGTGTGGCTGCGCTAAGCCGGTTTATATCCCGGCTCGGAGAAAAAGCAATACCTTTATACAAGTTACTGAAGAAAACAGACAATTTTGTGTGGAATCAGGAAGCAGACGAGGCATTTGAAGCTCTGAAGAAACAATTATCAAAAGCGCCAGTTCTGGCGGCCCCGGGTCCCAAGGAACCCATGCTGTTATACGTCGCTGCCGGGCCTCAAGCTGTGAGTGCTGTGGTGGTGGTCGAGCGTAAGGAGGAAGGCAAGGAAAACCCGGTTCAGAGGCCGGTTTATTATGTTAGTGAGGTGTTATCAGAAGCAAAGCAGCGCTATCCGCATTGGCAGAAGCTAGTATTTGGTGTTTTCATGGCAAGCAGAAAGTTGAAGCCATATTTTCAGGAGCATCCAATCACAGTGGTGAGTTCAATACCCTTAGCAGATATTATCAGGAATTCAGAAGCTACAGGAAGAATTGCCAAGTGGGCAATAGAGATGGGGCCTTACCACATTGACTATGTGCCTCGTACAGCTATCAAATCGCAGGCATTGGCGGATTTTCTTAATGATTGGACACAGTTGAGTGCACCACCTCTTGCGCCGGGTCTCAAACCTTGGGTTATGCACTTTGACGGGTCTAAGCAGCACAAGGTTCAGGAGCTGGAGTTGTGTTAACTTCTCCCAAGGGTGATAAGCTGAGCTATGTTTTGCAAATTCACTTTGATTGCTCTAACAATGTGGCGAATATGAGGCTTTGTTACATGGTTTGCGTATGGCAAAGGAGATGAGCATCAAGCATATTAATTGTTATGGGGATTCAGATCTAGTGGCACAGCAAGTTTCAGGAACATGGGATAGAAAAGATGCGACAATGGCGGCTTACAGGAGAGAGGTGGACAGGGTAGCCGGGTTTTTCTCAGGCTATCAGGTGGATCATATTGACCGCAGGAAAAATGATGCTGCAGATGCTTTGTCAAGACTCGGCTCACGCAGAGAGCCGGTTCCACCTAACGTTTTCTTGGACGAGCTATGGACTCCATCAGTTAAGCCTCAGGGCGTAGAGGAATTGGCGGGTCAGGAAGACCCGGATTCGCAATTGGTAGCAGCAACTCATGAAATTCCAGAGTGGACAGAACCTTATTTGGCGTATCTTTTGCGTGGAGAGCTGCCAGAGCAGGAAGTTATATCCCGGCAAATTGTGCGCCGGGCTAAGGCCTACGTAGTTATTGATGGCGAGTTATATAAGAGAAGTGTTTCTGGAGTATTTCAGAGATGTGTGTCTGGAAAGGAGGGCCGGCAAATTTTGAAAGAGATTCACGAGGGAGATTGTGGTCATCATGCTTCAACAAGGTCTTTAGTAGCAAAAGCTTTCAGACACGGCTTCTTCTGGCTCACAGCTCAGGCAGATGCAGACGCTTGGTGAGTAGATGTGATGGTTGCCAAAGATATGCACGGCAAATTCATGTGCCGGCTCAGGAGTTGCGAACAATACCTTGACTTGGCCCTTTGCAGTTTGGGGGCTTGATATGGTGGGTCCTTTTAGCATGTCTCCTTGCAAGAAAACCCACCTCTTGGTTGCCATTGATAAGTTTACAAAGTGGGTTGAGGTGATGCCTGTTACTAATTGTGAAGCAGCTACAGCGGTCAAGTTTTTGAAGCAGATCATACACAGGTTTGAAGTTTTTTACCTAAGGAATGCATATTGTAAGCACCAAGCTCATCACAAGTGATGAACTTAGAGCTTGGGGGCTACTCAGGGTATAGTTATGCAAGAAAATATATAGGCAAGAAGTTAAAAGTGGTACCTGATATCGTTTTTGGATTAGGGCAACCAGTTCTGTCTCCAGGGTCTTGTGTTGAGCAAGGCGAGAAAAATATTCATCGCAAAGTGCTGGAACAGACATGGCATCCAGAGCCGGTGAATCTGAGGAGGAAGCCGGGTTCTTGTTCTTGGCAGGGTTTGCCGGGTCAGCGTCTAGGGCTGGCACCTTGGCCAGAGTCTCAGGAGCACTTTGTACTGGAACGTGCCGGGTCCCAGTAACCTGCACTTCATCTTCTTTCGTCCCAGAGCCTAACCCGGGCGACTGAGCAGCTGGGGAGGATTCTGGCACCGGGTCAACGGCATTTTTTGGAGAAGCCGCGGGGGTCGCTTGCTCCTTTGGCTCGTCCTTGTCCTTTGGTTCTTCTATATGTGCCTCCATAGGAGAAGGCTCTGTGGTTGCTAGAGGAGGGGATACCGCGGGAGGAGATTCCGGGTCTTCTTCCATAAAAGCCCTGGCACTGGAACAAAAAAATGTCTTAGTTAAATAAGAATGGGACAATGAAGTATAAAGGTATGGAAAAGATATGAGAAGTATCTCTAACCCGGCGTTGATCGGGAAATCCTCAGGTGTGCTAACACCATCCGAGGAAGAATCTGACAAACGAGATGGTTTAGGAACCCGGATCTTGCCAGCTAAAGGGAACTGTTTGCTGGGCGTCTTCTGGATGGATTTGGCCCAGCTTGATAAAGAGCGTTGAGGGATACCTGGGCTCAGGGAAGCTTCGCTTGTAGAAGACCGGGTTCGGCGTCTCTTGTTCGCCTCCGCCTCCTTCTCAGCCTCCTTTTCCTGTGGTTGTGCTTAAGTTTAAGATGAGTTCATCATGAAGATTGAGAAAAGAGAATGTGGTACCTTGGCAATGGTGGCCCGGGTCCTCTTCTGAGTTGGAGCTGCAGTAACTTGGGGACCCGGCGCTACGTCAGAAGCCGGGTCAGTGGGGCCTGGAATAAAATTTGCCGGGTTGTCAGTAGAGGTGTCCTTGGTGGGGACTTCGTTGTTAATCAACTGGAGGAAGAGCCGGCCTACGGAGTCAAGCTCACCTTCTTCTTCTTCGTCGTCTTCACTTTCTATGTCCTCTCCGTCAGGAGAGGATGTTGGGGTAAAATCCACGCTCCACTATTTGGAGTTCTGAGAAAAAGCAGTCACAGTAAATAGCAGTCTATGGATGAGTTTGCCGGGTTAAAGTAAACAAGATGGATTGAGTGTTAGCTTTACCGTGGGGGGGTTTGTTCTTGGCACTAAATGGGGCGAGCCCGTTCAGTGCAATGGTGTCTTTCTTCTCGCCAAGTAGTCTCTTGGCATTCTTCACCAGTTGATCATCAGTGAGTGTCATCTCTGAGTAACGCATATTGTCTGTGGTTTCACCGGTGTACTGGCCAATTAGCCGGGTCCTGATGCTGAGTGGTTGGATGAACCAACCGATCCAGCACTTGACCAGATCTGTTCCCTTGAGACCATGGGCGAGCAAAGCTCTGGCCCGGCAAAGAATGGGCTCGAGCTTGACCCGCTCGGCGTCATCGGCATAGCTGTTCATCTTGGCGTCATATGTTAAACCCGAGTTTCGGAAAGCCGGGTAACGGGCATCGTCAGATTCTGGAGAGGTGTCTTGGCAGTAAAAATATGTGTTTTGCCACCCCTTGGGGTGGCTGGCTAGAAGGAGAGCCGGGAAATCGCACTCCCTTCGGCGCTGGATCGCAACTCCCCCATATGGAAGTACTTGATCCTTGCGGGAGGGGTTGCAGTAGAAGAACTCGAGGAACAGCTCGAGGCTTGGAGCAATTTGCAAATAATCTTCGCAGAACACCACGTAGTTACTGATGTTCAGCATGGAGTTGGGCGCGATGTCTTGAGGCCTAAGGCCGTAGTACTTCAAGACCCGGCGAAAAAACAGGGAACCCGGGGGGCGAAGGCCGCGCTGAACGTGGTCGAAGAAAACCACCACTTCACCTTCCTTGGGGCTGGGGCGGATTTCTTCTCCAGCAGCACGCCATTGGATCTCATCCTTTGGAGGGAGCTCGCCGCAGTTCACATATTCCTGCAGCATCAAGGTCGTCACAGTGGATTTGGTCCAGTTGACCTGAGTAGCAGCGGGGGCGGCGGAGCCAGATGCACCGGCGTTGGCGCTGTGGGGCTTCTTCGCGAGCTTCTTCGCCGCGCGGGGAGCTCCGGCCTTGGTTTTGTCCTTCACCATGGCTGGGAAGCTTCGAGGTTCTCTGAGCGCAACAATGGAGGTGTGAAACCCTAGTTCTAGATGTGGATACGTGGAGAGGGAAATGCGAAGCAAATCTGGACGAGATTCAAGTAGAAATCAAGTGCGGAGCACGGATGTGTGGGATAAACGCACCTGTAGATCTTCTTGCAGGAGATTGAGATGCTCGATTTGAGATTGGATCCGCAGCTGCTACAGTGCGCGCGCGAGGAAGAAGATGAACTCGGTGGGGAAAAATGACCGTGGTGTCTCCTGGCCTTCTATTTATAGGCGCAGTGAAAACCCTAGGGGTGTTGTGGTAAAAAGTGCAGAGATAAGGATCTTTGACTAAAAGTCAAACGACAAACAGAATGAGATAATTACGGAGTATTAAATGATAAGATCGTGTTTAAAATGGATAAGGATGGAGTTATAGTTGGGAGATAGTTTTCGCTAAGTGCTGAAAGTGAAACCCGGGCGTCGGAACCCGGCAAGGGTTAACCGGGTTACGGCTTGAACCGCCAAAGAAACTGGCCAAGTAAAGGAGAAAAGAGGCATGTTCTAATGTTAGATTTGTTATCTGTTGTCTTATGTTTCAGGTGATTAACCCGGCTGGCCAGGATATCAGCTCTGTTCAAGGAAGTAATATTCAAGAATAAGAAGCCGAGCATGCCAACCTGGCAACCAGGTTAATCTGGGGGCTACTGATGGGGGGATGATAACCCGGTAGGCCCATGAAGAGGGAAGCATGACCCGCCAGGCAGGAGGCCCGGCCAGGCCAGCTAAACCATCAGCATGGGCCGGGTTATGTTGCTGGGCCAGAGGCTTTGGCGGTAACCCGGTTCAGGAAGGGAAGTTTCTAGAAGACCAGAGGCGGTTCGTGCCTTGGAGGATACGAAGGCTAGAAGAGCTAGAATAGGATTCCGAGTCTGGGTAGAGCCCGGGTTCGTATTGTAAAGTGCCAGGAGACCTGATAGTCTATATAAGCCGGTTCCTGAGCCCTAGTTGAGGGAGAACTTTACGATCCAAGCTTAGGCAAGAGAACCACCGAGAGAAACACCACAACCTTGTAACCTAGATCGAGATCCGGCTTTGTTGTCGTAGCCGGGTTATCGAGATCGAGATCAATAACAAGATAGCAGGAAGTAGGTCTTTATCTCCAATGGAGAGGCCGAACCTGGGTAAACCTTTTGTCCCTGCAATGCTAAACAATCTCCCAGACGCTAGTGTCGCCTTGCCCATCAACTCAAGCTACCCCAAAGTAGCATCTGCCGTGTTATCTACCCCACGACACCCACCTTTAAGCATTTTATTATCCGTCACCACAATTCTCCACCATCATTCTCATCTCATCACCTGTTTCCAACATGATGTAACCATCGCACCACTATGCCAGTACTAAGCATGGCTAAGCATCAACACAGCATAGTAGATATCTCGGGCCAACAATACAAACCTAAGGATATAGGAGGGAAACAGGTAAATGGCATAGGGAACTTAATGCATCTATAGGAGACTCTAATCCAAGTAAATTGACATTTGGAACCGCATGCAATATTATAGTGAAGAAAATACTTGCGGAAATTAGGATAAGATATGCTCAGAGGGGGGATTACGCTTGCCTGGATCAACGTGCTGGTAGTACGGATCGTCACGATACTGTGGGGGCACTTCCACTCCTTGATCTACCGATGCACAAACAATACCAGAGAGGAACAATCAAAACCACAGATAACACCGGTGCAATGTGCATACACATGTTGACATGACATTTTAAATCCCCGGGAAGAGGATGATTCCACTATTCAAATTAAACGGAGTCCGGATGCTTAAAGGGGCGCATCTCGAATATACCGTGGAATTAGGTCATGGATCAACGTTACTTGTTGATTAAGGAAGATGGAACCCTATGTTGCACTTGGATATAAGATGTCATGATCAGATGATGCAATGCAGGGTATCGGTGATTTAATAAACATGATAACCATTTAAACGGTTGGTTCACACATTTCCGGACATTTGGGTATATCGAACGCATTTTACGATGCTCCGAAGAAAAAAAAAATACAAGTTATTACCTTTTAAATCCTCTTTTAAAATGTCCTCTACAACTTATGTTTAAACCACAATGCAATTCTTAGCCAAAAAAATAGAAGGAAAAAGAAGAAACAACAATCTTTTTTGGTTGCTGGACTAAAATCGGAATATCCGAAATTTCCAGAATCGGAAATTCCGATCGACTGTTCACTCGAGAAAACGACTAAGGAACGAAGGCTTCCTCGTACTGATACAAATCGGATAATCCGAAGTTTGTAGACATCGGAGAATCCGATCGCTGCGGGAAGCAAGAAAAATCGACTAAGGACCTAGTCCATTCCTGTACTGGCATTACCCGGATTATCCGGTTGTACCATCGTCGGAAATTCCGAGCGGCGCGGTTGCGCACGGCGGCGTGCTGCAGCCAGCGAACCACAGCGAGAGAGGGAGGGAGACGAGGGCCAGAGGTGCGTGGTGCTCACCCTCGACTCCTGGGGAAGGCGGCGCGGTTGGGGAAGCAACGACGGCGGCAATTTCGTCCGGCGTCGCGGCGGCGGGGTCGGCGGGAAAACGAGCGGCGCGGTCGATTCGAAGCTTCTCCGGTCGATTCCTTCGACGGAGGAGGAGAGGACGTGGCGGTGGAGCGAACTGTGGTCTTCGATTCACCCGGAGAAACTCCACGCGACGGCGGCGAGCACGGACATGGCTCGGCGGAGTGGAGCTCGTGGAGGGGAAAAAGCAAGCGCGGGGCAGGTGGAGAGGGTAGGGTATGAGGAGCAGGGCACCCTCGTGGTGCTTCTTCTCCTCCCAGCACGGCAGGCGGGCGGGGGCCCCGTGGGCCAGCGGCGGGCTCGGCGGCCATGCCGCGCCACTGTGGCGACAGGAGGAAGAGGACGGCAAAAACAAAAACCCCCCTGCACTTTTTGATTTAATCACGGATTGGTCCTTTTCTGAACTAATTTTGAAACCTTTTAAAACCAGCACTGTATTTGATTTAATTAGAGCACTTAAACACTTTCAAAAATTATGAAATAGATTGTGTGGCCTTTTCATCTCATGTGGAAGCTCCACAAAAATTGGCGCCCCAAAATAAAATGTTTTGGACAACATTTGTTTAGAGAGGGTGGAAAATGGCATTTTGCTAATTTTCAAAATGTTGCTCCTTTAACAATTTGGAGCAAGTGCCAAATATCATTTTAGAGCTCTTGGAACCTCCTTGACAAATATGAGAAGTCAAAGTAATTTTAGTTTGCAAGATTGAGTGCCTTCGTTGTTTTGAAATTGGTTGAATCAAAATTTAGCATTTTGTTTGAAGTGGTGCCAAACCACAACAATTCCCTAGCAACACCCACAATTCCCTAGCAACAATTCCCTAGTGACAACAACATGATGCATGATGCCATGATGCAATGAACACAAAAGTGGAAAAATTACACAGGTTTTTAGTTGCTTAAACTCCGGGCTGTTACATGGGAGGAGATGGTGAGTCGTTGCCTAGAAACCCCTACTTTCATCCATGATGCAGATGCCACCCTACTAGATATGGAGTTGGAGGAGGGGATGGCTAGCCTTTTCATCGAGGTCATCCTTGTTTTCCTCGATCCAGTAGATGGCGTTCTCCTCGACCTGCCAACAATACACGATGTCAGGGAGATTGACAACATCACCAACTCTAAATCAGGTGGCAACTACATCCCAGATGAAATTAGAGGTGTTAAAGAAACAACTCACCATCTCCTCGAATGGCTCCCACACGACCGTCTCCCAGGCCCTCGGCCATGAACGCGAAGCCGACGGTGGCGTCAACGCGGCGCACGATTCCAACCTTCCATTGTTGAGGCGCTAGATCTGTCCCGCGCCAGCACCAGCCCGAAGGTGTTGGCCTTGATCTCGCGCATAGCGTGGTCGCACATCGCCGCGAGCTCGGCCTGATCTACCACTTTAACATCTCCGGCGATGCATTCAGTCAAAACGATTATGATCTGAGATAGATTCCATATATGGTTAATGTATCTTCCTTTGGACCGGTGGGTGCCTTCTCAAGATCTAAATATCCGGAACGGTGAATTCTAAATTGGAACTTAATTAGAAAATGTTACCTAGACCCCTAATTTCAAAGCTTCGGGCTGGTGCTGGCGCTGGCCAAGATCGCCATGACCGAGGTCCTGGGAGTCGGTCGTGTGGGAGCCATGCGAGTAAATGGTGACTCCTTACCTAGACCCCTAATTTCATCCATGACGCAGTTGCCACCCTGCTAGATCTGGAGTTGGAGAAATTAGGGGTCTCGAAGGAACAACTTACCATCTCCTCGCATGGCTCCCACACGAACGTCTCCCATGCCTCCATTCCTTCCATCGCGCTGAGGCACTAGATCTTGCCCCACGCCAGCACCGGTCCAAAGGTGTTGGCCTTGATCTCACGCATAGCATGGTTGCCTGTCGCCGCGAGCTCGGCCTGATCTACCACTCTAGGATCTTCGGCGCTGCGTCCAGCCAGAGGAAGAGTAAGATTGGATTTGGTTCTGCTATAAATAGATCCCATATACGGTTAATGTATCTTTCTTCGGACCCGGTCGGTTAGTTCTCAAGATCTAAATATCTGGAGCGGTGGATTATAAATTGGAAGGTAATAAAAAAATGTTAAATGCTCCCGAGATGAGAAATGTTAATTTTTTTTGAAACGTAAGGTGTGCGTGTGCTGAAAGAAAAATGAAGGACCTACTGGTCGAATTGGATTTAGTTTCTGGACGTGTTTCTAAACCAAACAGAACTAAGAGCATCTCTACCGGGGGCCTCCAAATTCGTGTCCGATTGGGGGTGCCGGACATGTGTCCGGCCAATTGGGGGGTGTCGCCCACAGCGGCGCACCCCAAACAAGCACGCCAAAGGCCAATTCCAAAAAGAAAAACAAATCATCAACACACGGCGGTGGTTTTAGCATTTCAATACGAATTGAAGATAGAAAATATAATAAATATTACAACACAAGTTTAAATTCGAATACAAAGTTTAAATACGATTTCAAGTTTAGACCATGACATATCAAACAGCCGTCGGCTGAGTAGTTTTGATAGTCCACATGTGCTTCACGAGGTCATTGTGCGGCTGCAGATGCTTGGTTCCATCACGAATTCACGATGTATGGCAAGAAAATCTGCATACTGTGTCGGCACGCCCGGCTGTGGATTGGCCATAGGCCCCTGGAAATCAAACACTTCGCCGACCAGTTGCCTCCTCGTATCACGCTCGTCCTCAATGATCATGTTGTGCATGATGACACAAGCATGATCTCGCATATTTTATCTAGCGACCATGAAAGACAAGGGTAGCGGACAACGGCAAACCTGGCCTGGAGCACACGAAAAGCCCGCTCCACATCTTTGCGAACAGACTCTTGCTTCTTTGCAAAATGGCAATTTGCCTCGCCGACAGGGTTGCGGATGGTCTTCACAAATGTAGACCAGGTGGGATAGATGCCGTCAGCAAGATAGTACCCCTTGTCGTACTCATGGCCATTGATCACATAGTTGCATGGTGGAGTTAGGCCATCACAAAGTTTCTTGAACACCGGGGAGCGTTGGATCACATTGATGTCATTGGCGGCACCGGCGGTGCCGAAATACGCATGCCACATCCAAAGATCATAATCTGCCACGGCCTCAAGTATGACACTGCACTTTCCGTGATGTCCTGACTTGTACATCCCCTGCCAAGCGAACGGGCAGTTCTTCCAGTTCCAGTGCATGCAATCGATGGTTCCAAGCATCCATGGAAATCCTCTTGCTTCGCCTTGTGCCAAGAGACGAGTCGTGTCTGCCTCATTTGGTGATCTCAGATATTCTGTTCCGAACACTTTCACGACTGCATTGCAAAACCTGTAGGTGGCTTCGACGGCGGTGGACTCAGACATGCGGAGATAGTCATTCAGAGCATCGGCGGGAAGCCCGTAAGCAAGGCACCGTATGGCCGCCGTGCATTTCTGAAGAGATGAAAACCCAAGGAGGCCGGTGCAGTCTCCTTCAGCTCAAAGTAGTCGTCGTATTCCCGAACGCCATGCACGATCACCCTGAACAAGTCCCTGCTCATTCTAAAGCGCCGTCGAAATTCATGAGGCAAGTTCGTCGGATTCTCGGCAAAGTAGTCTTGGTACAAGAGTATGTGCCCAGTTGCTCTGTTGCGTTCCTTGTTGGCCTCCGCCCCTTCGCTGATCCTCCAAACTTCGGCGCCGCGTCTGCCTCGACTGCAGCATCTAGAAGTGCGGCCATGACCATCTCATTCTCCTCGTCATCGGCCGCAAGGGCGGCATCCTCCGCCATCATTTCGAAAAACATGATCTCGTCGTCGCTGTCCATTGCCTATTTGTCGAAACAAAGCAATGAAACAAGGCCAAGAATGACGAATCAATAAAATCAGCCTATCAACCAATGGTCGAACAGGTTGCGGGCGGGGCGGGAGGAAAGAAGAGGCGTACCCGGTCTGAAACTAGCTACGTCGGCACTAGACAGGTCGCAGACCGGCGGGCGAGAGGAAAAAGAACGAGGGTGTGGGGAGCGAATGATTCAGGTCACGCCAGGCTGTGCCCATGACGGGCGGGCCACCCATGTCGGAGACTTGCCTTTTCACATCCGTAGCAACAATCCTTTGGCACGTATTTGCAGGAGGGAAATATGTTCTAGTGCAACAAGGTAGGAATCTTTGCACGTGCAAACTGAAGGAAAAATTGATCAGATTAAAGAATGCTTTCGATGCCAAACAAAGTGCGCAGATACTAGTACTATTTGCATATGAACAGTACTTGTTAGATATAAATAAATAAAATGCAAAGAGCCATACCTAGCTAAAGATATTTCCCCATTGTTTACTGCTCAAATCATCTCGATAAGTTTCAGTGAAAGTTAAACTGTAAATTAAGGAGCTGGACATATTCTCTATTGACAAAACACAGATAAACTTGAAAAATAAGAAGGAAATGACAATTGTAGCCTCCTCCAGGATTCTGCTCTCAAATTGAGCAGGGGGCAGGGGCTACTGCAATTTCTGAACAATATATTCAGATTCCCAGTGTCTAGCTAGTAGCTACAAACAGGTTAGAGATTGAACCAAAATCATAAACTTTGCAAAAAAGTGGAAGCAAAACTAAAACCTCCAGGTGTATCATTCTGCAGGGCTCTGCTCTCAACCAGAGCTCCCTCCTCTGCATTTCCCCAAATAGCATTTCTCAATTAGTACTAAGACTAGGTTGCAGATTGAACCAAGAATCAACATAGTCCAAGGAAAACTTGGCAGTAAGAAGGAAATGGAAGCCAGAACCTGCAGAAACATCATTCTCCAAGGCTCTGATCTCAATCAGAGTACCGGCCACTTGTGCATTTCCCCAAATCGTATCTCAATGTCTAGCTACTATGAACAGGTTTCGAATTGAACAAGAAAAAAGAAACCACCAATGGCTAGAATCAATCCATGGCGGGGGACACTAGCAGTATCAAATCTGAAGAACTTTGACGAAACTAAGGAAAAGGAGCAAGTCAGTTCGGATACTCCAACAGCCTGATCTTGCCGTTCTCTTCTTCTGAATCTTTCCGACCAGTCAGCGAAGAGTTTCCAGACGATGGAACGGACGAACCTCGAGGTGTGGAGTATCGAATATGAAGAAATTCTACTGAGGAAACTAAAAGGAAGTGCGAGCTCGATCCGTTACTCCATGTCGAGGGACTTGATCTTGGCGGCTCCATCGTCGTCTTCTTCTTCCTGCGGGCGGTCGTCGTCCTCTGAGGACGGATCGGTCCAGTTGTCGAAGAATGTGGCCATGAACGAGGAGCACTCCTCGGCCCAGCTGCGTCGGTTGGCGGAGGCGCGCCACTTCTGGTCGGTGATCATCTCGGGGGAGAGTCCCCAGCCCTGGAGCTCCTCCTCGGTGTGGTGCATGAGGAGGCTGTACTCCCCTCCTGGCCCGAGCTGCATGACCCTGAACTCGCAGTTGTCGAAGTTGTTGAGGCGCTCAAACTGCTCCACCGTCCACTTGAACCACTTCATCATGAAGACGCGCGAGGTGAGGCCGTGCGAGACGATCACCAGGTTGGGCTCGCAGCTGGTGCTCTGGTCCAGCCTCCCGTTGTCGATGTCCCGCCACAGCGACTCCAGGAAACCTGCATTCCGCCGATCGATCAGACATCAGAGGCGGACGCACAGAGAGGTTCCAATCCAATCCAATCCAATCTGATCGAATCGAAGGGGAATTAGTTGGGGAATGTGGGCTTACTTGCAACGCGGTCGAAGACGTCGGCGGCGGACTCGCCCTCGGGGAACCGGAAGAAGAACCGTCCGAAGCGCTCCCGGGTCTCCTTGATGGCCCGCATCCGCTCCTCGACCTGGAAGTTGCCGAAGTCCTGCTCGCGGACGCGGCACTCCTCGCGGGCGCCGATGACGCGGTCGCGCGGGAAGGCGGCGCCGATCTCGCGCAGCGTGGCGCGGGTGCGCTCGTAGGGGGAGACGTAGAAGTAGACCTTCCAGTTGGCGTCGGGGTCGGAGGAGACGACGTCGAGGATGCCCCTGCCGGCCCTGCGCGCCTGCTGGACCCCGTGCGGCGTGAGCGGGATGCGGTAGTCCGGGGTGGTGGAGTAGGCCGACATGTCGAGGTTCCCCTGGCTCTCGCCGTGCCGCACCAGGATGATCCGCTTCGGCAGCCGCCGCACGCACCCCGTCACGTGCTGCTTCGTCATCTCGCAGAAGGCGCAGTAGTCCTTGTTGCCGGCTTCCGCCGCCGCCGCTGCCGTCTCGGGTGGTGGGGATGACATCGCTGGCGCCAGGGCGTGGGCGGGGTATATATAGAGGACGGAGCAGGGGAGTGGGGGCCAGATGGAAGGGAGGTGGTTGGGTGAAGGGGGGTCCAGCTGGCCTTCTTCCTCGCTCTGGTTTTGGCCCCGCTGGCTGGCCGACTTTACGCTGCAAGGAATTGTTGACTGACACCCCACCGGAGATTTCCCAAAGCTACTTTGTGTTGCTCCTCCTGCAAGATCACCGCAAAGCATTTCAGTTTCGTTAGCCAAAATTTACTAGTAACTGTATGTAATGTTTGTTACTCCCTCCATTCACTAATGTAAGGCATTTTAGTTTTCTCTAGACAAATGTATCTAGACTTATTTTGTACTCCCTCGACCCGTAATATGTGTCGGGACTTGTATACGTTTTTGTACTATGGCAGTACAATCTCCCCGACAGATTTATCGGACCGGAGGTAGTACATATATTCACTCAGTTTATTATGTACGTAGTCAAAATTGAAATGATAGGTCTAATGCCTTATAGTGAAGGGAGAAGTACCTATATTTGCCGGTCATGTACACTGGTACACTCTACAGGTTCAGAAATGTTACCACGTGCGCTTACTAGTTACTACAGCAGTTCTTTTAACATTTACATTGAGTTAGGGAGGGTCAGATTACACTGTCCAAAGCATTTCAACTGGGCAATTCATAAGGTTTCACCTAGCTACTCCCTATGTTTCTAATTATAAGATGTTTTAGACACATTGAAACGCGTCTATATGCATAAGATTCTAAGAAAAGTAAAAAATATCTTATATTGAGAAACGGAGGGAATAATAACTAAGCCTCATGTTTAAGGAAAGAACTTCAAGATAAGTCGGTTTGCTTGCCAATGCCACATGATTAGGAGACACGGTGCATGCCAAGGCACGTGATACGGTGTGAAGCGTATCGCGGTTGCGTCGCAAGGCAGCCGCTACCGAAAGCACTGCGGTCTCCGTGAAGCATGTGCGCGCCAGCCACGAAAGACCACACATGGAGGGGAATGTGGTTCGGCTTCAGAACCAGCCAAGCAATTCCTATCCTCATCACAAAAGGCAAGGGTCGGTGCTTCAGATTTGGATTATTAGGATGCGGGCAGGTGCCCTGACACGGCATCCACAGGAACACGCTTCACACGGCCGTACACGCAAAACACGTCTCAGCTCACGTCCCATGTACAGAGCTAGCTAGTTGTACTACTAGTCTAGTCCAGTACTCCCTCCGTACCCAAATATAAGATGTTTTAGATATGTCATATACGGATTATATATGGGTAGAATAAGTTAATCTACACAGTAATACGCATACAGATACATCCGTATCAGAAAAATGCTAAAACATTTTAAATTTTGGTACGGAGGTAGTGTCATGGAATAGGACGCTTCTGTTTATCACCCACACACACACGGCAATATGCATTCAGTACTCACATGTACTTACCCCCAACAGGCCAACACTGAACCCTGATGATCACACGGCATCAATCAATGCGTGGTCAGGACGTCGACACTGAAACAATGGCTGTCATCATCCATACCTGTCTACTATCATGGAGAATTGGAGATTGCACTAGTACATATATGAACGGTCCAATTATAGTAGTGCTGTATTCCAACTGAGTGGGGAGCTTTCGTTTTCACTTCTTTATTCCTTGTTTAGGTTGATGCCGTGATGCGGACAATTGATTTGTTGTAGAAGGTAAGCCACTTTGTACTAACTAAAGACCACGGAGTAGAGTAGAGTTTGCTTTGCCAAGAGATGATAGCAAATTTAAAACTATATCCCTAAATTAAAACTATATCCCTAAAAAAACATTAGGTAAAATTAGTATCTTTTTTTTTACGTGAAAATTAGTATCTTCTTGATATTACTATATTCAACACGAGTTGGGATCGAGTATATAGAATGCAAACAAGAGAGTTAGATAAAGGGTCCTATCGTGAGTTCCAGCTCAAAGCAATAGGATCATGCTTTGGAGCCTTACTTACTCTCAGGAGACCGGGTTAGTACTACTCAGAAAGCAACCCAAAGCGTACCAGATCACAATCACAATTGGAATTGGGGCAGGGGCAGTACCAAGATCACCCAAGAGATTTTGATTTTCTCAGACGAAAAAGACATGATGAACACAAGGCCTAGGGGCCAGCCGTGCAGCCCAAGGATACCTTCTCCCCAACACATGCCCCACAAGTCAGGTCCACACGCTAGCTTGTGGGGAGCAAGTCCTCTCCCCTAAGGAAGAAGAAGAAGAACATCTCATGTGGCACCCAGCCGGATAAGATAAAGGGATCCAGCTCGTAATGCAGACTTGCGGTGCAGTTTTCAGATCACCTTTTCCTCGTCACATGTCCGCTATCCCCAGCTATCGGTTAAACTGACGCTGGATCTCGTGTAGTCTGAACGGACTTCAACCGGCAAACCGATGTATCCACAAGAAATCTGAAGTCTGAACGGACTTGACCGGAGAGGGAGAAGAAAGGGACTGGATCTGGAAGGCAGGAACAGGCAAAGCCCTGAGCTGTCAGCACGTTCCAAAAGTGATGGTTTCAGGTAACGAACTCATCTGGAAATGTGTAGATCATGCTAAGAACGTTGGCTTAATCTTCTCGAAAGATGGAGAAGAACTGCCAAGAGCTCAGGAAGAACAGCTCTTCCCACTGCTGTGTTGCCTAATATTCTCTGAGAGGCTGAGGCTTTTGTGTTCAACAAGCAGAGCTTAGGAAGTTGCGAATCTAACAAGGAACATTCATAGCACGTGATTTCAGAATCATCATGGCATTAATGCTCTTCTATATCTCTTTTGGTGGTGCGTCAAGATGGTGCAAATCGAACACTAGTACACTACACTATTATATCCTCTTTCAGACAGATGGAGTAGTAACAGATAACGCGCGTAATGCAGTTCATCATGAGAGTAAGCATGGCCAAGTGGAGTTAACAAGTTGTCCTCGGCCCCTCCCACCCAATGCATGGGTAGGGCCAAGATTTTGAGATCAAGCAAGCACTTATTCTGGCTGGTATTATGTACTCAAGTACAGAACTGGGACTAATTGGCGGTAGGAAAGATCAGGGCATAAAATGATTGTGCCGACCAGTATCAAGTCAACTATACTAAACACTGTCGTTGGGGAGCTACTGTAGAAACAGAAATAGTACCTAGCAAAACTCAGTCTCGAAAAACAAACTATGTTCTCATAGAGTCGCTGGGTGAGACTAACTCAGAAGGTTATCTTCCTCTGCTGATTTCTGTGTATTTATGTCAAAAGTTTTTGTCACCCTCATGAGATTTTTATGTTACCCTCTCAAACTCCTCCACACTTCTAGAACACATGTATATTCATCAAAGAAATTTATATGCAGCAGAATGACATTCTTTGCCCGAGAGCGTTATTTTATTAAACCCCATGCATCAGAGTAGTCCCTTCCAGTAGGCTAAAACTTCTCTAGCGTAAGGATCATTTTATTAAACGCCATTTTTTTTCTAATGGGCATTTTATTGATTCACGCATATTTTATTGAACCCCATGAATCAGAGTAGTTGCCCCTTGCATGATTCTCCGGTAGATTTTCACAGTGATCTATGATTTAGTTTGAGGGGTTCTGTAATGTGGTTGCACTATTGATAGCTAACACGATAGCCCTTGGGTGTGTCTCCACTAACTTAATGACCCTTTTCCTTGTGTCCACTAACTAATTGACAGCTGAAATTTTGACAATGATTATCACATGTCCATCTAACTTAAGGCCAGGATCTTTTTGTAATCTCTATAACTACAGCTATTTTGAAAGAGGGATCGTTAAACTTTTTTCAGATGATACTTGACAGGTAATAAATAGAATATAATCATTCAAGTAAATTGTTCATGTTGCCTTTTTCTCTTTTTTCAGTAGCCTTGGTAGTTTTTTCTGAGCTTTCTCTTCGCTTTCATTTGTTTTTTTGGGTATGTAGTATTTGTGTCATTTCGACACTCTTCTTCTAGATAGAAAATGACACGCAGTCTGGTACTCTGGTGGGTGTTCGCAAAATAAATCGGTCATGTTCCAGAGGGTTAAGTTATTGAAATGGCTTTCCATGTCATGCTGCAATATTTTTGGTGTTTATTTTTATTTTTTTCAAAACTGAAATGTTTGAGCACTGAAGTCATTAGAGGGCTAACAGCAAAACCGCACAAGTATGGAATAATGGCAACAATCAACTGGCCTAGTAAAAAATGTGCATAAAACAGCTGAAGAGGAAATTGATCATACTTTAATCAAAAGTATCAGTCCCACAAAACAAGATTTAGTGCTTACCGAGAGGTCTCCTTTCCCTATTTCCAACTGAAATAAATCCGGCTGAGAAAAATACACGCTGCCCCGTATAAAGTCCTTGGTCCAACTGGTGACAATATATCTACATCAATAAAAAGAGTAAGTAACAATTCCTTACAGTAGTATGGACAATGCAAATTGTAGTACTACTAAGTCTTCTTTTCTACCATGCCATCTTAAAATTAAATCGCAACTTACGTACTATCTTTGAGACTGAAAATATAGAATGTCAACAATTTATCTGTAACCTATTGTGGAGTATATGATATGCGTGGGCTGCTGAGAAACACGGAATGGTTTTGAGGCTCTGGTCTACAACTTTCCACATTTGATGTGTACAGAATCTGCAGAATATGGGCTCACTAACATAAATTGATATCTACAAAACCGAAAGCACTACAAAGTGCTGAAAACTTCCACTTCCATTTGAAGATCGAAACCGTTAACCAGAAGATGTAATGCAGATATTTTGTTTTCTTCTCTGTGATCGACAAGAGTTGAATATGTTTACTATGATAGTTTTTTGGGGAGTATGATTTACCAGTGAGATTCAGGATGTTCGGTTCATGCATAAATGTCCACAACTAACAGTGTGGCTGCCATAGAACGTGTTGCAGACAAAATACCAAATACTGGAACCAGAAGTGTAAAACATGTACTTTGGAGCTTTGGCATCAAACTAGAACCTACAGAATATGTGCTCACTAACATAGATTGATATGAACAAAACCGGAAGCACTGCAAACTGCTGGAAACTTCCACTTCCATTTGAAGATCAGAACCATCAACTAGAAGATGTAATGCAGATATTTTGTTTTGTTCTTTTCAGGGTAATGTTTGGTTGATGCCGAACACTGCCACAGCGAACTCTATGGTTACCACAAAAGGTGTTTCTGACAAAGTGGACAAATACCTGAACCAGAAGTGTCAAACATGTACTATAGTCTATAGAGCTTTGGCGAAAAACTGAATCTATGACATGTAGACTATAGAACTAAAAAATTATGATAAGTAATTGTGGCGACGAACAAAATAGATGTTTACAGTAGTGGCACGACTACTTAAGGTTAACTGCAGCAACTTTAGGCTACAAACAAAACATGCCCTTAACAAACAGAAGTTTCTTTATAAAGAAATATATGAATGGCTAGGTGGCCATGGATATTGTAAATTTTCATCATTCATGGCGATCCCCTCAAAGTTTTTTTCCTGAAAGGAGATTCAGACAAAGTAGTTGAGATGTCCTTTTCAAACATGAATGAGCAGCATGTCAATTCCAACTATCCTAGCGGCAAAAACGGAGCTGTTAGGTGTCACAAAGTGGAACACTGACATCTGAATGCAGCATATTCCCTTCAGAAAGGCAATACATCTGCATGCTGCAATGATTAAGTAATAATCCCCATGACAAGATTTAGTTCTTACCGAGAAGTCGACTTTCCCTATTTCCGACCGAATTTCGAGCCTTAAATCAGGTTGAGAAAAAGAACAAGCTGCGCTATACAAACGCAAATTTTAGTACAGTAGTTAACATTAAATCTACTATCTTTCAGACTGAAAAATATAGATTGTCGAACAATTCATCTCTAACTTATTATGGAGTATATTATATATATGATATGTGTGGGCTTCTGAGAAACATGGAAAATTTCTGTGGCTCTGGCATAAAAAAAAAATCACATTTAATGTCTATAGAACCTGCAGAATACAGGCTCACTAACATAGATAAATATGAAGACAACGAGGAGCACTATGAAATGCTGGAAACTTCCACATCCATTTTAAGATCAGAATCCCGTCAACTAAAAGATGCAATGCAGATATTTTGTTTTGTCCTCCTTTGGGGAGTATGATTCATCAATGGGATTCCGGGTAATGTTTGATTGATTCCCAATATTGCCATAACTGGCTGTGGTTACCACAAAGGCGTTGCTGACAAAATTGCCAAACACTTGAGCCAGAAGTATCAAACATGTACTATAAAGCTTTGGCAAGAACCTGAATCTATGAAATGTGGACTATAGAGCTAATAGAGTGTGATAAGCCATAGTTGTGGCAATGAACCAAATATGTGCATAAGCAATTGTGGCACGGCTAATTAAGGTTAAGCGCAGCAACTTTAGGCTACAAGCCAAAACATACCCTTAACAAACAAAAGTTTCTTTACAGGGAAACGTATGAATGGCTACTGGTAGATTTGATCATTCATTGCGATCCCCTCGGAGTTTTTGTTCTGAAAGGAGATTCAGATAGAGTAGTTGAGATGTCCTTTTGAAACGTGAATGAACAGCATGTCAATTCCAACTATCCTAGCGGCAAAAACGGAACTGTCAGGTGTCACAAAGTGAAACACTGAACATCTGAATGCAGCATATTCCCCTTAGAAAGGCAATACGTCGGTATGCTTCCAACTCCACTGCACCTTTCACCGATTCAGCAATGTGACACTGCAATCTCACTTTTATCATTTTGTTGGATTTTTTTCTTGCAATCTCACGGACGGTGCTGATAACAATCATTTAATCTCCTTAATCGCGATTCTTTGTAATCTTGCAACAAGTCAGCAGGTCGCGCGCGCATGATCCTACAATCTGACTACATCCACGAGCAACGGCAGCACAGGCATTCGAAATCCCTCGTCCACCAGACGACGTCTCCCAACGAACACCACCAGATCCAATCATCCAATGAGAGGAGGCAGAAACCGGCAGCAGCACCGCAATTCCGCGTCAACCGACCCCCCTCAGCGCAGCGGGCGCCCCCATTTCCCACCTCCCGTACGCCCAACCAAATCCGCTTCAGCGAGCGACAAGCAGCGATCAGGGCGACGAATTCTGCCCCGAATTCGCGTCCGATCGATCCCTCAAGCGAGCAAGCGCCAGCAACAACCAAATCCGTACCCGCGGATCAGCCAAGCAAGCTTGCGCGAGGGCCGGGTAATCATTCCCACCCCGAAATTGCAAGACACGGAGGAGCGGGTGCGTCGTGCTACGTACCTCGTGGCCGTGGCCGTGGCGCGGTCCGGCGGTTGTTCTCCCGCCGGGAGGAGGAGGAGGAGGGAGGGAGAGGGAGAGGAAAGGCGCCTATGCTTGGCTCCAATCCAATGGGAGGAGGTCCAGAAAGGCAGGAAGAGAGAGAGGGGATCAGAGGACGGGAGAAGACACGAGAGAGAGTGATTTGAACAGAGTTGTTTTTCTCTCTCCGCTTTCGAACCGTGTGGCTGGCGGGTGGGGCCGTGACGTGTGTCGGTTGGCCCGCGCGAGCAGAGCGCGACTTTTTCTTCTCTTCGGTGGAGGAGAACAGCCGCCCCCACGCACAATGACAGGTGGGCCCGGAACAATGACTTTTTCTTGGCTTTCTTCTGCCTTTCCAGAACGTCGTGCTGACATGCAGCGACAAATTTTTGACTTTTTTTTATTTATTTCTGCGAATTTCAGTGCAGGCTCCCTCCGGCGTCCCAAACCACAAATAGGATGCCGGATGTCTCTGCTTACGATGTTGACCACAACGCATAACGCGAATATGATATTGGTGGTTTGGTAAAAGACCGACCGCCCAACTCATGGTTGTTGGGTCCGACAATGGAAGGATACATGATGAAATAGAATGCAAACATGTTCTTTTCAAATCCATGAAAAAAATGGAAGATCCCACTACCATGATCGCAAAGTGCAATTCCTTGGCTCTACACGCTGCTCCTTTGTAGGTCTTGTGTGGAAGAACTGGGTGCCCCCTAAGGATGACTCCAACGGGGCGACCCATCGAGTCCGCGCGCGTCCGTCCCTGTCCGTGGGAGCCAAAAACACGGCCCAACAGGGCGACGCAAACAGACCGTGGTCCGTTTTTTGGTCCGTCGCGACGCATTCCTGGCCCAAATTTCGGTCACCGATGCGTCGGGCCCGGACGCGAGCGGACCGTTCCTGCATCCTCCCCGTGTCCGCCCTGGCCTCGCGTGTCATCGACCCCAACGGCCACCTACCCGTAATAACTGTGGGCGGTGGAGCTGTATAAATCGCGCCGGCCGGCCAAACCCTAGGGCACAAACCCTAGCACTCCTCCCCAATCGCGCCGGCCGCCAAACCCTAACCACGGCGGCCACCATCTCCAAGCTCAGATCCACGCGCCGGAATGGATCCGCCGCCGCCGCCGCCGCAGCATCTGGTGGACGAGGCCGAGCGAGCGCGCGCGGGCGCTATCGCGGCAGCTTCTCGCGCCAGATGGCGACCAGCCCGGCATGGGCCGGCATGATTCCCCAGCTGCCGCGTCCGCGCCTGACGGACGCCCAGAGGAGTGCGGTGGAGGCGGCGTTCGCGGACTGCGCCGACAGCGACGAAGAAGAGTACGCCGCCGGTGTCGCGGCGGCTGCTGTCGCGGCGGCCGGTGTCGCGGGGGATGGCGCGCCGGAGCCTCCCATTGGCGGCCGGTGTCGCGGGGAAATAAAAGTGGCAAGCGGACTCAATGCGTCGGCCCCGTTGGGGGCACTGGCCAGAAAGGGGCAGACATGGGCCGGACGCGCGTCCGTTCCCCGACCCAAACGGACAAAATGCGGACCAAACGCGCGTCCGTTTGGGTCGGCCCGTTGGAGTCATCCTAAGTGTCGTTTCTTCGCTTGGCTTGCGGTTCAGAACAGGCTCTGGCCACGGATCGCCTTGTCATCAGGAGATGGCCGCACAACCCTCTCTGTCAGCTATGCAAAAGTCAATGAGAGACAGCCAGACACGTCCTCTTTGAATCTCGATTCTCTCGTCGCATCTGGCAGGCTGCTGCCTCCTAGCTCTCTTGCCCCTCCCTGGTTCAGGACCTAGGCTCGGGTCGCCACGTTGTGCTCGAGTATTGGCATGCCATCACCAAGGCCCCAGCTGCTCATCCTAAGGGCCTCAAATCGGTCGTGGTCTTGATGGCCTGGGAGTTCAACAATAAATCATCAGTTCATCACTATCGTCGGCACTTTTCCAAAAGATTAAGGATGAAGAGAGGAGGTCTGGAAAGGTAGGAAGAGGGGATCAGAGGACAAGAGAAGAGAGATAGAGAGAAAGATTTGAAATTAGTTGTTTTTCTCTCTCCGCTTTTGAACCATCTGGCTAGCGGGTGGGGCCCTGACGTGTGTCGGTGGCCTGCGCGAGTAGAGCACGACTTTTTCTTCTCTGCGGTGGAGGAAACGATCATCCTACCATCCATGACAGGTGGGGCCGAAGCGAGACATCGGATCTGTAGTTGCGGGTTGGTGGTCGTCTACCTTTCGAGCAGGGACAAGGATTTGACTTTTTTGTGTAGCTAGTTTCTCTGCGAATTTCGGTGAGGCGACTCCGGCGTTCCAAACCACAAATATGATGCCCGATGTTTCTGCTTCCGATATATTGACCAAAACGCATAACGCAAATATGATATTGGTGGTTTGGTAAAGACCGACCGTCCAAATCATGCTGGCTGGCATGTGCGTAGTGGCAAAGCTTCATTGGGCCAATATGGGCCATGCCACAACCCAATTTTTTTTACAACTTATGTAAAATTTGCAGTGCAATTTAGACTAATCTAATGAGGATTAAGCATCATAAAATAGCTATTAAATGGATTAATTATCCTTCTAGCCCTCCTTATTATATGTCCAAGCTCTGCCACTGCTAGTATGTGCTCAAAGGAAAGGACGCGTGGTGTCGCGTCCGATTCATTATAATCGAGAGAGAATGGAGATTTGGTATAGATAATGGAGATTTGGTATAGACAATGTGCAATCTAGATGTTGGGTAAAGGTGTTTGCATATGGATCAGAATAACGGCTAATCTTCATCGGAGGTTTTCCTTAATTGAGGTTGTCCTCTTCAACTAGTGTTGTGCACGCATGCATCAAATCATCTAGAGCTTCAGTAACGACCATGAAGCTCTAACGAGCTCAAGCTCTAACATCCGGGTATCACTTTTCCGTTATGTGAGGCACTACTCAACCCACATATTTACTAGGCCGCGGCCTCTTGCTCCAACCTCGTGCTCAAACTAGTGTCTTACTTTATCAAAACAGACTTATATCTAGAGATATTTCAGAATAGGTATATGTTGTTGAATATATTTGAGTTGAGTTGAGCACACAACAAGTTTCATACATGACCCTCTTAATAGTACGATTATCCTATTAAAGACTACGGTCTTCAACTTGATTAAGCTTCGAGTTGTCATGCTTGATGGATCAACTCTGAACTTTAAGAGAAATTATGAGCCTTTAGTTTTTCAAGAACGTCCTAAGATAGCTCATTGCTTCAACCAGAATTCTTGCATAACGGTGTCTGGGCCTTTACTTTTTCATGTAGTCAAGAAGTGAGCCCAGCTTACTTGGTTAGTGAAGTGGATGTATAACCCAGCCACCCAAGTTAAAGTCCTCCGGACGCATATTTGGGTTCTTTTTATTTTGCAAAAAAAAAACCATTTTAGGGGCTTCCCCTACCGAACTCCTTTAAAAAACTTTTTCATGTAGTGTTGTCTTCGAAGATGCCTTTGTCAGCAGACTTCAAGTATCGCCAGATGTATGGTTGACATATATTTATTCTAATGTGTTGATGGGTCGTCTTCATGGTTGACAAACCATCGGAGTGTATGTTTCTTGAATAGTGCTGGTGTTTCCGCTAAAACATTTCATTGTAGAGGCAGTGGATCAGTTATTCTTGTAATTCAACACTTCTTTATTGATCCTCACGTGTGTCAACATTCCTTTTTGTGTGCCGACGTTGAGTCTTGTTCATCTAGAATCTTTGGGCTTCTCTGTTTCAGCCTTGTATGGTTCCAAATGAATTTTGTTTCAACATGGTGGATCAACGTGATCATGGGTAAACCAAACCATCATCTCGGATTGTGTTCCTATATACTCCAGATGAAGATGTTAGTCCCTTAACTGTGGTATTCAGATACTATCCGCCATAATGATCTCTCAAGGTGCTCAAAAGTCTACGATTTCTACTACATATCCCAACATATTGTCACCCATATATCAAGCGGTGGTGAATTTAATCATTTTCACAGCTTACTGTTCGAAGAGTAAATACTACTTTCACATCGAAACAAATATCTTTACAACCAAAAAAAGGAAGGAAAGAAATTTATACACCAGGTTGCAAGGATAGGAAAATATTGTTATTTTCTTTTGTTTAGGAAGAAAGAAGTAATTATCAAAAAGAAAGGTTTTCCCATTGTGACGCGGGTGAATTAGTATACGCTAACATGGAAGGTGCAATTATATATTTACGTACTTACATATAAAAAGATTTGGTAAAAACCATGGCCTAGTTGAGTGTAACAATATATAGAAGAAAATTGTGTGATCTTCGTAATCTATATGTTGACAAAGGCCATAAACATTTAAATTGTTATAGCTTCACACATCAAAAGCATAATTTTCTTGATTCCACATGAAACCATGTTCACAAAAAATAGAGACATATATTAGCTTTTACCAAAAATGAAGTGCATACAAAGATATTTGGCATACGACGAGTACAATTATGACTAGTTCCAATAAGTGGAATAATAGTGAATGATATGCTTAAAATGATTTGATGGATGGTCACAATTTACTACCTAATTTGCAGCAATGAATGGAAAGATCTAGTCAAAATGCTATACTGGCAGCAATTTATTGCATACCCACATAAATGGAAGGAAATTACTTATTTCAAATAAAACCGTCATGTTAATAATTGTGCTGAAGATATGCATTTTTTTACTCATTTATTTTCTCTCTTTTCTGGATGCGAACTTCATTGCAACCACTTAGGCATGTTGACATCTAATGAGAAGGATCGATGTGGCAAGTTAAGTCACCAAGGTGACAGATGACGTGGACAACATGTGTGTGTGTGGTGGGGGGGGGGGGGGGGGGGGTGGTGGTGTATTTATTCCAATAGGTGGAATAATAGTGAATGATATGCTTAAAATGATTTTATGGATGGTCACAATTTGCTACCTAATATGGAGCAATAAATGGAAAGATCTAGTCAAAATGCTATACTGGCAGCAATTTATTGCATACCCACAGAAATGGAAGGAAATTACTTATTTCAAATAAAACCGTCATGATAATAATTGTGCTGAAGATATGCATTTTAGTACTCATTTATTTTCTCTCCTTTTACGGATGCGAATTTCAAGACAACCATTTAGGCATGTTGACATCTAATGAGAAGGACCGACGTAGCAAGTTAAGTCACCAAGGTGTGTGGGTAGGGGGGGGGGGGGGTATTTCAGTTGGTAAAAAAACAAACGTAATATGTATTAAAGATAACAAATCTATTTCTTAACGTTATTTGTTAGATCAGTTCGAAAAAAAACGTTGTTGTTACATAACGAAGTATTTTGTTAGTTCAGTTGGACGGTCATGGCAAATTATTAGGTCTTGCTCCTCCAAATCGTGCAGATCCTAGGAATCGACAACCAATCTCGCTCCCGACACACACCGCCACTCATGCCCCACTTCATGTTTGATCCAAGCGCCGGTCATTTTACACTTATTCGTTGCACGTAGCGAAAGATCAACAATAATTAGACCGGTTATGCCATGCAGAAGCCCTTGTTGTCCCGCCAAGATGCAACCAACACAGGAAACCCTAGACAACGTCGCTGACCCAGAATGTAATCAAACTTATTAGATCATGCAAAAGCCCTCGTTCTCCCGCCAAAACCATGCACTTAGCAAAACCCTAGATAGTGTCGGCGAGAACTGTCACGTCAATCAACCATTACATAACCTCTTCCCCCTCAATGCTCGAATTCTCGCATGTCGGTCGCTACATCATTGGCCACCACATCAACGGTCTCCATGGCGATACCGCCGACCACGTCAAAAACTAAAGGCAGAACATGAACACACGTTTGTCCCTAAAAAAGCTAAATATAATAACAGAACGATTCACGCAAAAAATACACTTTCCACTTAAGTTGTGTGAAATGTAATGAACTTATGGGTTAGAGTTGTGTTGATTACTACTGAATACAAACAACCAACCAATTTGTCTGGATCCCTATGTTCATTGTCTGTGAGTTACACTCTCCCGTGGAGCGGTCTCGCTCTTGTTGTTCCGTTGTTGCGCATCATTTAAATGAGAGTGGATCGAGGGAATGGAATCTAGACTATAGATTGAACTAAACTATCAATTCAATCTAATTCATCTTCCATTTTAGAAAGTAGCAAGCAGCGAATAAAACGGTATAGAAAAAAGCCGAGTCCACAAAGAAGATGGTTTCAAAGCTCGAGGAGCATATTTGTGAGGTTGATCCCTAAGTGCAGAGTTTCATGTGACGAACAACGAAACTCCATTTCTTCAAACACAACCATGTGCCACCGACAAACGTTTGACTTTGACCGTGTTTTTTTGCTATGAAGACTTTTCTCGAAAACCATAGATCTTCTGGTTACCATTAACTATCCGGCACTTTCGTCTGTAGAGTGAAGCAAGAAATTGCATGGAAAGCCAGGCCATGCAACGGTTACTCTTACACGTAGACGCTTTAGAGATCTTCACATCACAAATTATTAGGTCTTGCTCCACCAAATCATGCAAACCCTAGGTATCGGCAACCCCCACACACACCACCAACACAACCGCCTTATCTCGTGCCCCACATCACGTTTGATCCAAGCGTCGGTCATTGACACTTACCCATTGCAGGTAGCTAACGACCGACAATAATTAGACCGATTATGGCATGCAGAAACCCTTTGTTATCCCGTCAAAATGTAACCAATACAGAAAACCCTAGACAACGTCGCTGACCCTGAACGCAACCAAACTTATTAGACCATGCAAAAGCCCCCGTTCTCCCGCCTAACCATGCACTTCACAAACCCTAGACACCGCCGGCAGCCACTGTCACGTCAATCAACCATACATAACCTCTTCCCCACAAATGCTCGAATTCTCGCATGTCGGTCGCCACATCATTGGTCGCCACATCAACCGTCTCCATGGCGATACCGCCGGCCACGTCAGCCCTCGAGGTACCATGTGGTACCTCACATAGGTGGTCAACATTTACCTGGCAATGGCATTCTACTCACCTGGCATTCTGGCATCCAGCCAAAAAAGCTGAGGGGGGAAATGCTGGAAGAAGGGTGAATGGCGGGGCAAAATTGATGATAACCCCCCCAGTTGACGTGGGTTCTATTATATGCCCCCCTTTGTGTCACTGACATGTGGGGTCCGGTCCCACATGTCAGTGACACAAGGGGGGCATATGATAGAACTCGCACGAACTGGGGGGTTTCATCAATTGCCCCGAATGGCGGGACTCCTCATCAGGCGTTCTACGGTTCTTCTACACCCAGAGGTTGAGACGCTCCTCCCCCTTGTTCTAATCTCCTCCCTCCCTCGCTCTCTCTCCGCCCCCCCCCCCCCCCCCCCCCCTCCTCCTCTATATACCACCATACATACGCCGTAGTCTCTCTTCTCCACTCCTCTGATCACCAGCCGCCCCGCTCCTCGATCCCCGCCGATCCAACCCGGTACGTGCCTCGATCCGTCCGCCCAATCTCGCCCCGCCCGCGCCTGATCGGATCAGGAGCTCGCGCCACCCCATCTGAGCCGCTATAGAAGAACTAGCCACATAGGAGTATTTATTATTCGGTTCCTGATTCGCGTCGAAGCTTTCGGAATCTCACAGTGTTCTTCTCCGAATTTTTCCAGGGTTTTTCCTCGATTCGGCGCCCAGGCAGGAACCAAGGTCAGTCAAATCCGCTCCGTCGCTCGAGAAAAGTTCCGTCCATTTTTTGTTTCTGCTGTTGAGATTTTCTTGGTGGTGAATTACTTGATTTTTCAACAGAAGGAGCGGCCTTTCCCTGATGTCTAGTGTCGCGACCCAGGAGGCGGGTCGGGTTCAGGGTCACAGGTAGACAAGGCGGCGAGCAGGAACAAGCGCAAGTTCCGCGCCGAGCCCCCCTCCGGCGAGCTGGGCCCCTTCGGTCTGGAGTACCCGCTGACGACGGACTGCGTGGGGTTCGAGTTCATGTCGCCTGAGAAGGCCGCCATGGCGGCGGCGGCTGCCGCGGCTGAGGGTGTCAATCTAGACCTCATCCCCGGAGCCTGTGATGCCTGCAAGGGCATCCACGCCACGGCTGAGGAGCTGCTGGAGTGTCAGCGGTATGTGAATTGGAGTGACCCCAATGAGGCGCAGCTGGAGGAGATCCTGCTCAAGAGCCTGGATACCACCTTCGACAATGCCGTCAGTGTGATCACCACAATGGGCTACTCGGAGGCCGCCGCACGGGCTGCCGTCGTACGGGCAGCCGCACAGTACAGCTGGAGGGAGAGCCTTGCTGGGCTCAGCGAAGCCGCGGTCGAGGTGCTCAAGACCGAGGGGGACATGCTGCCCAGGGACGGCTCCTCCCTTGAGGACATGAGGAAGGTTGAACATCTCGTGCTCGCTAACTTGATTGCTGTGGTCAATGAGGCCCAGCCGTTGTACACCACGGGAGATGTGATGTTTTGCCTGCTCATGTCAGATATGAATGTTGCCCATGCCTGTGCCATGGACTATAGCACCGCTCCTCTTCCGGCGGTGGGTGCTCAAGTGATCGCGCAACCAGTTGCGGGGAACTCGGAACCTGGCCCAAGTTCCGACCTTTCCGTTTCGATTACCAACCCACAAACCGGCGTTACTTTCCGTGGAAAACTTACCCCAGTGCCACCAGGCACTTACAATGCTGTGAAAGCTGATTCATCACAAGTACCAGTGAGCCCGCATGTCCCCAATGGCAAGCCATCTGTCTCTGCCAAGATGCATCCTGTGATACCAAATGTTAAGCCAAAAGAGCACCTGGTTGCTATGCCTGATCATTCAGAGGATCAACCATTTGTTGCTGCTGCAACACAGTCTGTAAAGGATGATAAGCCATTCCCTAGCAAGAGAGGGAGCTCTAAGAGGGATTACTTGCACCGGCAGAAGTTGATGAGCTTAGATAAGAATTCCCGAGCATTGGGCTCTAAAGGATCAGTTAGGTCTGCCAAGCATAGCTCTTCTGCGATTGCAGCACTAGAGAGGAAGTGCAGGCCGCTTCCAGATTCTGCTACTAGTAGCTTGAAGGGCCCAACCAAAATTGCAAAAGGGTTTGCTGCAAGCATTAAAGGGTCAGAATATGAAGTTGATCTTTCTTTTACTGCCACTGGTACCATTGCCTCCATTCCATCATTTGATGCCAAGACAACCAATAATGCTGATCCAGCATCAGCTGCTAGCACAGAACTGTCATTGTCGTTGCCAGTGCCTTTGCATTCACCATCCTCAGATGATGGTTCTGCTCCATCTTTGAATCATGATCCTAATACTGAAGCTATAGACCCTAGCAGCAAAATTAACTTTGCATATGATGAGGATCAGAAGGTCTGGATTCCTCAAGATAAGAAGGATGAAATGGTTTTGATTCTTGTCCAGAGGCAAAAAGAGTTGCAAGCGCATATGCGGGATTGGACAGACTGGGCCATGGAGAAGGTGATGCAGGTCACACGACGACTTGCCAAGGAGAAGGAGGAGCTTCAGTCACTCCGGAAAGAGAAGGAAGATGCGAACCGACATCAAGAGGAAAATCACTGCCTGGAAGAGAGCAGTCGGAAGAAGCTTTTAGAGATGGAGTCTGCAATTTCCAGGGCAAACACTCAGCTGGATAAAGCAGATGCTTCTGCTCGTAGGCGTGAGGCTGAGCATGCACAACTTAAGCTACAGATGGAAGCCGCAAAACGGCATGCGGCTGAGTCCGCAGCAAATTCTGTGGTGCTTTTAAAGAAGAACGAGAGCAGTCTTAAAAGATCCCAGCACTGGGAATCTGAAAGAGCTCTGTTGCAAGAGCAGCTTGCAGCCGAAAAGAGCAAACTATCCCGGGTTCAGCAACAACTTCAACATGCTAAAGAGAAGAAAGAACAACTGAAGGTACTACTTTACCTTGTCATAATTTGCTAAATCAGAGTGAATAATATCTATGAAACACATGCACGACCCATAATTTCACAATCAGTCTTTAGTTGATGTGGTTCAGTTGATATACTCCACAGTTTTTAATCAGAAATTGTTATCGCTGTTTATAATTCTTTTGTAAAGTACGGTGTCCAGTTTTGTTGCTGCAAACATTTAGTTAATTTAATTATTAAAAGGACACTGGAACTTCTAAATATTAGGAGGGACATCTTCTCTTGTGTGATGTGTTTCCATTTCATGTTGAACTCTCCAGTATATGCTTAATACATGTTTTCTTTTTGCAAATTTAATAGCTAGGGGTCATGGTTGTGCTAATCATTAGTTTTGCTTCATGGCCTCTTATTTACTTACATTTGTTTTACCTTTCCGTGCATACAAATGGGATGTGAAGTTTCACATAATAAATGGTAAACTAAACTGGTTGTCATTCTTTCAATGCCGAAAGCACATATAGTATTTCACATATAGCTGGCATCTGGCAAGTTCTTACATGCTAAAATTTCAGGCAAGAAGCTTCTTGAGCCTTACACATACATCTGTATGCTTCATTGAACTCTAGGTCTCTAGCCCATTAGTTTTTTTTTAAAAAATTAACTAATAAAGTTTAATTAATTTTTTGTTCATTTTGGTAAGTTCTATAGTCTAAACTCCAAATCTGTGTTTGCAACTACAGTATGTTTAAAAACACAAAATTGTGTGTTTGCAACTAGCTTCCCTAGATTTCATAGTCATCAAATATATGTTAAGTTGATTGCTCATATCATGTTTTGCCAAAGTAGCAGTCAAGTGAAACTATTAATCCCATGGATCTAATGCTCTGGTTGTACTTGCGAAGTTGTTCAAGAATTTTAAGGTTGCCTTGTACCATCTAGTATAATCTTGTGGGTCAGTGTATGTCATCTTTACCGCCTTGCCCGAACCATTCTGAATGTTTGCAGGTAAGGTGGAGACAAGGAGAGGCTGGGAAGACTGAAGCAATTTCCCATGTGACCGCAGAGAGGAAAGAGAGGGGTCAGATTGAGACATCACTGAGGTCGGAGGAGAATTTCCTGCACCTTAAAGCTGAGAACGACATGCAGAGATACAGGAGCGAGATCCGCGCTCTCGAGCAGCAGATCTCGCAGCTGAAGGTGTCACTCGACACCTCGGTTGCCGCTGCTCCCAAGTGGAATACAGACGACAGGACCCACCGCCCGTGTTTCTCCGAGGGGAGGAAGAACGGGAACGGTAACACACAGGTTCTGGCCAAGATCGCTGGGTCAGCCCCACCCTGGAACTGGACCTGGACCTGGACGACATCCAGCGCGACCAGGAGTGCGTGATGTGCCTGAGTGAGGAGATGTCGGTGGTGTTCCTCCCCTGCGCCCACCAGGTGGTCTGCGCCAAGTGCAACGACCTCCATGACAAGCAAGGGATGAAGGAGTGCCCGTCGTGCCGCGCCCACATCCTGCGCCGGGTGTGCGCCCGCCCTCCACGGGTGCCGCTCGCTGAGCGAGAGCTTTTTTGTCACTATACCATTTGTTCTTCTTTTTTGATGATTGCCCAGCTTGGATTTGATGGTGGTTATTAGAGAGAATAATGTGTGAGCCGGTGAATGGTTCAACGATATAATACCTGGCCGAACATTGTATACCATACCCCCTACAAGTTTATGGATGATGGATAATGGATAATGGATGGTTATATGGAACATATACCGCTCCGTCTTGTTGCTTTCTGCTAACCCCTTCTTTTCTTGTAGGTAAACTGATTCTGTGAAGCCAAAAATACTCTTAATCGTGTGAGCATGTCTGGTTATAGTAGTGTAGACTGTAGAGTAGACTGGAGTGGATGTTCCCTGTGACCAGGCCATTTCCGATTCCTGAGTGCGGTTGGTAGGGAACGGGGATCAGAGCTGTCAGCTGTACGGCAACAAGTGCTGGCTTTGAACCTGGGTCTCGAGCTTGTCGGAATAGTGGCAACCATGACTATTCTCTACTCTTGCCTGGAGTCGTTTTCCTTTTTTCTTTTGCCATGCTTGCGTGGTGCTCATAGCATCTTCTAAAAATTTCAATCTTTCTGAAAAATACTTGAATTTAGACAGGAGAGAAGGAAAAAGGCTACCCTGGTACCCTTTCAGCTGATATTTAGGATGGAAGTGAGGCACGGTCAGTCTGCCACTCTAGACCACTTTTTATGTTTCTTTTATCTTTCTTTTCTCCTTGTCTCTCCATTCAACCAAAATTATATGTAAATTATCGGACAATTTTACGGAACACGAGGGCTCAAAGCGGGACGTATCTGCGGTTAAATGATGGACCAAATTAGTCCAATTCGGTTGGAGATGCTCTAAGAGTATTAGGCGTCCCCATAACCCTCCTCATCGATCTAATGGGGTCCGGGCACGGAAAATATCCAAGCGGTGTTCCTCATTGGTTTGGAGGACACAAAAACCCTTGTTTTCCCCTAACATTTGGGGCCGACTCGTGGGTTCCGTACATGCCTGCCACACCGAAAGACGGGTACTACATGCCAATGACTTGGTCTTTTGCCCTCCCTCCTGAGATAAATTTTTCCAGTCCGGTTAGAGATATATTTCCAATCGTACTGGGCTAATTTGAACCCCTGTATGTCCACGGACATGAGTCATACATCCTATATATTAACCATTACAATCACAACCCCCTAAATTTAATCCTTAATCGATGCCATTTTGGTTTTGTGCATACATCATACCTAGGATATAACTATGTAGTGGAGGTGAATCATCTTCTCGATAGCATATCTCTTAATTTTCTTCATCTTTAACCGAATTGCATCCGTCTTGATCATTGACGATATCAACAATATGCAACTCTATTTTCATCTTATTTTTTTCAATTATATATATTCTTCTTTTATCATATCATCTTCTTCTCTTCATCATTATTTTTCATTGCCCCTCCATCTCCTGGTTTGTCTTTTGAACTAGCTCTATCTTTTCCTAAATTTTCTTTTCTTCATCGATTGTAAGTTTAAATCTTCCACGATAAGCATTTGCCTTGAATACGATGATTCGACTCTGTTTTACACCCCGAACATTGCAATTAATTACATACTGAATCCTAGATTATAACAATGTATAAATCAAAGCAAACTAATTGCATAAATATGATCATAACAATGTATAGTTTCTTGGGATACCTTGACCTACGGGCCCAGCTGATAGCGGCTCAGTGCACCCTTGACCTACAGAGACTCATCCCGAACCGTGGGGCCAGTATGTCGGCGAAATGGCACAGGGGAACTCCCACCCACTTCCCCTAGCTCATTCCTTCGGCGCCTCTGAAAACAGAGATAATACGAGCGAACGGCGGCTATGCGGCGGCGGCGGCGGTGGAGAGCATCGTGGTGGTGCACAACGTGGCGAAGAGGCACAACGTGGGGACACTGGCGCGGAGCGCGCGGCGTTCGGCGTGGCGGAGGTGGTCGTGGTCGGCCGCCGCGACGTCAGCGCCTTCGGCAGCCACGGATCCACATCCCACCTCCGCTTCCGCCACTTCACCTCGCTCGCCACAGCCGTCGCCTACCTCAAGGTAATCTCCTCTCTAGCGCCTCCCCCGATCGAATCTCCACGCCCCCTCCTTAAACCCTAAACCCTAGCCCCCATCCTTCCCGCATTCCTTCCCCTCTCTGCTGCGTGACGCTGACGTGGTTCTGCTTGCAGGACGAGAGGGGCTGTGACATTTGCGGCGTGGAGATCACCGACGACGCGCGGCCGGTGACGGCCCACCCCTTCCGCAGGAGCACCGCGTTCCTCTTCGGCAACGAGGTTGGTCCGATTCTTCTCATGTGTCAGCACGATGCGAGTGCTGATGCAAAATTAGCTTTGCTGGTGTGCAAATTTTTAGAGGGGAACCTGGATGGGTAGTACTCAACTTCATTGTATAGTCAACATATGGAATCTCAGATGTGGGACGATTCACTGCGTGTTACCTATGTGCATTTCAGCATTTGAACACTCGGTACTTTGTAACTTGTGCAAGCACAACCACTGTATCTGCTCTTGGCAAGTTTGTATTGTAATTATTAGCTTCACCGAAGTACAAATTTGAAGAAAACACACCTACCCTAGAGTAGGCGTCCATATCGGTAGGAAAATTTGTTGGGCATTGCTTAACTAAGAATTAGTTGGCCACCGTAGCCACACCTATGCCTCTGGACAGATGCGTTCAGCAACCAGTAGCATTTCTTGGGACACCTACGAGTCTTAAGATCATTTGAATTGATTTGTAGTTGCAAATAAAATATTATCTCAAGGCTTCATGTCATGTTAGCATACTTAGTATCATTATAGTCATGGTTTAAAATTGTCATGTTTTACTGTTCTATTCCAGTTTTTGTAGTTGCTCGAAAATTCTTATTAGTGTTAAAATATTTTGTAAAGTTTACTGGGCAAGTTGAAGAGCTGAACGGATGTTCATTTTTGTGAAGAAAAACAGCTTAGCATTTTTTTGCGTGCCCTCTGTTCTAACTAAATCCTTCCAATGTTTGTTGCATCCAGTAGGGTACAGGACTCTCTCAAAAGGAGTGTGAGATATGTGATTTCTTCGTCTACATCCCTCAGTACGGTGGCGGAACGGCATCACTCAATGTTACAGTTGCAGCATCAATTGTTCTCCATCACTTTGGGGGTAAGTTCCCCTCCTTCGCTTGATCTGACATGAACTTTTTAGCAATGCATGTCAATTTATCTCAACAAGAGGTCAAGAGCTAGCAATTTAGAAAGCCTTTGCTGTATGTTGACTTCACAGTTTTCTAGAGTTGGGTATTGAATCTAGTTAGCTAGGGAGTCCGTGCTAATTCCAGTAAGAATTTCTTTTACTTCTATAACAGACGTGTTCAAATAACCGCTGCATTGGAGGTGAAAATAAATGGAAAATATATTGAAAAACAGCCAGAATGCCAAACGTAGCCTAAATAATCTGGTCCTCTATGGTGCCAATGCCATGTTTTTGTATAATTCTTGTTGGGCTTGAGGACTCTAGGTGATAAGTTGAGATATACAAAAGGTGTGTTTGACCTCTAAGAAAGGGACATTTTAAATGTTTAATTCAATTTTTTGGAGTCTTTTATGTCGACTTGGTGCTATAACCGGAGTGTTTTGCATGTTTGCAACACATATGTCTGCGATCTTTTGTTTCCTTATGTATTAGAGCTCTCCATTATTACTTTAGTGACCTAGAATCACAAGAATAACCCCATAACTTCTCTTGCACACTTTTTAGACGCTACATTATAAGTTGCTCCATTCAACCAAAATATTCTCAAACTAATACTTGTTTCCTACATCAGCAATCTAGAATATTGCATTGTTTCTCCAAATATATATTATAATAATTTATCTTTATCACTAGTGAATCTTGATGTGGAAGTTAGTCTTATAATAGATAATTCAAACCTAGAGGGGAGTTTCATTATGACGATACTAAAGAAGTCTTTTAGTTCTTTTACTAAATTATTGGTCAAAGGTGTTGGTAACTTGGTAACGGCGAGTAACAACTGAATTCTTATTTGAATTTTCATATTCAGAAAGGCAGACAGAGGAAAAACTTGGTCTAATGTCGTGTTGTTTCTGGGGAATTTCTACTCAAAGCAGTACCTTAAATTCTTTGCGTATTTAATAAACCTTTGTTAGTGTATACTGTTTGAATGCTTAAATAAATGATCTTTGTTCTAGAGTTTGGGCATAACCATTGTTTTGGGAGAAGCTATTATTGGTTTTTAGCTGGCTCATGTAATTATTTAGCAAATGAGGCTTTTGTCTTTATCTAAGTCAGTAACTAATTGGGGGGGGGGGGGGGGGGGGGGGGGAGAAAAGAGGCGGTTACAGTTAAAATTGGAAACTACCAACTTATATACCTTCTTTTAGTTCTCCTGGTGAGATGTTGAAACGATTTGTTTGTATGGAAGATGAGAGAGAATTATTACAGAACAGTTTAATCAACTTTAGCCTTGGGCATGCAATCTAACTTGGACGAATCAACATAAACTCAGTTTTCATAAGATGTATCAGTGACCTCACCAGAAACTCGGGCACCGGTAGTTTTTGGTAGGTCCCTGAGGAGCATTTAGCTTTATTTGCTTCAGCATTGTATAGAAGCACTGATTGTTGTTAGGGATACTTCTAAACTTTTAGCACAAGAACACATTCACATTCTAAGGAAGGTTCATAATTGGTCGGGAATTAGCATTGACTGTAGGATGTATGTTTCAGTCTTTGAGAAACAATAGGGTGTTAGAGCTTGAATTCTGGGAACAAAAGCGACGGGGAAGGATGAGATCGGGTTTAGGGTTGGGCACCTTCGGGAGGTAGTGTGGCTAGGTCAGGAAGCCCTGTGTCAGGGTAGAGAAGGTGCATGAGAGAAAAGGACAAGTACTTCTCTTGTTGCGTGATTTCTTCATCATGTTACTACCTCATTAGAGCGTTTGCCTTACGTGTCGTACTCAAGTTGAAATACGATGATTTGTGATATATTACGGTTTTAGGGTAGTGGTTCTCCAGTCAAGAGGGCAGGCACTATACTGCACAGTAGTAGTAATTCCCCCATCAATAGAAATCTACTCAAACTAAGATTTTTCCCTAATCTTGTGCAACTGGTTCCTGTACTGCCACAGCTTCTGGACATGGCTATGGTTGTGGCAGGGGCGAGGTCGACCATGATGCTTATATGTCTGCGCAACACAAGACATGGATTGTAAACCCTATTTTGGATTTGTCTAATGTTTGGTTATATTTGCCAGTTGGTAGACCAGAACCCCGGCACAAATAGCTGCAACAATTAACTGACTTTTAGTTGAGATTTTTACTACTCCGTCTTTACTTAAACACTCTGGTTTGTGGGGTACTTGTGCCCAGTTCTTGTACGTTAGTGTCATAGTCATCTGATCAATTTTGTGTGTGGATTTTCTGCAGTCTGGGCTGGCTTTCCTGAACGAGGCCAGAAGGCAACAAATTCGTCGTAGCTGAAACCACAGGGGCAGTCGAGGGGGCTCTACTGCTCAGACTCGATTGAAGACGTGATTGAAGAGCGCAAGGCACGGAGAGAAAACGCCTGTGATATGTTCGAGGAGAACGGAAGTAGCTACCCCCAAGAGTCAAATGGCCTAGACATGATGTTTACAGACTAGAATATTCCATCTCACCCCTGTTTTGACAGATCTGGCACTGCATTCTTTTTCATCAAAGGATATAGAGCACAAATGTTTTTGCTGTTTCAATTCCTTAGAATACTTGTGAAGTCATGCCTTCAAACTAGATGTGTTGTTATGAAATTTTGTGTGACATGGCTTCAGTTGTATGTTCTGATCAAGATGTGTTGCTTGCTATCAAATTCCATATTTGCTGCCGCCTGCCCTCGTAGGAGGCTGATTCTCTTAGCATCAGACCCCGTCACTGATATGAAAAAGGTTTCTTAGTGTCTGTAGATTTTGACAGGTAACATCTCAAGTTCTCAACTGCTTGAGGCATTCTCCATATCTTGGATAAAGATTGTATGCAAATGCCAGGTTGCACAACGTTATCTTTTTATGTATCGTTGCTTAGTTATGCTTAGACTCGTGCTGTAAAAGCTTAGCCTGCCGGCGGGGGTACTACAGCAACGCCTACGTGCCCATGACGGCACTGGCTGATGCCGCCACGCTGCACGACGGCTCGATTGGCGACGCGGTGGCGCTGGTGTGCGAGGCCAAGGCCCAAGGCAGCTGTACATGCGCTCCACGCTGGACGTGCTGGTGCTGCGCGGACGGCCGTGCCTGGCTCTACAGAACAACATGGTTGTCGTGTCTGATAACCGGCACGCCAATGTACGGCGGCCCTGCTGAGACTATCTTCGGTGTGGGCTTCTTGGTCCCCGTAAAGGACATGGACGGGCAGGATGCGGTGGCGGTGCCGATCGTGCTGCCGAGGCCGGCCATGGAGCGGTTCGCGGCGGATGTGGGGAAGCTTTGCGAGGCGTAGATTGTCCGCCGTCGCCATGTACTCTTTATTACAGTTACAAGGACGAAAAGAGAACTTGACAACAGGAAATTTTAAGCGAATAAAAGCCCCGATATCCAAGCAGATAATTTTCGGAAAGTAGGAAAGATCACTCCTCAGTAGGAGCATTTCAGGTCTGCTTCACTTCTAGTTGGTGTGCAGCTTTCTGCCCCATAACCAAATACAGTTGGCCGGTCTAATGAGGAGCCTGCACATTAGTTGTCACACTGTTTACATCCGAACTACACGAACACTTAGCTTATTAACAGGTTTACTAAAGCTTAGACATCCAAACGCAGAGACTGCAACTCATACGTCCTGGAACATAGTGGACACTTAGCTTACTAACTGGTCACTGCAACGTGTACAGAACAGCCACCAGGCACCAGCACATATAGGTTCAGTCATGGTAAGAACAGAGACAGATTTGCTGAATCGTAGTCGTCCTGGAACATAGCGGATCTCACTCACAGTGCTTATATCCGAACTACACCCAACGACACTTAACTGATTAACAGGCTTACAGTTTTGGTACTGACGAGAACTAAAGCTTAGACATCCATACGCAAAGAGTGCAACTGATACATCCTGTAGCATCTCCAAACAGACTCCGGAGTTCACAAATACGGCAATTTGTACCAAGCCGGGAACTAATAAATAACCACCAGGCACCAACACAAGCGTTCTCGAAGGCGCTGCGGTGCACAAATAGTTTCAGGCAGCGAGGTTACGACTAGACTACGCAAAGTGTGGCCCCTCCAAACATACTTCTGGCCTGGAGAAGCTTTGAAGCATCTTGCAGAATTCCCGGGCTTTGCTTTCAGCTAGAGAGGAATCGAAGGTTACTGTCATGGTTTCTAGCACTGTTGCCCATTCAAATAACCGTTTCACAAGGCCAGCTTCATTTTCAGTTCCTCTCAAGTTAGTAAGTTTTACTTCCTGGAGGCAATTCAACGCAAATTCATCGGTTTTCCAGTTAGGTGGCTGATCGCAAACACAACCTGACGGACACGCAGTTTGTGCCTGAAACGATGTATATAGCAGATTCATAAGATTAACCGTTACAATTTAATACAGTAACATAGGAAAGATGGAATTATAAATTTCAAGACATGGCAGGAACATATAAGATATGTTTTTAACAAACTTACAAAAGAACAGCACCTGGACATAGTCTAAAGACAACATATTGCAGAAACTATGATTGTTGCTCTACGCAACTGAAGTTAAACAACAAATATAGTTTAAATATTTACACAAAACAGGTATTATGCTAGGGATAAAACAATCAACAAGATCTTCAATTAACCTTACAAAACAGGTATTGTGCTACTGTCGATCCTGTGATCATAGACACACGGGACGATTTGGGTCCTACACAGGCAACACAGGTGGTACCCTATCAAGGACTTCGGAGACACGATTACCTACATTCAGGCTTTGGCTCCTTTATATATGCACCTTGTCTGGCACAAAGCTCTATCCTCTGCGATTCGGGCTAATAGACGTCACCGTCCTAAATGAGATATGTCATATCCGTCCAAGTCCTCTCTAGGTAAGGTGTTCAAGAAGATCCGCTAGGTCTCATACGAGTACAGATACGTCATCTCCTAAGTATTTGCGGTATCTTTGAATGTTGCTTTCCACTAGACATCATCACTTAGGCCATAGTTATTGATGAAACCTTTAAAAACACATGACTGAAGAATAGTACTCCCTCCGTTCGGAAAAGGATGTCTTAGATATATCTAGATTTGGATGTATGTGGACATGTTTTAGTGTACACATACATCTAAATCTAGATATATCTAAGACATCCTTTTCCGAACGGAGGGAGTAGTATATTAATATCTCCTCCTAAATCCTAACTATTTTATGAAGATTGAGCCTGCCATGCAATGACATAGTCAACTCAGGTCATTGCCGCATATTCTAATTGGAGCTGCCACACAGCTGGATCCTGTTGTGATCCTTCCTAGAGGGCCTTCTCCTCTAACTCCGGCCTCAATGCCTTGCAAAGAGTGAGGGATATGTCACCTGAGAACAATTTTAAGAAAGAGCAGACAAAACGAAGGAGGTATTCTGTCTCTATGATAAAAACAAAATCCTGAATGATGCCCAATATTTTTTCTCATTTCAGCCGGCTAACAATCTTTGGAAAAGGAAAACTATTGCCAAGCCATGACAACTTGGAGTAAGATGCATTGCCATTTGCAGATACATAAGACACGTATTTGTTACATATCGAACGTGCAAAGCATCCAACATCCAACCAACACCTACTGTAGCGCAACTAGCAGCTCAAGCCGAAATATAAATGGATACATGGGTATTAAACATAATCAAGAAAGGATGGTATTACCTCTGCGGAACCCATTTCGTCAATAAGTGTGAGAGACAGGTTTCTCACACCAGTACACATGCTCAGAAAATGGTACAAACTGGGTCCACATGAATGTCCCTTTGCCATTATATCCAGGATCAAGTTTCTAATGTTGGGGAACCTTGGAATGTCTTCCATCAAGTACTCCCGGTTAGTAATTTCCTTCTGTAGATTCGTTGGAAATCACAAGAAAGGATTGCATCCGATGGTTAGTAGAGCAGAAAAAATATCTCGTTCAAAAAAGTTGAAAACACAAGAAATGGTTCCTTTATTTGGACACCAAGTTTTTTCAGTGATGACATAAATCACATAAGAATGAACTCACCGTTGGAAAGACAAGTACGACTCTTAGATTGTGGATGTGGCGCCAGGATCGTAAAAGCTCCATCCAATAGCTATTTAGTAATTTACTGCCATAACCAACTTTCCCATATACAACAAAACCTTTTGTGTCCAACCACTTGAGATTTTCCATCTTGCCAAACTTCGTAAATCTTGGATCATAAGCATCCTTCCACAAGAGCGACACCAACAGAGGAGCAGAGATGTTTGCAACTGGGTTATTATACCTCGAACGTTCAGCAAAGCAGGACCTCACAGCTAACAGTTCGAGTGCCGGCGCCATGACAGTGAGCTGCTGCAACCTGCAAGTCATGTAGATGCTGTACAACGATTTCTAGGAGAGAATCCGAGTGGATTGCAATTTTGTCCAGACCCCAGGCATGGCAAACCCTGAGTTTCCGTAAGGCCGGGCAGCGTGGAGAGGAGACAACGTCACCGAGCATGCAAGGACCATGTAGCTTGATGTGAGCCAGGAAGAGACTGGTGAGCCCGGCGAATACGCCCAATGGTGGCACCGCGAGGCGAAGATACAGTACGAGGTGGATCGAGGTGGCGTTCTCGAAGCAGGGCAGCTCAAGGGCGCCGTCTTCCGGGGCCTCGTCCTCCATCTTGTTCTGCAGCTCCTTGTCGATGAGGCGTAGTGTGCCGGAGAGGCGGCGCGCGGCGATTGGAAGCCAGACCGCCAAGAACTCGGGAGAGGGGTCCTGTAAACTGACAGCGATGTGGCATAGGACCGGCGCTTGATGGGATTCGAGGGCGGCGCGGATGCCGTGGGGATCAGTGGAGGAGCCAAACCAGAGCTTCGGGAGCAGCGTCCAGAGGCCGCGCCAGCGGCTGGAGAGAACGCTGGTCCTCGCGGCGACGGCGGTGTCGAGGATCTTGACAAGGATGTGGATGAGAATGTTGTCGGTAAGCGCGCTGAGTCGGTCCACGCTGCCGCCGACTTCACCGCCATCGGAGAGCTTGGGTCCCTCGGAACGGATCTCCCCGTCGCAGTGTTCCATGGAGGAAGAGGGAGTTGGTTCGTCTCAGCTCGGGCTCACACTCGCTCGCTAGCTGGAGGTTGGAGAGGGGGGTGTTGGAGTCGCCGACGCCATCGCCATTGCTCTGGAAGGGGAATGGGGAGTGGTTGGAGCTGCCGCCGCCGAGCCACTGTAAATGGGAACGGGAAATTGTGGGAGAAAGATGGATGGGCTGGGCCACGAACTGTGGGCCACTCGTCTTCAGTACAGGTTGCCAGCCCCTTTAGTACCAATTGACCTGAAGGTTCAGCAACCAATCGATTTTCGTTAACAACAAAAAAACCAATCGATGAGCAGATCCCCTACTCCAACAAAAAAAATCGATGTGCACCACTACTCCAATTGCGCTTGAAGATGATGTCAACAGTTGTTTCACGGTAAATACGTCGGTGAATAAGATAATTGTGCCTATAATTTGTTTATTCTTCTTGAATTATGGAAGGACGAAGTATTTTGGTTCGTGAGATGGACATAGTTACACCACACCAAAGAAAACAAGTAGCCTGCCGATCTGTGTAAATATCGTTTTATTTTCAGTACAAAAGCACCAAATTTGACATTTTATTGTCCTTGTTCAGAGTACGACATAAAAGATCATGTCAATATACCTAGATGGAAAGTGAGGCTAACTAGGTGCGTTTTGTATGGTTGAGACATGTGTCAGATTAATTATAACAGTGAAAACTTCTTTTAGAAACATGTTTGTCGTGTTAGACAACGGGCACGTCGGATTCGACCGTGTCGACTTCAGGTGTTGGGCTTCTTCGCCGCCGTCAAGGAAAAAATCAGGCGGGATGACCGGCCCTGGAGTTCGTGGTGGAGAAGCTTTGCAAGGCGTAGCTTGTGACATGGCATTTTCTGTAATTGTAGTGGCACACTGATTATTGGTATTGGTGTACAAGTGTTTTAATTTTCCTTGGTGTTTCCGGCTCGCCGCCTCCCTGGTGCTCTGGCCACGACGACATCCGAGCTCGTCGTGGTGCTCCTGTGTGGCACGCCACCACCGTCGGGTGAGCACGAACGGCTAGGCGTCATCACGAGCTTCAGGAGGAAGCGGGTGGCCGTGCCTGTGATACCGGCAATAGAGGGGTTTCCGGTGGGAAGATCCGAAGAATACGCCTGAAAATAAGCACGTGGGTCTTCATTCATATCTTCTTTGGAACAACAGATACAGACTTGCTGAACCCGTAGTTGTCCTGGAACATAGTGGATCTCCCGCTGCTTATTTCTGAACTACACCCAACGACACTTAACTGATTAACATGTTCACAGTTTTGGCAGTGACAAGAATAAAGCTTAGACATCCATATGCAAAGAGTGCAGCTGAAACATCCTGTAGCATCTCCAACCATACCCCGGAGTTCACAAATACTGCAATTTGTACCGAGCAGAGAACTACAAAACGACCACCAGGCACCAATACAAGCTTTCTCGAAGGCGCTGCAATGCACATATAGTTTCAGGTTTCTTCCATGGTCTATTCAATGCGTTCCCTTGTCAAACATATTTCTGGCCTGGAGAAGCTTTGAAGCATCTGGAAGAACTCCTTGGCCTTGCTTTCTGCGACTGAGCAATGGAAAGTTACTGTCATGGTTTCAAGCACTCTTGCCCAATCGAATAACCGTTTCACAAGAGCAGCTTCATGTTCGGTTCCTCTCAAGTTCCAAACTTCTAAATCTTCGAGGCAATTCAGCGTAAGTTCCTCGGTTTTCCAGTTAGGTGGCTGATCGCAAAGACAACTTGATGGGCACACAGTTTGCGCCTGAAACAAGGTGCATGGAGCGTAATAAGATTAACCGATATGATTGAATGCCATAGCGTATGAATGATGCAACTAGAAATACGGAGACTGCCTGAATATATAAGATCGTTTCGCTTAACAAATTTTAAAAAATTATAACACCTGGGAATTAGTTTGAAGCCAACCTGCTGCAAAGTATATGATTGTTCTCTCGAAATAGAGTCACAAACATCATTTTACTATTTTAACAGTTAGGTATTGTGCATTTGTTTGAACAAAGTCAGGTGTTGTGCTATCGTGAGCCATACTAACGATCTTAAATGGAGCTTAGACCGTTGTTATTGACATAACCTTTAAAAACACATGCTCCAGCAAGGCACTATATCAGTGTTATCCCCTAAACTCTTAACTATTTCATCACAATGACTTTATGACTCAAGTAAAATGCACATCACTGCCTTGTATGTCTAACTAGAGCTGCCATAATCTCTTCCGATTCGAACAGCTCCTCTCAGGAAGCTACTATCTCTTCCCTCCTGCACTGCAGCCCACACCCCCTCCCTGGTGGCTGCCACCTGCCAGTGACCCCATCACCTTTCAACACCGTCATCTTGTCCCTTGCAATCCCACTCTACCTACCCTAACAATCACAGGAACACGCTGCTCTGAGAGAGAGATGGGTCACCTGAGAATGATCTTGAAGAATAATTAGCGAGAATACGAAGGAGGTATCCTGTTTCTTTGTTCAAAAAAAAAAAATATCCTGAACCATACACAATAGGTTTTCTCACTTCCACCAGACTGACGATTTTTAGAAAAGGAAACCTATTGCCATGTTACCAACACCTAGAGTTGGGAGATATGTAAGACATATTTTCCACATTTTGGAGCAAAGCATCCAGCCGGTATCAAACTAACACCTAGGAGTACAGAAACTAGCAGCTTAAGCCTAAGTGTGCCAAGAAATATAAATGCATACTAAAGTATTAGATAAACAAAGTAAGGATAGTATTACCACGGGATGGCTACTTGTGTAACCAAGTGTAAGAGTCATTGTTTTGAGACCAGTACACATTCTGAGGAGATGGAATGAACTTGCTCCAAGGGAATGTCCATTTGGCTCTATACCCAAGAGCATGCCTGCAATGTTTGGTAGCCTTGTAATATCTTCCATCAAGTATTCATGGTTAGTAATTTCCTGCAGTAGAGTCATGGGAAGTCACAAAAAAGAAAAAGGTATAGATGGAAATGACACAAGAATCTTGTCTACAAAGTCACTAAAAAATAAGATATGGTTCTTTATGCTAGCAAGTCTGAGCTTATGTGTCCCCTTGGATAACAATATACCCATAGTGCTAATGTGCAAGTCAAATGCTAACTGCTCAATGGAAGAAAGAAGTAATGGCTTCTCAGAGGATATCATGCTTCTAGGAAGGATACACGATTGGATTTGCCAAGCCATGTGTCAGGGAACTTAGGCAAAGAAAAAAAAGTGAGAATTTTATATGCCTATTGCACATGCGTTAAACTGAACTGCAACTTTCCCAAATAATCATAACTCACATAAGAATCAACTCACCAATGGATAGCTAAGCGTGAAAAACAGATTATGGATGAATTCAAAGCGCCGCAAAAGCTTCATACAATAGCTATTGTGTAATTTGTGTACATGATCTTGTCCATATACAAAAAAAGGTTCGGTGACCAGAAACCGTAGATTGTCCATCTTGCCAAGCTTGGTGAATCTTGGGTCATAATCATCCATCCATTGGAGGGTCACCAGCTGAGGAGCAGAGATGTTTGCAACCGGTTGTTTAAAAGTGGAACTGAAGCAGCTGGACAATTTTAAGTGTGTGAGTTCCAGTGCCATAACAGTGAGCTGCTCCAACCCATGCACTGCCGTCAGTTCCAATCGCTTGAGAGACTCACATAGAACGGTGAAGTTGCGCAGACCAGGGGCATCCAGATACTTTAGCTCGACATCTAGGAGAGAATCCGAATGAATGATGAAATTGTCAATACCCCAGACATCTTGGACGCTGAGCCTCTGCAAAGATGGGCACCGCGGTGAGGAAACAGCTTCATCAAGTCTGCACGGACCATGCAGATGGACGCAAACCAGGCGGAGATCAGTGAGCTTGGCGAATAGACAGGAAGGCGGCATGGAGACCCCAAGAGGACCTAGTTCGAGCAAGATCGAGGTGGCTTTCTCGAAGCAGGGAAGCTCAAAGGCGCTTCTTTCACCGACCAGGTCCTCCGGTCTGTTCCGTACCACCTTGTTGATGATGCAAAGACGGCCGGGTAGCCAGGGCGCCACGGAATCGGGGGTGCCTTCCAGGACGCTTACTTTGAGGAGGTGGAGGGCAGGCGCTTCATGGGATTCGAGGGCGGCGTGGATGCCGTGGGGATCAGTGGCGGGGCCAAAGCAGAGCTGCGGGAGCAGCGTCCAGAGGCGGAGCCAGCGACTGGAGAGGACGCTGGTACGCGCGGCGACGGCAGCGTCGAGGATCTTGACAAGGATGTGGATGAGAATGTCGTCGGGAAGCTCGCTGAGGCGGTCCACGCCGTCGCCGCTATCGGAGAGCTTGGGTCCCTCGGCACGGATCTCCCCGTCGCAGTGCTCCATGGAGGAAGAGGGAGTTTGGTGTGTCTCAGCTCGGGCTCACACTCACTCGCTAGCTACCGCCGACGCCATCGCTATTGCTGTGGAAGGGGAATGGGGAATAGTTGGAGCTGCCGCCGCCGAGTCACTGTGAATGGGAGTGTGAAATTGTGGCGTTGTCTTCAGCAATTAACCGTGCCATGGACTGTGGGCCCTAGCTTGGCATCAGTACAGCTTGCCGGCCCGTTTAGTAGTACCAATTTTTTTTTTAGATTATTTAGTACCAATCGACCGGAAGGTTCAGCAACCGATGATTTTCCTCAAAAAAAAAAAAAAAAAAATCGATGAGCATGATCCCCTGCTCCTGCACCGGAAGGTTCAGTCTATAATTTATTTATTCTTCTTGAATTATGGAAGAACGCAGAGTATTTTTGGTTCGTGCGATGGACATAGTTACACCACACCAAGAAAACAAGTAGCCTGCCGATATGTGTAAATATCTTTTTTTTATTTCGGTACAGAGGCACCAAATTTGAGCTTGTCCAGAGCACAACATAAAAGACATGTCAATAAACCGAGAAGGAAAGTGAGGCTAACTAGGTTTGATTGTGAGGCCAGGATTGGCTTCAAGAAAGTGAAGCTAACTAGGTCTGTTTTGTATGGTTAAAAAAAGGGAAGAAAATCCACTTTTGGTCCATGAACTCTTCAGAAAGTTTAATTTTGATCTTAAAGCTTTTGTTTAGTCCAAAACGAACCTTGAACTCTTGAAAAAGTTCACATCCCGTCTGACCCAAAGAAAACTGTGTCGTGTAATGCCCCATCGTGTAATACCCCATCGCTTCATGCTTTTGGAGTTGATCGGCTAGTTGTCTCCCCCAGCTTGAGGGACAAGCATGTCGGCATGAATCGACCACGAGGTCCCTCTGAAGAGCGCGGCGATGACATGATGCGCCGACGAGTGTGCACGATAACGATGAGATTGACATCTGCGCAGGTAGGGAGGTATGGAGGTGCACACGGGCTAGAGACGCGGGTGAGTTGGGTCGTGGACAATTGACAAGCTCGAGGGTTGTGCAAGAGCAGCGACGTGGATTAGCCAGATGACAGCAGAGATGGACGCCGTGGGTGCTCTGATAGTTTGTGGATTTGCAATCCAAGTGGGCATCTTGCCATGGTGAAACAACCGATCAAAGATCCGGTACAAATTCAGCCTGGTTTACCCTTTTTTTGTGCCAGACAAGAGTTTTCTTAGATTTAGATGTGATATGGAATTTCGAGAAGTTCATGGTTCATTTTAGACTAAACAAAATTTATAGGAAAAACATGAACTTCAAAAGCTCACAGGCCAGCGCCCACAGGCGAGCACGAACGAGATTCAGAAGGAAGAGGTGGCCACCTGGCACGAGCGGTTCACGACGGAGATCAGAAGCTCGCTGAAAAAATAAGCAGGTCCGTCTTTGCTCATAGTGTCTTTGGAAGAACAGAGACAGATGTTCTGAATCTTACTCGTCCTGGAACATGCATAGTGGAACTCACACTGCTTAGATCTGAACTACAACCACGGACTCATAGCAAGGTTAAATAGGTTTACAGATTTTCAGTGTCAGGAATAGAAGTTCAGGCACCCATAAGCAAAGAGTGCAACTGATACATCCTGCAACATCTCGGAAATATCTAACAGACTCCGGCGTTGATAAATAGTGCCATTTGTTCCAAGCCGGAAACTACAAAATAACCACCAGGCACCAACACAAGTGTTCCCGAAGGCGCCGCGATGCACTTATAGTTTCAGGTTTCAGCCTTGGTCTATTCGAGGTTGCGACTAGATTAGCGAAAGTGTTCCCTCACCAAACATATTTCTGGCCTGGAGAAGCTTTGAACCATCTGGAAGAACTCCCTGGCCTTGCTTTCAGGTACAGAGGAATTGAAAGATACTATCACGGTTTTCAGTGTTGTTGCCCAATCGAATAACCGTTTCACAAGACCAGCTTCATGTTCGGTTCCTCTGAAGCCAAGGAATTCTACTCCTCGGAGGCAATTCAGTGCAAGTTCATCGGTTTTCCAGTTTGATGGCTGATCACAAACACAACCTGACGGACACGCAGTTTGTGCCTGAAACAACATACATAGCAGCTTAATAAGATTATCTGATAAGATTTATTGCAGCAAAATAAGAAAGATGAAACTAGAAATTTTAAGACTCAGCATGAACATATAAGATATGTCTTTAAATTGCTTTTACAAAGGAAGCCAACATTTCTACGCAAATAAAGCTAAAAATCGAATGTTATTTAAATATTTAAGCGCTCAATAAAAGCTCTCCCTCTTCTTCCCTCCCTCTCGAATGTTATTTAAACATTTGCACAATCAGGTATTGTGTCATCGATAAAACTCACTGAATGAGACCTTGAATTAACCATACTGGCAATGATTCATGAGGCGTCGATACTGCGATCATAGACACACTACAATTTGGGTCCCAGATGAGCAACAAGGTTGGTACCCAATCGAGGACTTCGGCGACGCAATTACCTAGATTCAAGCACCATGATGGGTAATAGCCGTAAGTCATATTTTTCGCTTTGTTGTTTCGAGGATTTCTATAATGGAGGCATAGCTAATCAAGATGGGTAGAGATCACCATGGCTCCTCTAAAGACTAGGCTTGCTTGTGCAATCTGAGTTCCTTTGGCTCCTTTATATATGCACCTTGTCCTGAGGCACAAGGCTCTACGCTCTGCCGAGTTGAGCTCATAAATGTCACCATCCTAAGGGAATAACTCATTTAGGTTTAAACGGCAGATATTGCAAGATATATGTCATATCCTTGGACTAATACGATCGGGTAAGGTGTTCAAGAAAATCCTTCGGTCTCGTTTACGAGTACATATTATGTTGCCTCTTTGAAGGTAGTTTTCCACTATACATCATTACTTAGGCGCCATTGTTATGATAAAACCTTTAAACACATGACAGATAAAGTATATTACTATTTTTTCCTAAATCCTAACTATTTTATAAAGATTGAGCCTGTCATGTATTACGACAGGGTGGGTGGTAGGATAGATGGTCTTGGACAGGTGAGGTGCGACGCCCAGCCGAGGGGTGGCTGCCTCACAACAATTGCGGGGAAGAAATAGAGAGAGATAGTTCGGATAATTTTCTGCTTGTCTATTGATCGAAGGTAGCTAGGCATTATAAAGCCAACATACAAATTGGAGGCTAAGCCCAAATAACAACTTAAGTAAATAACTAATCTTAAGATTCAATAAATATCTCTAAGAGATCCAAACTGAATTCTCTGCCGTGGACCTCTCCCCAGGTGGTCTTATTGCGCCTCCTGTAGGTCTGGCCCCACATAACACCATGTAGTGACATAGTCAACATACATCACTGACTCATATTCTAATGGAAGCTGCTAAACAGCTGGATCCTGTTGGAATCCTTCCTAGAGGGTCTTCTCTAACTTTGGCCTCATGGCCTTGCAAAGAGGGAGAGAAATCTGAGAACGATCATAAGAAAAATCAGACAGAACAAAGGAGGTCTCCTGTTTGTTTGTTAAGGAGTCCTAAATCATCCCGGTATTTTTTTCATTTCCGCCGACTAACAATCTTAGGAGAACAAAAGGTATTAGCAGCTATGACAACTTAGAGTAAAATGCATTGTCACTTTTCTTTTGAGGAACAAGATGTGTACGATGAATTGCCATGGGCACATACATAAGACACATAATAGATAAATATTTGACTTGGAGCAATGCATCCAATACCGAACCAACACCTAAAGTAGGGCAACTAACAGCCGAAGCTAGGCGTGCGAAACATAAATGCATACACATATATTAGATATAAACAAAGAGAGGATAATATTACCTCTAGTGAACCTGTTTGGTCAAGAAGTCTAAGATATAGGTTTCTCACACCACTACACATCCTGAGAACATGGTACAAACTTGGTCCACATGAATGTCCCGTTGCCATATAATGAACGATCAAGTTTCTAATGTTTGGGAAACTTGTAATGTCTTCCATCAAGTACTCCCACTTAGTAATGTCCTTCTGGATTCATGAGAAGTCACAATAAAGGATTGTTTCTGATGGTTAGTAATGCCCAAAAAATATCTCGTTCAAAATTCAAATAAAACATAAGAATGGTTCTTTTGATGCGAGAAAGTCTGAGCTCATCCCATTGAACAACCAATATACCAATGAAGTTGTAGTAGTATGTAACTGCAACGCTAACTATTCAGATGCAGAAAAAATAATTCGATGTCAGAGGACAAACAACTGCTAGGAAGGATAAACAATTGGATGCACTAATCCATGTTTCAAGACTTGAGCAAGGAAAAACAAGTAAAATTTTTGTACACCTACTATACATTACAAACAATTGGATTGACATAAATAACATGAGAATGACCTCACCCTCAGAAATACAAGCATGATTAGTAGATTCCGGATGTGGTGCCAGCGTCGTAAAATCTCCGTACAATAGCTATTGCGTAATTTATGGTTAGACCCAACTCTCCCATATACATGAAAAGGGTATGCGGCTAGCCAGCGTGAAATTTCCATCTTGCCAAACTGCATGAATCTTGGATCATAAGCATCCCTCCAAAAGAGCGACACCAGCCGAGGGGCACAGATATTTGCAATCGGTTGATTATTACTGGAAGGTTTAACAAAGCATGACGTCACATCTAAAAGTTTGAGTGCCGGCGCAATGACAGTGAACTGCAACACGTCATGCACATTCTTTAGCTCGATTTTTAGGAGAGAATCCGAACTGATTGCGAAGTTTTCCAGACCCCAGGCATCATGGACGGTGAGTTTCCGCAAGACCGGGCAGCGCGGCGAGGAGACAGCATCACCGAGCATGCACGGACCAAGTAGCTCGATGCGAGCCAGGAAGAGATCGGTCAGCCGGGCGAATATGCCGAAGAAAGGTGGCACCTCGAGGCCAAGATAATCTAGCTCGAGGCGAATCGAAGTGGCGGTCTCGAAGCAGGGAAGCTCAACGGGGCCTTCCGGGACCTCGTCCCCCATCACCGTATTAATGAGTACTAGATCGCCGATGAGGCGGCGGGCGGCGATTTGAAGCCAGACCTCCACAGACTCAGGGGCGGCGTCCACGGCGCTAACGTCGAGGCGGTGGAGGGCCGGCACTTCATGGGACTCGAGGGCGGAGCGGATGCGGAGGGGGGCGGTGGAGGGGCGAAACCAGAGCTGCGGGAGCAGCTTCCAGAGGCGAGGCCAGCGTTTGGAGAGTACGCTGGTCCGCGCGGCCACAGCGGCGTCGAGGAGCTTGAGGAGGATATGGATCAGAACGTCGTCGGGAAGCGCGCTGAGGCGGTCCTCGCCGCCGCCGCCGTCGGAGAGCTTGGGTCGCTTGGCACGGATCTCCCGGTCGCAGTGCTCCATGGAGGAAGAGGGAGTTGGCGCGTCTCAGCTCGGGCTCACACTCGCTCGCTAACTGGAGGTCGGAGAGGGGGGGTGTTGGAGTCGCCGACGCCATCGCCATTTCTGTGGAAGGGGAATGGGGAATGGTTGGAGCTGCCGCCGCCGAGTCACTGGAAGGGGTTATCATCAACAGCGTGTTTGTTTCGGGGGAGTTGGAGATTGGGAATGGGAGTTTAACCTATGGAGACAATTAATCCATTGATTGGTTGGGTGGAATGGGAATTAAAAGGGGATGAGGATTGGGAATTCACACGTGAAACTCCCACAAATCTAATACCTGGGGACCCCTGGTAATTCGTACGTGGGATGGGGAATAGGCGTTAAACTCCCACTCCCCTTCCCATCCGTTGCCAAACAAGCTGCAATTGCCCCGCGAACGGGAATGGGAAATTGTGGAGTTGTCTTCACTGCGGGAGCGGAGCTAAGCAATGGGCTAGGTGGGAGAAAGATGGACGGGCCACGAACTGTGGGCCCTAGCTTGGCATCACTACAGCTTGCCGGCCCGTTTAGTACCAATAGACCGGAAGGTTCAGCAATTTTCCTCAAAAGGGAAAAAAATCGATGAGCATGATCCCCTGCGCTCCTGCACCACTACTCCAATTGCGCTCGATCGATGATGCCATCAGCTGTTTCACGGTAAATACTTTGGTAAATAAAATAATTCCGCCCTGTAATTTGTTTATTTTTCTTGAATTATGGAAGGACACAGAGTATTTGTTAGTGCGATGGGCATAGTTATATTTTTTTTTGAAGGAGGCAAAAGCTTTGTCTGTTATATTGATAGAGAAGATAGTTTTACATCGAAAACAGAACGGTCAAGACCGTCTGCCCAGGGACTAGCCCTGCCAGAATTACATAACAGAAGGGATCAAACTCGTCAAATGTGAAGCACCCGCGGCGCCCCAAGCTCGGGCCTCGCCTCTAATGCGCTCAACAAGAACTGGAGGTGGCACCGCCTTGTTTTGGAAGATACGCAAATTTCTCTCTTTCCAGATTTCCCACATGACGAGAGTGATGAGGGACCGCAGCCCTTTCCCCTTGCAGCTGCTTGCCATGTCAACAAAGCCCAGCAGTCAGCGGCCGATATCGAGCCCAATGGGTCAGGTGGGAGGGGAAGGATTAGTCCCGTCAAAACTGAACATCATTCCAAATACACTTGGAGTAGCGGCACTGGAAGAACAAATGAGCCGCCGTCTCGGGAACCCTCTTGCAAAGAGCACATGAACCATTATGCGGCCAACCCCTGTTGGCGAGCCTGTCCGCCGTCCAAAGTCTGTTTTGCAAAGCAAGCCAAGTGAAGAATTTGCACTTCGGAGGTGACCAAATAGACCTGATGTTGCCCACCATGTTAGTTTCCATGGATCCAAGGAATTGGAGCTGATACGCCGAGCTTGAGGAGTAATCCCCATCACTGTTGAACCGCCAAATGATGGAGTCGGGATGATCGACGAGAGTGATGGCATGCAGCCGTTCCCAAAGTGAGACGTACTCCGCAATGTGATCCGCAGAGTTTAAGCCTTGGAGGTTGATATCCTGGATCCATGCATGTGCTGTCAGAGCGTTGCAGGCAGTTCGGTTTTTTCTCTTGGAGCAGGAGTAGGTCAAAGGCGCTATGTCGCGCAGACACCGGCCATCAAACCAGGAAGATTGCCAAAATTTAGCAGTTTTGCCATCCCCTAGAGAAACCGTGGTAGCAGCAGCAAAAAGCCGACGATCGATGTCATCGCAAGGAAGCTCGGTGCCCACCCAGGGCTTGTTGGGTGCGGTCCATTCTTGCCAGAGCCATCGAAGGCGCAGAGCCCTGGCAAACTTCTCAAGGTTCAAGATTCCTAGCCCCCCAACGGTTTGGGGCGGCAGGTACGAATCCAGTTTATCTTGCATTGGCCTCCAGTAGCAGTATCCTTTGCCGACCAAAGATAGGCCTGACAATATTTTTCAAAGCTCTTGAGCATTCCTTTGTTCGGCTTTAGCGCAGTCATGAAGAAGATAGGCAGCGAGGAGAGCACAGACTTGACCAGAGTGAGGCGGGCAGCGGAGTTCAGCAGCTTGCCAAACCAGAATCCCATGCGCTTAAGTGCCTTATCCAGCAAAGGTTGAAAATCCACACGACGAAGCCTTGATAGCGACAGCGGAAGTCCGAGGTACTTAAGCGGGAAGCCTGCCCTCGTAGCTGGAAAGTTCTCCAAGATGTCCCCTAGGTCCAGATTCTGACACTGAATAGGGGCCACCGAACTCTTGGTGACATTAGTGACAAGGCCCGACACCGTCCCGAAAGAGTGAAGAAGGGCCGCCAACGCCTCAATGTCATTCTTGGTAGGCTTTAGGAAGATGGCGGCATCATCCGCATATAGGGAAATCCGAAGGAGAGCAGCGCGGCCAGCAGCGGGGAAAGAATTCCAATGGCTGAGGCATGCGCGAGAAGGCGTTGCAGAGGGTCAATGGCAATTGCGAAGAGCAGCGGGGAGAGGGGGTCCCCCTGTCGAAGCCCCCTGCCATGAGCAATCGGGGGTCCCGGGATGCCATTCAAAAGAACTCTGGAGGTGGCATGGGAGAATAAAGCAGAAAGCCAACTGCGCCAGCGCGGGGGGAAGCCAAGCCTCTGAAGCAGATCCAACAGAAAGTCCCAACGTACAGAATCAAAAGCTTTTGCAATGTCGAGCTTGATAAGGAGGGCGGGAGTTTTGGACCTATGCAGTCTTCGAGCCGTGTTTCGGACCGCCAAAAAATTATCATGAATGCTTCTCTTTTTTATGAAGGCGCTTTGGGAGCTAGAAACAATCGTGTCCATGAGCGGCTGCAGGCGGATGGCCATCGCTTTGGTAATAATTTTGGCAACTCCATGAATGAGACTGATTGGACGAAAGTCCCCAACGGATTCAGCGCCATCTTTCTTGGGGATGAGGGCCACCATGGCTGTGTTTAGGAGACCCAAATGGTCCGTGCGCAAAGCGTGGAAGGAGTTGATGACAGCCATAAGATCAGCTTTAATAAGAAGCCAGCAAGACTTGTAGAAATTCCCGGCGAAACCGTCTGGGCCTGGAGCCTTTCCCGAGGGCATCTGCATGATTGCCTGATGGATCTCCTCCTCAGCGAAAACATCATCAAGATGAGCCAAGTCATGCGCAGGCCCTGCCAGTCCAGGTCCAGAGTGCGCGTAGGGGGCCTCCGCATGATCCCAGAGAAGTGATCAAAGATGAGCTTCTCTTTCTCGTCGTGGATAGAGGCCCAAGTCCTATTTGAGCGCAAACGCTGGATGTGATTTTTTCACCTTCTGGAGTTAATCTTGAGATGAAAATATCTTGTGTTTGCGTCTCCCAGCTTGAGATTAGTGATGCGTGAGGCTTGCCTTCTTCTGGATTTTTCAAGTACAGCAAGGGCAACCACTTTAGTCTTGAGCAGAGCACGCAGATGTCGTTCCTCAGGCGACAGGGGGCGACCCTCTTGGGCAATGTCAAGGCGAAGAATGACCTCATTAGCCATCAAAGATTGGAGTTTAGCATTGGAGAAAAGGCCTCGACTCCAAGAGGTCAGACATTTGGCAGTGTGGCGAAGCTTGAAGTTGAGACGATGAAAAGCATTATGATGAGGGCATGGTGAGATCCAAGCATTTAGGACCACATCAGCAAAGCCAGGCATCTGTGTCCAGAAACTTTCAAAGCGGAAAGTCCTCGGCTTCTTTGGTCCAACCACCGTGGAGAGCAGAAGTGGGCAATGATCCGACAGGGACGTGGAGAGAGCATGAAGTGCATGTGAGTCGAACATGATGTCCCATGGAATGTTGCAAAAAGCCCGGTCAAGTCTGACAAGGGTAGGATCCACCCTCTCATTGCTCCAAGTGAACTTGCGGTTTTGGAGATTCAACTCCTTAAGGTCAGAGCCATGAAGAGCCGCTTGAAATTGGCCCATAAGACGCAAATTAAGGTTTGTATTGTTCTTGTCCTCAGCACGGAAGATGAGGTTGAAGTCGCCAAGTATGAGCCAAGGGGTATCATCCGCAGGCTTGCATCCCACCAGCTCAGCAAGGAAAGCCTCCTTTTCAGGGTCCGTGGATGGCCCGTAGACGACGGAGAGTCTGAAGGAGGATCCACATAGAAGCATGGTTACAGTGGCAGAGATGCAGTTAGTGCCCACAGAGCAGTCGTTGATGTCCATAATGTTGGAGTTCCAAAGGATGGCGATGCCTCCACGAGTGCCAATGGCTGGCAGGGCGAGGAAGTTGCTAAGTTGTGAACCACCAACTTGGAGAGCGATCTCCTGAGAGAAATCTTGCAATTTAGTTTCTTGAAGGCAGGCGAGGTTGCATGCGGACGAGATAAACGTATCGTGAACAGTTGCACGGCGATCCGGGTCGTTAAGGCCCCTAACATTCCAGCACAGGACGCTTAAAACAGTCATTGTCAATGAAGACGGTACAACGCAGTGCACAGAAGATGAAGTAGCGGTAGCAGCTGGGACGCAGCCTCAACGGCAGCGACAGAGGCGCGGCGAACTCGGAAGCAGAAGGGCACTAAGCAGCAGGAACCGCAACAGTGCGGGTCTCGCCTACCATGGCGATGAGCGCAGCTTCATTGGCGATGGAGGACTCGTTTTCCAGGCGGAACAGGGTGTTAAGGGCTCCCAAGAGATGGTGAGGCAGCGGGTTGTCGTTGAAGGTGGAGATGAACTCCTTTGTCGCCAGCACCGTAGGAACAGGTTCATCAGGATCTAGGATTCCCAGCTTGTTGTGCAGGACACGGGTGACCTTCTGCATGATGGGGAGCTGCGGCTTGGCTGCTAGCCGCACGCTGCGGCGGCCTGAAGCAGGCACGAGGTGGTCATCGCGAAGAAGCGCAGGAGCACCCAGGTCACGAACAGGAACAATCGCCTGGTTCGGCGCGATCTGGTCCAAGGCAGCGGCGAGGGATGCCTGGGACCTGGAAGCCGGCGACACAGTAGCAACCGGGGCCGGCAGCAACGGTGGAATGGCCTCGACGAACAGCCGCGCGACACCAAAGGTAACCTCATCGATGTCCACATCAATCTCCGTTTCAGTCTCTTCTTCAAACTCCTCTTCCCAGGAAACAGGAGGAGCCACATCCTCATCGCGATCACCAGCACGAAGGAAATATGCCGGCAAGATGCGCGGCACAAAGGGAGACGCATCGCTCTCCACGACAATCTCAGCATCCAGGAGGCCCCAGGCATCAGGTTGAACGACGCTGTCGCCCTGGGAACAGCTGATCGGACCAGGCTCAGTCCCCACGTCCACATTCAGAGCGGCCCAAGCAGGAGGCGTACAGGCTGGCATGGCCAGGGTGCTGGAGAGGCCCAGGTCTTGTGGTGACGCCACGCCGGCAGCAACAGAGTTCTTGATGCAAGCGATCCACGAGGCACATGTTTCCTGGAAGGTGGCTGCGTCATGCAGCAGCGGACCCGTCGCTCGCTTGACCTCCTGTCCAAGGAGGAGCTGGAATTCATCACGGATGCCGGCCATGTAAAACTGGAACATTGAGCGGAGCTGCTTGTCGGTCTCGTCCAATGAGAGCTGGCCGGTGAGGGAGAGTGCAGGCACAGAGGATGCGGTGCGGCGATGGCCCTGGTTGGAGGAGCTCTGATGGCGCCGGGACGGCGATCGAGCAGCCGTGCAGTCACGGACACAGGGTGAGCGGACACGGATGTTGCCGCTGCTGCTGAAGTGATCACCGCGCGATCCACGGCCGCCGCGGCAATCATCGGCATCGACATCGTCACGCCGACGCGGCAGGTAGCGCTGCGGGTGCACGTATGCACGGCGGTCACCATCACCGGCCCGCGCGTCGCCATCATCATCCTCGCTGCGGTGCGGGCGCCGGGAGTAGCCACAGTTGCGGCTGCGAGCCACCGAGCGCTGTCGCGATGGGCTGCGGCGCCGCGCAGCCCCAACATCACGGGCGTCCGGCTCGCCCAGGGCCTTGTCATGACGGCCGCTCCAACTTTGCTCAGACCTTTTGTAGCGGGAGGGGCTGCGGCGGTCGCTGTCTTGGCGGGAGCGGTGGTGACGATGGCGCGGAGGCGGACGCAGAGTAGCAGTCGGCGCAGACGTGGGCGAGGGCCACGCGGGGGCGACGATGATGGAGCGCTGAGTTGGGGCATACGAGATCCGAGCGGGGACGATGGAGCGGAGAACAGGCGCGGGCGTGGGCGAGGGCCACGCGGGGGCGACGACGATGGAGCGCAGAGTTGGCACGGACGAGATCCGAGCGGGGACGATGGAGCGGAGAACAGGCGCGGGCGTGGGCCGAGAGGTGGCGACGACGGTGGAGCGCAGGCCGGAGCAGGTGTCAGAACGGTGGCCCGAGCGCTTGCAGGTGCGGCAGCGCACCGGATCGCGGCAGGCGGAGGCGTAGTGGTCAGAAGCAGAGCAGCGCGAACATTTGCCGTAGCGAGGGGGAGAGGGATGGCGCAGCCTTGAAGATGGGCGCACAGAGCTTGAACGACGGGGAGGTGAGCGCAATGAGTGGCGGTCGCGTTGCCTTGAGCTCCTGTAGGTGACCAGATGCCAGCCATCCTCCACCAACGGCGGCCGCGAGCCACGCGCCGCCGAAAGCGGAGCGGCCCTACGACGGGACGGCGAGGGGATGGCGGCATCAAAGCCCTTGCAGCCCGGGGCGAAGGAGACCCGCTTGCCAGGACGCGGGTTGGAGATGCTCGGATGCTTGAGGATGCCACGGAGGCGCGGCGCCATTGAAGTCGAAGCAAGGACTGGCTGGCAGCCCTTAAATCGCCATGAACGAAGGGCGGCGTTGACACGGTCGCAATCCGCAGGCGAGGTGTCAAACGGGAGCTGACGCGACGGGGCCCGGGCCGGAGCCAGCGGGGAGGCCCGAGAGCCAGCCGGACGGCCACGGCGCGGCGCCGGCGAGCCGCCAGATCCAGCAGCGGGAGCACCATGCTTACCAAGGAAAACTGGGGAAAAATTGGGTGGGAGGGTAGCGGGCGGCGGCGGCAGGCCGTGAGGGCGCAGGGAGAGCAAGGGGGCGCGCACCGGCGAGGGGATGTGGGCGGCAGCGCCGGCGCGGGCACGGTCGCCCGCGAGGATGCGAGCGTAGCTAGGCCTAACGGTCATCTTGTTCGGTTCAGCGGGATACTGGCCGCATAGGTATACCACACCAAAGAAAACAAGTAACCTGCCGATCTGTGTAAAAATCGTTTTATTGTCAGTATAGAAGCACCAAATTTGAGATTACAAATGACATTTTATTGTCCTTGTCCAGAGTACAGCATAAAAGATCATGTCAATAAACCTAGAAGGAAAGTGAGGCTAACTAGGTTTGGTTGCGAGGCCAGGTTTGGCTTCAAGAAGTGAGGCTAACTAGGTGCGTTTTTTATGGTTGAAAGACGTGTCGTGTTAATTATCACACTGAAAACTTCCTTCAGAAACATGTCTGTCGGGCGAGCACGAACGACATTCGAGCTCGTCGTGGTCCAGCACCGTCGGGCGAGCAGAGCACGAACGGCTAGGACCGTCGACCGAGCAGAGCACGAACGGCTAGGCGTCATCACGAGCTTCAGGAGGAAGCGGGTGGCCGTGCCTGTGATGCCGGCCGTGGAGGGGTTTCCGGTGGGAAGATCCGAAGCTCCCTCAGGCCTTGTTCGGCTGTAGTGTATTGGGGTGTATTTGGGGTGTTTTGGGGTGAAAACACCCCTCACATCCAAAACACTCCAAAACACCCCAAAACACTTGTCCAGCAAAAACACTCCAACAAAATGTTGTTTGGTAGACAGGTTTTGCAAATAGGTGTTTTCACACATATCTAGTGCATACAATTACAAAAGTGCCACAATTCATCCAACATTACAAAAGCTTATACTTTTTCACAGCCACACACAATTTAAGCAATTCATATAATTAAGTAAAAATAACTTATGCTCCCCAAGTTTATCTCAGGTTATTACAACACAATTTGATAAAAGTTCATCCAATTCTTCTCACAAACAATATTTTTGCTTCTCAGGTTTATCCTAGATTGTGATGGTGACATAAACAGAACAAGGAGAAAGAAGGTTCCAGCATGAAGATCACCACAACAGGAAGATCATCTCAGCTAGAAATTTGCTTCATGACTCTGCAAACAATGTAGACATGTGTTATTGCAGCAACAATGTAAACAATGTAGACATGTGTTATGAACAGTTGTTTCTGCAAACAATGCAAACAAGGTAGACATGCTTCATGACAAGTTGTTTCTGCATTTTATTACTAACATCAACACCAAGGGCATGTGCAAATGGTCACCACCATGACAATGCAATTTATTACTAACATCACCACCAAGAAAAATGAACAAGCATATGAAGCATATATGACCAGTTATCAGTTATTTACCTTGTATCTTGGCCATCTGGATACGAATCCATTTGATGGCTGTTCCATCATTATCATCCACAAGGTTGACAAAGATCTCGCGGTTTTGTGCATTTTTGAAGACCTCCAAGGCCGGGATCTTGTCGTCAGCTGTAAAACCATCCACCTTCTTCAAGGCATCCATGCATCTGCTGATAGTGAACTCCTGTGCAGTTTCCTTTTCAGCTTCTTTTTCTTTGATGCTGACCAGCCTTTCCATTACTTGCACTATTCCAGCTCCACTTGAGGTTTTTGCCTTCTTTCTTGATACAACAGCAGCCTTTTTTCCTTTTGTTGACCATGATCCACTGGAGGTCTCACTGCAGCAGTACTACCTTCATCCAACATTTGAAGGTCATCATCAACATCCTCCCTAGCAGTACTACCTTCAGCTCTCTCCATGTCTTCTTCACCATCACTTTCAATTTCTGTCACATCTGATGGTGTACGTGCTGAGGTTGAATTGGATATGTAGTTGAAAGCTCCGGTTGCAATGCTACCTACAAAATGATGTAATTATAGCAACAACCATTAAGAAATTCGAACTGCAAGCATGGATGCATGGAAGACTAGACAGAGGCAAACACACTTCAATATATATACAGGTTCTAACCGAGGCATACGAATCAGCTCTCCATACGAATCAGCTCTCCATATAGAGAGGCAACAAGTTCTAACCGAGGCATCAGCATCAGCATCAACAGGATTAAAATACGACTGTAAAAAGGCCTTTACAGTGCTTACCTTCATAGAGTTGTGCTAGTGAATCATAGAGAGGAAAGGCCTTTGTCTTGAATCTCTTTATCCTTTGACCAAATGACTACAAAAAGGTGTAGAAATCATGGTTAGCACACATGTCACACTCATGAATTCTGCAAGAGATAATACAACACTTACAGTTTCTAAGTTATCCCAAAGATGTGGATCAGCTTCAATCATGTGTTCGCTATCATTCCATCCTGCACCGCTTTGATTACGTGCATCCTTGAGCATCCTGTAATCTCTCTTTAGGTCCTTCTCTTTGTCCTGAATCTGTGACTTCGTTACTTGCACATATGGATGCTTAGTAAGGAAAGCATTGACCATGGTGTTCCATGTCTCCTTGCTCCACCCATTCTGGCTTCTGTAGTAGCTAGTGTTGTGTTCATGAAGAATATCCACTAGAGACTTTTCCAATGCAGAATTCCAAGACGCCCTTGGTTTCGAACCTACAGGAAACAGATACACCATCATTTAACATGCTCAAATAATATTTATCACATCACAACCATCAGGTGTTCATGTACTTGCTGAAAATATGATGAAACATGCTCAAATATGTACTTGCTGCAACATACAGACCAAGAAGAAACTGATCATCAAGTTTGTCACAGTTTTACTTCAGTTTGCCCAAACATAACAAGCAAATTTCATAAAAGAATAGAGAAAGAAAGAATTACCTTTTGGGGATGCCTTTTTCATCTTTGGTGAAGGCTTTTTCTTGAATTTTTTACTCACTGAGTTGATATTAGTCAGGTTAAACTTGGGAGAGCCTTTCGGATAGGTTGGAGCTGCTTTGGGGTACATATCTGTTGTGATTAAAAAACAAATACCAGATGATGAAACATCAAGCCAGCTAATAGACCCATGGTTACATCATATAAAACATAAAGTAGATCCTTATTACATGATAAATCCAGCTAATAGATCCATGGTTACATCACATAAAACATAAAGTAGATCATTATTACATGATAAATCCAGCTAATAGATCCATGGTTACATCACATCGCAGCAATTTATTCACAGTTTTTTAAGCGGTATTATTTGAAGGATGTGGTAACTGCAGCACTATGAGCAATGTGGATAGAAGTTGTACACAAGCATATCCTTACCCTATCCATCTTGACTAGTTTAACTAATCCTAACCAACCATCTATAATTAATCAACCTTTACTTTATCAGCAGAAGGCCAGATCGAACCGGAGCGCTTAATTAACAAGCCCACCACCACCAGCACCATTTTTCAAGGAGAAATCCGTAGAGCTTGCTTGCAGCGTGCTTGATTAGTTAGATTAAGTACAGCAAGAACATGAAACATCGTGCTTGCATTAAACCACGAATAAATTCTACAGGCCTGCTCCCGTTCTGCCCGTCGATCTAGCCAAGGACATGGAAAGAGAGGAGGGGACGAGGCGTACCTGATAGAACTGGTCGTAGTCGGCGCACGCGGCGGAGATCGAGAGGTGAGGCGGCGTCCGGAGCTCCGGTGGCAGCGGGATCAAAGATCCGGTCGGCGGCGAGAGGGGGCAAGGCGTCAGGAGATGAGGAAGCTCCTGAACTCGGGGAAGAGAACGTCGGCGAGGGGCGGAGGCGACGAGCGACGGCGGAGGCGGAGGCGACGGCGACCAGCGATGGCGACGAGCCGCGCGCCGCCAGAGCTCCAAAACACGAAGAAACGCGAGTCGTCCTCGCGTCTTCGATACCCTCGTACCCGACGTGGGTCGACCGGGTTTCCTGGGGCTGGCCCTGCCAAGCCCGGCCTGCCGAACGTGCACAGAGTGTTTTCCTGTGTAATTAGTTGGGCCGGTCTTTTACACGCAATACACGACCAAAACCCATCTGCCGAACGAGGCCTCAAGACTTTTGAATACGCCTGAAAATAAGCACGTGTGTCTTCGTTCATATTGTCTTTGGAAGAACAGAGACAGACGTACTGAATCCGTAGTTGTCCTGGAACATAGTGGATCTCACTCACTGCTTATATCTGAACTACACCCAACGACTCTTAACTGATTAACAGGTTAACAGTTTTGGCAGTGACAAGAACTAAAGCTTAGACATCCATACGCAAAGAGTGCAACTGATACATCATGTAGCATCTCCAAACAGACTCCGGAGTTCACACATACAGCAATTTGTACCGAGCCGGGAACTACAAAACAACCAACAGGCACCAACACAAGCGTTCTCGAAGGCGCTCGGGTGCACAAATAGTTTCAGGTATCGGGGTTACAACTAGACTAGGCAAAGTGTGGCCCCTCCAAACATACTTCTGGCCTGGAGAAGCTTTGAAGCATCTGGCAGAACTCCTTGGCTTTGCTTTCAGCTACAGAGGAATCGAAGGTTACTATCATGGTTTCTAGCACTGTTGCCCATTCAAACAACCGTTTCACGAGGCCAGCTTCATTTTCAGTTCCTCTCAATTTATGAATTCTTACTTTCCGGAGCCTGTTCAGCACAAGTTCATTGGTTTTCCAGTTTGGTGGCTGATCACAAACACAACCTGACGGGCACGTAGTTTGTGCCTGAAATGATATAGATAGAAGCTTTCATAAGATTAACCGTTATGATTTAATGCAGTAACATAGGAAAGATGGAACTATAAATTTTAAGACTCCGGCAAAAATATGTAAGATATGTCTTCAACAAACTCACAAAAGAATAGCACCTGGGCACACAATCTGAAGACAACATATTATAGAAAATATGATTGTTGTTCTACGTAAATAAAGCTAAGCAACAAATATTGTTTAAATACTTACACAAAACAGGTATTGTGCTAGCGCAAAACACAGCTAGATCTTCAATTGACCTTACAAAACAGGTATTGTGCTATCGTCGATCCTGTGATCATAGACACATGGGACGATTTGGGTCCTAGACATGCAACACCGGTGGTCCTGTCAAGGACTTCGGAGACACGATTAGCTAGATTCAGGTTTGGATTCCTTTATATATGCACCTTGTCTGGCACAAAGCTCTATCCTCGGCGATTTGGGCTTATAGACGTCACCGTCCTAAATGAGATATCTGTCATATCAGTCCAAGTCCTTCCCTAATATGACAGGGTAAGGTGTCCAAGAAGATCCCTTAGGTCTCATATACGAGTACAGATATATCATTTCTTAAGTATTATGCGGTATCTTTGAATGTTGCTTTCCCCTAGACATCATCACTTAGGCCATAGTTATTGATGAAACCTTTAAAAACACATGACTGAAGAATAGTAGTATATTAATATTTCCTCCTAAATCCGGACTATTTAATGAAGACTGAGCCAGCCATGCAATGACCTAGTCAACTCAGGTCACTGTCTATAATATTCTAATGGGAGCTGCCACACGGCTGGATCCTATTGTGATCTTCCTAGAAGGCCTTCTCCTCTAACTCCAGCCTCAATGTCATGCAAAGAGTGAGGGAGAGATCACCTGAGAACAATCTTAAGAAAGAGCAGACAAAAGAAAGGAGGTATTCTGTTTTTATGATAAAAAAAACAAAATCCGGAATGATGCCCAATTTTTTTTCTTGTTTCCACCGACTAACAGTCTCTGGAGAACGAAAACTATTGCCAAGCCACGACAACTTGGAGTAAGATGCATTGTCATTGACAGATACATAAGACACATACTCCCTCCATTCCGATTTACTCTACGTTTTAGAAAAAATCAGACAAAATAGTAGAGCATTTATTAGTAGTATTAAACCTTCATGTATCACAGGAAACCACGGGGCAGCTCTTTACCCGAAGCAACATTAAATAACATGCATCTGTTACAGTACAAAAAAAATAAGGACATGCATGCGCGTGAATAAGCGTGATTGGGGACGAGAGGTCATGGGGAGGGGCCGGATGCGCGGAGGGGTGTGGAGGGGTGTGCGCGTGATTTACTAATCCTCTCCGTCATTAATTAGTAAGGTGGGTCCTACTCAAAATGTAGACTAATTCGGAACTAATATTAGGTCCAGAATGTAGAGTAAATCGGAATGGAGGGAGTATTTGTTACATATCAAACTTGCAAAGCATCCAACACCTACGGTAGTGCAACTAGTAGCTCAAGCTGAAATATAAATGGACACTCAGGTATTAGATATAAAAACAAAGAAAGAATAGTATTACCTCTAGGCAACCGCTTTCGTCAACAATTGCAAGATTCAACTTTCTCACATCAGTACACATCCTCAGAACATGGTACAAACAGGGTCCACATGAATGTCCCTTTGCCATTATAGCCAGGGCCAAGTTTTTAATGTTCGGCAACCTTGTAATGTCTTCCATTAAGTACTCGCGGTTAGTGATGTCCTTCTGTAGATTCGTGGGAAATCACAAAAAAGGATTGCGTCAGATGGTTAGTAAAGCACAAAACATATCTGGTACAAAAACTTAATAAGAACACAAGAAATGGTTCTTTTATGCTCACAGGTGAGCTCATGTACTAGTGAAGCGGCAGTTGTTTGTAACTGCAGCACTAACTATTCAAATGCAGAAAAAAAATGTAATGCCATGTCAAAGGACATATAACTAATTGGAAGGATAAACACCAAATATCCATGTTTCAAGACTTACGCAAAGAAAAAACAAGTGAGAATTTTGTCAACTGCAATAAATTCCTAAACTTGAACTTTCTGCAATGATGGCAAAAATAACATATGCACGAACTCACCGCTTCAAAGTAAAGTATGACTCTTAGATACTCGATGTTGCACCAGCGCCGTAAAATCCCAGTACAATAGCTATTGTAATATTTATAGTCATACCCAATTCTCCCATATACAACAAACCCGCTTGTGGCCAACGACGTGAGATTTTCCATCTTGCCAAACTGCATGAATCTTGGATCATAAGCATCCCTCCAAAAGAGAGACACCAGCTGAGGGGCACAGATATTTGCAACCTGTTGATTATCACCGGAAACTTCAGCAAAGCATGACGTCACATCTAACAGTTTGAGTGCCGGCGCTATGACAGTGAGCTGCTGCACGTCATTCACATTCTTTAGCTCGATTTCTAGGAGAGAATCCGAATTGATTGCAAAGTTTTGCAGACCCCAGGCATCATGGACGATGAGTTTCCGCAAGACCGGGCAGCGCGGCGAGGAGACAGCATCACCGAGCATGCACGGACCAAGTAGCCCGATGCGAGCCAGGAAGAGATCGGTCAGCCGGGCGAATATGCCGAAGAAAGGTGGCACGGCGAGGCCAAGATAATCTAGCTCGAGGCGGATCGAAGTGGCATTCTCGAAGCAGGGTAGCTCAACGGGGCCTTCCGGGACCTCGTCCTCCGTCACCGTATTGATGAGTACTAGATCGCCGGTGAGGCGGCGGGCGGCGATTTGAAGCCAGACCTCCACAGACTCAGGGGCGGCGTCCACGGCGCTAACGTCGAGGCGGTGGAGGGCCGGCGCTTCATGGGACTCGAGGGCGGAGCGGATGCCGAGGGGGGCAGTGGAGGAGCGAAACCAGAGCTGCGGGAGCAGCTTCCAGAGGCGAGGCCAGCGTTTGGAGAGTACGCTGGTCCGCGCGGCCACAGCGGCGTCCAGGAGCTTGAGGAGGATGTGGATCAGAAGGTCGTCGGGAAGCGCGCTGAGGCGGTCCTCGCCGCCGCCGCCGTCGGAGAGCTTGGGTCAGGGAGTTGGCGCGTCTCAGCTCGGGCTCACACTCGCTCGCTAACTGGAGGTCGGAGAGGGGGGGTGTTGGAGTCGCCGACGCCATCGCCATTTCTGTGGAAGGGGAATGGGGAATGGTTGGAGCTGCCGCCGCCGAGTCACTGCGAATGGGAATGGGAAATTGTGGAGTTGTCTTCACTGCGGGAGCGGAGCTAAGCAATGGGCTAGGTGGGAGAAAGATGGACGGGCCACGAACTGTGGGCCCTAGCTTGGCATCAGTACAGCTTGCCGGCCCGTTTAGTACCAATCGACCGGAAGGTTCAGTAACCGATGATTTTCCTCAAAAGAGAAAAAAAAAATTGATGAGCATGATCCCCTGCTCCTGCACCACTGCTGCAATTGCGCTCGGTCGATGATGCCATCAGCTGTTTCACGACAAATACTTTGGTGAATAAGATAATTCCGCCTTGTAATTTGTTTTCTGTAAGTGCCTCGTGGAACACTGAACGTTGGTATTGGTGTACAAGTGCGTTAATTTTCCTTCGTGTTACCGGCACACTCGCCCAAGAAAACGCCTCTCCGGTGCTCCGGCCACGACAACATTTGAGCTCGTCGTGGTGCTCCTGTGTCGCACGCCAGCACCGTCAGGCGAGCACGAACGGCTAGGCGTCCTCACGAGCTTCAGGAGGAAGCGGCTGGCCGTGCCTGTGACACCGGCCGTGGAGGGGTTTCCGATGGGAAGATCCGAAGCTCCCTCAAGACTTTTGAATACGCCTGAAAATAAGCATGTGCGTCTTCGTCCATGTTGTCTTTGGAAGAACAGAGACAGACTTGCTGAATCCGTAGTTGTCCTGGAACATAGTGGATCTCACGCTGCTTATATCTGAACTACAACCAACGACACTTAAGTGATTAATAGGTTTACAGTTTTGACAGTGACAAGAACTAAAGAGCAGACATCCACATGCAAAGAGCGCAACTGAAACATCCTGAAACATCTCGGAAAGATCTAACAGACTCAGATGATCACACCTAGCGCAATTTATACCGAGACAGGAACTACAAAACGAACACCAGGAACCAACACAAGCATTCTCGAAGGTGCTGCGGTGCACAAATTTTTTCAGGCATGGTCGATTGATGGTTGCGACTAGATTAGGGGAAGTGTGGCCCCTTCAAACATACTCCTGGCCCGGAGAAGCTTTGAAGCATCTGGCAGAACTCCTTGGCCTTGCTTTCAGCTACAGAACAATCGAAAGCTACTGTCATGGTTTCCAGAACTGTTGCCCAATCGAATATCCGTTTCACGAAGCCAGCTTCATTTTCAGTTCCTCTCAATTTATGAATTCTTACTTTTCGGAGCCTGTTCAGCACAAGTTCATCGGTTTTCCAGTTTGGTGGCTGATCACAAACACAACCTGACGGACACGCAGTTTGTGCCTGAAACGATGTGCATATCAGCTTAATAAGATTACCAATATGTCTTAATGCAATAAAATAAGAAAGATGGAACTAGAAATTTCAAGACTTGCATGAATATATAAGATGTCTTCAACAAATGTACAAAAGAATAACACCTGGAACAGTTTGAAGCCAACATATTGCTGAAACTATGATTGTTCTATGCAAATAAACATAAACAACGAATGTTATTTAAATATGTACACAGTTAGGTATTGTGCTATCGATAAAACACACTGAACGAGATCTTAAATTGACTGTACTGTCAGTGTTGTCAGTCATCCATTCAGTGATTTGGGTTCTAGACGGGAACACGGGGGTAACGCTTTGAGGACTCGGGACACAGTACTACCTAGGTTCAGGCTCCCATGTGAGAATTTGAGCTGAGTTGCGTTACTCCCTCCTGCAGGACCTTCGGTTGCTTTATAAATGTGCCTTGTCTTGAGGGACAATGATCGATCCTCTACAAGTTGGGCTCCTAAGGGAAGATCTCATTTAGGTTTAAACGCCGGATACTGCAAGATATGTCATATCCATCTGTCTCGTTCCCTAATACGACAGGGTAAGGTGTTCAAGAAGATCCCGTAGGCCTCATATACGAGCACAAATACGTCATCTCGTATGTACTGGACGGCATCTTAAGCAGTAGTTTTTCATTACACATCGTCACTTAGGCCATTGTTATTCACCCGACCTTCACAAACACATGCCCGAAGAATAGGAGCATATATTTTCTCCTAAATCCTATCTACTTTATTAAGATTGAGTCTGCCATGCAATGACACAGTCAACTCACTTCACTGCCGCATATTCTAATGGGAGCTGCCACACAGCTGGATCTTGTTGGATCCTTCCTAGAGGGTCTTCTCCTCTAACACTAGCCTCACTGCCTTACAAAGAAGGGAGGGAGAGGTCACCTGAGAATAATCTTAAGAAAGTGCAGACAAAACAAACGAGGCATTCTGCTTCTTACTGAAAACTAAATCTGAAATCATAATCGATAATTTTCTCATGACTAACAACTTTGGAGAAATGAAACCTATTGCCAAGCTATGACAACTTAGACTAAGATGCATCAGGCTTTGTCATTGGCAGATACATAAAACATATATTTCAAAGATTTGATTTGGAGAAATGCATCCAGTATCAAACCAACCTAGAGTAGGGCAACCAGCAGCTCAAGTGAAGGCGTGCGAATATAAATGCATACTGATATAAAGAAAGAAAGGACAGTATTACCTCCGGGGAACCCATGGTGCCAAGAAGTGTAAGATACAGCTCTATCACACCGGTACACATCCTGAGAACATGGTACAAACTGGCTCCACATGAATGTCCCTTTGCCATTATATCCAGGGCCAAGTTTCTAATGTTCGGGAGCCTTGTAATGTCTTCCATCAAGTACTCGCAGTTAGCAACGTCCTGCAGATTCATGGGATGTCACAAATAAAGATAGACACAAGAAATGGTTCTTTTATGTAAGCAAGTACGAGCTCATGTGTCCCATTGAACAACTGATATACTAGTGAAGTGGTACTAGTTTTAACTGTAACGCTAACTACTCAAATGCAGAAAAGAATAATTCCATGTCAGAGGACAGTCAGATAACTACTAGGAAGGATAAACAATTTGGTGCAGTAATCCATGTTTCGAGACTTCAGCAAAGAAAAACAAGGGATAATTTTGTAGGCCTACAATAAATTATTTTATTTGGACACCAAGTTTCTTCAGTGATGCCATAAATCATATAAGAATGAACTCACCGTTGGAAAAACAAGTACGACTCTTAGATTCTGGATGCAGTGCCAACGACGTCGTAAAATCTCCATACAACTGCTATTGTATAATTTACTATTAGAACCAACTTTCCCATATACAACAACACGTTTTGTTGCCAACCACTTGAGATTTTCCATCTTGCCAAACTGAGTGAATCTTGGATCATAAGCATCCTTCCAAAAGAGCGACACCAACAGAGGGGCAGAGATGTTTGCAACTGGTTGATTATACCTCGAACGTTCAGCAAAGCAGGACCTCACAGTTAACAGTTTGAGTGCCGGCGCCATGACAGTGAGCTGCTGTAAGTCATGCAGATGCTTTAGCTCGACTTCTAGGAGGGTATCCGAATGAATGATGAAGTTGCCTATACCCCAGACATCTTGGACGGTGAGTCTCTGTAAAACTGGGCAGCGAGACGAGGAGACAACATCACCGAGCATGCACGGACCCGTTAGCCGTATCCAAGCCAGGAAGAGACGGATGAGCCGGGCGAATACACCGGAAGGCGGCATGGAGACCCCAAAACCCCCTAGTTCGAGCCGGATCGAGGTGGCGTTCTGGAAGAAGGGCAACTCAAAGGCGCCACTTTCACCGGCCATGACCTCGGATCCGTTCTGTGTCACACAGTTGATGAGCAATAGACCTCCGCAGAGGCAGCGCGCGGCGATGGGAAGCCAGGTCGCCACGGATTCGGGGGTGGAGTCCATGACTCCGACGCTGAGGCGGCGGAGGACCGGCGCTCCATGGGCCGTAAGGGCGAGATGTATGCGCTGGGAGTCATTGGCGGGGGGAAAGCTGAGATCCGGCAGGAGGGTCCAGAGGCTGCGCCAGCGATTGGAGAGGACGCTGGTCCGCGCAGCGACGTTGGCGTTGCGGAGCTTGAGGAGGATGTGGATGAGAACGTCGTCGGAAGCGCGCTGAGGCGATCCTCGCCGCCGCCGGCGTCGACGTCATCGGAAAGCTTGGGACGCTTGGCGGGGATCTCTCCGTCGCAGTGTTCCATGGAGGATCCGAGGATGGAATTGGTGCGCCTTACATCGAGTTGGAGGCGGTCGGCGTCGCCGGTGGATGGGGAACGGGAATCGCCGCCGATTCACTGGGAGCGAGTGTCCTCCTAGGTTAGAAATCAACGGGCTAAGCGGGCTGAAATGTAAGGCCTACTAGGCACAACAATCCACGGGCCAACACATCAAAATGTATCTGTGTGCGAAAGCTGAAAATCAAACTGAAAATAAAAATAAAAGCCAAAGGCGAAGCAGAAAATCAGCCGTTGAGATTGTGGGAGTAACATATTGAGCTTGCAATTTGTTTTTGGCATTTATTTTGGAAACTTGTGGATGATTTTAAGCTTTCAGGTGGGTGCAGCCTTCGGCGGATATCAGGTTGTAGCCAACTTTGCAAAGAGCGATAGATCATAGAGGAAGGGCATCTCTGGCCTCGCCTGATGCCCCTAAATATCGTCCATTTGAGGGCGTCATAATACTTCGCCAAACCAATGGGTGCTTCCCAAGTGGTCGGGCCAATTTTTTAAGAAAAAACTAAATAAAGGCCAAATTTAACTAGATTTATACAAACATATATGTTTCGATACAAACTAAATTTAAACTACAAACTAAACAAATACAAATATAAAACCCGTCGTCAAAGATGAATAGATGATCACGACGGTTTCCATGGACGCGTGTATGGCTTCCGCTTATTGATGTCCTCCTCGTCGGACTTCATCAGTGTCCTCGGGCTTCGACTAGACGTTGGCCATATGTTGCTACTCATGCACGGTTTTGGGTCCATGCATGTTGGCTGCGTCTTTCCTCGTGACCTAGATGGGTTGGGCAGCGTGTTAGCAATTTGAGGGAAAGCCAATAAGGTAACAAGGAAAAGGTAAAATATTTTTTATTATAAAATAAATTAGTGTACCTTTGGCCCCTTACCTCAGCCCAAGTTTTTTTTTCGAGAAAGACGGGGGGGATTGCTCCCCACCGGTTGTTATATTCATCGAAAGTAGCCTGGCGGGTCATGTTCTTACAAGAGATATAAATTATACAGGGGGGTACAAGGGAAGAGAAGACAAATAAAATACAGAAAAAGACAACTAGAAAAAGAGAGAAAACACTACGGAGGGGGAGGTTAGCAATGAAGCCCACCGAAACCCCCGTGGGGCCGACACTTTGAGAACTTGAGCCAGCCACAAGAGGAGGATCTCCGGTGAGGCGGTGAGAATCTCAACACCGAAGCAAGCAGCCAAAAGGACATCACCGGCACGGACGAGAGGCATGGGTCCGTGCGATGACACCGGTGTGCCGTCGGCGTAGCCGAAGGGCGGTGCGCTGCCGAGACCTAGCACAGTCGAAGGGCGTCGAATAGCCGAGACTAGGGCGACGACACCGGTGTAGCGACCCCGTGGTCGAAGGGCAACACAAGTCGAGGCCACCCCAGGAAGTCTGGGGATCAGGTAGCAGAAACGGGGCACCACAACGTGGAAGGGAGGCTGCACGGCGTTGCACGTACCGTCCAGCAGTAGCACCACAAAGGGGCGCCGACCGGGACAGGGGCAGACGGCCACGCATGGGAAGCAGCGGCAGCAGAGGCCCGCCCAGCCCAATCCGGGCCCAGATCGGGCCTGGGGCACGCCGCCGACGCCATCGCTATTGCTGTGGAAGGGGAATGGGGAATGGGGAATGGTTGGAGCTGCCGCCGCCGAGGCATTTGTCTTCAGCAATTAACCGTGCCATGGACTGTGGGCCCTAGTTTGGCATCAGTACAGCTTGCCGACCCGTTTAGTAGTACCAATTTTTTTTTAGATTATTTAGTACCAATCGACCGGAAGGTTCAGCAACCGATGATTTTCCTCAAAAAAAAAAAAAAAAATCGATGCGCATGATCCCCTGCTCCTGCACCGGAAGGTTCAGTCTATAATTTATTTATTCTTCTTGAATTTTTTTTTTTTGAACAGGATCCGGCAAATATATTAGGAAGCAAGCACAAATTACAACCAGGATCAGAGTAAACGAAAATTACAAAAGATCCAGAAGAACTTGCACCCAACACTCCAAACAACAAGAAGAAAGCAGAGCCGAATCCACCCCAAACCCCAAACAACTAGCCACCACCGAAGATCGCCGTACCGCCATGCCCAGGTGAATAATGGAAGAACGCAGAGTATTTTTGGTTCGTGCAATGGACATAGTTACACCACACCAAGAAAACAAGTATAGCCTGCCGATATGTGTAAATATCTTTTTTTTTCGGTACAGAGGCACCAAATTTGAGCTTGTCCAGAGTATAACATAAAAGATCATGTCAATAAACCGAGAAGGAAAGTGAGGCTAACTAGGTTTGATTGTGAGGCCAGGATTGGCTTCAAGAAAGTGAAGCTAACTAGGTCTGTTTTGTATGGTTAAAAAAAGGGAAGAAAATCCACTTTTGGTCCATGAACTCTTGAGAAAGTTTAATTTTGATCTTAAAGCTTTTGTTTAGTCCAAAACGAACCTTGAACTCTTGAAAAAGTTCACATCCCGTCTGACCCAAAGAAAACGGTGTCGTGTAATGCCCCATCGTGTAATACCCCATCGCTTCATGCTTTTGGAGTTGATCGGCTAGTTGTCTCCCCCAGCTTGAGGGACAAGCATGTCGGCATGAATCGACCACGAGGTCCCTCTGAAGAGCGCGGCGATGACATGATGCGCCGACGAGTGTGGACGATAACGATGAGATTGACATCTGCGCAGTAGGGAGGTATGGAGGTGCACACGGGCTAGAGACGCGGGTGAGTTGGGTCGTGGACAAGTGACAAGCTCGAGGGTTGTGCAAGAGCAGCAACGTGGATTAGCCAGATGACAGCAGGGATGTACGCCGTGGGTGCTCTGATAGTTTGGGGATTTACAATCCAAGTGGGCACTTGCCATGGTGAAACAACCGATCAAAGATCCGGTACAAGGTTTACCCTTTTTTTTGTCAGACAAGAGTTTTCTTAGATTTAGATGTGATATGGAATTTCGAGAAGTTCATGGTTCATTTTAGACTAAACAAAAATTATAGGAAAAACATGAACTTCAAAAGCTCACAGGCCAGCGCCCACAGGCGAGCACGAACGAGATTCAGAAGGAAGAGGTGGCCACCTGGCACGAGCGGTTCACGACGGAGATCAGAAGCTCGCTGGAAGCTTGAGTACGCCTGAAAAATAAGCAGGTCCGTCATTGCTCATAGTGTCTTTGGAAGAACAGAGACAGATGTTCTGAATCTTACTCGTCCTGGAACATAGTGGAACTCACACTGCTTAGATCTGAACTACAACCACGGACTCATAGCAAGGTTAAATAGGTTTACAGATTTTCAGTGTCAGGAATAGAAGTTCAGGCACCCATAAGCAAAGAGTGCAACTGATACATCCTGCAACATCTCGGAAAGATCTAACAGACTCCGGTGTTGAGAAATAGTGCCATTTGTTCCGAGCCGGGAACTACAAAATAACCCCAGGCACCAACGCAAGCGTTCCCGAAGGCGCTGCGGTGCACATATAGTTTCAGGTTTCAGCCTTGGTCGATTCGAGGTTGCGACTAGATTAGGCAAAGTGTGCCCTCACCAAACATATTTCTGGCCTGGAGAAGCTTTGAACCATCTGGAAGAACTCGCTGGCCTTGCTTTCAGGTACTGAGCAATTGAAAGTTACTGTCACGGTTTTCAGCGCTGTTGCCCAATCGAATAACCGTTTCACAAGACCAGCTTCATGTTCGGTTCCTCTCAAGCCAAGGAATTTTACTCCTCGGAGGCAATTCAGTGCAAGTTCATCGGTTTTCCAATTTGGTGGCTGATCACAAACACAACCTGACGGACACGCAGTTTGTGCCTGAAACAACATACATAGCAGCTTAATAAGATTATCTGATAAGATTTATTGCAGCAAAATAAGAAAGATGAAACTAGAAATTTAAGACTCAGCATGAACATATAATATATGTCTTTAAATTGCTTTTACAAAGGAAGCCAACATTTCTACGCAAATAAAGCTAAAAATTCACACGCTCAATAACCCCCCCCCCCCCCCCCCCCCCCCCCACACCACACACACATCTCTCCCTCTTGTAGGTCACAAACCCATTTGTTGAAAATATGAAGGAAGATAATCACTCCATGTAAGGTCATAATTGATATTCTGACCTCACTTAGAAGTGAGGTTCAGATGGCTAAAAGTGCACTAGAACAAAAAAAAACAGGTGAATCATGTGTCTTTGCCATGTAGTGTTGGATCTAGTGCCAAGAGGGACCTAATTTCTGTTCCTACCTAGAACATATATTTATTTTTAATTTAAAGAAATTAAAATGTAACCCCGCACTGCGGCTTTTTTAAAATGTCGTATTTCTGTATCCGTGTCGGCCCGATACCGATACACATCCGTATCGGTCTCACGTAACATATCTTCAACAAATTAACAAAAGAGTAACACCTGGAACACACCTTGAATCGAATATATTGCAGAGAATATTATTATTCTATGCAAATAAAGTTAAACAACACATGTTATTTAAACATTTGCACAATCAGGTATTATGTCATCGAATAAACTCACTGAATGAGACCTTGAATTAACCATACTGGCAATGATTCATGAGGCGTCGATACTGCGATCATAGACACACTACAATTTGGGTCCCAGATGAGCAACAAGGTTGGTACCCCGTCGAGGACTTCGGCGACGCAATTACCTAGATTCAAGCACCATGATGGGTAATAGACGTAAGTCATATTTTTCGCTTTGTTGTTTCGAGGATTTCTATAATGGAGGCATAGCTAATCAAGATGGGTAGAGATCACCATGGCTCCTCTAAAGACTAGGCTTGCTTGTGCAATCTGAGTTCCTTTGGCTCCTTTATATATGCACCTTGTCCTGAGGCACAAGGCTCTACGCTCTGCCGAGTTGAGCTCATAAATGTCACCATCCTAAGGGAATAACTCATTTAGGTTTAAACGGCAGATATTGCAAGATATATGTCATATCCTTGGACTAATACGATCGGGTAAGGTGTTCAAGAAAATCCCTTCGGTCTCGTTTACGAGTACATATTATGCTGCCTCTTTGAAGGTAGTTTTCCACTATACATCATTACTTAGGCGTCATTGTTATGATAAAACCTTTAAACACATGACAGATAAAGTATATTACTATTTTTTTCCTAAATCCTAACTATTTTATAAAGATTGAGCCTGTCATGTATTACGACAGGGTGGGTGGTAGATAGATGGTCTTGGACAGGTGAGGTGCGACGCCCAGCCGAGGGGTGGCTGCCTCACAACAATTGCGGGGAAGAAATAGAGAGAGATAGTTCGGATAATTTTCTGCTTGTCTATTGATCGAAGGTAGCTAGGCATTATAAAGCCAACATACAAATTGGAGGCTAAGCCCAAATAACAACTTAAGGAAATAACTAATCTTAAGATTCAATAAATATCTCTAAGAGATACAAACTGAATTCTCTGCCGTGGACCTCTCCCCAGGTGGTCTTATTGCGCCTCCTGTAGGTCTCGCCCCACATAACACCATGTAGTGACATAGTCAACACACATCACTGACTCATATTCTAATGGAAGCTGCTAAACAGCTGGATCCTATTGGATCCTTCCTAGAGGGTCTTCTCTAACTCCGGCCTCACGGCCTTGCAAAGAGGGAGAGAAATCTGAGAACGATCATAAGAAAAATCAGAGAACAAAGGAGGTCTCATGTTTGTTTGTTTGTTAAGGAGTCCTAAATCATCCCCGGTATTTTTTTCATTTCCGCCGACTAACAATCTTAGGAAAACAAAAGGTATTAGCAGGCTATGACAACTTAGAGTAAAATGCATTGTCACTTTTCTTTTGAGGAACAAGATGTGTACGATGCATTGTCATGGGCACATACATAAGACACATAATAGTTAAATATTTGACTTGGAGCAACGCATCCAATACCGAACCAACACCTAAAGTAGGGTAACTAACAGCCGAAGCTAGGCGTGCGAAACATAAATGCACACACATATATTAGATATAAACAAAGAGAGGATAATATTACCTCTAGTGAATCTGTTTGGTCAAGAAGTCTAAGATATAGGTTTCTCACACCACTACACATCCTGAGAACATGGTACAAACTTGGTCCACATGAATGTCCCGTTGCCATATAATGAACGGTCAAATTTCTAATGTTTGGGAAACTTGTAATGTCTTCCATCAAGTACTCCCAGTTAGTAATGTCCTTCTCTGTAGATTCATGAGAAGTCACAGTAAAGGATTGTTTCCGATGGTTAGTAATGCCCAAAAAATAACTCGTTCAAAATTCAAATAAAACATAAGAATGGTTCTTTTGATGCGAGAAAGTCTGAGCTCATCCCATCGAACAACCAATATACCAATGAAGTGGTAGTAGTATGCAACTGCAACGCTAACTATTCAGATGCAGAAAAAAATAATTCGATGTCAGAGGACAAACAACTGCTAGGAAGGATAAACAATTGGATGCACTAATCCATGTTTCAAGACTTGAGCAAGGAAAAACAAGTGAAAATTTTGTACACATGCTATACATTACAAAACAATTGGATTGGCATAAATAAATCGATGATTTTCCTCAAAAGAGAAAAAAAATCGATGAGCATGATCCCCTGCTCCTGCACCACTGCTGCAATTGCGCTCGGTCGATGATGCCATCAGCTGTTTCACGACAAATACTTTGGTGAATAAGATAATTCCGCCTTGTAATTTGTTTTCTGTAAGTGCCTCGTGGAACATTGAACGTTTTTTTTTTTTGAGAATTTGTGGCACACTGAACGTTGGTATTGGTGTACAAGTGCGTTAATTTTCCTTCGTGTTACCGGCTCGCCGACATCCCCTCGCCCAAGAAAACGCCTCCCTGGTGCTCCTGTGTCACACGCCAGCACCGTCAGGCGAGCACGAACGGCTAGGCGATCTTCAGGAGGAAGCGGGTGGCCGTGCCAGTGACACCGGCCGTGGAGGGGTTTCCGGTGGGAAGATCCGAAGCTCCCTCAAGACTTTTGAATACGCCTGAAAATAAGCACGTGCGTCTTCGTCCATGTTGTCTTTGGAAGAACAGAGACAGACTTGCTGAATCCGTAGTTGTCCTGGAACATAGTGGATCTCACGCTGCTTATATCTGAACTACACCCGATGACACTTAACTGCTTAACAGGTTTTTCCAGTTTTGGCAGTGACAAGAACTAAAGAGCAGAAATCCATATGCAAAGAGTGCAACTGCCACATCCAGCAACATCTATGAATGATCTACGTAACATACTCACATAATCACACCTAGCACAATTTATACCGAGACAGGAACTACAAAACGAACACCAGGAACTAACACAAGCAGTCTCGAAGGCGCTGTGGTGCACAAATAGTTTCAGGCATTGTCGATTGATGGTTGCGACTAGATTAGGGGAAGTGTGGCCCCTTCAAACATACTCCTGGCCTTGAGAAGCTTTGAAGCATCTGGCAGAACTCCCTGGCCTTGCTTTCAGCTACGGAAGAATCGAAAGTTACTGTCATGGTTTCAAGCACCGTTGCCCAAACAAATATCCGTTTCACGAGGCCAGCTTCATTTTCAGTTCCTCTCAATTTATGAATTCTTACTTCTCGGAGGCTGTTCAGCACAAGTTCGTTGGTTTTCCAGTTTGGTGGCTGATCACAAACACAACCTGACGGACACGCAGTGTGTGCCTGAAACGATGTGCATAAAAGCTTAATAAGATTAACCAATTTATACCTAATATAAAAGGCAGTAAAGCTTCTTGTCGTCCAACTTTTTTTGGACGATTTTGCCCTCTCGCGTGTGCAGGCATATTACAGCCACTGCCACCGCTTAAGTGCATACCGTTTCGAAATGCCATTTTGCAAAAAAAAACCCTGAAAAACTGGGAAACTAAGCCACAGTCCACAGAGCGCACGTCACACTGACTTAGCCGCAAATTACCAAAAATACAGGGATCTTTTTGCAAGAACTCCACCGAAGCGGTATGGGAGAATCTAAAGCGTCCGTTTAAGTTCGATCGGACGGCCGAGATTAACCAGTTTTCTAAATTTTGTTTAAATAAACATAGAACAAACTAAACTTCGTAAATTCATAACTTCCAAACCACAACTCCAAATTTAACAAACTTTACATCAACGCAAAGCTCTCATCATGTAGTTTAATTTGGCATCATTATTTTTCCTTTTTGCATCTGTTTTGGTTTATCAAAATATAGAGATGTATTTCGTCCGTATAATTCAAGGCTTGAGTTCTAAAAATATTTTTAAAATAAATCCTTTTGTTAAATGTCAAGAATTACACCCTCTGCCCAACGGAACCAAAGTTGTAAATTTGAAAAATGATTTAATGACCCAATTAATCCGCTACCATTTTTCCCTCTTTTAAACTGATTCACAAATAAATCGTTACGGGATTTAAATCCAAACTGAAACTCGGTTTTTTTCTCCCGTAGCGAAGCACGGGAATTGGGCATTTTGCTAGTATATCTTAATGCAATAAAATAAGAAAGATGGAACTAGAAATTTCAAGACTTGCATGAATATATAAGATGTCTTCAACAAATGTACAAAAGAATTACACATGGAACAGTTTAAAGCCAGCATATTGCTGAGACTGGGATTGTTCTATGCAAATAAACTTAAACAACAAATGTTATTTAAATATTTACACAATCAGGTATTGTGCTATCGATAAAACACAATGATGACCTTAGTGTGAGTAATCCATCAGTCGTCGATTCAGTGATTTGGCGCAACACGTGTGTGTGGGGGGGGGGGGGGGGGGGGGGGGGGGGGGGGGGGGGGTACCGCTTTGAGGACTTTGGAGACAAGAGATTTTTCTATTTGTTATCTCGAGGATACAATAATGGAATTGTAGCTAATCGAGATGGATCTATATATCCTAGCTTGATATTGATCTCCATGGCAGTGCTCCGTGAAAGACTAGGCTCACTTGCGCGATCTGAGTTTAGTTGCTTTATCCCTCCTTCAATCCTCAGCAAGTTGGGCTTATAGACATCATACGTCATCTCATCTCATACGTATTGGACGGTATCTTAAAGAGTAAGAGTAGTTTTTATTACACATCGTCACTTCGGCCAATGTTATTCACACTACCTTTAAAAACACATGCCTGAAGAATAGTTGTATATATTTTCGCCTAAATCTTAGCTATTTTATTAAGATTGAGCCTGCAATGCAATGGGCCAATGACAGAGTCAAATCACATCGCAGCCGCATCTTCTATATCTAAATAGCTAATCCCCACTACAAGGAATTCTCTCAACATGTAGTCTATCCAGCTCACCAACTGCCACATCAGCTATTTTTGTCCCGTTTATTCTTTATTATTTCTTTTTAATGCAAAAATCCCAGTCCTGTTCGATGGTTCTTCTTCTGGTATATGTAATAGAAGGCCATTTATCGTCCCAGCTGCAATAAAAATCCAGCCCAACACTGCTTCTCACTCTCTACCGAACAGAATCTAGACCGACCGATCATCACCTCCTACACTCAATCAATGTCCTCGGTTGCCCTTTCTTCTGCCCCCCACGATTCTCAAATTTGTTAATCTTCTCCTTCCTCTCCTCCATGTTTTCATAGAAACTGTCGTTATCATAGCTCTTCATATCTCCCACCATCTTTGTCAACAAATTGATGGAGGCAGCCGATGGGACATATGTGCGTATAAAATCTTGCATCGCCGTGAGACGGGCTCACGGGCATATCCATGATTCGTCCTCCATGGCTCTGCGCCCCTTCTGATCCCCTCCCTCAGTCCTGGAGTATATAGTGGCCGTTATTTTCTTCTTCCCTTCCATCAGATTGCTTCTCAATATTGTCTGTTGGTGCCTTGCTGGGCAGCCGTCCATGCTGCTTCTCTGTCACTCTTGCAGATTGATCATTCCTGGCCTCTCTCTGATGTCTCCACTACGATATACTTCCTTCCTTTATTTATTTATTTTAGCCAACAAGTAGTATGATTTGATAAATGGATCCAACATGTTTGTGTTTTGCTGATGAATGACGTTGTTGTTTTTGCCTTTTTTAATTCTTTCAGATAGAGTTCCATCGGTTGAGATGTGGAGCCTGACGGGGGCTCTCTCCTGGATAGTACTTCATTTATCACTAGGGGAGTTCAGACTTGCTGTATGTTCATCCGTCTAAGCAATAAATGTTCTTAAGAAGATGAAGAAACCAAATATATTCCTTTTAGATGGACCAAATGTATTCCTGCTGCAGCTTCACTTCGGTACATTTGAAGATCAATACATTGAACGTAAAGGATTAAAAAGATGTCAATCATATGTTGCCCCATCGTCTAATTTTTCCTACTGCTAAGGCCAAAGGGTAGGATCACCAAATGCTTAAATTTTATGGATCCTTACTTCTGAATCTTACATGTATTTATTCATTCTCTTTTATCTATGCAGAGAAAGGGAGGAATCAAGAACTTCGGTGTTGCCATGCTAAAACATTTTTTCAAGACACTGCCTCTGACGATTTCTTTTCTGATTTGTAGAACAAAAAGAAATAATAGTTTGGCCTTTAAAACTTTATGCTTTAACCTTCGTTAATTACGCATTTATCTAAGTAGTGCGTGTCTGCAGCTTTTATTAAAGTGCCATGGAGTTCTTATTTATCCAGAACTGTAGATTTCTCACATGTTGGATAATCCAAACTCATGTACTATTAGTTGTGCATAGATGAGTACAACGTGGATCTTTTAAGATGTTGTGGTTCGAGGACTACATATTTAGTCACACTCAAATGGCTTATCTTCCCTTCCCTGATGCATCTGCAATTCTGAATGTGCTTTATCTTCACTCGGCAAGATCAAAATTAATTTCTTTGTAAAGTTTTATGCTTATTGGTCTGATGGAACGTGCAGATATACTGTAATATTAATAGTGTTCAGGGCTGATCATAATAACAGAAAATTCGAGATTAAGCAGCTATATTCTGATTTAATAAAGATATTGTTGTTCAACACCTTATGTATACAGAAAGGAAAATCTATATGAAAGTGGTGTATGCTTTCTTTCAATGTTTCGGTACGACAATTTTTTTCTCATATACAATATCCATTACTGATAATTAAGTTAAATTGTTTTTTAAACCTATTACATGGTCTACGCTTTGAGCAAACATCGATTTTATTATTTTCCACGGCAATGCCCGGGGTGTCATCTAGTATAACTAATGGGAGATGCCACACAACTGGATCCTGTTGGTTCCTTTCTAGAGGGCCGTCTCCTCTAATGAAGGAGGTATTATGTTTCTTACTAAAAACAGTCAACTCACATCACTGCCTGATTGCCTTGCAAAGTGGGAGGGAGAGGTCACCTGAGAACAGTCTTAAAGTGCTGACAACACGAAGGAGGTATTCTGTTTATTACTAAAAACAAAATCCTAAATTATACCCAATAATTTTCTCATGACTAACAACTTTACAAAAATGAGACCTATTGCCAAACTATGACAACATAGACTAAGATGCATCATGCATTGCCATTGGCAGATACATAAGACATATATTTTCACAGATTTAATTTGGAGAAATGCATCCAGTATCAAACCAACAACTAGAGTAGGGCAACTAGCAGCTCAAGCCTAGGCATGCGAAATATAAATGCATGATCAGGTATTAGATGTAAACAAAAGAAAGGATAGTATTACCTCTGGGGAACCCCTTTCGTCAACATACGTAAGATACAGCTTTCTCACACCAGTACTCATCCTAAGAACATGGTACAAACTGGGTCCGCATGAATGTCCCTTTGCCATTATATCCAGGGTCAAGTTTATAACTTTCGGGAACATTGTAATGTCGTCCATCAAGTACTCGTGATTAGTAATGTCCTTCTGTAGATTCATTGGAAGTCACAAAAAAGGAATAGTTATGATGGTTAGTAATGCACAAAAAAACATCTCGTTATTTTTTTAATAAAACACAAGAAATGGCTTTTTTATGCCAACTAATTTGATGCACACGCCATCGCGTCTGCTGGCAAGCTCCGCCCGATGTTGCTCATCCTAGCACCGCCATGGATGCTGCCAAGCTCTGCTGCCACGGTCCAGCCTCCTACGGTGTGGTGTCGCTGCCCTCCGCAACATGTGTTGTTGTCTCTAGATCCATGCCGCCGCACAACTTGTCTGTCTCCGGCCACCATCAGGTCGTCGTTCCTGCCGTTCTCGACATTTATTGCTACCCTGTCGTTGCTCCGCTCCTGCAGCCCGGCACCGCCTTCCTCAACAACCACCATCGGACCCCAAGTTCTTCGCACCAATGGATCCCAACAACCTTCACCACGAACACCTACAAAAGCATTTATCATTTGTCATCGATGGTGTTACCCTACTATTTAGTTAGTAGTTATCTGTAGAAAATGGATGGAGTTACCCATGTGTTCATGATATAATGCTATAGGTATCACCACGACATCGATGTAGTTACCCTACTCTTTAGGTATTAGTTATTCACCCAGTACTGACTGAGTTACCCATGTTGTTCATGATATAGTTATCACCACGACATTGATGTAGTTACCCTGCTCTCTAGATAATAGTTACCAACCCAGTACTAATGGAGTTACGCATGTGTTAATGATATAGTTATCACCACGACATCGATGTAGTTACCCTACTCTCTAGTTAATAGTTACCCACCAATACTGATGAAGTTACTCATGTGTTCATGATAAAGTTATCACCACGACATCGATATAGTTATCCTACTCTTTAGGTAATAGTTACCCACTCAGTACCGATTGAGTTACCCATGTGTTAATGATATAGTCATCACCACAGAGCGGACCAGTGCTGGCCGCTTGAAGGACGTGTGGAGGCTGCGCGTGGACATGGGGCTCGTTGTCATGGCCTAGTCTGGGTTCATGCTAACCGGGATCTCCTTCTACCTCCGTCCATGTTCAACGTCATAGGAAATCTGCAGAGCGAAACAATGACGGTATAGCGATGTTGCTCATAGATATGAGTGGTCACATGAACATGAACGAGGATGAGGTGAAATTTGATAAGAGTATGATGCTTCTGACTACATGTGAATTTATCTAGTTGTTCAGGGTATAGTTTACCCAGTGGTTTACGGTATAGCTATTATCACCAAATTGATATAGTTATCCTGACCTCTAACTAAAAGTATTCCACTCATTACTTATGGAGTTACCCAGATGTTTAGAGTAAAGCTATCACATAAAAGTCAATATAGTTACCCTACCCTCTAAATAATAGTTACCACGATGGATACCCGGGTATTCAAGGTATATATAATTACCAACATTAATACTTATAGAGTTACCCAGTTGTTCATGATATACTTACAAACCGACTACATATGGAGTTATCCAGGTGTTCATGGTAGAGTTAGCAAGTGGTTTACGATATAGTTATCATCACCAAATCGATATGTTACGCTGCCCTCTAGCTAACAGTTATCAACTCGTTACTTATGTAGTCACCCAGTTGTTTATAGTATAGTTATCACCAAGAAGCCGACGAGTTACCTCGCTCTCTACGTCATAATGACAACAAAATACTTACTGGGGTATCCAACTGTTTTGGGGTGTTGTTGTCATCATAAAATCGACATAGTTATCAACCTATTAATTCTAGAATTGCGCATGTATTTTAGTATAAATAGCTACCCACCTTTTCAAGTTAAATCTACCATCCCAAAATGGTAATTTGAAACTAGATGATACCTTCTAAACTAAAAATATCAAAAATAAAAAGAAAAGTGACATCTAGTTTCAAGCAGAAACTAATCGTTCGCAGTGTGGGTAACTTACATACTACGTGCCGGATAACTCACGTCTTACTAGTGGGTAACTTTTGGATCCAAAAAAAGTTGTCGAAAGATATCAACATGGGATCTAGTTTCGAAGATCTCGTCGCGATTAGTCCAATGGTGAAAACGGATACTAAATCGGATAAACGGTTTGACCTATAAAACATTTTGAATTTTCAAATTTTTGCATTTAATGCCAATGACATAAGCATTTTTGTCTTTTTCTACAATTTCACGTTTTATCCTACATGCGCGGTGTTTTCTGCATGCACGCTCGTGCGGGTCGCTTGTTGGATATGATTAGGACCAACATTGTGGAAATGTTCTACGGATTTGATTAAACGTAGAACGTTCTAAGTGTAGTCGCGTCCTTTATTTATTCTTCTTGAATATGGAAGAACGCAGAGTATTTTTGGTTCGTGCGATGGACATAGTTACACCACACCAAGAAAACAAGTAGCCTGCCGATATGTGTAAATATCTTTTTTTTTCGGTACAGAGGCACCAAATTTGAGCTTGTCCAGAGTACAACCTAAAAGATCATGTCAATAAACCGAGAAGGAAAGTGAGGCTAACAGGTTTGATTCTGACCCAAAGAAAACGGTGTCGTGTAATGCCCCATCGTGTAATAGCCCATCGCTTCATGCTTTTGAAGTTGATCGGCTAGTTGTGCCCCCTAGCTTGAGGGACAAGCATGTATTAGCGGCATGAGTCGACCATGAGATCCTTTGAATAGCGCGGTGATGCGCCGACGAGTGTGCACGATAACGATGAGATTGACATCCGCGAATGTAGGGAGGTATGGAGGTGCACACGAGTTAGAGACGGGGGTGAGTTGGGTCGTGGACAAGTGAAAACTCGAGGGTTGTGCAAGAGCAGCGACGTGGATTAGCCGGATGACAACAGGGATGTACGCCGTGGGTGCTCCGATAGTTTGGGGATTTACAATCCAAGTGGGCATCTTGCCATGGTGAAACAACCGATCAAAGATCTGGTACAAATTCAGCCTGGTTTACCCTTTTTTTTTTGTACCAGACAAGAGTTTTCTTAGATTTAGATGTGATATGGAATTTCGAGAAGTTCATGGTTCATTTTATACTAAACAAAATATATAGGAAAAACATGAACTTCAAATGAAGTTGAGGGATGAAAAGTGGACTTTCTTCTTGAAAGACATGTCGTATTAGTTATAACACTGAAAACCTCTTTAGAAATATGTTTGTCACGGGCACGACGGGTTCGACCATGTTGAGGCGAGCCGGTGTTCATCCGCCATGCGGACACTATCTTTGGCGTTGGGCTTCTTCGTCGCTGTCAATGACAAATTCAGGCGGGATGTCGTGCCATGCGGATCACAATGTCACGGTCGGCCATGGTGCGGTTCATGGCGACGGTGGAGAAGCTTTGCCTCGTGGCGAACTAAATGTTGGTAGGGGTTTCACCAAATCCTTATGAGGATTATCCCAACTAATCCCTACAATACACCTACTACAAAACTATGTCTCTCCAGATATTTATATCCAAAACAATCTGGATTAATTTTAGCAGCAGCGATATATAAAGCATGTGTGTCCTCTTCATTTGCACTGTCACGTTCCTTGGTGTTTCCTTCAAGAAAACACCTCCCCGGTGCGCTGGCCACGACAACATTCGAGCTCGTCGTGGTGCTCATACGTGGGCCTTTTCTTTGGTGGTGCGGTTGGAGGTCTTCTCTTTTCTCCTGTACAAATTAGCTAGTGTTTAGGACAGAAGCTAGTTTAAATTCAGTAAACAACTACACGAGGAAGAGAAACACATAGACATTGACATTCTAATTTAGAGTATCACAGTGGATCACCTTAATTATTAGTATACTCATAGTATTATTGTTCATCACTAAGGAGACTACAGGAGGAAAACATGAGAGTACCAAGGTTTGGTCTCAGTGCTCCGAACTAATTGTAGGCATGTATTGTTTATATTAAATCAGCTCAGAATTTACTTCTGTTATGTACACCAGTATTGCAGGTTCGTAGAAATGAAAAGGAGTTCAGCAAAACAGAACTATAGCTTGACTTGATAACTGCAATAATCAGGAACAAGTGGTCTCAACAAATATGCTACTACTGCACTAATCAGCAAAACAAAACAGGAACAAGCTCACTGGAAGCTTGAGTAGGCCTGAAAAATAAGCATGTCCGTCTTTGCTCATAGTGTCTTTGGAAGAACAGAGACATATGTTCTGAATCTTACTCGTCCTGGAACATAGTGGAACTCACACTTCTTAGATCTGAACTACACCCACGGACTCGTAGCAAGCTAGCTTAAATAGGGTTACAGATTTCTCGGTGTCAGGATTAAAAGTTCAGACACCCAAAAGCAAAGAGTGCAAACTGATACATCCTGCAACATCTCGGAAAGATCTAACAGACTGCACTGTTGATAAATAGTGCCATCTGTTCCGAGCCGGGAACTACAAAATAACCACCAGGCACCAACACAAGTGCACATATAGTTTCAGGTTTCAGCCTTGGTCGATTCGAGGTTGCGACTAGATTAGCCAAAGTGTGCCCTCACCAAACATATTTCTGGCCTGGAGAAGCTTTGAACCATCTGGAAGAACTCGCTGGACTTGCTTTCAGGTACAGAGCAATTGAAAGTTACTGTCATGGTTTTCAGCGCTGTTGCCCAATCGAATAACCGTTTCACAAGACCAGCTTCATGTTCGGTTCCTCTCAAGCCAAGGAATTCTACTCCTCGGAGGCAATTCAGTGCAAGTTGATCGGTTTTCCAGTTTGGTGGCTGATCACAAACACAACCTGGCGGTCACCCCGGGCGTTCGGTCTGTTCGGTTTGCTCGGTCCGGTCTTTTCGGTCATCCAACATTTCGGTCATCTAGAAACGCTACCCGAATTACGTCCGGTCTTTTCGGTCTTTTTGTATTCGGTCTTCGGTCTTTTCGGTCCGGTCTTCGGTCATGACCAAATAGACCGAAAAAAGGAAATAACAGCAACACAATCTCTCATTATATTTAGCTCATCCTCATAGTTATATTCCTTCAGCTCATCCTCATGTTCAAATGTCATCTACAAAAAAACAGCAACACAATCTCTTGTTCTAGTAGACATGGGAGGAGGCAGAGAATGAATGGAGGTCGCTGGTTCCAGGCGGCAAGATGGATGGATGCGTATGCGTACCACAAAATTCTAGGGAAACAAGCGGCGGGGATGGAGTTAGGTCATGGAAACGAGCGCTAGTGCTGAAATTGGGGAAACGAAGTAGGGAACTAGGCCTCGATGGGCTGTGCTACATGCTAGAGTACACGAGTTGAGCCTAAATGTCTAATTCACATCGCTAGTTCGGTCCCTTCGGTCATTTCGGTCCTCAGCTCGTGATAACCGAACAGACCGATATTATTTCGGTTACCTGATTCTCAGGACCGATATTATTTCGGTTACCCGAAATTCTGGGTATTTCGGTTTCGGTCCCGGTCTTTTCGGGTTCGGGCTTCGGTTTCGGTTTTTTGTGCCCGGGGTGACCTGGCGGACACGCAGTTTGTGCCTGAAACAACATACATAGCAGCTTAATAAGATTATCTGATAAGATTTATTGCAGCAAAATAAGAAAGATGAAACTAGAAATTTTAAGACTCAGCATGAACATATAAGATATGTCTTTAAATTGCTTTTACAAAGGAAGCCACCATTTGTACGCAAATAAAGCTAAAAATCGAATGTTATTTAAATATTTAAACGCTCAATAAAAGCTCTCCATCTTCTTCCCTCCCTCTCGAATGTTATTTAAATATTCACACGCTCAATAACCCCCCCCCCCCCCTATCTCTCCCTCTTGTAGGTCGCAAGCCCATTTGTTGAAAATATGAAGGAAGATAATCACTCCATGCAAGGTCATAATTGATATTTTGACCTCACTTAGAAGTGAGGTTCAGATGGCTAAAAGTGCACTAGAACAAAAAAAACAGGCGAATCATGTGTCTTTGCCATGTAGTGTTGGATCTAGTGCCAAGAGGGACCTAATTTCTGTTCCTACCTAGAACATATATTTATTTTTAATTTAAAGAAATTAAAATGTAACCCGAAGTGTGGCTTTTTTAAAATGTCGTATTTCTGTATCCGTGTCGGCCCGATACCGATACACATCCGTATCGGTCTCACGTAACATATCTTCAACAAATTAACAAAAGAGTAACACCTGGAACACACCTTGAATCGAATATATTGCAGATAATATTATTATTCTATGCAAATAAAGTTAAACAAGACATGTTATTTAAACATTTGCACAATCAGGTATTGTGTCATCGATAAAACTCACTGAATGAGACCTTGAATTAACCATACTGGCAATGATTCATGAGGCGTCGATACTGCGATCATAGACACACTACAATTTGGGTCCCAGATGAGCAACAAGGTTGGTACCCCATCAAGGACTTCGGCGACGCAATTACCTAGATTCAAGCACCATGATGGGTAATAGCCCTAAGTCATATTTTTCGCTTTGTTGTTTCGAGGATTTCTATAATGGAGGCATAGCTAATCAAGATGGGTAGAGATCACCATGGCTCCTCTAAAGACTAGGCTTGCTTGTGCAATCTGAGTTCCTTTGGCTCCTTTATATATGCACCTTGTCCTGAGGCACAAGGCTCTACGCTCTGCCGAGTTGAGCTCATAAATGTCACCATCCTAAGGGAATAACTCATTTAGGTTTAAACGGCAGATATTGCAAGATATATGTCATATCCATGGACTAATACGATCGGGTAAGGTGTTCAAGAAAATCCCTTCGATCTCGTTTACGAGTACATATTATGCTGCATTTTTGAAGGTAGTTTTCCACTATACATCATTACTTAGGCGCCATTGTTATGATAAAACCTTTAAACACATGACAGATAAAGTATATTACTATTTTTTTCCTAAATCCTAACTATTTTATAAAGATTGAGCCTGTCATGTATTACGACAGGGTGGGTGGTAGGATAGATGGTCTTGGACAGGTGAGGTGCGACGCCCAGCCGAGGGGTGGCTTCCTCACAACAATTGCGAGGAAGAAATAGAGAGAGATAGTTCGGATAATATTCTGCTTGTGTATTGATCGAAGGTAGCTAGGCATTATAAAGCCAACATAAAATTGGAGGCTAAGCCCAAATAACAACTTAAGGAAATAACTAATCTTGAGATTCAATAAATATCTCTAAGAGATACAAACTGAATTCTCTGCCGTGGACCTCTCCCCAGGTGGTCTTATTGCGCCTCCTGTAGGTCTGGCCCCACATAACACCATGTAGTGACATAGTCAACACACATCACTGACTCATATTCTAATGGAAACTGCTAAACAGCTGGATCCTGTTGAGATCATTCCTAGAGGGTCTACTTTAACTCCGGCCTCACGGCCTTGCAAAGAGGGAGAGAAATCTGAGAACGATCATAAGCAAAATCAGACAGAACAAAGGAGGTCTCCTGTTTGTTTGTTAAGGAGTCCTAAATGATCCCTGGTATTTTTTTCATTTCCGCCGACTAACAATCTTAGGAAAACAAAAGGTATTAGCAGGCTATGGCAACTTAGAGTAAAATGCAGTCACTTTTCTTTTGAGGAACAAGATGTGTACGATGCATTGCCAATATTTGACTTGGAGCAACGCATCCAATACCGAACCAACACCTAAAGTAGGGCAACTAACAGCGGAAGCTAGGCGTGCGAAACATAAATGCATACACATATATTAGATATAAACAAAGAGAGGATAATATTACCTCTAGTGAATCTGTTTGGTCAAGAAGTCTAAGATATAGGTTTCTCACACCACTACACATCCTGAGAACATGGTACAAACTTGGTCCACATGAATGTCCCGTTGCCATATAATGAATGGTCAAGTTTCTAATGTTTGGGAAACTTGTAATGTCTTCCATCAAGTACTCCCAGTTAGTAATGTCCTTCTGTAGATTCATGAGAAGTCACAATAAAGGATTGTTTCTGATGGTTAGTAATGCCCAAAAATATCTCGTTCAAAATTCAAATAAAACATAAGAATGGTTCTTTTGATGCGAGAAAGTCTGAGCTCATCCCATTGAACAACCAATATACCAATGAAGTGGTAGTAGTATGTAATTGCAACGCTAACTATTCAGATGCAGAAAAAAAATTCGATGTCGGAGGACAAACAACTGCTAGGAAAGATAAACAATTGGATGCACTAATCTATGTTTCAAGACTTGAGCAAGGAAAAACAAGTGAAAATTTTGTACACCTACTATACATTACAAAACAATTGGATTGGCATAAATAACATGAGAATGACCTCACCCTCAGAAAGACAAGCATGATTAGTAGATTCCGGATGTGGCGCCATCGTCGTAAAATCTACGTACAATAGCTATTGCGTAATTTATGCTCAGACCCAACTCTCCCATATACATGAAAAGGGTATGTGCCTAGCCAGCGTGAAATTTCCATCTTGCCAAACTGCATGAATCTTGGATCATAAGCATCCCTCCAAAAGAGCGACACCAGCCGAGGGGCACAGATATTTGCAACGGTTGATTATTACTGGAAGGTTTAACAAAGCATGTCTTCACATCTAAAAGTTTGAGTGCCGGCGCCATGACAGTGAACTGCAACACGCCATGCACATTCTTTAGCTCCATTTGTAGGAGAGAATCCGAACTGATTGCGAAGTTTTCCAGACCCCAGGCATCATGGACGGTGAGTTTCCGCAAGACCGGGCAGCGCGGCGAGGAGACAGCATCACCGAGCATGCACGGACCAAGTAGCCCGATGCGAGCCAGGAAGAGATCGGTCAGCCGGGCGAATATGCCGAAGAAAGGTGGCACCTCGAGGCCAAGATAATCTAGCTCGAGGCGAATCGAAGTGGCAGTCTCGAAGCAGGGAAGCTCAACGGGGCCTTCCGGGACCTCGTCCCCGTCACCGTATTGATGAGTACTAGATCGCCGGTGAGGCGGCGGGCGGCGATTTGAAGCCAGACCTCCACAGACTCAGGGGCGGCGTCCACGGCGCTAACGTCGAGGCGGTGGAGGGCCGGCGCTTCATGGGACTCTGAGGGCGGAGCGGATGCGAAGGGGGGCGGTGGAGGGGCGAAACCAGAGCTGCGGGAGCAGCTTCCAGAGGCGAGGCCAGCGTTTGGAGAGTACGCTGGTCCGCGCGGCCACAGCGGCGTCGAGGAGCTTGAGGAGGATATGGATCAGAACGTCGTCGGGAAGCGCGCTGAGGCGGTCCTCACCGCCGCCGCCGTCGGAGAGCTTGGGTCGCTTGGCACGGATCTCCCGGTCGCAGTGCTCCATGGAGGAAGAGGGAGTTGGCGCGTCTCAGCTCGGGCTCACACTCGCTCGCTAACTGGAGGTCGCTCGGGCTCACCACTACTCCAATTGCGCTCGGTCGATGATGCCATCAGCTGTTTCACGACAAATACTTTGGTGAATAAGATAATTCCGCCTTGTAATTTGTTTTCTGTAAGTGCCTCGTGGCACACTGAACGTTTTTTTTTTGAATTTGTGGCACACTGAACGTTGGTACTGGTGTACAAGTGCGTTAATTTTCCTTCGTGTTACCGGCTCGCCGACATCCCCTCGCCCAAGAAAACGCCTCCTGGTGCTCCGGCCACGACGACATTTGAGCTCGTGGTGGTGCTCCTGTGTCGCACGCCAGCACCGTCAGGCGTCCTCACGAGCTTCAGGAGGAAGCGGGTGGCCGTGGAGGGGTTTCCGGTGGGATGGGAAGATCCGAAGCTCCCTCAAGACTTTTGAATACGCCTGAAAATAAGCACGTGCGTCTTCGTCCATGTTGTCTTTGGAAGAACAGAGACAGACTTGCTGAATCCGTAGTTGTCCTGGAACATAGTGGATCTCACACTGCTTATATCTGGACTACACCCAACGACACTTAAGTGATTAATAGGTTTACAGTTTTGACAGTGACAAGAACTAAAGAGCAGACATCCACATGCAAAGAGCGCAACTGAAACATCCTGAAACATCTCGGAAAGATCTAACAGACTCAGATGATCACACCTAGCGCAATTTATACCGAGACAGGAACTACAAAACGAACACCAGGAACCAACACAAGCAGTCTCGAAGGCGCTGCGGTGCACAAATAGTTTCAGGCATGGTCGATTGATGGTTGTGATTAGATTAGGGGAAGTGTGGCCCCTTCAAACATACTCCTGGCCTTGAGAAGCTTTGAAGCATCTCGCAGAACTCCTTGGCCTTGCTTTCAGCTACAGAACAATCGAAAGTTACTGTCATGGTTTCCAGCACTGTTGCCCAATCTAATAACCGCTTCACGAGGACTGCTTCATTTTCAGTTCCTCTCAATTTTTGAATTCTTATTTCTCGGAGGCAGTTCAGCGCAACTTCTTCGGTTTTCCAGTTCGATGGCTGATCACAAACACAACCTGACGGACACGCAGTTTGTGCCTGAAATGATGTGCATATCAGCCTAATTAAGATTAACCAATATGTTTTAATACAATTAAATAAGAAATATGGAACTATTAAGACTTGCATGAATATATAGAATGTCTTCAACAAATGTACAAAATAATAACACCTGGAACAGTTTAAAGCCAACGTATTGCTGAGGCTAGGATTGTTCTATGCAAATAAACGTACCTGCTACATCAGCTATTTTTGTCCCGTTAATTCTTTTATTCTTTTTAATGAGAAAATCCCAGTCCTGTTCGATGGTTCTTCTTCCGGTATATGTAATAGAAGGCCACTTATCGTCCCAGCTGCAATAAAAATCCAGCCCAACACTGCTTCTCACTCTCTACCGAACAGAATCTAGACCGACCGATCATCACCTCCTACTCTCAATCAATATCCTCGGTTGCGCTCTCTTCCCCCCACGATTCTCAAATTTGTTAATCTTCTCCTTCCTCTCCTCCACGTTTTCATAGAAACTGTCGTCATCATAGCTCTTCCTATCTCACCATCTTTGTCAACAAATTGATGGAGGCAGCCAATGGGACATATAAAATCTTGCATCGCGTGAGACGGGCTCACGAGCATATCCATGATTCTTCCTCCATGGCTCTGCGCCCCTTCTGATCCCCTCCCTCAGTCCAGGAGTATATTGTCACCGTTATTTTCTTCTTCCTTCCATCAGATTGGTTCTCATTATTGTCTGTTGCTGCCTTGCTGGGCCAAAGGGTAGGATCACCAAATGCTCAAATTTTATGGATCCTTACTTCTGAATCTTACATGTATTTATTCATTCTCTTTTATCTATGCAGAGAAAGGGAGGAATCAAGAACTTCGGTGTTGCCATGCTAAAACATTTTTTCAAGACACTGCCTCTGACAATTTCTTTTCTGATTTGTAGAACTAAAAGAAATAACAGTTTGGCCTTTAAGACTATATGCTTTAACCTTCGTTCGTTACGCATTTATCTAAGTAGTGCGTGTCTGCAACTTTTATTAAAGTGCCAGGGAGTTCTGATTTATCCAAAACTGTAGATTTCTCACATGTTGGATAATCCAAACCCATTTACTATTAGTTGTGCATAGATGAGTACAACGTGGATGTTTTAAGATGTTGTTGTTCGTGGACTACATATTTAGTCACACTCAAATGGCTTATCTTCCCTTCCCTGGTGCATTGCAATTCTGAATGTGCTTTGTCTTCACCCGGCAAGATCAAAATTAATTTCTTTGTAAAGTTTTATGCTTCTTGGTCTGATGGAACGTGCAGATATACTGTAATGTTAATAGTGTTCAGGGCTGATCATAATAACAGAAAAATCGAGATTAAGCAGCTATATTCTGATTTAATAAAGATAATTTTGTTCAAGACCTTATGTATACAGAATGGAAATCTATATGAAAGTGGTGTATGCTTTCTTTCAATGTTTTCGGTACGACAATTTTTTTCTCATATACAATATCCATTACTGATAATTAAGTTAAATTGTTTTTTATACCTATTACATGGTCTACGAGCAAACATCGATTTTATTATTTTCCGCTGCAATGCACGGGGTGTCATCTAGTATAACTAATGGGAGCTGCCACACAACTGGATCCTGTTGGTTCCTTTCTAGAGGGCCGTCTCCTCTAACGAAGGAGGTATTATGTTTCTTACTAAAAACAGTCAACTAACATCACTGCTTGATTGCCTTGCAAAGTGGGAGGGAGAGGTCACCTGAGAACAGTCTTAAAGTGCTGACAACAAGGAGGTATTATGTTTATTACTAAAAACAATATCCTAAATCATACCCAATAATTTTCTCATGACTAACAACTTTACGAAAATGAGACCTATTGCCAAACTATGACAAAAGAGACTAAGATGCATCATGCATTGCCATTGGCAGATACATAAGACATATATTTTCACAGATTTAATTTGGAGAAATGCATGCAGTATCAAACCAACACCTAGAGTAGGGCAACTAGCAGCTCAAGCCTAGGGGTGTGAAATATAAATGCATAATCGGGTATTACATATAAATAAAGAAAGGATAGTATTACCTGTGGGGAACCCCTTTTGTCAACAAGCTTAAGATACATCTTTCTCACACCAGTACACATCCTAAGAACATGGTACAAACTGGGTCCACATGAATGTCCCTTTGCCATTATATCCAGGGTCAAGTTTCTAACTTTCGGGAACATAGTAATGTCTTCCATCAAGTACTCCCAGATAGTAATGTCCTTCTGTAAATTCGTGGGAGGTAAAAAAAAAGAATGTTTTTGATGGTTAGTAAAGCCCAAAAAACACCTCGTTCAAAAATTTAATAGAACACAAGAAATGGATTTTTATGCGAGAAAGTCCGAGCTCATGTGTCCCATTGAACTACGAATATACTAGTGAAGTGGTAGTAGTTTGTAACTGTAACGCTAACTATTCAAATGCAGAAATAAATAATGCCATCTCAGAGGAGAGGTAACTACTAGGAAGGATAATAGTTGTGTGACGGGTAACTACTAGCAAGGATAAACAATTGTGTGTGCTAATCCATGTAGACTTCAAAGAAAAACAAGTGAGAATTTCGTACACATTCTTTAATTTGGACACAAAGTTTCTTCCATGATGACATAAATAACATATGAATGAACTCACCGATAGAAAGAAAAGTGTGAATCTTAGATCCTTGATGCAGCGCCAACGTCGTAAAAGCTCCATCCAGTAGCTATGTTGTAATTTACGGCGAGAACCAGCTTTGCCATATACACCAAAACCTTTTGTGGCCAACGACTTGAGATTTTGCATCTTGCCAAACTTCGTAAATCTTGGGTCATAAGCATCCTTCCAAACAAGAGACACCAGCGGAGGGGCAGAGATGTTTGCAACTGGTTGATTATTACTCGAACGTTCAGCGAAGCAGGACCTCACAGTTAACAGTTTGAGTGCCGGCGCCATGACAGTGAGCTGCTGCAAGTCATGCAGATGCTTTAGCTCGATTTCTAGGAGAGAATCCGAGTGGATTGCAAAGTTGCCTAGACCCCAAGCTTTATTGACAGTGAGTTTCCGTAACGCGGGGCAGCGTGGCGAGGAGACAACATCACCGAGCATGCAAGGACCATGTAGCTTGATGTAAGCCAGGAAGAGACTGGTCAGTCTGGCGAATACGCGCAATGGTTGCACCGCGAGGCCAATATACAGCTCGAGGCGGATCGAGGTGGCGTTCTCGAAGCAGGGGAGCTCAAGGGCGCCGCCTTCCGGGGCCTCATCCCACGTCTTGTTCTTCCACTCCTTGTCGAAGAGGAGTAGTTTGCCGGAGAGGCGGCGCGCGGCGATTGGAAGCCAAACCGCCACGGAATCGGGAGAGGGGTCCCTAAACGCACGGCGAGGATGCCTAGGACTGGCGCTTCATGGGATTCAAGGGCGGCGCGGATGCCATGAGGATCAGTGGCGGGCCAAAACCAGAGCCGTGGGAGCAGCGTCCAAAGGCGGCGCCAGCGGCTGGAGAGGACGCTGGTCCGCGCGGCGACGGAGGCGTCGAGGAGCCTGACGAGGATCTTGATAAGAATATGTCGTCGGGAAGCGCGCTGAGGCGGTCCTCGCTGCCGCCGCCATCGGAGGATCTCCCCGTCGCAGTGCTCCATGGCGGATCCAATGAGGGACTTGGCGCACGTCACATGAAGTTCACGCTTGGGGGTGGAGACGGAGCAGGAGGGAGGGTCGCCGGCGCTGCCGGTGGACGACGAATGTGGACGGAGCAGTAGTGTCGCCGCCGCCGATTCACATGTTCTCTGTGTCCTACTAGCCCAGTAGCCCTAGGTTAAAATACAACGGGCTTGTGAGCCACACGGGCCAGCACACAGCCCGTCGAAACACACTGCGGTACTTGTACACACGGGCCAATTTATTTTTGGTTTTTTTTAGATCTTTGGATGATTTTCAGATAAGACTAGGCAGGAGCAGCCTCCGGTGGATATCACCATTGTGGCTAGGACAAATGCAGGCGAGGTCACAGAAGTTACGGAAAGAAAGAGGAAGACAAAGCTAGAACAAGGATAACAACAACAGGAGAAGAACATGGCAAATAGCAAACAATCCCACAGGGAGGGCCTTCGACACCCATCGTCTTCCGATTAGCGTTCGACGCTAGTGCGGAAAGAGTATCACCGCCGTAGACGAAAAGCTTCGATCAGCCGAGATCAACCACAATGGTGTTGGAGCAGCCGAAAGGCAACACATTGCCGATTCCACACCCAAACGAAGAGACATGCACCTCCGAGGCTTTACACAGCAGCGAACAACGTAATCGGAGGGCATCTCACACCCGAGTCGACATGTTTTTCGCGGCACTAGCCTTGAGCTACTAACCGTCTTTAGAGGAGAGACTCCAACCCTTCAGTAGAAGCTCGAGCGTCGTGAGCACAGAGAGAGAGCACCAACACCACCATCAACACCACCGCCTACTCCCCACCGATTCATCCAGCTGAGTCCATCTCCATACCCCTCGAGGGATATGACGGCAAGACGCCAACATCGTCCGATCGGTAGTACCCGGATCAAGGGTTTTCCCTGGAGCGTGGAGCTCTTTCATAAGTTTGCTTGGAGACCAGTAACCTGTCCAAAAGAGTTTAAAAGGTGCAAGAAACACTACGGCGTAATCGGCATGGAGGGAAGTTCTCAAAATGGCGCCACATCCTCGAATCTTGTGAAGCAAACCATGGGAGGTGGCGAGGTCTTGAATTTGTTGGATAGAGTCAATGGCAATGTCGAAAAGTTGAGGCGATAGGGGATCCCCTTGCCGGAGGCCGCGGCCATGATGGACTGGAGGGCCGGCTACTCCATTGAGGAGCACTCTTGATGAGATGTCTTGAATAGAGCGGTCACTAAGTTCGGAAAATGGACGGGAACCCACTTCTTTGCAGATCAAGCAAGTAGTCCCACTGGATCGAGTCGAAGGGCTTCCGAATGTGAAGCTTAAACAAGAGGCAAGGGTTTTGTTCTTGTGCATGCACGCGCATCGGCATGTTCTTGACATAGAGGAAATTGCCCCGGATTCTTCGTCTTTTTTTTATTAATGCACTTTGAGCCTTGGAGATGGGGTTGCCTATGTGAGGCCCAAGACAGGGCGAGGACTTTGGCGATGATTTTGGCAGTGGAGTGGATGAGGCTTATGGGCCTAAGATGCAGCGATACATTAAGCATGTGTGTCCCATAGTGGATCTCACGCTGTTTACATCCGAAACTACACCTTAAACACTTAACTTATTAGCAGGTCTACTAAAAATTGAGACATCCATATGAAGAGAGTACAACTGATACATCTGGAAACAGACTCCGGAGTTCAAATACTGCAAGTTGTACCGAGCTAGGAACTACATAACAACCGCCAGGCACCAGCACATATAGGTTCAGCGCCTTTCAGGCATGCTCTAGTTGCGACTAGATTAAGCAGTGTGCCCCCTTCAAACATATTCCTGGTCTGGAGAAGCTTTGAAGCATCTGGCAGAATTCTTTGGCCTTGCTTTCGGCTACAGAGCAATAGAAAGTTATTGTCATGGTTTCTAGCACTGCTGCCCAATCGAATAACCGTTTCGCAAAGCCAGCTTCATTTTCAGTTCCTCTAAAATTACTAATTTTTACTTCTTTGAGGCAATTCAGCACAAGTTCATCGGTTTTCCAGTTAGGTGGATGATCGCAAATACAACCTGAAGGACACACAGTTTGTGCCTGAAACGATGTACATAGCAGCTTATTAATATTAACCGATATGATTTATTGCAGTAAAATAAGAAAGATGGAACTAGAAATTTAATACTCGCTTGAACATATAAGATATGTCTTCAACAAATCTACACAAGAACAAAACCTTAACACAGTCTGAAGCCAACATATGATTGTTCTACGTAAATAAAGTTAAACAACAACGAACATGTATTGTGCTATCGATAAAACACCTGGACGAGATCTTGAATTGACCTTAGTGTCGATGATCCATCAGACCTCGATCCTGCGATCATAGACACTGTCCACTGTACGATTTCTCCCAGTCGCCCAACATGGGTGGTACCCCGTCAAGGACTTTGGAGACATAATTACCTAGATTCAGCCCCCGTATAGGTAATATCCCTATGTCCTATTTTTCACTTTGTTGTTTCGAGGATTACAATAATGGATGTATAGCTAATTGAGATGGGATGTAACCTATCTTGGTAGCGATCACCATGGCTCTTCTTAGGGATGGCACCCGCAGGGTATGGGTAAGGGTGGAGCCACCCCATACCCTTACCCGTCGACCACGATCTTACCCGTCACCCTTACCCATACCCGTGATGGGTACAATTTTTTCCCATACCCGTCACCCGACAGGGTAGATGGGTACCCGCGGGTAAAAATACCCACGTTTAAAACACGTAAAATTGGGCAGAAAATAGTCGTAAAAACAACACATAACTCATGCAGAAGAGTTATACTTCATTGTTTTGCTATATCAGGAGTCGAGACGTGATCAAGTGAATCAGATAGATTAGATATAATATTAGGAATAGCTAAATTATCGGTATAGTGAGGTAGTCATCGGATGGTGCGCCATCCGCGGAGGGTTAGCGAGCAATCCCTGCCTATCTCTTTGAATTACGATGGTAGCTTCATGCATAGACCCTACTCATATATCTGTGCGTGAAAGTTTAGACTCACTTGTCAAATATTATATAGGTACATGGGTACGCGGGTATGGGTTATACGATCCCATACCCGTACCCTCTCTACCCGATGGGTATGATATTTTCCCATTTACGTACCCATGGGTAATTTTTTATCCCATACCCTTACCCTAATAGGGTTTTTACCCGCAGGGTAAAAGGGTAATGGGTACCCATTGCCATCCCCTTCTAAAGACTAGGCTTGTTTGTGCAATCTGAGTTGAGTTGTGTGCTTCCTTCCGCAGAGCCTTTGGTTCATTTATATATGCATCTTGTCTTGAGGCACAAGGCTCTATCGGTCTATCGTCTGTGAGTTGGGTTTTATAGAATAGACGTCACCATCCTAAATGGAATATCTCATCTATGTTTAAACGCTGGATCTTGCAATATATATGTCATATCCGTCCAAGTCCTTCACTAATGCTATAGAGTAAGGTGTTCAAAGAGGACCCCTTAGGTCTCGTATACAAGTAGTATATATTATGCAGTATCTAGGCCATTGTTATTAATAAAACCTTTACAAACACATGACTGACGAACAATAGTATGTTAAAATTTCTCGTAAATCCTAACTATTTTATGAAGATTGAGCCTGCCAATCAAGGTTCAGTTAAGCGCTAGGCGCTAATTGAGCGTTTTGCCTCCGCTTTTCTAAAGGATTAAAGCGCTAAGCGCAATTAAGCACATGTTTAAGCGCAATTGAGCGCTAGGCGTTTTCCTCCGCTCAACACCTAAGCGAGCTTAAGTGCGCGCTTAAGCGCGCTTTTTATAACGCAATGACATAGTTAACTCAGGTCACTGCTCTGCATATTCTAATGAGAGCTGACACACAGTAGGATCCTGTTGGGATCCTTCCTAGAGGGTCTTCCCTAACTCTGGCCTCACTTCCTTGCAAAGAGTGACAAAGAGGTCACCGCCTCACTTCCTTGCAAAGAGTGACAAAGAGGTCACCTGAAAACAATCTTAAGAAAATTCTGACACAACGAAAATTAGGTATTCTGTTTCTATGATAAAAGCAAAATCCTGAATCATGCCTAATATTTTTCTCGTTTCCACCAACAAGCAATCTTTAGAAAACGAAAAGTATTGCCAAGATATGACAACTTAAGGTAAGATGCGTTGTCATTGGCAGATAAGTAACACAAATATTTGTTACATACTGTATTTAACTTGGAGCAAAGCATCCAATATCAAACGGTCAAACCAACACCTACAGTAGGGAAGCTAGTGGCTAAAGCTAGGTGTGTGAAATATAAGTGCATACACACGTATTAGATATAAACAAAGAAAGGATAGTATTACCTCCAAAGAACCCATTGTGTCAAGAAGTGTAAGATACAGCTCTGTCACACCAGTACACATCCTGAGAACATGGTACAAACTGGCTCCACACGAATGTCCGTTTGTCATTATAGACAAGGTCAAGCTTCTAATGTTCGGAAACCTTGTAATGTCTTCCATCAAGTACATCCTGTTAGTAATGTCCTTCTGTAAGTCACAACAGAGGATTGTTTCCGATGGTTAGTAATGCACAAAAAACATCTCATACAAAAACTCAATAAAACATAAGAAATGGTTCTTCCATTGAGAAAGTCCAAGCTCATGTGTCCCATTGAACAACCAAAATACTAGTAAAGTGGTAATAGTTTGTAACTGCAATGCTAACTATTAGAATGCAGAAAAAAATCCTGCGATATCAGAGTACTTGCAAGGATAAACAATTAGGTGCGCTAATCCATGTTTCAAGACTTCATCAAAGAAAAACAAGTGAGAATTATGTACGCCATGGATACATTCCTTAATTCGGATAACTAGTTTCTTCAATGATGGCATAAATCACATAAGAATTAAATAACCGTTGGAAAGACAAGTATGACTCTTAGTGGTGCCAGCGTCATAAAATCTCATGTACAATAGCTAATGTGCAATTTATGGTTAGAACTAAGTCTCCCACATCCACAAAACTGTTTGTGGCCAACCACTTGAGATTATCCATCGTGCACATGCTCATGGCTAATTACTTAATTTTTTACTCCGAGTTTACACAATGTTGCCATAAATAGCATAAAAATTAACTCACCCAATAGAGAAGCGTGAATTCGAGTCTCTGAATGAGCTCGAAGTGCCGTAGAAGACTCAGACAAGAGCTATTAAGTTGTATAAAGCCATCATCTTGTCCATATACAATAAAAGAGGATGTGGCTAAGAATTCCAGATTTTCCATCTTGCCAAACTGCGTTAATCTTGGATCATAATCATCCATCCAATTGAGGAACACCAGCTGAGGGGCGGAGATGTTTGCAACCGGTTTATTATACCTGGAACGTTCGGCACAGCAGGTCCTGACATTCAACAGTTCGAGTGCCGGTGCCATGACAGTGAGCTGCTGAAAGTCATGCAGATGACTCAGCTCAATTTCTAGGAGAGAATCCGAATGGATTGCAAATTTGTCCAGACCCCAGGCATCATGGACGGTGAGTTTCCGCAAGACCGGGCAGCGCGGCGAGGAGACAACATCACCGAGCATGCACGGACCATGTAGCTTGATGTAACCCAGGAAGAGACTAGTGAGCCTGGCGAATACGCCCAATGGTGGCACCGCGAGACCAACATGCAGTGTCAGGCGGATCAAGGTGGCGTTCTCGAAGCAGGGCAGCTCAAGGGCGCCGCCTTCCGGGGCCTCGTCCGGCATCTTGTCCTGCCACTCCTTGTCGACGAGGAATAGTTTGCCGGAGAGGCGGCGCGCGGCGATGGGAAGCCAGACCGCGAAGAACTCGGGAGAGGTGTCCTGTACTATGACGGCGAGGCGGCGTAGGACCGGCGCGTCATGAGATTCGAGGGCGGCGCGGATGCCGTGGGGATCAGTGGCGGGCCAAAACCAGAGCCGTGGGAGCAGCGTCCAGAGGCGGCGCCAGCGGCTGGAGAGGACGCTGGTCCGCGCGGCGACGGAGGCGTCGAGGAGCCTGACGAGGATCTTGATGAGAAGGTCGTCGGGAAGCGCGCTGAGGCGGTCCTCGATGCCGCCGCCATCGGAGAGCTTGGGTCGCTTGGCGGGGATCTCCCCGTCGCAGTGCTCCATGGAGGAGGAGGGAGTTGGCGCGTCTCAGCTTGGGCTCAAACTCGCTCGCTAGCTGGAATCGGGGAGGGGGGTGGTGGAGTCGCCGCCGTCGCCGCCGCCGCCGCCGCCGCCGAGTGACTGAACGGGAATGGGAAATGTTGGGGTTTGGTGCAGCCCGTCGGCCCGTTCACTCCCAATTTGAAGGGTTCAGCAATGTTTCTACAGAAGCAATACAAAAAAAACAAGCAATGTTTCTGCAGAAACTAAGGAAAGCATAGAAAAGACACTGCTCCATCATGGGAAATGTTTCTGCTTCATTTCATATATCTTTCTAATAATTTTAGGGGCATTTTATAAGTATAAAACATGGTTAAAATGGTACGTCGTTGACTAACGAAACTAAAGAACGCCTTATATATTATAGGACGGAGGGAGTAGTATATTCGGTGTGCACAAGGAGAAAATCGGCTGTTGAGATTGTGGGACTAACATACTGAGCTTGCAATTTGTTTTTTCTTTATTTTGAGAAATTCTAGATAAAATAAAAAATGAAATAAATTAGTGTATACCTACAAGTTTGGTCCCAAGCCCAAGTGGTTCTTGTAACTCCGGCTAGCTCTGCGCGTCTAGTGCAACAAAGGAGTTGATAACAGCATTTTTCATACACAAATTTGCCAGTTGTGCTATATGGGTACACAAACTTGTCAATCCGAATTATTTGGTACATCGAGTCCAAAACAGTGCCACGGTTGACTAGTCCTGGTCTCATGATTTTGGAATAACCAACCCAGTGATCAGGAATAGCAAGAATAATTTCTTGTTTATGTCAGCGCACCCCAAATTGCAGATGGATCACGGTGCATATGGCATAATTTTCGTCACCTCCCTGATCCGATTCTTACGCACGTGAACAACATAGAAATATTGGGGATTGCAACTTGAACCTACTCTGAAATCATTACAGGTCATTAAGCTGCCAAACACTGACACATGCACATTGACAGCATGGCATACCATCTGTCGTCACCAGAGGACATCTATACCTGAGGCTTGTAGCAATCCAAAACACAAGGTTGTGTATGAAAATGCACATCAAGAAAATTTAGTGTACTCCTGGTGTAATTAACTCACAACAAAACTCCACTCACCCTGCCTAAGTCTGGTAGGGATGATCCCTTAATTTTCAGACACTCGTGAGTAGGAGCAGTTCAGGTCTGCTTCACCTCTGGTTGCCTGGTTGGTGTGCAGCTTTTGGTCTAATGAGGAGCTGATGAGCCTGCACATTAGTTCTCGACTAACTGAATGTGACGGCTTCCAGAGGGCAGCGGTATATAAAGCATGTGTGTCCTCGAAGATCTCACACTGTTTACATCCGAACTACACCATGGACACTTAGCTTAGTAACAGGTTTACTAAAACGTAAGACATGGATATGCAGAGAGTAGAGCTGATGCATCTGGAAACATACTGCATAACAACCAGTAATCAGCACATATAGGTTCAGGCTTGGTCTGGTTACGACTAGATTAGGCAAAGTGTGGCCCCTTCAAACATATTCCTGGCCTACAGAAGCTTTGAAGCATCTGGCAGAACTCACTGGCCTTGCTTTCAGCTACAGAGCAATCGAAAGTTACGGTCATGGTTTCTAGCACTGTTGCCCAGTCGAATAACCGTTTCAGGAGGCAAGCTTCATTTTCAGTCCCTCTCAAGTTACTAACTTCTATTTCCTGGAGGCAATTCAGCGCAAGTTCATCAGTTTTCCAGTTTGGTGGCTGGTCCCAAACACAACCGGGAAGACATGCAGTCTGTGCCTGAAAAAATGTACATAGCAGCTTAGTGATATTAACCAATATGATTTATTGTAATAAAATAACAAAAGATGGAACTAGAAATTTAATACTCGCTTGAATATAAGATATGTTTTCAACAAATCTACAAAAGAATAAAAACTTAATACAGTCTAAAGCCAACATATGATTGTTCTATACAAATAAAGTTAAACAACAATGAAACGGTATTGTGCTATCAATAAAACACACTGGACGATAACTTGAATTGACCTTACTGTCGATGATCCATCAGACGTCAATCTTGCGATCATAGACACTGTACGATTTGGGTCCCAGGCACTCAACATGGGTGGTACCCTGTCAAGGACTTTGGAGACACGATTACCTAGATTCAGGCTCCCGTATGGGTAAATTTCCTGTCCTATTTTTTTCTTTGGTGTTTGGAGGATTACAATAATGGAGGTATAGCTAATTGAGATGGGATCCAACCTATCTTGGCAGTGATCACCATGGCTCTTCTAATGACTAGGCTTGCTTGTGCAATCTGAGTTGAGTTGTGTGCCTCCCTTCGCAGAGCCTTTGGTTCCTCTATATATGCACCTTGTCTTGAGGCACAAGGCTCTATCCTTTGCGAATTGGGTTTATAGACGTCACCATCCTAAATGGAATATCTCATCTAGGTTTAAACGCTGGATATTGCAAGATATATTGTCATATCCGTCGAAGTCCTTCCATAATGCGATAGGGTAAGGTGTTCAAAGAGGATTCCTTAGGGCTCGTATACGAGTAGAATATATTATGCAGTATCTTTGAAGGTAGTTTTCCACTAAACATATCAACTTAGGCCATTGTTGTTAATGAAACCTTTAAAAACACATGACTGAAGAACATTAGTATATTAATATTTTTTCCTAAATCCTAACTACGAGTATCATAAAAACATTGAGCCTGCCATGCAATGACATATTCAACTCAGGTCACTGCCACATATTCTAATGGGAGTTGACACGCATCTATATCCTATTGGGATCCTTTCCTTCCTAGAGGGTCTTCCCTAATTCTGGCCTAACTGCCTTACAAAGAGTGACAGAGAGGTTCCCTCAGAACAATCTTAAGAAAACGCAGGCAAAACAAAAGAGGCATTCTATTTCAATGATAAAAACAAAATCCTGAATCATGCTTAATATTTTTTTCTCATTTCCACAAACTAGCTATCTTTGGAAACGACAAGTATTGCCAAGATATGACAACTTAGTGTAAGATGCATTGTCATTGGCAGATACATAAGACACATTAGTTACACTGTATTTAACTTGGAGCAAAGCATCCAATATCAAACCAACACCTAAAGTAGGGAAACTAGCGGCTGAAGCTAGGTGTGCGAAATATAAATGCATACAGTATTAGATATAAAGAAAGAATGGATGGTATTACCTCCGGGGAACCCATTTCATAAACAAGTTTAAGATACAACTTTGTCACACCAGTACACATCCTGAGAATATGGTACAAACTGGCTCCACATGAATGTCCCTTTGCCATTATAGCGAGGGCCAAGTTTCTAATGTTTGGGAACCTTGTAATTTCTTCCATCAAGTACTCCCAGTTAGTAAATGTCCTTCTGGAAGTCAAAACAGAGGATTGTTTCTGATGGTTAGTAATGCACACAAAAAAACATCTCGTACAAAAACTCAATAAAACATAGGAAATGGTTCTTTCATATGAGAAAGTCCTAGCTCATGTGTCCCATTGAACAACCAAAATACTAGTGAAAAGGTAGTAGTCTGTAGCTCCAACCTAACTATTCGAATGCAGAAAAAAATACTGACATGTCAGAGGACAGATAGCTACTTGGAAGGATAAATAATTTGGTGCCCTCATCCATGTTTCAAGACTTCAACGAAGAAAAACAAGTGAAAATTTTGTACGCCAAGGATACATTCCTTAATTTGGATATCAAGTTTCTTCGATGATGGCATAAGTCACATAAGAATTAAATAACAATTGGAATGAGAAGTATGACTCTTAGATCCTGGATGTGGTGCCAGCGTCGTAAAATGTCTGTACAATAGCTATGATGCAATTTATGGTTAGACCTAACTCTTTCGTATATACACAAAACTGTTTTGTGGCCAACCCCTTAGAGATTATCCATCTTGCAAACTGCATGAATCTTTGATCATAACACACATATACAATACCTATTGTCTAATTGTATGCCCATGACGAAATACTTAATTTGGACACCAAGTTAACGCAATGTTGGTATAAATAGCATAAAAATGAACTCACCATCAGAGGATAGACAATCATGAATTCGAGTCTCTGAATGAGCTCGAAGCGCCGCAAAAGCCTCAGGGAAGAACTATTAAGTTCTTTTTCAAAGCCACCATCTTGTCCATATACAATAAAAGGGGGTGTGCGCAGCAGCTCTAGATTTTCCATCTTGCCAAGCTGCGTGGATCTTGGATCATAAACATCCATCCAATAGAGGAACTCTAGGCGAGAGGCGGAGATGTTTGCAACCGGTTGATTATTACTGGAACGTTTAGGAAAGCAGGACCCCACATCTAACCATCTGAGTGCTGGTGCGACGACAGTGACCTGCTGCAAGCCATGCAGATGATGTAGCTCGATTTCTTGGAGAGAATCCGAGTGGATTGCAAAGTTGCCTAGACCCAGGAATCATGGACGGTGAGTTTCCGTAAGGCCGGGCAGCGTGGCGAGGAGACAACATCACCGAGCATGTACGGACCATGTAGCTTGATGTGAGCCAGGAAGAGATCGGTGAGCCCGGCGAATTCGCCCAATGGTGGCATCGCGAGGCCAAGATCCTGTAGTAGCTCGAGGCGGATCGAAGTGGCGTTCTCGAAGCAGGGCAGCTCAAGGGCGTCGCCTTCCGGGGCCTCGCCCTCCGACTCGTTCTGCTGCATCGTCTTGATGAGTAGTACGAGGTCGCCGGAGAGGCGGCGGGCGGCGATTTGAAGCCAGGCCTCAAGGGACTCAGGTGCGGCGTCCATGACGCTAACGTAGAGAAGGTGGAGAGCCGGCGCTTGATGGGACTCGAGGGCGGAGCGGATGCCGAGGGGGGCGGTGGCGGAGCGGAACCAGAGCTCCGGCAGGAGGGTCCAGAGGCCGCGCCAGCGACGGGAGAGGACGCTGGTCCGCGCAGCGACGGAGGCGTTGCAGAGCTTGAGGAGGATGTGGATCAGAACGTCGTCGGGAAGCGCGCTGAGGCGGTCCTCGCCGCCGCAGCAACCGCCATCGGAGAGCTTGGGTCGCTTGGTGGGGGTCTCCCCGTCGCCCCGCTCCATGGAGGATCCGAGGATGAGCTTGGTGCGCCTCACGTCGAGGAGCGGTCCGTCGCCGTCGCCGGTGGATGGGGAACGGGAATCGCCGCCGTTGCCGGTGGATGTGCTGAGTGTGCCACTGGGACTAACGAGTGTCCTGCTAGGTTAGAAATGCCAACGGGCTATGTTTATTTGTGGGCTGCTGAAACGTAAGGCCTACTAGACACAACAGCCCACGGGCCAGCACGTCAAAATATATTTGTGTGGCAAAGCAGAAAGTCAGCCGTTGAGATCGTGGAGTAATATATTGAGCTTGCAAAAAAAATTAGGCGTATTTTGGACGATGTTAAGATTTTGGAAACCTAGGGTAGGTGCAAACTAAGTAACTTTGCAAAGAGGGATAGATGGAAGAGCATCTCCGGCCACGCCTCCTAATTATCGTCTGTTTGAGGGCGTCATAATACTTGTCCAAACCAACGGACTAGATGTTGCTTTTAATGGAACCCCAATTGGACGGGCGCATTGTTTTTCTAAGAAAAAGGCCAAATTTAACTTCATTCATACAAACATATTTCGACAGAAACTAAACAAATATTGATCTAAAACCCAACTTCGAAATCGAAGACGATCACGACGGTTTCTACGGACGCGTGTATAGCCTCCGCTTATTCATGTCCTCCTCGTCGGGCTTCATCATCGTCCTCGGGCTCCGGCTTGACGTCGGACGTATGTTGCTACTCATGCAATGCCTTGTTTGTGCCCAACCACTCCTCCTTGGGATTTGGGCTGCATGCCGGGTGCATCGTTCCTCGTGATCTGGACGGGCTGGCAAGCCTGCTAACAATTTGAGGGAAAATCCAAACAAGAAATAAGGAAAAGGTAAATAAAAAATAAAATAAGTTAGTGTCCATTTGGTCCTTTATTTGATGATATCGGACATGTTTGGTACCTCACCTAAGCCCAAGTGGTTCGTGTAACTCCGGCAAGCTCTAGCTCCCATGGCGACATGTCTCAATCCCATATTTGATGTCTATTCAGAAAAGATATGCTTTATATGTAGTTATGTGACAAGTTTATATGTGTGGGACGAATACGTGACATGTCGAGTGAAAACCACGCCACACATAAGGACGCCGTTTCAAATCCGGTAAATGAACAAGTTTATCATGTTCACAAATTCAAGGGGTCAAAGATATAGGAAATGAATACAAGGGACCAAAACTAAACTATGGAAACAGTTGAAGAGAGGGGATTTTTGGACCCGAGCTACACGGAGCTCGTTTTTTGAAAAATCGAAGCTGACATTTCTGAGTTTCCAAAAGCGCGAAACAACAGAGATATAGATGGTGCCAAATTTGACCTTAAAATTAGTTGTACTTTGGGTTGTACAAAAAAGACAAATCGAGGAAATTTCAAAATTTTAAACCGTGGATTGTTTTCACCATGCAAATCCACCCATTTGTCTTTCTTCTGCAGCACAAAATAAAACGAATTTGGAGATCAAATTTTCAAGATTATATATCTCGACTATATCTACATTCGGGAATTATTTCACCATTTTTAGAAACTTAGAAATATCAATTTTGAATTTTCAAAAAAATGGCACCATGTAGCTCGGGCTCCATTACATGTTTTGGAACAGTTGACGAACTATAAACACACTTTTCTCATGAAGATGAAGAAGTACTAGTCGTTCTCTTGCGTTACTACCATTTGTTGGTCACTTTGCGAAACCGAAAACCTTGTGTGTTTGTGGTTGTCACCGATCATTACACTGTAGAATCTATCCTTCCGAATCAGTTAGGCAACGGAAGCCGATTAGCCGTAATAATTGACAGGATTAACAATCGATCGTGAATGCCCTGAGAGAGACTGAAGGCATGCATCACGTTTTTTATCTCGAGATGGGCTAAGGGAATCATGTTAACAAAGTATGCATGAAAGCATGCAACCAACAAACAGCAAAAAAAAAAAAGCATCCATTTGACAAAATAAAAACAGCACCCAAACCCAAAATTATTTAGATGGTGCAGAACAACCGTGAATCATACCTTATTATGCATTCATTCTAGCTTAGAGCATGATCATATCATAACCGGGGCTATAACTTATGCGTACTAATTGAACAATAAGATAATCTGCACCGACGACGACGGAGTAGCTTGGGAGCTTCACACACATGCATGCACGGCCGGGGATGGGCATTAGCGGCCGCCCGTAGCCCGGAAGGACTTGAGCCCGAGGCGCCACCGGTTCTTAGTGTCCTGGACGAACCTGCCCGCCATCGAGTTGATGTCATCTCCGGAGCTCTCGGGCTTCTTCGCCGCCGTCCATGGCTGTGCCTTCCACGACGCGTTGCCGGCACCGCCGTGGACGGGAGGCTTGACGTGGACGAGGTTGACGTAGTCGATCTTCTCCACCTTGTGCACCGCCACCTCGGCGCCGGCGACCGCCGGACCAGGGTTCTGGCTGCTCTTGCCCCACCGGAACATGTTGTAGCTAGCTGCTAGGTAGTAGGATTGATCCTTGCTTAGCTCCTGAGCTTTGCTTGGATTGGGATTGGCAACGATGGCCCTAGCTCTTTTTATAGCATGTGGGTATATATGCTTTTATAAGTCAATGTTCATACACAAAGATGATTTTACGTGCAGTGTTGCCTAACTAACCAGTGGAAAACAAATACACCACAACTTTACAAGATGTGATGTTGGCTTCTCATGTGACAAAAGTTTGTTCCCTGCTAAGGGTGTCTGTTCCTACCACTAGTTTCGATTACATATGGCCGACATGGTGTGATTTATGTGGAACCTCTTGTGTTTCTTGCACTGTAGTACCGACAGAGCGGAGCCACGAATTGGGCCATAGCGGGGCTAAGAAAGAGCTAATTTTGTTGTTGAGCATGGAATACACAAGGGACTATGTATGCTAGGGAGTTCGATACTAAAAAATCACATGTCCCGTTGTTCGGCGATGTATTTCATCAACGAACGAGTATATTTTTCTTTCCTCAAATGTTGTGAAAGGTTAATTTGTTTGGTCCCTCAACTTCAGTATAAAAAACATCAGAGAGAGAAACAAGCCTTATCACTACTAGAAAAAGGACCTCTAGTCGCGGTTCCAGAGCCCCTTTAGTCGCGGCCGGGCAACCGCGACTAAGCAGGCGGGACTAAAGCCCCCCCCCCCCCCCCCTTTAGTCGCGGCGGGTTCTGAACCGGGACTAGAGGTCCCTCCACGTGGGGGACGTGGTGTGTTGGGACCTTTAGTCCCGGTTGGTTCGTAGAACCAACCGGGAAGGGTTTTTGGATTTTTTTTCGATTTAATTGCAGGGTTTAGGGTTTATATATGCCGGGGTTTGGTTATAGGTTCCCGTGTCCCATGTCGTAACCGTGGTTTCACTAGTAACCCTTCCCATAACGGTAACCGGTAACCGTTACGGTGACGGTTACGGTAACCGTTCCCGTGTCGTATGAAGTCGATGCACATATTTATAACACATACAATTAAATTAAGTAATACTTTTAGATCGTAGTCAAGAGTTGATGCGCCAAGAGTTATCGTAGTACAAGAGTTGAAGCAAAACAACAAGTTATTTACACGCTTTCAACGCTTTCATGCTTTCAGCATCGTAGTACTCTCCTTTCTCCGATAAGGCCTCCGAAAGGTAAAATCCCGCCAATTCCTCTCCAATTGCTTTGAAGCGGTGCTCGAATGGTAGCTTGCAGCGCTTTTTTGCCAACTCTGCACTTTTCATATTCCATTTCTCGGTGACTAGTACATGTACATACTCGCAAACGAAGTATGCACATAACTCAGTTCCCTTTGGTTGCTCCAAGCAAGACTATACAAGAATAGATTTCAATCAATAATAATGAAGTATGCATGAGAATGTTGTGTGGACGTAGGTAGCAGTACTTACCTTGTTCAACTTCCAATCCAGCTTTTTGGGCCACCCACCTGCAGGATCTTCCTCGACAAACCTTGCCCAAACGCTGCCCGACAAAGAACATTCACAAATGATTTATTCGTTAATGACTTGACATCAAGATATGAATGACAGAGGCGGTAAGAAATGAATGTACCTTGCTAGTAAGTCGAAACAACTCCTGTATTTGTCAGGATGATACCTCAATGAGTCAAGTGAATGAATAAGTCCTTTGCGATGTTCAATGACAAGAAGAATCCAGTGGTAGCTGCGCACAGTCATGCATAACTCATCAGTTAAACTTAACATCGGGTGAGCAAATTAGAATGTGTAGAAGACACTAAAACTTACCCGAAGTGGTAAGGCCAATATATAGTTCTTTTGTCGCGGTATCGCTTGAACACCCTTAGCAAATCATCCGGTGTGTTCTTGTTATACAAGGGATTTATTATGGTTTCTTCGTTATATTTATCCGGGTCAATGAACCCAATGTCATGCTGGTTCAGCTTTTTGAGCTCGAGCATCTTCAATCTGCATAATATAGCACACAAAAGATTAAAGTGAGAATAATTACAAACAATGAACGAGACTAGGTAAAGACTTAAATAAATCACTTACAGGCAATAGGAACTCATGATAGATTTGTCGAGTGCCCGCAGATTGTATAGCTGAAAAAGTTCGCTAAACCGAACAATGTGGTTGTAGTCTTCTAAGAAGTGCTCATCGTCTTTCCTACATTTCAGAACGACAGAAGCTGTCCCTTTCTTTGCGGCTTTCAAGTACCAAAAATGGAGAGCACGCATTTTTGTTGGTAACTTGCATTTCACCAAAGCTTCCCCCATAACAAATTTACTTACTGGTGGAGCTGTTGGTGCAGTCTCAAAGTTCAATCTCGAAGCATATTCGTCTATAGGAACTTGCGCTTCGGCGGCAAGACGACGGATTTCCTCTAAGTCAAACACCATCGGCGCTTTAGGGTTAGATTGTACTAGTTGTTTTCCGCGCTGGGGAACTCGACTATCTTTGTTCGTCGGCGGCGGGACAATTAGCGGGGGGACAGAACGTACGGGTTGTTCTCCGAGCTGGGGAACTTGTTTACCTATCTTCGGCGGCGGTGGGACCGATGGTGCTGCTTTTGTAGCTTCCTTCGGCGGCGGGTCCGATGGTGCTGCTTGTTTATCTTTTGCCGCCGGCGGCGGGACTGACTCTGCGTCTTGTTCACCTTTTTTCGGCGCCTCCACCTCTGTCACCGCGTCATATGACTTTTGAATATAACGGTCATAGTCAGATGGCGGCTTCTCTGGAGGGACATATAAGTTGTCGATGACTCGATTACAAGCCTGTGCAGTATAGCCGGCGGTAAAATTTGGCGGCGGCACTTTCGGTGCGAACAATGCTTTATTATACTCCGCCACGGCTGCTTCGTTTTGCTCATGAGTCTTCTGCCAAGGTAACCTCGGATCAGGCGATGTGGCCCTTTTAGTTCGCCTCCTGACCGGGGAAGACGCGCGCTTTCTCCGGAGAAGCGCTACGGACACTTCCTCACGCGGTGGCGGAGATGGAGATGGACTGTGCTGACTGAGATGGTCCTCTACATCAATTTCCGGTGGGGGGTCCCTGTCACGCGGTGCCGGAGATGGATGTGTCTCATCGATACCCGGGCAGGATGGGCTTTGCTGAGTCGGTGGCTTTGAGAACTTGATGTATTTCTTGTTCCACTGGACGAAACCACCCTTGACATCGTACAATGTCTCCTCACCGTCACCTCCAGAAATCTCAAGAGCCAATGATTCAAATCCCGGCGCAATTTCATCCACCCCGACAACAGCATAGCCAGGAGCAATGTCACCATTATGGTAGCTTGCTCCGGCGTCACTCGGTAAAGCATAGCCGTCCGCCACCTTCGTGGATATGTTAACCACAGGTGCATGTAGCTCACATGGTGTCTTCTCCGTGACATCATCCACGGGGTAGTGAGCATCGACATCTATTTGCGTGGAACCCACGCTGCTTCTAAGCTGAGATCGAGCATCCATGGTTGCTGCTGCTGAGACGGCCCTGTCTGACTATTAATTGACTCCATGAGTTGCTGCACCTTGAGTTCCAATTCCGTTAGCCGCTCTTCACCCTTCTTCTTCTTTCTTGCACGGCTTCTATAAGTGTCAGCGTGTTGCGGATACGCTTTCTTAATGGTGACACCGCCGGGCATGCCTCGTAAACGTCCCCAGTGTTCAGGATTCCCTAGGGCCCGTGTCAGCTCGTCGTCCTCTCTATAGGGTTTCCACACACCCCGTTTAACTTCCTCTATTACCTTTTCAATCTTCGGGACGATTTCTTCTACTTTTTTCTTGAATTTTTCAACCTTCGGGACATTTTCCCTGTTTCCTCGTCCAACGTTGCGCCATGCGCGAACAACCAGAATTTGGACCTTTCGGGCCAGTAGTATGTCTGTGGAGTGATATCTTTAGCAAAGATTTTATCTTCTAAGGCTAGCCACTTAGGAATGGCTGACCTGTAGCCACCTGTCCCCAAGTTATGATGGTGAACCTTATTCGCGGCATTTGCCTTATTTATGTTCGATCGGGCCACAGCCGCATCTTGGAGAGAGTCCACTGCTTGAGTTTCAACAACTTCGTGGTGGGATCAATATCATCCGGGAGGTTAAAATGCTCCAAGAGTGTGTCAAAGCACAAATCTTTCAAATGGTTGTGGACATAGCAGGGGTCATCCTCGGCAACGCCCGCCGGCTTATTCCATTCTGGTATGGAGATCGGGACCGAGTCCCTAACAATAACTCCAGCTTGACTTATATATTTTTTGCGGTTCTCTGGGGGTTCCACCGGATCGCCCTCTTCATCAATTTCATAGATCGGTAACTTTGCATCTTTGCTCGTCATTCTTTTCGTGCGGCCTCGAGGAGCTTGATTCTTAGCCTTTTTATTCGAGGTGGAGGCCTAAAGTAAGAAATATAATGCGTTACTAAGTGCAATACAAATCAGTTAATGCATTTTGTGATCAACAAAATATAGAATTCATATATATACCTCGAGGTGGAGGGTGTTCGAGGTGGAGGGTGTTATTTCTTCTTCATCTAAAAGACCCTCACCAGAGTCCATCAGAAATTGTGAGGCAAATTCCTCAAAATCAAGATCTACACCGGCACCGGCGCCTTCTCCACCGGCATCATCTTTATCGCGATGCTCAAAAATACTGTGCATTAATATGTCTTCATTCTCCTCGTCTCGCACATAGCCAGGCTCCATAGCTCAATGTTCCTACACTCAATAAAATATGCATAAATTTGCATGTATAAATTTGCATTTATAATTTGCTAACACATTGTTAAATTTGCATTTATAAATTTGCATCTATAATTTGCTAACACATTGTTAAATTTGCATTTATAAATTTGCATCTATAATTTGCTAACACATTGTTAAATTTGCATTTATAAATTTGCATCTATAATTTGCTAACACATGTATAAATTTGCATTTATAAATTTTAAATTCGCTAACAACCTAAATTGCTAACACTAAATTTGCTAACAACCTATATTGCTAACAACCTAAATTGCTAACACTAAATTTGCTAACAACCTAAATTGCTAACAACCTAAATTGCTAACACTAAATTTGCTAACAACCTAAATTGCTAACACTAAATTTGCTAACAAACTAAATTGGTAACACTAAATTGCTAACACTATATTTGCTAACACTAGCTAATAACCTAAAAATGAAAACAAAAATGAATAAGGAAAACAAATTAACCTGAGGAGATGGGGCTCGGGCAGGGTAAGAACACTAAAGAACATGTCCAGAAATATAAAACAGCAAAGAAAGTAATAATGGATCACTTATTATACACATATACATGAGAAAGAAATTGATCTAGCAATAAGATAGGATACTAACAAAATTATTCTAGCATATCTTTCTTATGTGTATACATAGCAGCACCTCATTTACACACTGGTTTGATGAAAACATCAAGACTAAGCCACTAGATATTTTACTTGCATGATTTACACAAGAACCAGTATCACAAGGTGCAGCAAGATATCACCTACTGCATGTCAGAGCTCAAATACTTGCAAAATGGACTTTAACCATACTAGATCGCATCACAGTCCACACTCCATATCAAATCATCAGCAAGATGAACTTGAGCAAGCACCACGAACACTAAATTAACCAGTTCATCTACCACCAATTCATCATCTAGAACAGTACCACTAGATGGACACCACGGCGCGGCAGGGGAGGCGGCTGGAGATGGACACGGCGCGGCGGAGATGGGGCTCGGGCACCACGGCGAGGCAGGGGAGGCGGCTGGAGATGGACACGGCGCGGCGGAGCAGGGGCGGCTGGCCGGAGATGGGCACCACGGCGCGGCGGAGCAGGGGCGGCTGGCCGGAGAGGGGCACCACGGCGCGGCGGAGATGGGCACCACGGCGAGGCAGGGGAGGGGCGCGCGGCGTGGCGTCGGAGATGGGCACCACGGCGAGGCAGGGGCGCGGCTGGCCGGAGATGGGCACGGCGCGGCGGAGCAGGGCTTCGCCGGCGTTGTCGTGCGCGTCGTGGGAGCCCGAGGCGCGTCTTCGATTTGGGGGATTTTGCGAAATTTTTCGCAGAGTCCCCACTAAACGGCGTGGAATCGACCTCTAGTCGCGGTTGTTGGCTGCAACCGCGACTAAAGACCCTTTAGTCGCGGTTGCAGCCAACAACCGCGACTAGAGGTCGACCTGGGCCGCCAAAATTCTGGCGCCAAGCCCAGGGGGACATCTAGTCGCGGTTGCTGGCTGCAACCGCGACTAGTTGGGCTTTTTCTATTTTTTTTGTTGTTTCTGTTTTCTTTTTCTGTTTTGTTTTGTTGTATTTGTTTTCTTTTATATACTTTGATTTAAGTTCTTTTTGAATTGTTTTTGTTTCTAGTTTCTTTTCCTGTTTTGTTTTAGACCTCGACAACAAAATGCCCCTTTCAGAGACTACCTAAATTAACCGACTACCTAAATTAACCATGCCCCTTTCAGAGATCCTTGCCGCTGCTTGGATCCGACCGAGGGGAGGGTTCCCGGAACCGAATGATTTGTGTTCGGTCGATGAAATGAAGGATTATATAGATATATAGAACAGAACACACGGCTCCCCTGCATACAGCCCAAGAAGAGTGACGCTGGAATGTTTTGTGTTTGAGCGCCACTTCGATCCAAGCAGCGGCAAGACGTCTCTGATGATCTACAACCGTCCGGCAAAACACCTCTGATGATCTGCAACCGTTTGGAACGGTCGTAGGTCATCAGAGACGTCTTGCCGCTAGTTACTGGAATGTTTTGTGTGTGAGTAACTTGTCAGAGGAGGGGGGCTATATATAGGGTACGTGTGCTTCTTTAGTCCCGGTTGGTAACACCAACCGGGTCATGTGGCTCACGAAGTGGTCGTGATGATACTGCTGATCCAACAACTCACAATCCCTCAAAAGAAACACACCCCTGATCCAACGTCTCACAAGCGCTTGAAAGAAACACACGATCCGTGACTAAAGGCGGGTTTTGGAGGTCTTTATATATTGTCGCCGACGTGGTAAACCCTAATCCACCATTCCTAGCCACGAACACATCGTCTCCACGAGATGGATCCGCCACGTCCGCCGCAGCGCCTTCTGGACGAGGTCGAGCGTGCTCGGCAGAGCGCGCTTGGGCGCAACCGCGGGAGCCTATCCCGCCGTATGCCCACGAGCCCGGCGTGGAGAGGAATGCCCAGCTACCGGCCTCCTGCTCCACCAGGTGCCGCCGCACCTCCACCTGGCGCCGCTGCACCTCCACCAGGCGCCACCACTCCTCCCGCGGAGGAGGAGGGGGAAGACGACTTCGACTAGAGCGACATGCATTGTATCCCTTGTTTGACTGTCCTGAAATGTTACTAAGAGCAGGTCAATCATTGATGGTTACAAACAAGAGCTCTCGTAGGTCAAATTCCGTTTGTCCGTGCTCATCCCACACACGCACACCTTCATCAGTCCATAACTGTAAAAGTTCTTCCACCAATGGCCTCAGATACACGTCAATGTCGTTGCCAGGTTGCTTCGGGCCTTGGATGAGCACTGGCATCATAATGAACTTCCGCTTCACGCACAACCAGGGAGGACGGTTATATATACATAGAGTCACAGGCCAAGTGCTATGACTGGAGCTCTGCTCTCCAAATGGATTAAATCCATCTGTACTTAGACCAAATCTTAAGTTCCTAGCGCCATCCGAAAATTTCGGGAACTCTCTGTCGATTTTTCTCCACTGGGACCCATCAGCGGGGTGTCTCATCATCAGGTCTTTTTTACGTTCTTCTTTGTGCCAGTGCAACAACTTGGCATGCTCTTTGTTTTAGAACAAACGTTTCAGACGTGGTATTATAGGAGCATACCACATCACCTTGGCAGGAATCCTCTTCCTTGGACAACCTTGCTCGCCCTCAACTTCACCTGGGTCATCTCGCCCAATCTTAAACCGCAATGCACCGCATACAGGACAAGCATTTAAATTTTCGTGCTTGCCGCGGTAGAGGATGCAGTCATTAATGCATGCATGTATCTTATGCACCTCTAATCCTAGAGGGCAGACAACCTTCTTTGCTTCGTACGTACTAGAGGACAATTCGTTTTCATTTGGAAGCATCTTCTTAATTATTTTCAGCAAACTTTCAAAGTGCTTGTCGGTAGTACCACTCTCTGCCTTCCATTGTAGCATTTCCAGTATGGTACCGAGATTTTTCTGGCCATCTGTACAAGTTGGGTACAACAATTTGGTGTGATCGGCTAACATGCGCTCTAACTTCAACCTCTCGTTTTCACTTCCACAGTCCATTTGTGCATCATGAATGGCCTGACGAAGATCATCGTCAGGCTCATCTTTTTTTTCATCCTCTTCAACTTCGTCTTCCCCCATTGAAGTACCACCGTGTTCATCGAACATAGGATAATTGTCATTATCCTCTTCTTCTTCATTCTCTTCCATTATAACCCATGTTTCTCCGTGCTTGGTCCAACAATAATAACCACGCATGAAACCATTTTGCAACAGGTGTTGGTGAAGCTTGGCTGAGGAAGGGTAATCCGTCTTATTCTCACAGAGACTGCATGGACAACACATAAAACCATTTTTTCGCTTGCTTATCTCGGCCACAGTGAGAAATTCATGCATGCCCTTAAGGAAATCGTCAGAAACTCGGGAACCGTACATCCATTGACGTCTCATCTGCATTATGCATGCCAGTAATGAATAGATAAGTGACCATAATAATTCTTACAAGTTCTTCAACCAAAGTAGAGTGGCGACAAATGTAATACATTGTAGCATTAAATATTCATTAATTTAAACTAACATAGAACTATCTAAAGAATTTAAATCCAACAACAAATGCGAACATAATCGCAACTAAGGTCATTATTGAACCAACAGCATAATGATACCAAGCCTCTTGACTAATGGCATAACTTCTAATTTTTTTAAGCTTCAAGCACATCGCATTCAACTTGATCTCGTAAGCATCAACGACGTCGGCAAGCTTCGAGCGCATCCCATCCAACTTGATCTCGTAAGTATCGACGACGTCGGCAAGCTTGAACAGGTGTTCATCGATGATGTTGGCAAGCTTGACCTCCAATTTCCTCTTCTCTTCTTGGCGGAGATCTTCACTTATTTTTAATTTAGCTTTCAAATCATCGTTCTCTTTCACAAAAAATTCAACAATAGGGTCCATTGGAATTTCCGGTTCAACTACCTCCTAGACAAATATATATTTATGTCAAAGTTGGTCGGCATGATTGTCATAAACACGAAACGAAACAAATATATAGTTATTAACAGTCATACCACATCCGAATAATAGAACGGACGAGAGCCGGTGGGGGTATTTGTGAAAACCATGGCACTATATATATATATATATATATATATATATATATATATAAAACAATTATACAACTTATACAAAAAAACAAATAATTATGGAACAAAATCATACAACAAAGATTTTTTTTAAAATAAAAAAGAAGGCTCACCTAGGTGGTGTCGGTGACAAGACGGCGCGGTTTATCGACGACGGTGAGGACGTGAATGTTGTGACACTGAAATACAAAAACATAATTTAGTTTAAGCTCAAACTGAATAAACAAAATTGAGCTAAATAAGCAAAATGAGCTAACTTAGGCATTTCATCAAACACCTACCTAGCACTAGAAATATAAAATGAGCTAAATAAGCTAAACAACTAAAGAAACGCGCGCCGGAAGAGAGAGTTTGCAGTTGCTAACCCTTGGATAGATGCACCGCCGTCAATCTTAACAAATGGGGCAAAAAATCGTGGAAGAAATCGAGCTCGGTGGAGAGAAAATGGAGATGAAACTCGAGCTCAAAATGGCCATGGCTGGCTCGGGGTGGAAGATATAGTTGAAGGACCTGCAGTCCCGGTTCCAGCCACGAACCGCGACTAAAGGGTCACTTTTAGTCGCGGTTCCAGCCACGAACCACGACTAAAGGTCCTCGCGCGGGCCCCGCGTGGCCCCCGGCCGCTAAAGCCGCAGGCGGAGGACCTTCAGTCGCGGTTCGTGTCTGGAACCGCGACTAAAGGTCCCGCACCAACCGGACATCTGTCCTAGCCGTTGGAGATGTCGGAGCCGGAGCCCTCTAGTCGCGGTTCGGAAAGGAACCGTGACTAAAGGTCCGGCTCTATTGCCTCTTTTCTACTAGTGTATTTTGTCTATCGATTGCGGCTCCTATAAAGCCTTGGCAGCTGTTTAGTACATGTTGCAGCATAATTTGTATTATTATTCTATACAAATCAATAAACATTGGAAATATAAGGAAAATAAAGAATACAAATCAAAGTATTAAGTGTTTCAAAAATTAACTAATTTGAAGAGAAGTTTATTTTATTTAAAGGAAAGCAACTTCCTACATGAGGATGTGCATGAAGAATCATAAGCACTGAATATGAAGACACAAATGGGTCAAAACAGAAATATTACAGAAAATGTATTGAAAATTTTAGAGAATTCTTAATATGAGAATAAATGATAAACCATTCAAATTTTACTAGTTTCATATTAATTTAGAATTATTCAGTTTTTAAAGCATGTTAGAAGTGCATTCAAATATAGTAATTTTACATGAATATTTTTATACATGTCTCTATATTTTGATTGCTTTTGTTTTTCACATTTTTCTGATTGTACTTGAAATTTTTGTGCTAACTGGAGTGCAACGTGTGCGAAATTGCTGACATCTAATCATCAAAACTAGTTTATGTAGGGCAAATTATGAAACTTGTATGATTAATTCTCAAACTTAAGGTATGGCGAATTTGTAGTATCTATTATATTATATATACTAAAAGCAAAATGAGTGAGTTTTTCGAGGCACCACGTTAAGCCACATCATCTAAATTAATTTTAATAGTTAGATCTAAAATATGTGGCTAAGATTTAATGAAGTTTCAATGGCCACGTAACAATTTAATTATTTTCCAACATGATTATAACTTCAATTGGCACGTGACAGTTTTTTTAACAACAGCCACGTAACACCTTAGCAACAAAAAGACAGATCCTACTCCTGCCAGCCGGCCGAGGCTTGCTCACCACACGATCGTTTTTTCTTTTGGACTAAGAGTCCTCTCTAACTTTCTCTACCTTATCAAAGCAAGACTCTTCGTTCTTTTTTTTCTTCAGAATTTTAAAACGTATCGGCCAACCAAAACTAGTGCCGTTTAGGAAAAAAAAAAGGAAAACTATGTTACTCTATATAAACGTTGTATACTGCGCATATATTTCTATGTATGCATGGTTGAGAATAAAATGTTAATCACAGGATAACGACAACCTCCATTGCAAAATATATGACGTCCTTTATTTTCGTTGTTACAGTTTGGACTATTATATGTACTTACAGTATATCCAAAAATACTATAAAGGATATATAAAATGGAAAAATGAAAGATGAATGCAACGATTTTAGTGGTCAGAGTCGTGCATCATGCAAGGATGGTTCAAATAAACGCGCCATATATTTCGGACTGAGGGTGAGGGAATGCAAATTTAGAAACGTTGAGTAAGCTTGAGTTGGTATCACAGGTGGTAGATGTCAGAGCTGGCTAGCAACGGGACATAAAGAGAGAAGGATTTTTGATTTCACTCTTCCTGACAAAAAATCATAAGGTTCATGGCCCAAAGACTATTCATATGAGCAGTTAAAGTCTCTTCAATTGCATCATACCTATCAGCAGGAGAACTCTCGTTCTGTGTCCCACACTCTGACCGGGGTATTTCAACTCTGGGATTTCTCCCCATTCCGACCAATTCACTCACGTCTGTTTGCCAAACAAGGGGGGTCTACCCAGGGTCAAAGCCTCAAGTTGTTAGTAGAAAACAAGGGCTTAGTTTGTTGGTGAATGGTGTTAGAATAGTTCTATCAACCAACTATCCCACCAGACCGATCTGTTAGGAAGTGGTGATATTATATACTTGACATATACTTAACACCCCCCCTTCACACCCGACGTGGGTAACACCTCCCCTTGAGACTTGAACCCGACCCGGCGCTCAAAGAAATTGGGGATTAAATGGTGCGGGGACAAGACTTGAACCTGAGACCTTCAGTGTGCCTCAGGCGCTCACAAGTGCTCTGATACCATGTTAGAATAGTTCTATCAACCAACTATCTCACCAGACCGATCTGTTAGGAAGAGGTGATATTATATACTTAACACCCCCCGCACACCCGACATGGGTGAGTCAGCCCTCCACACATGGGTGGATAAATGGGTGAAGAAAGTGCGGTAGGTGAGACTCGAACTCGAGACCTCAGGGCTCTGATACCATGTTAGAATAGTCCTACCAACCAACTATCCCAAAAGACCGAACTGTTAGGAAGCGGTGATATTATATACTTAACACCCCCCTTCACACCCGACGTGGGTAACACCTCCCCTTGAGACTTGAACCCGACCCAGGCGCTCATAGAAATTGGGGATTAAATGGTGCGGGGACAAGACTTGAACCTGAGACCTTCAGTGTGCCTCAGGCGCTCACAAGTGCTCTGATACCATGTTAGAATAGTTCTATCAACCAACTATCCCACCAGACCGATCTGTTAGGAAGTGGTGATATTATATACTTGACATCTACTTAACACCCCCCCTTCACACCCGACGTGGGTAACACCTCCCCTTGAGACTTGAACCCGACCCGGGCGCTCATAGAAATTGGGGATTAAATGGTTCTATCAACCAACTATCCTAAAAGACCGATCTGTTAGGAAGTGGTTATATTATATACTTAACACCATAACACCCCCCCTTCACACCCGACGTGGGTAACACCTCCCCTTGAGACTTGAACCTGAGACTTTTTAGGGTCCCTCCGGTGCTCATAGAAATTGGGGATTAAATGGTGCGGGGACAAGACTTGAACCTGAGACCTTTAGGGTCCCTCCGGTGCTTTGAGTGCTCTGATACCATGTTAAAATAGTTCTACCAACCAACTATCCTAAAAGACCGAACTGTTAGGAAGTGGTGATATTATATACTTAACAAATGGAAATGGGGTCCCACTTTTAAATGGGGGCAATCCCGAATAAGAATTGAAGGAAAAACAGGCAAACGTAACCCACTCCGGATCCTGCTCGTAAAGGCTCAGATAGAAGTTTAGCCCTTCTAAATGAGCTAGAGCCTGGGGTCTTGAATCTCCGGGGGAAGATTTATTAAAAACAAGCCTGAGGAGGCGCAGGAAGTGAAGAGCTGATGTAGATATACTCGCGGGCACACTAGCACTATATCACGACATATATAGATATACACATACCTTTACAATATATTTTCCATTGATGAGACATACTCGCGGGTACACTAGCACGGTATCACCATATATGTACACATACTTCTTACACTAAATCGTCCATTCACGACTTGAGTCGAGGAGCATCGAGATTGAAATGAATTACCACTATTGGCTCGCTATCGGCGTTCATATTCAAGAGAGTAATCCTCTTTAATTGTACACATACGACGCATAGCTCGAGGTTTCATTATACTAAAAAGTAAAAAGACAAGGCACGACCAAGTCTACGTTAAAACCAGAGTATGGTAAACGAGCACATGGTAGAGAAAGATAGACATGCGATAATTTCTCAAAAAAGCAAAACATCTTGTAGCAGACTCTCCTTTTGTTAGTAGACCATAAAAAACAATGTCCATAACTATTCATACACAAGATCAAAACAAACACATCATCATAAATGTGTTTGAGCAATTCACAAGTCAACTCATATTTGATAGTCGTACTTAAGATAACAAGGGTCCATCGATCACGATAATTGCATTAATTGATAGACCTTTCTAAAGTCTATAAAGTGTAATAGTATAATTTAAACTCATCATGACTGAAAGATTGCATTAGTATACATTAACATGATATAAACCATCAACCAAGATGTGTAGTTTGAAGTAGCGATAATATTTTGTTTTCTATCAAAAATGTCTCCTAGCATTTTTGTTTAAAATGATTCGGAACTCATGATAAAATGTTATTTCATGGAAATTCCCAATAGACCAAGGAGTTTTACTTTTGAGGACTATAAATTTAAGAAAATATTTCTATCAGTAACACAATTAGAAATAAAAATTTGCTTTGAGTATAACCTTTTGAAAAATAATCATGTCTAATGAGTTCATATGGTTTTCCTATGTGTTGATTTAGTACACTATTTTTAAATTCATTTTGATTTCTGTAGGAAGTTTATTTGGTTTCTTATTTATAGAATCCAATAGGAGACATCATTGGAATTCGCAAATATATATACAAAAATATGACTAATGAAGATGCAAAAACAGTGTTGTTTCATGACACAATAAATACAAGTGAGCGAGAGCATATAATTAATAGGTTCAAGAGTGGTTTAGTACGGAGAGCGGTATAACATGTGAATAAAATAATCGACCTTAACTATTGGGTAGTATTAGTAGTATGCTGCAAGGAGCAATAACAACCTGTTGGTTACAGTTTCACGGTGAAATTAAAAATATTATTTGTGAGATGGCTTGAAATAAATTGGTTACCGGTTAAATGTTGAAACTATGATCCATCCAGGTATTCTATTCTTAACTGTATTATGTTATGTGAACCTATATGCCATCAAGTCGATGAATTCATTGTTACATGTTTCTAAAAGTATGTTTCAGCGAGGAATTACAATGAAAAATAGGAGAGGACTGGAAGATAGCACTTCATACAGTTAAAAGTAAACGACTTTTCAGAATATGTGACATGGTTTTTGGGGGAAATGTCATAATACCCCCTCTTCCATAAGTTAAAAGGTTCTATATTGGTGATATTTCATCTAGCATAATATTTAGGACATTTGTTGAATTCTATGATTTATTATTTTCTTTTTAGTATCTGTGAAACCAAAACTTTAGTTCATGAACATAATATTGAGCTAAAAGCGATGCCCTCGCATTAGCGAGGGCCACCATACCAGTTTAAGTAAGAGACCAGAATTATACTTTCACCATAGTTTATGAAAAAAACTCAGGAAAGCTCTTCCAAATTTGCTTACCACGAGGTCCACCATGGAATTTACACGTGTAAAACACTTGCTCAATTATCTCCACTCCACTATTCATGTCAAATGTCCCAAACTACTGGCTAGGCATGTAGGTTGATTCGGTCGAGACGTCTTCCAAAGTTGTGAGCATCGGGTGCGAATTCGACCGACCGGAGCAACGATATCATTTTCACATGGGGGTGGGGCTCTACCGAAGATGCCCGGCGACTTTGCACAGCAATTGGGATAACGATCACCTTCAATTTGCATGATAGCCATGCTTCCATTTCCAAGCTAAATGTTAAGAGTATACGTGTATGACCGTTATGGTAGAATAGGATAGTTAGGATCTATTTCCATCTATTGCCTAACTTGTCTTGTACTCCAAATCGGTCCCTTGTACGCCTATATATACTCGCCCATGAGGCTCAATAATACATCCACCAATTCCGTCAATTTCACAATTCTACATGGTATCAGAGTGGCACGATCTGACCTAGCCGCCGCCGCCGCGCTTCCGCACCGCGCCGCCCCCGGGGAGATTGATCTCCATGATCTCTCCCGGGGGCCGCGCGACCCGTACCTAGGGTTCGTCCGCCGTTCGTGTTGATCGGCTGCCCTAGAGTCCGCGCAGCAAGGCCAGACGCGCAGTCCAAGGGACGCCTAGACGCGTCGCAGCCGGCTTCCCTCGCCCGCATGGTCACCATCGCCGGTTAGTCTTCGCCGTCATCGACCGGGACTTCACCGACAATTTCGCCATCGACTCCGATCTGCGCGTCGTCGTCGCCACCATGACGCAAAACGCGCCGCGTCGGTCTGATCAACCGATCGCGCGCCTGTCTATGCCAAGCACGTCCCCGAGCACGTACGCGCCTACCATCGATCGAGGTACAGGCTGTTGCCGCGGCGGCGGTCCATGTTGCCGGCTGCCAACACGCCTTCCTAGGCATGTACGCGGCTGGCGACACCCGCCGTCGCCCCGAGCTGCGCGCTGCTGCTGCGTCGCCCCTTCGAGCTATGGCGCCGCGGCACGTGGTCCACTTCGCCGTCCCCGCGCGTCGACTTCTACGTGGTATGCGCCGCGCCGACTCCCTCGGCGTGGGAACGCCACCATCCGCGCATGGTCTTCGTCAAGCCGCCGGGTTCTTTCTCGCCTACTTCGAGTAAACGCCGCCGCCTTCTACAGGTAACCTGCCATCCACTTCAGGCCGTCGCAGGTCCCGCCGACCACCCCTTGTCCAGGCGTCCAGCACGGCCACTCCAGGCCGTCGCTGCCTTCGCCGCCTTCTACGTCTTCATCCACCACGACCTCGCCGCCAGCGTCATCATCCTCGTCCCCGACTACGTCTACTCCGACAACCGCAGACGACATCGGCACCTTCTCCCCCCGCCGATTGGCGCCGCAACCGTCGTCGAGTTCTCCTCTGCTGGCCCCTCCGACACCGGTGTATGGTTCATGGAGTTTCCTGCCCCCGCACGCACGGTACTGGCAACACCGGTGTGTGCCTTCGTCCCCGACGTGTCCCCCGGTCTGGCAAACCCGGGATGGCGCCTCGTCTACATCGGCTTCAACAACGTCTTTGGCACCAACTCCCTCCTCTACGGCTGCCTCGACCACGTCACCGATTTCTTCTATGCGTACTCGGCTCTGGCAAAGCCGGAGTATGCCTTCGTCCCCGACGTGCGCCTTGTTCCGGCAAAACAATGGCTGCACCTCGTCCTCGACGGCTCGTACTGCGTCTTCTTCGGCATCGGCATCCTCGACGACTGCCTCGACGCGTCTCCGTCACTCTTCACGCGCACTATGCGCCTGCGGCTTCTTCTGCGTCTACCTCGACACCGGCAACCCGACCACGACATCGACCACGGCGACCCCTCGCATGTCTACCATGACCAAGGCTGCACCGCCCAACGCTCTCGGCTTCCTCGACATCGGCAACAAAGGGCTACCACCTCGCTTGAGCGCTCATCAGCTTCCTCTACAGTCCAAGCATCTGCGCCGTGACACCGTCCACGACGTTCCCGCTCGTACTGCGGGGGGATGTCAGCCCATTGGAGGCCACTTCGGTTTATCTCCAGTCTGACCGTCCGCGACGTTCCAGTTGTTCACGACGCTACCGCTACGACTGCGGAGGGATGTTAGAGTATACGTGTATAACCGTTATGGTAGAATAGGATAGTTAGGATCTAATTCCATCTATTGCCTAACTTGTCTTGTACTTCAAGTCGGTCCCTTGTACGCCTATATATACTCGCCCATAAGGCTCAATAATACATCCACCAATTCCGCCAATCTCACAATTCTGCTCACGATTGACCCAATATGACGGCACTTGCGTTAATGTGGAATTACGCATCTTCAGAGCCCCCACGAGAACAAACGTCTTGCCCCTACACATGGAGCTAGCCTATAAATGACCGCCAAACCGAGCTCAAAGAAATCATGGCCTCTTCTTCTCGCTACAAAAAGATCTAGAGCCAACTAGCTCGTCAGATTGATCACGTAGAAGGGGAAAGTTCGAGAATGTTTCGCCGGAGTGTTGGCGGCGGTGGCAGGGGCAAGACGTCGACGATGCCTGTGAGTAGGAGCACGGGCAACAATGAGCTGCCCGTCGACGGAGCGGTGTGGGTGACGAAAGTGGACAGAATCTAGGCTTACAACCTCGTCTCCAGGCCGTCGGTGTACCACGCCGTCTCGGTGGCGGTGGCGTCCGGCGGGCCGGCGGAGAGCATGGCCGTCAGCGTCGTCCGGGTTCGCGACGTGGTGGATGGCGACCACGACGGCCTCGTCTCGGTGTCCGTCGCGTAGAACTAACAGATGTATTAGTAACAGGCATGCAGGGCCTTCCTGTCTCAAGCTTGTGTAACGTTTAGTCAGGGAAGCGTATGTGCTCCTGCAACTGGAAACGAAATTACATGAGTACTGTCTGTGCATAAAAATAATAATACTCTCACTTGTCTCCAGCATTCTAGCTCAAATTTACACAGAAAGCATATCCAGCAAGAGAAGAGTACTTACGAACACATGGGGACGGCGCCGCTAGCTAGTATTATGATGAAACTGGATGAGTGCAACCGGATCTTGACTGGAACGCATGAAAACGTTAGAGTAATGCTACGACAAGCAAGGGCAGATAAAGCATGGTAAGCACACAGTTAATTGTTCTTCGACGAGTATCTGTGAGCTTCTATCTGAAGATGGAATTTGGTAAACCATTCTTAGGAGAAAGTATGTGGGCTCCCAAGCTGTATCTCAGGTTTTTTAGAAACCTGGTGATTCACACTTCTGGGCATGCCTTATGGCTACGAATAAGTTCTTTTTCCCACATGGATCATTCTCAATTAGGAATGGATCGAAAATTCGTTTTTGGGAGGATAAATGGCTTGGCCAATCAACTCTCCGAGAACAATATCCGGCTTTGTACAATATTGTGCGATATAAAGGCGACACACTCGCTAAGGTGATGGGCACTTCCCCACCAAATGTATCGTTCAGAAGAAGTTTATTAGGATCTAGACAACCATCATGGAATGCCTTACTTCTTCGGTTGGACTCTGTCCAGTTGACGGAAGGCTCAGATAAATTTCGATGGAATCTAACTAAGAATGGTAAATTCACGGTTGATTCTATGTATAGAACTTTAATCCTGCCCGAAGTTCCAGTCGATAATAATAAGAAAATTTGGAAGATGAAGATTCCGCTAAAAACGAAGGTGTTTGCGCGGTATCTTCGTCGAGTAATAATTCTTACAAAAGATAACCTTACCAAACGTAATTGGCATGGGAGTAGGAAGTGTGTCTTCTATCAGCATGATGAGATTATTAAACACTTATTCTTCCAGTGCGAGTTTGCTAGGTCTATATGGTTAGCCATCCAGATAGGTTCTACCTTATATCCCCCGCGCAGCGTTGCAAACATTTTTGGCAATTGGCTAAACGGGGTGGATCCTAAGTTTAAACTACTCGCTATGGCTATGTAAAAATGATAAGATTTTTAACGATAAAAATTCTTCTGTTATGCAGGTTATCTACCGGTGCACAGCTACACTCCGATCATGGTCGGCCCTGCAGCATGTGGAGCACCGCGAGTTGTTCTTGGAGGTGTCTTCGCGATTGGAGGCGGCGGCGAGGGAGTTATTCTCCCAGTATGGATGGCCACATTATCTCCGGATTGACCCTCCACCACCTTAGGCGTCTTTACAATTTCTCATTATGATATGTAATTCGCCTTTTTATTTTCTGTATACTTCGGAGCTTTTGAACTTGTTGGGGCTGTGTGCATCCTAGTTATGCAGAGGCCGGGCGTAATGCTAAATACTCTTAAGCAATACTCCCTCCGTTCCTTTTTACTCTGCATATCAGATTAATCCTATGTCAAACACGCTAAAGTTTGACCAATTTTATAGGAAAAAATATCAACATTCACTACAACCGATCGGACCTTTTGTGACAAAACTCCTATTGACGACATCGAATTTGTCACTGATTATCCATAATAGGTGACGAAATTTTCATCTTTGTCACGCATTAGTGTTAATGCATGATGAACAACTTTCGTGTCACTAAATTTGTCACGGATTACTCCTCGTGACGGATTTAGGGCGTCACTCTGGTCGTCACCGATTCTTTGGGACCGAAATGTCAGATAATTAAGTAAAATGGGAAAAAAGTGGTTTCAATGTGTTATGAACAGGGACCTGCTGAAAAAAAAGTACCGATGCACTACCGATGGGTTATAGTATGGTTATTGTTTGAAACTTAGTATTAAACGTTTTCAAAGTATCTATATCTGTAATATATACAATATACCTAACAGATGTCTGTTGTTATTTTCCTTTTATCATCGATTAATACAACACATGTTCGCATTGTCAACGGAGTGTGGGTCCTAGTTAGGGTTGCGGCAGGAGGGGGGTTTCACGGCGGCATTGCCCTGGAAATCTCCGGCGACGAGATCAACGTATTCGGCCATACGGGAAGACGTGGAGAGGTCACGGCAGGAGCAGCGGTGAGTTCCGGTTTGATATTGACATCCTTGATTGTCCTATCAAATTGTAAGGTTTTCGATTAACCATCGGATCATTGTTTGTAGGCAATGAATCGAGATTGGATTAATAATGCAATAAAATTCTCACCTGAATACCTCGAGGGTGCTAAGGAGTTTATGCAGTTTGTTCGTGATCATCGCAACGAGGTTTCAATATTGTGCCCATGTGATGCATGAAAATGCATACATGAACTTTGCACTTTAATTGCTTATATTCCAATCATATTTGCATCATATAAGGGTTATATCAATGTTTTATCATGATTTTGGGAATACTTCATAGTTTTCTCATTTATTTGGAATTAACCCTGCACAGGCAAAAAACCCTAGTTTTGTATTTTAATGTTTCAGGGACCCAAACGTCAACGAAATCACCTGGAAATTTACGGGCGTCAATATTTGGAAGGAAGAAGGACTACGGAAAAGGAAGCAAGCAAACGGAGACCCGAGGGCCAAACGGGCATGGCCCACGCGGCCACAGTACCAGGCCGCGTGGGACCCACCCATTCGGGCCTCGTGGCTCCGTTGCCGTCGATCTTCGCTCCACCGCCTTCGTCTTGACCTAAAAACGCCTATAAAAAAGGTCCCCCGTCGTTCTCTGGAAGGAGCGCCGCACAAACACAGAAACACCGAAACGGAGATCAGGAGCTGCAGATTGGAGGGGGAAAACTCCGGCGGGGCGCTGCCGGCGTGGTCTCCATCTTCTCCATCGACTTCTCCACCGTCTCCATGATGAAGAGGGAGTAGTCCACCTCTGGACTATGGGTTTGTGGAAGTAACTTATGTATCTCTCTCTCTTGAGCTTCACTAATTAGCACCGTATGAGCTGCTGAACATGATTACGGTCACCGTTATAATACCTTTGTGGTGGATCTTTATGAGTTAATATATGTTTGAGATTGCAATGTTTGTTTCAGTTATGAGTATAGATGCATATTATGTACCCGTTCTTGTCTACTTGTTTTGATCAAGCATGTTTATGAGAGCGTGTGTGGGGAACGTGTGCATTAGTTGGAGTAACGGGGGGTGGCTAGTGCAGTGAACGTGAGAGAAAGTTCTGCGATCCACTTTGGTATCTTTACCTTACTTTGTTACCTCACTAGGGATAAACTAAAATACCATGCTACCGGGGATGTGGGCATGACCATTGCCACTACTCCATGACTAGATCTAGCATGTTCTTATTTTCACTTCATGTCATGATACTTAATGCTATACTCTGAGTTATCTTAATTACTGAGGTGTTATGATTTAGTTCGCATCTTGGTGGAGTATAAGAGAGGTTAATAACCAAAAGATCTCTATGTTAGGACGTGATGCCCATATATCTAAGTAACTTGTTATCAAACCCTGTGTTGCAATCTCATATGTTAACTTTGTGTGTTCCATTATCTACCACTTTATAAAGAGAGAGTGCATTTGTGAAACCATGAACCCCAGTCCATTTTTAATCATAAGAAACACCTTTCCAACACCATATACCACTTTTCTATTTTCAGCCATCATTAAATCCGAAAATACAAAAATACTTTTCATCTTGCATACATCATTCAAAAACCCAAAAATATCATTTATCATTGCATCCACCATCATTGCATATTTATTTCTTGTTTGCATTGCATAACTATCCTGATATCATTCTTACACCTTGTGCTTGACAACCACAGGTGAGGTTGAGGACCAAAACATCTAATCTTGTTTTGTAGGTAACCAAAAGAAGGATAAGAAGATAAATCTACCACTGCAGATTCCCTGAGAGTTCGATATTAAACCCTCGAGTCACCCCTCGTGGGGAAAACTGTCTTCCACTATACTATACACTCTGCATTTGGAGTCTCAACCTAAATCCCGTTACTTGTGCAGACATCAAGACTTGCTCTTCGGGATCATCAAGACGTTTTCTGGCGCCGTTGCCGGGAATCATAGCTGAGAGATTTATCCAAGGGTGTGCATCGTCGCATTCATCTCACAACAAAGTCAACGTCACCAACTTGCGCTAACACCTAAGCTTGGGGAGGTTGCACCTACGTGAGCACCATCTCATCCATCTTTACTTACAAAGCAATTTATTTGTTTTGTTAGTGTCATTGCATATCATATCATATTTATTTCACTTTTACATAAAAAAATTAAAAATACCAAAAAAACTTGCTAAAATGGGAGAAAGAACCAAGCTATGTGACTACACAAACACTCCTAATGATCAATTTATCACGAGAGCTATTGCCACACCTAAGATAAATGCTGAGAGTTATGAAGTAAGTCCTAGTTTGTTGAACTTGATAACTAGGGAACAATTTGGTGGTAGTGCTATGGAGGAAACTCTTGATGAATTATTAAACTACCCTGAATATTTGTTGCCACTCATGTCTCAACTTGGTAGTTTAAAAGAAGAAGCTAAAGAAACTGAACATGATGAATCTCTTATGCTGATTGAGGAAAAGAAAGTTGAGGAAGTTAAAATGCTTAATGAAGTCAAGGATCCTTTGCTTGACTTAGAAAATTGTAGCTTGCATGAATTAATATCTATCTTACAAAAATTTGCAAGTGATCCTTCCATCAACACTAACCAAGCAGGTTTTGGTTCTTATATTGCTAATCATGTCTTGAAAGAAAAGATTGCTAGGTACAACCAAGAGGCTATGATACCACCTAAGCTTGGGGATATGTGGATACCTAAGGTACTAGTAACTATTGGAAAAGAGACACACCATGCCATACTTGATCTAGGATCTAGTGTCTCTGTTTTATCTAAAGAACTATATGAAGTGCTTGAATTGAAAAATCTTGAAAAATGCTCTATTGAACTAGCACTTGCTGATGACTCTATTAAACATGCTTTGGGAAAAGTAAGTGATGTTATGGTAGAGTTACATATGACTTTTGTGCCTGTGGATTTTCTAATCATGGATATGGGGAATAAAACCTCTAGTCCTATTATTCTTGGAAGACCTTTTCTTCGTACCACAGGTGCTATCATTGATTCAAAGGAAGGGAATGTAAAGTTTCAGTTTCCACACAAGAAGTGCATGGAACACTTTCCAAGGAAGAGGGAACCACAAAGTTCAAGCTCCCTCATGAGCTTCGTCACAATAAACAACAAGTAAGAAGCCTAGCTATATGGCTATAAAGAAAGCGCTTTGCGGGAGGCAACCCGGTTATTTTTGTGTGTGATTTTTCTTTGTGTCCTCTTGCTGTAACAAGAGATTTTGTGTCTAGTTAGGTTCTGGAGTTTTTAATAAAGTGCCAAGTTTTACCCTTTTTGGTTTGAAAAAGTTGCTTATAGCGTTCGGAGATTTTATTCCTGCACGAGTCAGTGCACGGTATGATTTTTAATTCTTATTCTGTAACTCCGAATGAGCTCATATTTGAACTGTAGTTGCAACTTTTCATCCTCTGTATGCATGAATTTTTTCGGAATTTTTCGAGAAAGTTTGGTAGGGTAGAAAAATACGTTTTGCTGCTGCTGTTTTTCTGGACAGATTCTGTCCCATTTTGTTTGATGCATGCTTTGAGCTTTTAAGTTGAATCTTTTTGATCCAATTGAGTTTATGAGTAGGCATACAACATTATATACTTTCTGGACATGTCATATGAATTTTTGTTCAAGGATTATATGCAGCAAGGAACCTATTTGTTTATCACTATTAATGCACCCCACAGAAAAGAGATGGGAGAAACGGTGTTTTGAAGTTTTTTCACAGGGATTGGAGGAGATGCACCAAGAGCTATCCAAGGATGGTGAAGACCATAAGCTTGGGGATGTGAAGACAACCCCACTGGACCTACACACTCTCGGTTTGCACACGTCCAACTTCTGTTTTTCGATCGAAACACTTTATCGCATAAACTTGGAGCGTCGTTTTTGTTTTTGTTTGAGTCTTGAGAGACCACCACACTATCAATTATATATGAGAGAGCTACTGGAAATATGGGTTGAAATATGTTGGATGCTTTTATAAGATTGGGAAAAGGGATGTTTGACTTGATTTTTAATGATACATATAGTTGCATGATTCATGAGCTTGTTTATGAGTAATAGTTTGCAAATTCTTTTTGTAGAGCTATCACTTATTCATGTTTTGGTGCTGATTGTTATTTTACTTGGTTTAACATGGATTAGTTAGTTCTATGGACACTCATGCATGCATCTAGATGGTCAACTTTCTCCCTTTTGCTAGCCCAAAAACTCCAACAAGCAAAAACTTGTTTCCAACACCTTCAACCAAAGTTATTCCAGTGAGTCCACCATATCTACCTATTGGCTTTATGCTATTCCGAGTATGTTTAACATGTTTTGTGTTATCTTACCTCTGAATGAAAATGTTTATGTTATTGATTGCAATGGAAAAAATTGGTTATATAGCTCTCACGAACTTGATGCACATTTTACTATCATTGCATAAATAAAACATGACCCATTGTGATTAAGATTATGATGCTAGTGGCTTGATAAATGTTCGAGGTTGGGAGTTAGCCCATATGTGCTGTCACATGCAAAGCTTTCAACATGCTCCTTCATCTCATTTAGTTGATATCATGTACTTTTGTTATGGATGCCTATCATGGTGAAATGAGGTGGAAATGAAGTAGTTTAAATGAGTTTGTATAAATGGTTAGAGAGACGCCTGGGCCGCTAATCTAAGCCATGCATCATTCATGGTGGAAATTTACTTACATACTATGGTGAACCTTCTGTGACACACCTTACAATAAAAACTATTCCAATGGTAAATAAAAAGGGTGTTGAGATTTTCATTTGTTTGTTTGTCTTGTCATTTTGATATGGGCTTGTTCCATATCTGGGACAAGAGGTACCCCAGTTGACGCTCTTGATGATACTATTATTACTTACAATGATATATAACTTGAACTTGCTTTGTTTCCTAAGTTGAGTAATCATGGTGTAGGTACTTGTATTCAAGGGGCATGAGACATCCAACCTTTACTTTATCAAGCACACTACTCATATTTGCTTTCACTTTAACCTTAATCATTCAAGATGCTATGATAGGGGCAATGAGAGCTTGACACCAATGAATACCTTATTGCAATCATTAACTTAAGTAGAAGAGTTTGGAAGTTGGATGAAACTTATGCATGCTTTACCTCTACTCACATATACATCTTTCCAAAGTGTACACCTATCATATTCAGATTTTCATCTACACTCTATGACCATTGTAGGATGTTCTACTTATCATTATGCATACATGTGTTCCATATTACTTGCTACTATGTTACACTTTGTGAACTATCAATGAACATCCTTGTCTTGAATACTTGATATCACTTCATAAACTATTTGCATATTGCTACTCCTTTGAAGAATGAATCATTTGACTATATGTAGCAATAGTAATCATCTTTGATATCCATTGTTAAGTATTAAATTGCAAAGTCCATGTTAGTTTTATCATCTTCATACTCGAGGACGAGCATGGATTAAGCTTGGGGATGTTGATGCATGTAAAATGCATACATGAACTTTGCACTTTAATTGCTTATATTCCAATCATATTTGCATCATATAAGGGTTATATCAATGTTTTATCATGATTTTGGGAATACTTCATAGTTTTCCCATTTATTTGGAATTAACCCTGCACAGGCAGAAAACCCTAGTTTTGTATTTTAATGTTTCAGGGACCCAAACGTCAACGAAATCACCTGGAAATTTACGGGCGTCAATATTTGGAAGGAAGAAGGACTACGGAAAAAGGAAGCAAGCAAACGGAGGCCCGAGGGCCAAACGGGCATGGCCCACGCGGCCAGTACCAGGCCGCGTGGGACCCACCCGTTTGGGCCTCGTGGCTCCGTTGCCGTCGATCTTCGCTCCACCGCCTTCGTCTTGACCTAAAAACGCCTATAAAAAAGGTCCCCCGACGTTCTCTGGAAGGAGCGCCGCACAAACACAGAAACACCGAAACGGAGATCAGGAGCTGCAGATTGGAGGGGGAAAACTCCGGCGGGGCGCTGCCGGCGTGGTCTCCATCTTCTCCATCGACTTCTCCACCGTCTCCATGATGAAGAGGGAGTAGTCCACCTCTGGACTATGGGTTTGTGGAAGTAACTTATGTATCTCTCCTCTCTTGAGCTTCACTAATTAGCACCGTATGAGCTGCTGAACATGATTACGGTCACCGTTGTAATACCTTTGTGGTGGATCTTTATGAGTTAATATATGTTTGAGATTGCAATGTTTGTTTCAGTTATGAGTATAGATGCATATTATGTACCCCGTTCTTGTCTACTTGTTTTGATCAAGCATGTTTATGAGAGCGTGTGTGGGGGAACGTGTGCATTAGTTGGAGTAACGGGGGTGGCTAGTGCAGTGAACGTGAGAGAAAGTTCTGCGATCCACTTTGGTATCTTTACCTTACTTTGTTACCTCACTAGGGATAAACTAAAATACCATGCTACCGGGGATGTGGGCGTGACCATTGCCACTACTCCATGACTAGATCTAGCATGTTCTTATTTTCACTTCATGTCATGATACTTAATGCTATACTCTGAGTTATCTTAATTACTGAGGTGTTATGATTTAGTTCGCATCTTGGTGGAGTATAAGAGAGGTTAATAACCAAAAGATCTCTATGTTAGGACGTGATGCCCATATATCTAAGTAACTTGTTATCAAACCCTGTGTTGCAATCTCATATGTTAACTTTGTGTGTTCCATTGTCTACCACTTTATAAAGAGAGAGTGCATTTGTGAAACCATGAACCCCAGTCCATTTTTAATCATAAGAAACACCTTTCCAACACCATATACCACTTTTCTATTTTCAGCCATCATTAAATCCGAAAATACAAAAATACTTTTCATCTTGCATACATCATTCAAAAACCCAAAAATATCATTTATCATTGCATCCACCATCATTGCATATTTATTTCTTGTTTGCATTGCATAACTATCCTGATATCATTCTTACACCTTGTGCTTGACAACCACAGGTGAGGTTGAGGACCAAAACATCTAACCTTGTTTTGTAGGTAACCAAAAGAAGGATAAGAAGATAAATCTACCACTTCAGATTCCCCGAGAGTTCGATATTAAACCCTCGAGTCACCCCTCGTGGGGAAAACTGTCTTCCACTATACTATACACTCTGCACTTGGAGTCTCAACCTAAATCCCGTTACTTGTGCAGGCATCAAGACTTGCTCTTCGGGATCATCACCATGCACTGAATGTCTTAATTTGAATCGGCACATATACAAGGTGGACTTGTCATGGGGAAGACAGGGCAGATGATGATGACCACGGTGCTTATGAAAGTGACAACGACGATGGAAATGAGAATGCCAACGGTACTAATGATGATGATATTTCTGATCTGTTACAAGATCTACAGAAGACAGGGGAGAGAGGTGATGCTGAACCTAATATCTATTCAAATCTCCTTGAACAAGCGAGGCGAGAGCTTCATAAGGATGCACCACAATGACAAGGCTGTCATTCATTATCAAGATGCTTCATATCAAATCATACAACCGGGTCACAAATAGATGTTTCAATCAATTCCTTGATTTCTTAGCTTCGACATTCCCAGATGTGGATATTCCTAAGTCTTATAAGGAAGCAAAGAGTGCTCTTTCTGAAGTTGGACTTGGTTATCTGACCATTCATGTATGCAAGTTTGATTGTGCTTTGTTCTAGGAAGAACATAAAGACAAAACACATTGTCCTGAGTGTGGGCTATCTAGATGGAGAGACAACAAAGGAAATAAAAAGATTCCTCACAAGGTGCTACGATACTTTCCCATTATCCCAAGGTTGCAAAGATTTTTTGAGTCCAAGAAAACTTCTAGATTCACAAAGTGGCACAAGGAACAGAGGGTTCCTGAGAAGAATGTTCTGAGGCACCCAGCTGATGGTGAAGCATGGAAGCACTTTGACAAAGAGTTTGGTTGGTTCGTAGATGATTCACGCAACATCAGGCTTGGAATGGCCACAGATGGATTCAATCCTTTTGAAATATGAGCAATGCATACAGTATGTGGCCTGTGTTTATCATTCCGTACAACTTTCCACCTTGGATGTGCATAGATCAAAATAATTTCATGATGTCGCTTCTTATCCCAGGAAAAAATTCACCAGGGAAAGATTTTCATGTATTTATGCAGCCACTGATAAAAGATATGATGAAGCTGTGGAGTGGTGTTGAGACGGTTGATGTCTGCGCAGCTGATCCGTTTCAACTGCATGCTAGTTTTCTTTGGTCTATACACGATTATCCTGGGTATGCCACTATGTCTGGGCGTAGCACAAGAGGCTATTACGCATGTGTGCACTGCGATGTGAATCCTTGCTACGAGTCTTTCAAACACAAAATTGGATATGTTGGCCATCGTCGATTCCTTGCTATGGATCACCCGTATAGGAAAAGCAGACTTTTCAATAGAAAAGTTGAGAATAGAGAGGCACCAAGGAAGTACACACAAGCAGAATTGGCAGAGAAGTTAGCAAGAGTTGAGGATTACACACCAGGAAAAAATCCATCGAATAAGAGAAAGCGGGTCCCAGAGAAAGGTGAACCAACCTGGCACCTCAAGGCTAGCCTACATGATCTACCATATTGGCCTGTACTGAAGATAGCACACAACCTAGATGTGATGCACGTTGAGAAGAACATATGTGAGAATATCCTAGGTACACTTCTTGAGATAGAAGGGAAAAATAAGGACACTTTTAGCTCCAGACTTGATTTGCAGAAATTTAACATTTGGAAGAATTATTGGTTGCAAGATAATAAGGTTACAGTTACGAAGCCCCTGCACCTTGGACGCTTAGGAAGGAAAACAAGATGCACCTTGGACGCTTTGGAAGGAAAACAAGATCAGGTTGTGCAGGTATTTGTACAAATGTAGATTCCCAGATGGGTACGCTACAAACCTAGCAAATTGTGTGGATATTGCTACTGGTAAAATAAGTGGTTTGAAGACGCATGATTGCCACATGCTTTTGCAGCGTGTGTTGCCAGCAGGGCTGAGAGGAATTGTTCCAAAGCCAATGTATGAGGCCATAGCTGAATTTTGAAGATTTTTTTAGGGAGTTGTGTGCTAAAACTCTGAGAATTGAAGTGCTGGAGAGGATGAAGGTTGAGATTGTTTTAATTCTGTGCAAACTTGAAAAGCTCTTCCCCCTTCATTTTTCGATATAATGGTGCACTTAGCTATGCATCTTCCTGAAGAGGTAATTCTTAGAGGTCCTGTTCAATATGGTTGGATGTATCCAGTTGAGAGAAGGCTGGGGTACCTGAAGTCAATAGTTCGTAACAGAGCTAGGCCCGAAGGTTCAATTGCTGAGGGCTACATCGTTGATGAGTGTACCACATTTTGCTCCAGACATTTCAATGTGCATCTAGAAACCAAATTTAACAAAGAAAGTAGGTTCAAAGACCAGCATCGAAGAAAACAAGATGATGAGGTTGGAATTTTTTCAGACGGAGCAAAAGGCAGTAAGAATTACAAACTAAAGTTTTTTCATGACGAGTTTGAGAAAATGGTTTGGTACGTACTAAACAATTGTGATGAGGCGCAACCTTACATTACGTAAGTTCCGATACCCTCTAATATAGTCATTCATTGTTTTGGACATCATTATTGATATCATTTCTTATATATAACTACTTTTAGGCTTTTTCGAGAGGAATTACTGAACAAGGGTGTGCATAACATCGATGAGGAGCTTCAGAAAAATTTCGCACCATGGTTCAGAGAACATGTGAGGCCTTTGACAAATCTTTATGCAGATCTGCGGTCGCTAGCTTTTGGGCCAGACCAGAGAGTGTTAGTACATACTGCATGCAATGTCAATGGTGCTAGGTTTCGTACTTTGGCAAGTGAGGAGAACTTGCGTACTCAAAATTCTGGCGTAATGAATATCGCATCATTTGGTGATCAAGAAGAAACGGAGTACTACGGTGTTGTTAAGGAAATTCTTGAACTGAGGTACTTGTCAACCAAGAAGCGAGATAGATCAGTCTTCTTATTTTGATGTGATTGGTATGACCTTGTATCTGGTAAGAATACCAAGATGAGGGATGATGGATACTTCAAAAGCGTTAACACAACAGCACTGTGGTACAAGAACGACCCCTTCATTTTGGCTAGGCAAGCAAAAACATGCTTCTACTTGAAGACACTAAATATGGTGCTCCTTGGAAGGTGGTTCAGACTTTCAGCCATCGACACGTATATGATGTACCAGAAAATGGTGAAGGAACTCAACAAGGAGAAGAAATTAACAAAGATTCTTATCAGGAAGACCTATGTTCATCAGCTCGTATTGTTAAGGTTGTAGAAGATGAGGAGGAAGATGTGGATGTAGATGACCTCGAGGCTGATCTCAACGATGAAGTGGAACGTATTGAAAAACGAATTGGTCCTCAACTACGGCGTGAACTTGATGCTGCCAACAAACAAGTTCAGAACAGCGACGACGAAGATGTGGAACAGTTGCAGGGGAATGCAAGAGGTGATGCGACTTCAATATCGTATGTTGACAGCGATCTTGATTAGTTACACTAGTCGTCAACCCGTGCGTCCGCACGGGCTAGTCCTTTACATACTGAACGTATGTATATAGCCTTCCATAAAATTATTGCTTGGCAAGCTACATATAGATATTCAAAATATTTATTGGTTACTTTCATTTTAAAACCCAGCATGAAGGCTATGAATCTTGCATGGCTTCATCAAATTGCTATATACAGGGCTGCGTACACAACATTATGGCTTTGTTGTATAGAAACCTAACGGGTTTAGGGGAAGACAATTCTAAAGGAGTTATCAAATAATTATACAATTCCGGAGCTCTAAAATTATAGCAGTCCAGCAGTCCTCCAGCTTTACTGTAAAGAAAAGCTTATATCCAGCGTAGAGAGAACACACTTTCAATACATTCTCCACTTACACCATGGTGAAGAACATTGCATAATATTTAATAGGAAAAAACCCGAGTTAATGAAACAGGAAAAGATATGAAAAGTAACACTAAGATCACAAATTGTAATCGGTCAACGATAATATACTGAGCACGGCAAATGTCATACCGATATGTTCTTTCAACAAACAGTTGCTAGCACTGGCACCCTGCTTACGTTAAAAAAACGTGATCCAAAATTTTGTACATATGTTGAGCCCCATTACTTTTTTCTTTTGGAACACTGAAAAACCCATACATGTCAAGTCCAAAGTCTTGTGCGCGGATTTGCCGAATAGACCTCCAAGGCCGTCCACTTACATGGCCAGGCACGTCGGAATCCAAGAACCACTGCCTGATGTGGGCTCCATTAACAATGTGAAGAAGGGAAAAAATTATTTACATGCATATATACAGGACAAAAAACGTCCCATTTGCATATCCTGTTATGCAAAGTACAATCAAAACAATACTTTTGGCATTCCCTGCAGAAGTGTTGAAGTGAAATACGTTTGTCTTGTGACCATTCTAGCCAAAAATCTAGAGTTCTCAGCTTCATTTATTTTTAAATTGGGTTTGATAATTTGATCGAGAGCATGTAAATTACATGTTTAGATTTGTCTTCAAAGGTATATATAACTTGATATTTTTTTTCTTTTTAGTATCATAACACCACAACCTTCCTTGCAATCTTGAAACTCGGCAACACGTCTATTTACCACCAGATCACCATTCAAAGATAGAATATGCTAGAATAGGCATTATCTTACAAAATTGATACAATGAAGGAATTATTCATCAAAAGAAATATAGAAACACCATTTGTTAAACATGCACCGGAGTTAACTGAAAATATTAGAATATGTACGCATAAAGTACCGGGATATTAACCATGTTTACCTTTTGTAAACTTGGTTGAAGATCTCTAGAACCCTCAGTGCAAAACCTAAGAATATTTAAGTCGTCCCAATATATTAGATTAGTAAGTAGTGAAAGTAAACATTAATGTCTAAACACAGAATGAACTTGGGTAAATTAATACTATTACCAAAATCAATATAAAGTTGGAATCTAAAACAATAAACTTTTGTTTCTAATTGAACATTTGAACGATGACATCTCTTGTTGTAGCTATCTCACACCAACATCATCGGGCCTTAAGCCATATCACATAAGCTGCATCGAATGTTTCAATCTACATTTTTTTAAATAGTTCTGTTTTCGAAATTCATATAAACCAATCTGCTCAGTTAGGTCCATACACATGAAGTCTGAATTACTTGATCACAATACATTAATAACCATAATACATTTTTTTAAGGAAAATGCATCAAGAAATATATGCTTACAACTATTTTTTGGTAAAACCGCAGTATAATATCATGATGCTAAATTATTTGCCAAGTGTGTAGATTCAGCATTCAAGTAATCATGTTTCTAAGTTATTTCTAGGAATTCCACCTCAAACAATCGTAGAATCGTCATCAAATGTCCCATTACTTGTACCACTACATCCACTTATTCGATCCCAAGTTATCAGCATAGGTAATATACTCCGACGTACCAAGAATGTGATACAATCATGCAAAAATAGTTAAGAAAATATTCTGATTCAGCTTGCGCCAACAATAATTAAGTATGTTTGAGCTTTCGGAAACCACCTGGAATCGATCAACGAAGTATATTTGTCTATTTTCCTCCATGCCGTCGGCTGTACGTATACTGCCACCATGTTTTACCATACACCGACGTATACACCCATCCGCCGGCCGGCCGCGTGGATGTCTACTCGGAAGCTGCATGCTGCCGCCGTGATGCACCGCACGTCCACCCAGCGTGGCGGCAGGCCAACGCTTGCCGTGAAGCTGCAGCGCGACGGAGCGACGCGACCTCAGCTAGGTTTTGGAAGCTGCATAGCGGGTACATGATCTGTGCGCCGCTAGACATTGTCCGAGGAAGGATCAGAACCTGTTTGTCGATTGAAACCTACAGAACGGGTCGGGCTGCTTGCCTGCATATATTTATTTTTTTTCAAAAAATGGCGATTCATTTAATTTGAAGCCGCTGAGGTTCGAACCTGCGTCGGTATACTTCCTGAACAGAAGTTAATACGGGCAGAGGTTGAGTGGACATCATCCGACGGATATAGATGGATGGTGGCTTAATCCTATGGACAATATTTGTTAATTCTCAGGATTAACGTGGTGCCTCCTTTGGTGCCTCCAATTAGTAAATATAAGATTTTCTTATTCAATTATTTTTATTTAAGTAGAACTTGTACTTAATTATGCACATTTTTTTTCAACTTAGCTTTATTTTGAGTTTGTTACTTACAACCTTGAGGTTCATAACGGTCAATCACTTTCCATTGTGAAATCTGATATATTGTGTCCACAAAATTTATTTATTTGGTAATTCATAACTTCACCAATTATTTAATAATAGAATTGATCCAAAAAAGATGACAAGAAAAATTACACACTTCAATAGGAACACTACTTCGTTGATTGCTCCTACAAGTCCGACCAATACTTCCTCCATCTCCTTATGATCAATGGCTAAATTTTTGCTCTTGTCAGGATGCTTCTCTTCCTCCTCAATCTTGGAGATCGCATCATCAGTATTCTCATCCGTAGTAACTAGTGGACCGACATCTAGTACATTCCGGCTTATCAGTATATCAATGTAGTCTTCCTCCCAGTACCAAAATTCGCAACCTTTCTGCATAGCAGCATATCAAACATTCAGTTCCATACAGTACGGAATTAAAGATTATAGGATCAAAATTCCACTCACTTTTTCATTTCACACTTGAAAAAAATCCATCCTGGATGTTTGTCCGTCTATGAGATCCACCGCTGGACCAGCCGGCCGCAATTGTCACAATTGATGATTGGTAGAGGCTGACCAGCGAGCTGCTGTGCGAGGAGTGACCCCGGACGAGCAATGATCGAGGAAGTTGTTGCCGTCCGATCAACGGCAACACGACGACTAGAGTAAGAAGACATACCCAGAGGCGGCGTGAACCCGTCGGTCGGCGTGAGTATGGAGGTTGGGTCACCGATCATTCCTCAAAAATGCTATGGCGGCTGCCTTATATTCGGTAACGGACCTAAGGCTAAAACGGATCTGACAGAGATGACCTAATGCTAGTGAAAACAAGTTTTTTCTCCTCGCACTGGATATTACGGATCTGATTGAGATCACCCAAGGCTCATTCAATTTCTCAAACTAAATAACATTAATAATACGCAAACATAGCTATATAGCAGAAAGGTTCATAATTCGAATATCCCTAAGTTCATAATTTGATGAAAATAACCCTAAGTTCATAATTCGACGAAAATAAAAAGGCTGATACATGATTGTTCAAACAAATAGACAGAAAGGCACATCAGATTTACATAGAATACCTATGCATCCGATGGCCCTGCAGGAACACCCTACTGGCCTCCCTTGGCCATCTCAACCTCGAGGAGCTCCCTCTCTAGCAGCTGGCTTTCTTGGCCTTCTTGACCTTCTTGTCGAGGCGCTGCTTCTCTAGCATCATAGCTTCGTTGCACAGGAGTAAAGCATCCTGCCGCGCTAGCTGGACTTCCATCTCGAGGGCTATAACCTTCTCATGAAGCTCGAGGTTGTTGGCCACCTGCTCCTTCAGCTGGTCGGACATCTTCGTCATGATGTCCGAGGCCTTCTCGAGCTGCTCTCTAGCTTCCACCGTCTTGTCCATGTACTGCTTAGTTTTCTTCAAGGCCACAACTAGTTGATCTCTTAACTCATCAACCGTCGTCCTGAGGCCGGCGATCACCGACAACTTCGACGGCGTGAGCTCCTCCTCCGCTGCACTATCCCTGCGACAATAATCCGAAGATGATGTTAAAAACCTATGTGAACGGATGTAAACAACAGATGCAACCATAAGGAAATAACAACCGATCTGTACACAAATTATACCATGGATGGAGAAGCCGCGACGAGTACAAGAATTTGGATGACTGGCGGCGGCATGAAGGCTCGAGGATGAAGTACATAGGGAGGGGGTGTGCACCTCTATTTATGCTACCCGTGGAACTGATGAGGCGGGTGCGGAAGTCATGGCAACCCTACGTATCGCACGTACTCGTTTCCCCACGCCGCCACAACTGCATGTTTCCTCTTCCTCGATTTTTTTTTGCACGTTTCCCACTTATTCGCTTGCCCACTCGTTATCGTTATAATAAGTAATTCAGATTGCACGAAAAGATAACTCAAAAATGAATACGTGGATACAAATCGACCCATCGTGCACATTAAAATCCACATGTACCAGTACATATAATAAATCATTCGCACACTTAAATTCAAATAGCAGCATCACAACTGAAATTTGGAAAAGCCAAATACATATGACATTTCTGCTTATTATCTTCATTGCTTGAAGAACTACTCCACATCCAGATGATGAATGTAGGATGCAAAAAGGAAAACCCCTTCATTTCCATGGTAGAGCATGAAGAGCATTGTGTCTCCAATTCTTAAAGTGTCTTCCTTTTCCATAAACTCCTTCCACCCATTAACAAGAATGCGACCATCATCAGGAGAAATGGCGTAGGTGGTCCGGACTTTACTGTATGGATGACACACGATGGTAATATTACCAAAGTCGTACATGCCATCATGGACCATACGGCGAGGAAGTTTCTGTTGCATAAAAAGATAATGACATTTCTTATCAAAATTTGATATACATGCTAGCACAGAAATTATAGATGCGAAACATCGATATATAGTGCTTACCAGTTCTTTCTTCACACGGTTTGTCCAGTTTAAGGTGTGCAGCAGAAGGGTGCATTCACCATCATCATAGTCGCCAGCATCATGGTAATCTACGTAATCCTCCAGTTTCTTAACATGTTCAATCACTAACTCCATCATCCTCCAGTTAATAATGGTTCCAGATTCTTAACAAAGGAGTCAACTATCTCACGTTTCTCCATTGGCAGTTTATAGTATGCTGGTACATGTAGAAATAATTACATTACAATTTGTACCTAGTTGAGGTAAAATATAATTGAAATATTTGCATAAGCAGTAACGTACATGGATGGTACATCGGCTCATGGGTTGAGGTGACGGGATTGAATCACCTTGCTCGTCCAGATCAGATAAGACAAGCTCAACTCCAAATCCGAGTTGGTACATTCTAATAAATTGTTGCCAGACTGTGCCATGAAAAAAAGTTTTGTCATCTAAGTTTGTAACCCTAACTTTGTACTTGAATCCCTCTTCAGTAGTAAGTTTAGCCCTGAAATCTGTGTTCTGGGTAGTGGCTACGCCAAACTTCTCAAGAAAATGAGCTCTTATGTAGCAGGGGACGTACTATAAGAAGTAAATGAAATGAAACCCCTGAGTACACTAACATACATACGTAAGATCAACAAATGGATTGGATCACTACCACAAATATAATGACGGATTAGTAGATTACCGTCTTTTCATCACAACCGACGTCTAGGGTCACAACGAAAAAGGATTTCTTCATATTCTTGCCAACACACAAACCCTTACTGTCAGAGCAAGTACCACACTACGAACTCATAAGAAAAATATCACTACCCAAGATACGGCGTCTGATAATAATGAAATGAGATTGGTGTACATATATAATTTGTTACCCAATTGGTCTTAGCCATCGATGAACTCGTCGCACCGCGAACTGGGAAGATCTGTTAAGAGAAGTACCGGGGTCAGTGAGAAGCCATAGGCGAGAGGTGGACGCGGATAGGTGAAGGAAGACGTCGGGTACAAGATGCAACGATGACGATGCTGAATCCGAGAGCGGCGGCGCCGTGTATGTGTTTTTTCGGTTGTTGGAGACTGAGGAAATCTTGGAGGGAGGAGAGGTCAGGGTTTATGTAATGGGTGAGCGCGGCCCCAGTTTGCAGGCCGGCATGAAACTAGAAACCATAAATCTCGCCAGGCTGAGCGCCCCATGAGATTGGAACTTTCCTAATCTTGAATGCTTTGATCGCGGACTGAAGATTTACATTATTATCATGACAATTATATGTGTGTCAATCAATTTCTTGCAAGAAAATGGCCAGAAATGAATTTAATGCATAAGAAGTGCCAAATTTCATATAACTATGGATGGATCTGTGATAGAATCATTACTTCTGAACCCCAAAATGATTTTTATTTTTAAAATAGAGCAAACTATCACGTACTTGTAGTTCAAATTTGAATTACTTTTCAGAAATTGTCAGAAGTTCATTCGAATGCTAGACAGTAGAAATTCAAACGAGAAAATTCAAAGTAACTCAGGATTATACAAAACATATGTCCTGTTTTGAGTTCAGACTGTGTTAATGCTATTTTGCATCATACTTTTGGTACTTACTTTACAAAAAAACTCAAATTTGGCACTTAAAAATTCAAAAATAGAAATTCAAAAACCAAATCACAAAATCAGTCGGGCACTATTGTTTCCCATGCTAAGATACACCAATATACCAAATATCAGCATAATATCATGAATTTTGCCAAGGACATGGTCTTCTTCCTAGTCATTTGGCTTCAAGCTGCTTGCATCTTCATGCTTGGTTGTGTTCTTCATGAAGTATTGTATTATGAACTTTCGTATTGTAAGTTCAAATTTTTTTCCTACAAACTAGAGCACATAAGAGTACTAGCTGAGAAAGATTCACATTTTTTCAAAATTTCGACATTTAGTTTGAATTTTTTTCATAAAAGGGTCAAACTGGTTGGCATGGTCATGCATGCGAGCGTGTGGAATCACACTGAACTATGGATGGATCTGTGATAGAATCACTACTTCTGAACCCCAAAATGATTTTTATTTTTAAAATAGAGCAAACAATCACGTACTTGTATTTCAAATTTGAATTACTTTTCATAAATTGTCAGAAGTTCATTCGAATGCTAGACAGTAGAAATTCAAACGAGAAAATTCAAAGTAACTCAGGATTATACAAACCATATGTCCTGTTTAGTGTTCAAACTATGCTGATACTATTTTGCGTCATACTTTTGGTACTTGCTTTACAAAAAAAATTCAAATTTGGCACTTAAAAATTCAAAAACCAAATCACAAAATCAGTCGGGCACTATTTTTTCCCATGCTAAGATATACCAATATACCAAATATCAACACAATAACATGAATTTTAACATGGACATGGTCTTCTTCCTAGTTATTTGGCTTCAAGCTCCTTGCATCTTCATGCTTGATTGTGTTCTTCATGAAGTTTTTTATTATGAACTTTCGTATTGTAAGTTAAAAAAAAAATTCCTACAAACCAGAGCACATAAGAGTACTAGCTGAGAAAGATTCACATTTTTTCAAAATTTTGACATTTAGTTTGAATTTTTCCAAAAAAGGGTCAAACTAGTAGGCATGGTCATGCATGCGAGCGTGTGGAATCACACTCAACTATGGATGGATCTATGCTAGAATCACTACTTCTGAACCCCAAAATGATTTTTATTTTTAAAATAGAGCAAACTATCACGTACTTGTAGTCTAGATGTTTATTCGAAAGGTTATTGCATTTTGTTTAAGTAGTTAAAAAAATCCGTTCCCTCCTTTTCCTTGAATACGTACCTTATCTCTTTCCCTTCAAATATTACGTTCCCTCCTTTCTGTCAATTTTTTTCGTTCCCTCCTTTTTTTTGGACCAAACCAAACTCCTCCCGCTACCCTCGCCCCCTAAATACGCACATCTATCTGATGCATGTAAAATGCATACATGAACTTTGCATTGTATTACTTATATTTCAATCATATTTGCATCATATAAGAGTTATATCATTGTTTTATATTGATTTTGGGAATATTTCATAGTTTCCCTATTTTTCTGGAATTAACCCTGCACAGGCAGAAAACCATATTTTCTATATTTTGATGTTTCAGGGACCCAAACGACGTCCAAATGACCTGAAAATTTACGAGCATCAGTTTTTGGAAGGAACAAAGCGTGGGAGCGAAGGAAGCGAACAAACGGAGGCCCGAGGGCCAAAAGAGGGTGGCCCACGTGGCCAGATTCCTTGGTCGCGTGGGACCCACCAACTTGGCCCTCGAGGCTCCGTTGCCGTCGATCTTTTTTCCACAGCCTCCGTCTTGACCTAAATTCGACGATAAAAATAGTCCCCAACGCACTTCGGAAAGGAGCGCCACAGAAACACAGAAACCATGAAACAGAGACCTGGAGTTGCAGATTGGAGGGGGAAAACACCGGCGGGGCGCTGCCGGGGTGGTCTCCATCTTCTCCAACGACTTCTCCACCGTCTCCATGATGAAGAGGGAGTTGTCCACCCCCTGGACTTTGGGTTTCTGGTGGTAACTTGATCCAATCTCTCTATGTATGATCATTGTTGAAGTCCATATGATGTGCCTTGCATGAGTATGGATCTAACTATGTAATTCCTATGGTGGATATTGTGGTATGAGATGATATTTGTTATGCATTTATCGTTGTGTTGGATCTTCTATGGTTTTTCATACTTTGGAGATATTCTATGATACATGTGATGGTTTGATTTATGCATAATGCCTTGTTTATCCTTGTCACGAGGTGATTGACACCACCAAGTGTGAATAGATGAGAGAGATGTGGTCATGCACACGAAATATGAATCACTGCACTAGTGTTTGGAATATTGTCCATTATGAAGTATGATGTATGTGGGTAGAGAGTGGCCTAGTGACAGAAGGCATATGCATTAAGTGACAGTAATGTCGCCCAACATTCTTTATCTGGGGGTAAAAAGGAAGAAGTATGATGTGGGAGTGACAACAAACCACGCCAGCCTTACGAGGGTGACACTAGCAACACAAATGATTATTTTCTTTCAACTATGTGTTTTAGGACATGTAGCCATCATAAAAGTTTACCATTAAAGCATGACAATTGTGTGTACTTTTTATCTATAACATGATAATCACCATAGATGGGAGAGAGGATTGAGTGAACCCATGAACCCGAGAAAGCCTTTGTCTTGTCCTCTTGCATTGAAGAGGATTGGGACACTTTTACATTCTTGTTTTGTTACATTAAATTTTCATCCATTAAATCAACCATCTTGTTCTTTAAACTTGTTTAGTGCATAATCAACTAAAACTTGTGACACTTTAGTTGTAGGGAATAGATAACTTTTCCTTCTTGCTCCCGCGGATCGATACCCTACTTCCACATTGAGAGGTGCTACAGTGATCCCCTGCTCTTGGGGGTTATCACTCTCCCACAACCCACGTTCGCACCTTTCGTTTTCCTAGCATTCGCCGCCTATCATCAGATCTGCTACCGCTCACCTCATCCTCTACCTCACCGTAGATCCGGCTGCAGCGTTGCCGGTTTGCGTTTGCCCGCCATTTGATCCCCAAGCCGGAGGACGACATGGCCGGGAAGGGAGGCCAGGGAAAGCCCCCCGGTAAATCTACGAAAGCTTCAAACAAACTTTTCGAAGCAATCTTCGAAACAACAAGGTCGTTCTTCAATCCCCATCTCGTCATTTAATTTTATATTGCGTATAGATTTATTCATCGATCTTCTTCTATTAGGGTAGGAGATGCGATCTTACGTATTACTGGAGTACATGATAACATCCGCAATTCATCCTGCCTAGGGTTTTACTTAAGTTGAGATATTGTTTTGTCAACTTGTCACCTAGATCTTATAGAACTTTGGAATGCTTATGAATACGGCAGGTGGATTTGTTGGACTATGTGTCGTACAAATTATGTTTGCACATCTACGATTCATGACAACTGCCTTCAAATCTTATAACCGTTTGATCGCGGACTGAATATCGTGACAGCCGCTTTCAGAAGTTTTGTTGATCACATTCACAAATAGTAGTACGCACTTTCAGTAGTTATGTTCACCACAACCTGAAATATGAGACTTAGATTCATGAAAGCTACCTTCTAATCTTCCAATTCTTACTTTCTTCTTTTCTTAGGGAATGATAAACTATCCGATTACGAGAAGGTTCGCAACAGTCTATGGCAGATAACGCTGCACGTATGACTGCAGTGCAACAGCAGAAAGCTGGCAATGATGGTCAGAGCATGCAAGATTTCACATCCATAGCACGTGCATTCGTGTATGGTGGTGCACAAGCAGGAACGAAGATGCTAAGAAAAGATGCAACACAGCAAGACGAGGTAGCTACTGACTCAGAGTATGAACCAGATCCTTCCGAGAAGGCAGCTGAAGAAGAGGACCGTGCATTAGATGAAGAGGAGCGCAATCGTGCAAACCAGGTCATATGAAACTACATATATTATTTCATGTACAGATTACAATGTTGATTGCATACTAATGTCTTCACCTGTTTTTCAGGAGGCAGTAGATGGTTCTATAGAACCACGAAACAAGAAGAAGCGTTCGACTAATGTACTGCCTACGACCAGAATGACAAGATCAACAACAATCCAAGAGTCCCAACCGATGGAAGAGACACCCCCAAATGAGGAGAACATTGTTGCGGCAGAGAACTCACCAACACAAAATTTAACCTCCAAAGACAGCAACTCACCTGATGATAATGCACTTGTTAACTTTGACAGGCAGCGTATGCTCATCATTTCCTTTTTTTCTTAACATACTTTATTGTTTCTTTTTTGCATCTGATTGTTCATAATGTTACAACGTGCGTTGAGAATTTATTTCAGAGGTTTCAACCATCTCTTCGAGGGAAGCTGAAAGCGAGGTAAACGCACACCAACAATGGGGCATGGCCTAGAAGCGTACACAAAAAAGCATGGAGGCAATAAGATGCGGATTGACTTCACCGAAGGTGCGAAAAGACCCTTAGATCATGTGCAAGCAGCTAAACTTAGTTCCCAGTTCGGTGTTCACGTCCGCAAGAAGATGCTTCTTGCAACGCACTGGAAGGAGTACGAGAAGGGGGAAGAACTTGAAAATGTGATTCCATATGCTTTGGTAACGGTGGCGGTGAGTCGGCACAGCTATGATATTGATCACCTAATGTTTACATGCAGTTCAGCCATACCGTGCTAATATAACATTGGATTCATAGTTTCTATAGGAAAATTTTAACATGGACACAGAAGATGAAGTGGGCAAGAACGTGTGCACTGCCATTTTGCAGCGTTCTATTCGCCAACACCGATATAGGCTGAAACATAAATATTGGCCCAAGATGTAAAAACTAACTATACCGCAAGCACTCTTGCTGAAGCCAGTTGAAGTTAATGAGAAAAGTTGGGAAAAGCTGGTCACCAAATAGTTTGACGACGACTACCAGGTACAAGTTACATATTAATGCAGTCACCATATTGTCCTATTACTCTATGTTTCTGCTTTTTATTGGGAATACTAAAAGTGCAGCTATTTGACATAGGAAAAGTGTAGGACGAATCAAGTTAACCATGAAGCTGTCAAGCAGCACCATACCACTGGTTTTAGAAGCTACGCTGCACATTGGGAAATTGTGGCAAGTTTTTTAACTATACTTATGCAAACCACACTTTTTCAGCAATTATATGATGTACATTGCTAATGCTATCATGATACAATTATTGTAGAAATCAACTGTAACGGAAGATCAAGCTAAGGAAGATCCTACTCCTATTGAATTTTATAGACTCACTCACACTAACAAGGAAGGTATCATGAGCAAGGAGTCAGAAGAAGCATATGTAAACAAATTTACCTCATTTCATTGTAGCAACCTTGTTAAATTTTCATTACAGTTCTGATAAAAAGCTTTTTAATCATGCCGCAGGTAGACATGCTACTAAAAAAAAATGGGTCCCCACCAAGAACATGAGCCCGCAAAAACATATATGTAAATAGTTGAAGAAGTCCTCAAGGAAAAATTGGCGAAGAAGAACTTGAGGAGCACAATCCTCACAAGCTTGGGTATGTCATCTGTATCCAGAAAATCTAGCATTTCATCTTCACGCATCAGAGAATTGGAAGAAAAGCTAGAAGATCAGGAACAACAATCAGTACAGGCAGCTGAAAGCAGTGGCGGACGCAGGAAAAAATTGGAGGGTGGGCACACTCCACAAAAAGTTGGCAAATGACAATATAAACAACAAATTGATTCATGACAGTGTAGATTAATACATATTTCTCAAAGTTGTGTGATTCCAATGCAAAATAGTTCGAACACATACATAAAGTATTACATGATAAAATATAGCATAAATAGAAGATTACATCACTATGATTTTTTTGTAACTCTACGTTCTCGCATTGCCATGAAAGTTTCAACAATGTCATCTTCACTTACTTTCAAGAACATTTCTCGTTCAACAAATGTCACTAAGCAATGGTTCAAGAGCTTATCACCCATGCTATTTCTCATCTTATTCTTCACAAAACTCATGGAAGAAAATACTCTTTCAACAAACGCCGTTGCCACCGGTAAGATCAATATCAATTTGAGAAGTAAGTAGACCAAATCATAAACAAGATGCTTTTTGGTTTCAACAAGCATAGTAGAGAGCTCACCAAGATGATTCACACATTTGAACCTATCATCTTTTCTCATATCATCAATAAAGATTTCAAGTTGGAACTCAAGTCTTATCAACTCCACACTTGATATGTCAATGGGATAGAATTGGGCAAGCCGCATTACCTTTTGTGCATCATAAGAAGCAAATGAATTTGATGGATTCATAGCCGACATGCAAATAAGCAACTCCATATTAACCTCATCAAACCGATTGTCAAGCTCTTGAATAATTTGATCAAGGACACCAAGAAATACTTCTCTTCTATAACGATCATCATTTGTTTGTTTTTCATAATACCGATGTGATCTTCCATGAGCCACATATTGATCATCCGGTGATGGAACTTCAATGCCATGTTTGTTGCAAAACAATGTCACCTTTGCAAGAAATCCTTCCCATCCATGAGACCTCATACGACGAAGTTTATTCTTTGCCAACGCAACAAGAGCCATTGCATTAACAATATCTTGATCTTTCTTTTGCAAAGCTTGAGACAAATCATTTGTGTACCCAAGAATAACAAGCATCAAGTTAAGATTGAAAACAAAGTCAAATGATTCAAAGGCTTGAGCCACTCCACGTATTCTTGTCCACTCACCCTTTTGTGAAGGATCTTTTCCAATCCTCACAAGTACTTCAACAATTGTGGGGTACATATCAACAATGTTGCAAATAGTTCTAAAATGAGAGCCCCATCGAGTATCACCGGGTCTAGATAAACCCATTTCTTGATTCAATCCACTTCCACATTCAATTTCACCCATTTCAAGTGCTTCCAAGAGTTTTTGAGCTCTCACATCTCGAAGCATATCATGACGCTTGCAAGAAACTCCAATAATATTGAACAAGTAAGAAACATGATCAAAAAACCATATACACGCTTCATTATCCTTTGCCACGGCAATAAGAACCAATTGAAGTTGATGTGCAAAGCAATGGACATAATAAGCACATGGTGAATCTTTCATGATCAATGTTTTCAATCCCTTAATCTCCCCTTTCATGTTGCTAGCCCCATCATATCCTTGCCCACGAATTTGAGTGGGAGTCAAACCATTATCTTTTAGCAAGGCTAGAATTGCAACCTTAAGTGACATAGAAGTAGTATCGGAAACATGCACAACTCCAAGAAACCTCTTACACACTCTTCCAAATTTATCAACATAACGAACACAAAGAGCAAGTTGTTCTTTGTGAGACATATCACTTGACTCATCGGCTAGAATTGCATAGTGGTCCATGCCAATATCTTCAATAATTAGTTTAGTAGTTTCTTCCGCACAACATTTAATAATGTCACGTTGTATCCTAGGACTATTCAAGATGCAATTTCCAGGAGCATTCTTCAAAACAACCTTATCAACCTCTTCATTATTTAAAGCAAGCCATTGTAGAAGCTCAAGAAAGTTACCCTTGTTGGTTGATTCTTCACTCTCATCATGTCCACGGAATGCCAATCCTTGATTTAAAAGATACCTCAAGCATCGAAGGGAATAAGTGAGCCTTTTCTTGTAAAGAAGTAGATCCTTCTTGCACACCTTCACAATAACATTATCAATCTTGGTGTTCGGTGCGACAAATAAGTTGTACTTCTCTTGAGCTTGGTTGTGAATGCTAGAGACACCACCCACATGTTTCTTAAATGCTTCGGGTCTTTTCCAATCTCTATAACCATGGGCAACAAAGACATCTCCTCCGGGACCCCCATTAGTTCTTCCTTTGAACAAATAACACACAAAGCAAAAAGCCACATCCTTTCCGATACTATATTCTAGCCAATTGTACTTCATAAACAAAGCACATGTGAAGGATTGGTTTCTACCATATATATCATGTGAAGGAAAAGCATGCTCATATGGTTGGCATGGACCTTTTATGATATATCCTCTTCGAACATCATCTTGATCATTCACATCATATCTTGATATAGGAATTCTTTCACCCGGATCATGTGGAAGGAAGTGAGAATCATATGTCCTTGTAGACGGTTGTGGTGATGGTGGATTTGATGTTGTCTCTTCCATTTCCATTTCACTCTCAATCTCGGAATCGGATTGGATCGGAGGTGCGGAATCAATACACGCCAACACAAGCCCACTATCTTCAATGTGTAAATCATCAACCACCATCTTCTTTGCTTCATGTTTCCGAAAAAGAGTCGCAATATCGCTATTTCTCTTCTTCATGTTGAATTCTACAATTAGAAATTTTTTGTATAAACAACACGTACAATTAATAGGCTGCTAGTTGGAGAAAACAAATTGTCAATTTACACAACATATAGCAAATTGTGGTTATCAATTTACACAATATACAACAAATTGTCAATTTACACAATATATATCTAGTAGAAAAAATGATGTTAATCTACTAGCAAAGCAATCAACATATACGATAAATGTACTAGCAAAACAAGCAAAACAAAATATGCCCAGATGTGGGCAGTGCCGGACCTGCCGCCCTACCGGTGCCGGTGTCGCGAGTTAGTGGCGCTCCAGGCCTACAGAACGTCCGGCGGCGTGCGGGCAGGGGCGCAGCCGCGCATGGTGGGTGCGGATGCGGCCGCCGGGCGGGGATCGAGTGGGTGGGCCGGTGGCGGCCGGCAGCTGGGTAGCGGGCGGGCCGGCGGATGCGGTGGGCCGGCGGGGATCGACGTCGAGCCATCAAGGGGGTCGCGGCGGAGGCCGGCGGCGGGGGAGGCCAGATCGAGGTCGCGGCCGGCAGCGGAAGGGCCAGCAGCAGCTAGGTCGCCATCGCCATGGTGAGCTTCGTGTCCGTCCTCTCGAGTCTCGACCTCTCGTACAGTGGAAAATCTGGGGGGTCTAATTTTTTTCCAAAATTCTGGGTGCGCCACGGCCCACCCGGCCCACCCGCTGCGTCCGCCAATGGCTGAAAGGTACAAGATTGAAATGGAGGCAAGACTAAAGGCCCAGCAAGAGGAATTTGAAGAAGCGACAAGGTGGCAGCAAGAACGACTTGAAGCTCTACAGAAGTCCCATGAACAGAAGTCCTCGGAATTTGAAAAGAGGCAGCAGGAAATGGATACCCTGCTAGGTTACCTCTTACGGACGTCGTCGCAATCATCCCAGGCCAACAGCGCATTGTTATTCGTGAAGACAAGCTTTCCTACGTTTTTTCTGTGCATTTTTTTCTTTTTCATGTGTACTCTAAGTGCTAGTGTCATCACACAAATACAGTTCATATTTTTCTGTGCTTTTTTAATTTTTTTGAGATAAATGCCGTGACGAAAATTTGACATAAATTATGACGGCCTAACAGCCTTTGGACCCGCACGTCAGGAACCGGTGGGTCCCGCATGTCAGCAATCCGGTGGGTCCCACATGTCAGCAAACTGGTGGGTCCCACATGTCAGCATTTCATGGACCCATTTGACATCATGCCACGTCAGCAGAGAACGGACCTACATGTCAGCATACACGTCAACAGACACGTTGAGTGCCACCTAAATAGCCACATGTCAGCATCCACGTCAACGAACACGTCAACAGCCACGTAAACAACCACGTCATCTTCATTGACCGACAGGTCAGCAGCTTTGACCGGTCTAAAACAGCTGACGAACCAATCAATGACACGATTTTTGTCACGCATTGCGTTCATCGGTGACAAATTTACGAATGAACAGTGACAAATAATTTTGTCATGCATTCCATCAATGCGTGACGCGAAAAAACGTGTCACCAATGATCCATAATGCGTGACGCGATTTTGTCGTGGCGTCACTATTTTGTAATCTGTGACGAGAATTTTGTGACGGGCTTAGTGACGCCCTAATATCGTCACGAGGGGGTAATCCGTGACAAATTTCATTAATAAGTGACAAAATGACCGTGTCACAAAAAAGTCAGTTCGGTTGTAGTGATTCGTAGCATCAAATCATTATAATTCGATTCACTATGGAAAATAGTTTCATATTATACCGACTTGGTATTATAAATGTTGGCATTTTGTTATATAAACTTTTTCAAACTTTAAAACTTTTGACTTAAGATAATCCTAATATGCAGAGTAAAAAGGATCACAAAAAAGTTGGTATTATAAATCTACTAGTTTTCTACACTACTGCAAATCTACGATCACAAAAAAGTTGTATCTAATCTTTCGTTCACGCAGGAACAAAATGATTCCCGTTCCTGATGTACATACAGTACACTCCATTAGTTAATTTCAATTAATGCATGCACTCTGAAGTTTCTCTTCTCAATCATGGTGGGGCGGAGGCCTTATCGTCGTGTAGGCCGGCAGGGACGCACTGGTCACAGAACTGCACCACCGTCCCCACCGCTGTCCGTGATGTAGCCTCCGTCGTCGCCTACGTTTCAGAGAGAGAGCCCCGCCATGGGAGCTGACCGATTGGGATGGAAACAAACGGATCGTCCGTTGTGTAGACAAACACATTCCGATTTTGCCCCTGGTTCTGCGAGATTTGCTTGGATTGTTTTCCAATTTTGCCCCTTAAACGGAAAATACTACTCAGCTTACCAACAAGTATTAGTGGATCTGGACTGTTTGATTAACATCGATGGACGGCCCATATCATTTCGTCCCTACCGTAAAAGACCTCGTCATCAGACTATAACAGTATGTACCCATGCCTTATAGTGTGAGATGATTCTCTCTTTTTCCCATTTCACTGGGATACATTAAACCTGTATCTGAATGCAGCATGAGGATTCTGCCAATTCTGCACTTGCTGCAGACATCTGTTTTCAAAGCAGGAATCAACACTTTTACACTTTTGAAGCGCCTTCATGCCAACACCGCTCATTTGATTTTTCCTGCCCGGCTCATCCTCACGCGCTCCTCTAGAGGCTTATAGAACGTCTTAACTACTTGTGCTCTTGCTCATTGACAACACGCCGACTACGACATCAGCATTCATGAAACTGAACTTGCACTTGCTCGGCGTTGCGATTGATCAGAAGATTCTGAATTCCATTAAGAACCTATTATTAGGAAAGAAAGATGTGGCCGAACCTGCGATGAATATGTTTTAGGAGATGGAACTTGTCATAAAACTTTACAATTCAGTTAACCTGCCAACGTAAAAGCCGATTTCGCACTTGCAGTTTTGCCTGCAGCTAGAGTGATACACCGCATCACTTTTATTGATGAACCTTTTACACCTGGCGGGATTGCCATGGTGCGTCTCCTCGGATCCAGTACACGTGCATACATTTGGCCATACACAGCCAGACAATCTCGAGGAATCGGGTGATTTCGCTGTCTCCAGGTGAATCTCAGTAAGCTAGCTAGCTCCTATTTTGAATACGGGGTATCTAGGATGTCGATTTGTCGATGTTCGATCTCAGAGGTCACAGTTGACACTAATAATTGGAGGCAACGCCGAGAGATCCAGGAGTAGCTGCTTATACATACGCGCGATTGTTCACTGGAGCCTATAAATGGAGGCACCATCACCCCACAACATTAGCAAGCTATCAAGATCGACACCACACAATTACCCAGCTTAGCTCGTTGCAAGAACACAGGGCATACGGGGCATGCCTCGTGCTAAGGCCGCCAACGGCGAGGTGAGGGTGGAGAGGGTCGACAAGATCAGGTTCGTCTACGACGCCGTCACCAAGCCGTCCGTGTACGTGAACCCGAGGGCGGCGACCATGACGAGGAACCTGGCCGCCGATTTCGCCGTCTCCAGAGAGAAGATCGACGACTACATCGCCAAGAAGAAGAAGCAGTTTGCTCAGGAAGCCTAGCTTTTTTTCTCAGTTTTTCGATCCCAGTACGATGTTGTGTAATGCATTATTGAACCATGGATCACCTAAGTGCGCACGGTTTGTACGAGCTTGCCTCGGTGGAGTACATGTATAAATAACACCAGTTTACTTCTAAAATAATTGTGCTATTGGTACCTTAGTTTTTTTTTCTCTCGATTTCAGTAGTCAAAGATTCATGGACAGAACCCAAGTCCTGCAAATAACAGAACACAGCATATGTTGGAGGTTCGGTCCACATTATTGTGATTGATTATGTTTAATTTTGGTATGTTGAAATCTATGAGTTTGAACTTTGAATTACTGTAATGAAAAACTAGTATCAGGCTTAGTTTGGTAGTGAAGGATTTTAAAATTGAAGTATTCCAAAACCATAGTATTTCTATGCCTAGCGAATCAATACTTCAGTACGTATTGGAAAATAGAGGTCCAACCCTCTTTTTCATATACTTCAAAAATAGTGTAGTTTTCTAGATATTGAATTATATAAAACTATAGTTTTGACTAGGGCCAAACACCTCAAAGTATTTGATACTTCAATATTTCTGGAAACCAAAGCATTCTTGGAATGCTTTAAAAATACATAGCTTCCAAACGGGGCCAAAACATAGAGAATACGTGAAAAGAGGTGAGAAAAAATAGAAGATAAGAAATGGAAGGTGTTATTGTAATTTAACCCGTTATTTGGGCCCATGAAATGGATGCTAAGTAGAGGGGAAAAAGTCCTAATACAGATCCTACAAATATTTTTTCCGCCACTCCCTTCACTGGAATAGTAAGAACACAAGATCACATAGACATGTCCATTTGAATCCTATGGTTTGTTTGGTTTCGTCACATCAAAACAAAGGATTCTCAACTCAAGGGACTGAATGGACGCTAAGTTGAAACGTAGTACAAATGAATTTTAGAATTAAAAAAATCCCCTAGACATAAACCCTACAGATCAAAGATGGACAAACAAATTGTAACTATCTCAATTATCAAAAATACTAATGAAAATCGACAAACAAATTGTAACTATCTTAATTATCAAAAATACTAATGAAAATCTTTGGAATCCAAGAGGCCTACCCCTCGTTCTCATGGACTCCCCCCATGATGATTCACTGACTTCACAAGACAATACACAACACCTCTACTCCATGTCTGGATTCACAAACTGACCCTTTTTACACTCATCTAATCATTTTCTTGTTTTTAGCACAAAATGAACCATCTCTATAAAAAAATCACATACTGACCCTTTTTGAATCATATCTATAAAAAAAACCTACAAACTGGCCCTTTTTGCACGACGCCCCAGGCTAGAGCGCCATGTTACATTGCACGACGCCCCGGTCTAGGGCGCCATACTCATGTAACGCCTCCGGCTGCCGCAGCTCGAGGCGTCATACTCATGTAACGCCTCCGGCTGCCACAGCTCGAGGCACCATGTTTTGTAGTGGCAGAGCCAGGATTTGAAGCCTGTCATGTCATTCCAAATCCGTGATACCAAATAAATGTGCTTTTACTAATTTTTTATTTTTTTCTTCATATTTTTTGCTTGTATACAAAGGATTTGCAAAATTCATGTGTGGTCAACAAGTCACAACGTCGCCCCGCCACTGATGTATTGTAGCATGGCGCCCTACCCCGATGCCTCAATACGTCATGGTATGTACAATGACGCCCCAAGGCCGGACGCCATGAAAAAGGGTTAGATTGTGGAATCTTTTGAGATCCAGTTTATTTTGTGTTAAAGTTTTAGAAAAAGGTCAAATTTATCAATCTAACCCTTTTCTGAAACCCGCGATTTCTCCCGTCTCTGACCGTCTGTCAGTCTCCACCACTCCACCCCTCTCATCATCTCCGGAGAGCTGCCTTCTCTAGACGTCCACTACCGCCGCCGCCTACACATGGGAGGCAGGACGGACGCGGACCTGACCCACGGTGCGGTGGCGGCGATGTCGCGGCTGCAGGCGGCGGAGGGGCTGCGGCCGGTGCTGCAGCTGGCGGACGTGCCGCGGCCAGCGGGGATCCATCCCACGGAGCGCTGCGGCGTCCTGCTCTCCGACGGCGTGCACTCCCACGAGGCGGTGCTCGCCGCCTCCATGAACGGCCTCGTCCATGCCGGCCTCCTCCGCCGCGGCTCCGTCGTCCGCGTCCTCGACTACGTCTGCAGCACCTCCGTCAAGAACCGCAGGTGATGATGACGCCGAATCGCTTGCTCTCCGCCTATCCCTTACCCCCGTGTTGGTTTTACGGAGGTGGATCTGGGTTTGGTGTGGTTCAAGTGTGGGTAATGGGGGATGCCTACTGTTTTATATGTTTTTCCCTGCTAAATTCCCGTTATTCTCTGTTAGTTTATTGTTCAACTGTGGGGAATGGGATCCATGGCATGTACACGATTCCTTGTATAGTTTACATTCTACCAATGTGCACTTGGGAGTGTTGGTTTTGCCTGAACTTCTTTCATCACTTCATAACAAAGCTGTAAATGGAAATATGTTGTCAGATACTCGGAACCAATCAAATAAGCTGTTTTTTGTGGTATATTGGAATCTTTATTACCAAGAACTAGAAGAGTTACCTTTGCATTTGCGCCATGTCGTAGTAGATTTATCTGCTTGTAGAGATGGACAGAGACTTAAGCTGTCGGATCAATTAGTTCATGCAGAAAATGGAAATACTAGATCTGTCATCATAAATCGTTACATGGTAGTAGCAGTAGTACCATGTGTTTTCTTTCAAAATTATCACTAACATTTCACTAGAAAAGCAATGATGTGCCTGTTGCCATTCGAGGCATGGGAACATCTGTGTTATCCAAACGTATTGTTTTTTTTAGAGCTGATATGGACTGTATACTTCTTTCGGAATAAATCTCCGGCACTATAACTCAATTATGCCTTGTTTTTTTTTGTGAACTTTAACTCAGTTGTGACTTTGTTTCACCAAACTCCTCCCAGTGTCATTTCTTTATCTTTGTTAAAGTATTAATGTGAAGACTTCCTTTTAATTGAGGACTGGGAAAATTTATATCTTTCTTTTCCTTTAGGCACCTTTGGTGCCTCAAATCTCACATTGTCTTGATTTATTCAGACCACGATGAGCTATACTCATGCATAACACTTCTTAGGAAAATAGACCTTTATTTTAGCACCATATATCTTTCTATGGATAGAAAAATCTTGTCAGGATCAGAGCTAGTTCGAAGAATGTGATCAAATGATGCTCTTTGCTTCTTCTGAAACCATTGTACCATGTGCAGATTCTTAGATTTTAGTTTTAAGTGCCATGCCGGACTAATGAAACAATATATGGAATACCTTGTCTCAAGTTTGTAATAGTTTATGTTCTTCTTTTGGTGATTTGACTCTTCAAGTGCAGAGCTTCAAGTCAAAGTTTCCTTTACTGGTTTTGCTGTTTTACAAAAATGTTACTTGCTTTTTTTTTATCATGGTCTCAATGCTGGTTCTGGTGTGACTCTTGTGTTATTTGCATCTCCTCTGCTTTAATGATTTTCCCATAGGTGTCTTGGTTCTGTAAACGTGTAAATGCAGTGCATTCCTTGCAAAAAAAATCTGGTAGAACTATTTTCTTATGTCTTGTCCATTGGCAGATGTATAACATTCGTTGTTGTGTATTTGATTTTCTATTCAGGGTCATCATTGTTTTCCAACTCGAAATACTGAAACCGAGTGCACACTGATCGGGAGTCCCACAATCTACGAGGTGAATGCCCCTCAACCTAAGATGGGACAATATTCTGATAGCCTGGGCATCCATGAGAATTGTATGATCTCAGGTGGCAAGCAAGGTGTTACCAAAATAGCATGCTCTCCTGATCACAGCTTGTTGGGCTCTTATAAAGCTGCAAGGAAAGACATTCTGCAGCAACTTCATGGTTTAGAGCCCACACAGAACACATGGAAGACAATAGATGCCAAGATGCACCAGCTTTCAGTGAACTCTTATCAAGGCCAAGTTCGTTCAACGGTTGGGGACTTTGACTGGCCTGGCAATACTGAGTCAAAGAACAATGTTTGCCGAACCATTGCGTGACTCAAGGATGAGAACTTTGGGATGTCACGTCAACCTGACTTGATCTCTGTCGTGGCTGCAATTTCGTACATACACACTGATGCCTTCTGCTACCCAGCTTGCACCTTGGTATTCAATGGTAAGCAATGCAATAGAAAGGTCACAGCTAATGATGATGGGTGGTGGTGCAAGAGATGCCTCCATTGCTTTGAAACTTGTGAGTATAGGTACATGCTCATGTGTCAGATCCAAGACCACACTGGTTCTACCTATGCCACCACCTTCCATGAGGCGGCTGAGGAGATAATCGGCCATAAGGCGCCAGAGCTTTTTGTGATGAAACATTTCAAGGAAGGATAGAGGAAATCATGCAGGGGATCCTTTGGGGTGAATATCGGTTCCAGCTGAGAGTCAAGGAGGGAGCCGGGCATGGTGTGAAGAAGTTTGGAATAGTCAAGGCTGAGAAGCTGGACCCGTCAGATAGGAGCCGCATGTCCTGGGAGAGATCGACGATCTCTTGAAGGTTGACTCATCCTCAGCTCCAGGCCCCGCACAAGGCATCGTGAGTTCGTGACCCCAAGTACCCGCCGCATGAGTACTCTTATAAGCTGACGAACTCTCTTTCTTTCGACTTAATAAATCGAAGGTATTGCCTTATGTAAAAAAAAAAGAATCTAGACACCTCTATGGATCTGGCATGAAACCGAGGTATTTTCTTGACAGCTTCATAAGGTCTGCAATGAAACATTGGGTTTCTGGTGTATGCTTCTCTGTTCAGACTGGATACGGGGTTGAAAGTGAGGTAAATTTGTTGATATGTTCATAAATCTCCCACTATTAAAATTTGTATTTCCAGTGTATGCGTTGAGAGGAAGGAACATAAACATGTAAATGTACATAAAAGGAAAGAGGCGTTGTCAAAAAAAGGAGAAACTTCTCATGCAAATTTATCACGTATATATTTTCCAACCGGGCTCCCACCCCTATTTATCACGTATATATACACATGTCCGAAACAAAACCCTAATTAGTTTGTTAAGTTTGAGTCACGCAAGGTCGATCCCGTCGAGGTCAATACCAAAAGCTTGCCTCACGTAGCGCAGCCACCAGCAACCTGGCAGCGAGATGGATCGCATAAGCGACCTCCCCGATGATCTTCTACAAGGCATCCTCCTGCACCTCCACTCCACCCCAGCCGCCGCGCGCACCAGCGCGCTCTCCCGCCGCTGGCGCCGCGTCTGGGCAAGTCTCCCAGATCTCGTACTCGCCGACGACGTGATCCATCACCGCGCCTCCTTCCTCCACACCGTTGACGACGCCCTTGCCGCCTACACCGCCGGTCCGGCCGTCCACCTCCGCTCTCTCGTGATCTTCGTGCCCGACGAATGCCACAGCGTACCGGCCGGTCGCGTCACGGCGTGGCTTCTTATCGCGTCGCCGCACCTCGTGGGCGAGCTCCACATCTGCGTGCCTACCTCCCCCCTCTACGCCCATGAGCCACCGCAGGGTGATATCGAGCTGCCTCCGTTCGAGCGAGCGACTCGCATGGCCCTCCTTCTCTTAAACCGGTTTATCCTCCGCCCACCGCCGGCCGGTGTGTTCGCGGCGCTGGCTGACCTCGACATAACTCTAGCCGCCATAGACGCCCGGGCGCTGGAGGGCCTCGTCTCCACGCAGTGCCCGCGCCTGGAAAATCTCTCCCTGGTGGCCGTCACGCCCGTGAACGGCTCCGACCTATCCATAAGCTCCTCTTCGCTCCGTCGTCTCGTGTTCTGTGGCCGGAGCACCGGCGGCCTCAACGTCGCTGCTCCAAATCTCCAGGAGCTGCGTGCAGCCTACGTCACTGACATCAGCGTCGCCGCGCCGAACCTGGCCGAGTTGGTCTCTGGCAGCATAGGGCAGCTCGTCTTCGCCGATGCGGTGCGCCATCTCCGTCGGCTAGAAGTCATGGACTGGCATGGGATGGCGCCATCGTCATTGCTGCGGCAGTTGGAGACGGTCGACGAGCTGCGGCTGCATGCCCCCGGTGTGCGTACATACGTGCTGTGCTGATCCATCAAACTATGTCTTGGATCGGTGCCTAATTCGTTTGTCTTTTTGCTGATTTTGCCAGAAAGAAGTGGAGTTCCAGAGATTCACGGATAAAACAAACCATCTTCCAGTGTGCGAGACCCTGTCGGTATCATTCATGCCTCATGCCCATGACCCTGTACCAAGTGTGTTGCATCTCTTGAGGAGAGGCAGCCGCATAAAGAAGCTTGTAGTATTACTGGAGCATACAAGGATGGTATGTCAAAGTTCATTTTCTTTTCATCATTGCCTAGTAGTAATATACTTACTTGTATACTTGTTTTGCACTAGGCTTTTCATCGTTGCTCGTTGGCTTGTCCATGTCGTTCACCACAAAGCGCCATGGCACATGGCATCAGCCTTGATTCACTGGAAGAAATAGAGTTTCGTCTAACCGATAGAGGACATGGCTTCACCCTTGATTCACTGGAAGAAATAGGAGACGAGTATATGGAAGTCCTCGACAGGCTGCTCTCCATAAGCAGCCTCACACAACATAAGAATGTGACAGTTAACGTCTCCTACCCGCACGATGCTGCTGCGTCTTTAAGCGAGGACAAAGTATACCAGAAGGTCCGCACCATTTGCCCTCCAAATATCGGAGTCAAACTAAATGTGTCTCCCAATGGGAGCAGACAAAACCGAAACTAGCAAGACTTGCAGGAGCTAGTAATATGCATGTGACATTTGACAATATTACGAGTATATAAATAAAAATGATATGTCTGTCTATGTCCGGAATAAAGTAGCGTTCTCTTACTAGTTACGTGATGTTGTGCCTCATAATATAGTTTGTGTCAGCCCTAAATCCGGTGTTCTTTTTACAAGAAGTTTTGGTTATTGATGAAAGAATCAGGTGTTCCACCTACCTTGAGTCGTTTGCCAAAGGCTTGAGTTATTTGAGAAGACTCAACTTTGGGGTGTAGACTCATCTCCCTAAGGTTCAAGGTGTTTGTTAGATTATATGTACGTGTAGGAGTAGGAATCTGAGATAGAGTAGGACTCCTATACTTTCTTGTACTCCAAGTCTATCTACCCCTTGTACCTCTTTATATACCCCATGGGTCACCGCAATACAACAACAAAGCATTAGGGTTTCAATATTTTCTACAGTGTTGACCAGATTAGGCGGTAGAAACTATAATGCTACAGAAATTTGTTGCATTTTATATTTAGTTGTATGTAAGAGTAACATAGAGATTTATAGTATATAATACTATAAATATGTAGTACTCCGTAGCATTATATTTAGTACCAGATTAGGCGGTAGAAACTATAATGCTACGGAGAACTATATTTGATCATTAGAGTATTGTAAAATCTTTATTGATATAAATAACATAATAGGTGTTCAATTTATTTAGAGTTGTACGGATGGGAGAACAATTTGGACATACGTGGCTTTTTTTTTTTTTATGTGAAGATATATCTGGCATCTCTAAATGGATGACCCTCGAATAGTTGTGCGGTAGGTGTTGTATTTACGTGTGACAATGCCTTCAAAAGTGGTACACATCGGTGATTCGTAGTATTCTCTATGATTTGATGAGATTCATGGTTTGTACGTGTCCCTAAATATAGTCGATGGAGCATGTCTGGAGAAACTTTTTCTTTAGCTTCTTCGTCGCCCAAGCACCCCAAGATTCGGTCTTATCCATGACCAGCGAGCCCTGTTGTCTGCATCTATATTTACGTCAAGTTGAAGATTCTGACATCCATAGGGGTTCATCATCATCGCTGGAGATTTCCAGGAAAGCCTATGAATGCTAGCAGGAGAGCAAGCTCATCACATATACACTCGTTGCGATGGCTTACTTTGATGAAGCAAATACGGCCGTCAAGGAAGGGCCTCCCCCGAGCAAGGGGGCAGCCAGCTCTGCGTCGTTCCAACCAACGAAGGACTGCGCCCTTGGCGGTATGAACACGACATGTACCCAGTGCTAAGGACAACCGCAACCGTAAGAAGTTGTCGATGTTCTTAAAATTCTCAAGGTAATGTAAGAAATGCCGAGTCTGTTTCCGTAGAGGAATCCCACTTACTTGCGCCTAATTTCGCGATGCTTTCATCGAGCTGCTTATATTTTGGCTCAAAATGCTTTACACTCCCTTCGTCCGGAAATACTTGACATGTATTTGTCTAAATGGGATGTATTTAGACAATAAGACACGTCTAGACACATGCATATATCGATAAATACGTGTCAAGTATTTTTGGAAGAAGGGAGTAGTTCATAAGCTTCCTATTCATGTATGAATCATGATACCTTCATGGAAATGTGTATAACATTATGTTCAATCTAGACAAATCTATGGATCTGGCATGAAACTGAGATATTTCTTGATACCTTCATACTTTTCTGCTATGAAACATTTTATTTCCGGTGTATACTTCTATGTTCAGACTTGATTCAGGGTTAAAGCTAAATTTGTAAACAAAGGAAAGGGGCGTTCTATAAAAAAGGATAAACTCTCTAGCACCCTCATGCAAATTTATCAAGAACTGTATATACACATGTCATGACACAAAACCCTAATTATTTTGTTAAGTTTGAGTCACGCACCATCGATCCCGTCGAGGTCATACACAAAAGTTTGCCTCATGGATCTGCATGGCCGCCTCATGGACCGCATCCGTGACCTCTCCGACGATCTTCTACGTGGCATCCTCCTGCACCTCCGCTCCACCTAGTGTGGTGCTTTACCGAGTGTTTTGTACCATCTGTTTTTCTGACATGTTTTGTACTACCATCTTTACCGCGTGTTTAACTTTACCAAATATTTCTTTTTGTTATTTTGTCGAGTGTCGTGTCTTTGCAAAGAGGTCGACGACACACGGGGAGAAAAATTCTCTGGGACCGGGCCGCAACATCTCCTTCATGAGACCTGGCCTGCCTAAGATATGGACAACTCAGCTACTATCACAAAATCACTAGAAAAAAAGTTCACTTTGCGAAGGGAACCCAGTAGATCATCTCGTGCTGACAAGTGTCGCCTTTTCCTTCGTGCGGTACCAACAGTTGCATGCATGTTCGCCAAGTGTGACAACCAGATTGAAAGTGGGGAGCAGGAGAGATAAAGGGACACCGGAGGTGGGAGAGCAGTTTTTGCCTTTTATTTTTTAAACCGAAACTTCAAAATGAAATATCTTGAGAACCGTTTATCCAAATTACGAACCGTTTTCACTTTTGAGCTCCTCGCGTCAATATCTTCAAAACTAGATCCCATGTTAATAGGTTTCGACGAACTTTTTTTGTACTTCCGGTTATGTATAATTGTACAGCCTGTGTCTGTATAAACTGTGTCTGCGTAGTTGTACAACCTATGCATGTATAAATGTACAACCTGTGTCTGTATAACCTGTGTCTCTCTAGTTGTACAATCTGTGTCTGCGTAGTTGTACAACCTGTGCCTGTATAGTTGTACAATCTGTGTTTATATAACCTGCTAGTTGTACAATTTGTGTCTGTTTAGTTGTACAACATGTGTCTGTCTAGTTGTACAACATGTGTTATATAGCATTCAGTAGCAGCATGTGTACATTCAGTAGCAGCATGTGTGTACGTTCAGTAGCATCGCGTGTGTACATCCAGTAGCATCGTGTACATCCATTAGCAGTATGGTTGTACATTCAGTAGCATAGATCCGGTCGCAACGTGAGTGTACATTTAGTTTTACATGGTTGTACAACCAGCAGTAGCAGCGTGTACATTTAGTAACAACATAGATGTACATTATTTTTTTATAGGCATAGGTTGTACTGCTGTTGTATGTAGTTGTACACTGTTCCGTACATAGTTCATCCATTTTTTTTCCCTTTTTTCTCGCGTACTGATTTTTTCCTGTACTACGAGCAGCAAAAGCTAGCAACCTGATTGTTCGCGGGGGCTTCGTACCAGCCGACCGCGCGGGGGTCTTCGTACGTGCACAGGCGTACAACGCGCGGACGCCCGGGGACTTTGTCACGCCATGGTCGCGCGACGCGCATGTGCGGGGGACCAGCCACCTGCCGTGTTGGAGTTTCCTTTCGCTCCCTCTCGCATATGCCTAGACGTGGCGCGCTGGCAACGTCTGTTTTTTTGCTTTGCAAAGGGAAGCCTTTTCGTAGTGACACCCCTACTATCACCATCTCAAAGCTCCGTACTCCCCTACTACTTCCATCTTATAAACGTATACTAGGCCCATCCATAAAAAGAAACAATCAACCATCTCGTGTACGAGCTGCATCTCGCGGAAGCGCCGGCGAGAGTCCGACTCCCCGACGTAGCTTTTTGCTTGCCACTCTCGTCCTGGCGCGGCCTTGCTGCATCTCGTTGAAGCGATCGACGCACCCGGCGAGCGCCCGATTCATCATGGCTGCCCCGTCGGAGCGCAGCTGCTTCTCTCGGAATCGACGATGCCGGCGTGCGCCATTTCTACTGATGCACACAAACCTAGCCCATGCTACTCCAGACCTTTCTCATGAGGATACGAACGATGGCAAGACAACGTTCACGTGGAAGCCCGTTCAGAGTACAATTCAATATTATGAGTCGTAATATTAATGGGGCGTGCTGCGACGGTGGTATGTGTCTTTATTTGTTCAGTTTTGTTAATTCTCGATCTAACTTGAATTAATCGGCTCTTTAACAATTGAACTGTACTAAATATAAGATGTTTTACCTGCTCTACATGATAACCAAATGCGAAATGAAATGAGTGAATAAATACACTATAATTTTTTTTAGATACATGTAGATATGTGTAAATCTAGAAAAATGCTAAAACATCTTACATTTGAATAACGGAGGGAGAGTACTGGTTTGGAAGTTGGAAGTGAGATTTGTCAGTTGTAAGTGGGTTGCAACTAGTTTTTTCTAATTATAGGTGGTTAGGTAGTGATGTAAGATTATTGGGGTTGTAAGGGCATGTACAATGGTTATATTTTAGCTTCGCCGCGTAAGATAATTGCAGAGTTTTTTTTTAACTTAGATAATTGCGGATTTGAAAGAGAGAGAAACAAAAAAAGATATTTGCCTTCTCTTAAATAAAAGATAGTCTCTTAGCAATAATCTCTCACAACATATTTAGGGATTCTTTTTATTGGAGATAATCCAAAAAAAACTATTGTATAACATGTTTTATTGCTATATTTAAATTATGTGGCGCAATTAAGATAAGATTGTCTTATCCATCATTGTACATGCCCTAACTAACAAAAATAATATTCCTGGCTTCCATCACGATTCATGCTAGTTAGGAGTTGAAAGCTAATCACAACTAGGACTTAATGACTAAGAATTAAACCAATCGCCTTTATTTATTTTATTTTGAATCATCAGTATGACTATGTGCACTCTCGTATATATGTTTTTGTGGTATACTTACTGGTTTACTTGTTGCCTAATAGACTTACCGGTGCTTGTTGGATTGCCGATGTCGTTTGCCACACAACACCATGACCTATGACATCAGCCTTGATTCACTAGAAGAACTTCAGTTCCGTTTAACTGGAGAAGGAGCCGAAAACATGGAGGTTCTCAAGCGGCTGCTATCCATAAGCACTCTCAGAAAACTTAAGAACGTGGAAATTGACATTTTGTATGGGCACGACGTTGCATCTTTAAGCTCAGAACGTTCGTAGCATTTGCCTTCAAAATATCGGCGTCAAACTAAATGTGTCTCCCAATGAGAGCTGTCAAAATCGAAACTAGACTTGCAGGGTGTGCATGTGGCATTGGACAATATTACGGGTATATAAATAAACTAGTAAATATGCCCGTGTGTTGCAACGGGTTGTTTCTAATTGAAAATAGTGATAGTATAATTCTATCAGAAATAATACAACTTTTGATTGCCACACAGTGGATAAACTCAGAAAGGATACAATTATTAGTGTTATGTTAATTGGTTAGCATTGTTTCGTACATGGAAATCGGTTGTTCCTCCGCCCCTGCACCTGACGTGTTCAAGGAGACATTAGGGAAGCCACCCTGGATGGCCGGGCGCCGGGGGTCCTCATTTCCTTGCAGTGCCCGTGCGTGGAAAAGCTCACCCTGCATTACATCACGCTGGCGAACAACTCGGACGTATCCATTAGCTCCGCCTTGCTCCAGCGCGTCATGTCGTATGTCTAGAACACCCGGCCGCCTCAACGTGGCCACCCTAAATCTCCAGGAGCTGCGTGCATCCCTCGTCCCTGACGTCTGTGTGCCCTGAACCTGGCCGAGTTAGTGGCATCGAGCAGGATAGGGAAGTTCTTCTTCGCCGATGCGCCATCTCTGTCGGTTAGAAATCACACACTGGTCTGAGGAGAAGAAAACTTATAAGGAAGCTTGTAGTATTATTGGGGCCATTAGATGTTTTCGAGGTCAAAAAATGCCTACTATTGGGCGAAAACCTGGTGTCACTAACAACTCAAAACCTACAAACTACCAAAAGAATGTCCACAGTTTCGTAAGACCTCATACAACCACGATAATAACCTATAAGACTAAAACATCAACACGACGAGGTGAGAGGAAGAGGACAGCACATCCATGAGGCATCACTTCAAAACCAAGCAACCAGTAGAAAAAATTCACGCTCCAGTAATCACCAGCACAAGTTCTTGCTGGTATTCCTTGCTGACCAGCACCAGAGTTGTTGTAGACCGTCGTCGGCGTTTGCATCATCTTCGCAGCGTTAGTACGAAAAAAATGCAAGAAGACTATTAATGCTAAATGGTTGGATGCGATTGTTTTATATAGCATGGTTAGATATCATATAATCTTTATTTAGTCCAACAATTGTATTAGTTGGTTCTGCCCATGAAACAAAGATTTACAAAAATAATAGTTGAAAGGAACATAACACATGATTTATATTAATGTGGATATTTTTTAACGTGCATATGTAGATTACACTACACCACGGTATAGTTTTAGGGGCACTTTGGCTAGGGCATTTTTCAAAGTGCCCCAAAAGCTAATAATTAGGGGCATTTTGACAAAATGCCCCTAAATGACATAGCTTTTGGGGCACTTTGATGAAATACCCCTAAATGACATAACTTTTGGGGCACTTTGATGAAATGCCCCTAAATGTCATAACTTTTGGGGCAGTTCAATGAAATGCCCCTAAATGTCATAGCTTTTGCGGCATATTCTCAAAGTGCCCCTAAATTTCAATACCCGAAATCATATCATTGCAAATGCAAAACAAACTTAGTAGTTCACATCAAATTACTACAGTTCAAATCACCCATCCCCTCACTCGCCAAACTAGTCGCCAAAATACCGAAAACATAACATTGCAAATACAAGAACAAACTAAACATCACAGCAACATATTCCAATCCATAACTTAGCAGTTCGCATCAATTGTTGACCACGCCGAGGGGAGAAAGAGGACGAGGAGGAGCACGGTGGTGCTGACAGCGTACGCGGCGTCAGAGAACGTGGGCACCTGCTTCTGCACCACGATCATGACGAGGAGGTAGGTGCTGAGCACGATGGAGATGTAGAGGAAGCAGAAGACCGGCTTGGTGTTAGGCTCCTCGCCTTCGGCACGGTGACAGTATGGCAGGACGCGGATGGTGTGCACGAAGAAGGTGTACACGGCGGCCAGGAGCCAAGCGATGAGGAGGACGAGCGACTTGGCGTCATCGCCCTAGATGGCGAGGTAGAGCTGCGTGTAGATGGAGCTGCTGAGCTCGAGACGAAGCCCTTGAGCAGGCCGATGACGATGCTCCGGCTCTCCGGGAAGTTCTTGACGCAGGAGATGAGCACGCCGGTGTTGGAGAAGGTGAGCATGTTGGCGCCCACGCACATGTAGATGGACATGAGCCACACGGGCGGCGCCGCCGTGCGCTCCGTCAGATTCATGGCGGCGCCAATGAGAAGCACCGCCCACGTCGGCGCCACCTGCTGCACGAGGCCGGAGACCACGCCGACGTTGGTGCCGAGGTCCTTGCACCGACCGGAGCTCCTTGGAGTAGAGCGCGAAGATGTACGTCGACCCCGACGCCGCCATCACAACCATAGACACGAATTGAAGGTGTCAGGCGGCGCCCTGCAACGGCCCGCATAAGCAGGAATCAGTTGAAAAAGCTGAAAAGCTAGGCACGATTCTAATAACTAGCCTAGGCTATTTTTAGTTGAAGCGGGCCGGGTTTTGGGTCCGCTCTGCAACCTGAGACACGAACACCACGTACCACCGGCTCCACGTAACCGGTAACCCTCGACGCGAACGCCGGCGTGCACATGCAGTCCCCTCGCCGCCGGCTATTCTTCTTACCCTCTGAATCTCCCTCGATCTCTGTTGGAAGCAAGGGAGATTGATACAACACAAGTGCGAGCGTTGCTACTTATAGCGACGTGGCAGCGTCCGTATGTGTACTATAGTTGACTAGAATTGATCATGTAGCGCGGAGCATGGACTTGGAGACAACTATGACAGATTGGGAAACTAATCTGGAAAATTTGACAAGTACACGCAATGTGTAGCATGCTCGTAGGACTTTTGGGCAAGTTGACAAGTACACGCAATGTGTAGCATGATTTTCAGTTTTTGGCGGTTCAACTTGAACTACAACATAATATTTTAAAGGAGCTCCATTGTTTTGTCACCACACCCCCAAATACTGGTAGACGGAATAGTTAGTGCAAAGAAAAGACATAGAGATTGTTGATGTTTCTAGAAAAAGGCAGGGTTTATTGGGTTTGTCACCGATGTTCATGTGGCAACTATTACCATTTGATACATGTTGTATGGTAAGCCGCCGTACCTGGGTCGCCTTCTGGTTGCCCAACATGGCCGCCCTCCGCCGTTGTGTCTGGGGTACCCACCGTACTCGCCCTCCCCAGCCAGCACTTGGTGGCCCATAGTCAACGCTGCCACGGCTATACCACCAGTGGCGGAGCCACGGCCAGCTTGCCGGGTGCACAGGACACCGGCTGACAACCAGTTTCTTTGCTAAATCATATTTTTTCACCACGTATGCACCCTCTAAAAATTATTTTTATGTGTTGTGACACCCTATAGGACCCCTGGTTGCAGATGTCGTAGCTCCGCCACTGTATACCACAGAACACCGATCGCCGGTAGGGCTCTGGCGTACAGAGGTACATGGATAAGGATTTGGGCCTCTCCTTATTTTTTCCAACGTTCGCATGTTGACTCACGAAGGGGTACTTTGATTTTCAAATCGTAGTTTGAGCTAAAAAAAAATTAATTTTGAATTTTGTCCTGGCGGTACAAAATAATGGTTCATGAGTTTTAAACGGTTCGGCCCAATAAAAATAAATCTCGACAGCATTCAAAAAAAGCTCTACAATAAGACATTTCTTTTTCAACCCCCAATATAAATAAATTTTGAAAGCGTTCAAACAAATCTCTACAATAAGACATTTCTTTTTCAACCCTCCATTTCTATATTGATACGTCTGTCGCGGATCTTATATTTCACTTTTTGGTTCATTAAAATTTTAATTATCATCTAGTCCAATTAATTGGTTGGAGTAAAAAATGTACACGTCATTCAAACTTTATTCCTATTTAATTTTAGCACTTTTACTATTTTTTCATTACCCATTAAAATCAATTCTTGATCAAGTTCAATAAATGTTCGAGCGTACTGAATAATTGTTCACAGGTTTGAAAATAATCGCGACATGCGGTGCAAAAGTTTTTGGTCATTGTACCTGAAAAAAATTGTCTCACATGGTTGTAAAATAATTTATGTATGAATAAAACATCCAGTTAAATTGCTCACAAGGAATTAAAATTTCTTGCAACATAACTTTTTTTAGAACTTCATATGACTTATTTTCGTTCACTCATATTTTAAGTTATTTTTTTACCTTTATAGATCCATGATTTTGTGATTATTGTTTTTTTTTTGCAGCATAACATGGGGAGCTTTATTGAATAACGGGTACAGAATTACAATCAGCCTGAAGACTGCTTACAAGAAACGGCGGACAATTGTCGAGCCAGCATTCAGAAACCAGGAGGTTACACGCACGCTTAGCACAACAATCCGCAGCCTTATTAGCCTCTCTCTTAACATGTGTATGTATACATTTGTTTAGCCTACAATATGCAAATAGCATGTGTATGTATACATTTGTTTTTGAGGCGAGTGTATGTATACTCCGTTCTGTGTTGGCTGATGATCCAACGAGTGCTATGTTTGAATAAAGCTCTCGTTTATCTTTAAAAAAAAGCTGATTGGGCCAGGCCCATGTGCATCATCGCGTTAAAAAAAATGGATGCGCAGCCACTATGCACGCAGCATGCCTTTCCCTCTCGATCCCCTTTCTCGTATCTCTCTCTCGCTACCTGCGACCCTGCCTCTATCGCTGCCGACGTCGCCTCCTACTTCTCCGGCAGGCGATGGCCAGCTCCGGCGCTGCTGCCTGCTGGTTTCGCTCCGCCTCGACCCCCTAAACCGATTCCCCGCCACCGATTTGTTCCTCTGTGTCCGCTCGCAACTCCGAGGCTAACCCTAGCCTCCATGGCTTGGGTCGCCGGCGCGGCTCCGGTGCCCCCGCGCCTTTAGATGCTCTTCATCGTCGTCAGAAACTCCCTCTTTGATCCCCTGATTGACTACGTCGCCTCGGCCTCCCCTTGGACCCTGCGCTGCCATGGCGGTGAACTGTTGCTGCAACCTCGGTGAAGCTGGGCTGCTTGGTGTTGGAGCAAATGCCGCGCCCAGGTGAAGGTGCCAAGGAACTCGCGGTGACACAGAAACAGGTCTTCGTCATGTCTGAGGAGGCAGCATCACGAGCAAGGAGGCACCAGATGCATCGCGCCCATCCCATCCCCAACGGCAATGCCAACCACCTGAGCTTTCTTCGCCTGCTGCCACAGACTGTTCCAGCGGCTTGCACTCAGGTTAGTTACCAGCTAGTATAAACTTGCAATTTTATCTTCTGTTTTCGACTTGGATCACCGAGTGATCGAATAATAGCTACTTAAGATGTTGCTGCAAAATATACTAAAGGCTCATTTGATTCATAGGGTAGGAAAATTGGAGGGAGAGGAAAAATGTAGGATTCCTTTGGTCTGTCCATTGAAATCCTACAGGAATGAAAACTATAGGAATTGGTACAAGTGGGTGTTTGATGGAATGTAAGAAAACCATAGGAAGTGTGGAACATTATAATATTGTACTGTAGATGTTTTCCGGCCGTCGGCCGTCAGGTTCGCATCTTCAGTTTCAGTTTTGTTGTACCTTCAGGCTTCAGCCAGATGACTACTCAGGTTCAGTTAACGGTACTTACTGATAGCTAGGAAGCAAATCCCCAAAACAATAAGTTCAGTCTAAAATCAGAGAAAATCCATAGGATAACAATGCCATGAAATTCCTCTGAAAATCCCACGAGCCCTAAGACTTGAAATTCCTAAGAACTTCCCGTAGTGCATTAAATTTTTGAACGTTTGTTTCTTCTGGATGGTTAAACATCAGGGTGCTGACATTGCAATTACTTACGTAATTTACTTCATCTTCTGTACATGTTTCAGCTAGGTCATGTTAATTGGATTCGAATTTTTTTCTGTAATCTTGTGCTTTTGATTTTACTTTGTTTCTTCTTAGATAGACACAAAAAATAGAGCATGAAGTCCATTTCTGCATGAAGCATTAAGTTAGTAGCTGGCATGTGGGCCTGCATACCAGCAAATTGTCCATATTTTAATTGTTTACTGATTTGTTGCTTTTATTGCTGAAAAGGTGGCGACAAGTTCAAAACAAATGCATGTATTCCTTATTTTAATGGCTAAAGGATTTAATTGAAAACTTTTACATGTGCATATAAACTTAGTTGGCAATTTGAAGACCAAAAATTTCTGGTCTATATTTCACATCTGAGAAGTTCGATGCTTATCCTCAATGGCCCAGGTTGGCGTCAACTTAGTATGGGTAGAACCATGAGGGTACAGCTCTAGGATTGATGTCAACATTTGAACTCTTCTTGCTGCTCACTGTTAGAAGCTACATAAACGGTAGGTTACCCATTCTTGCCATACACCCCTTTTGGTTAACATGTCTCAAGTGATATGTGTGCTACTTTACAGGCTTTGCCCTTATATGATCTGTTGAGTTGCCACAAATTAAAATTAAAAAACGGAACATTCAGGAAAATTTGATTAAATAAACACCAGCCTTTATTCAGAATTGATAATAAATCGATTATAAAATCTAGGCACTGCTTGTGGTAGCTACAATGCATGTTTCTGTCCATGTTCACATGGCAATATTAGAGCACTAATGTAGGAGCTGTTTTTACTATTTGGAATTGATAATAGGGACTCTGCTTAATTCAACCATTCTTCTAATAGAGCTTGTATTATTAGATGAGTGGCATTTCCAGTGCTATGGATTTGATATATTTGTATCACTTACAATCTGTTTTGGGGTTATTGATGAAATTACAACTTCATCCCCGTCCTATCATTATGAATGGAAAACCAATTTTATATACTGTAGTATATCAATACATGCACTGCTGGAGTGTGTATATATAGGTGTGGCATGCTGGAGTGTGTCCCTTATGTTTAAATTAATTAGTAGGATATGTCTTATAGGATGCTGACGTCGTGCGATGCCATTAGTTTGGCTGGGCTGCAACTGCACCTGCCGAATGGTCTTTCAGTGGATCAGTTTCATGTTATGTGTGATACCTTGATTGAATTTTGCAGATGCTTATTGCAGTTATGCATTCTTGGTTATATGCGCCCCTGAAGGTATTTAACTTCATTAGTTATAATACATGCATTGCGTTTAGCCTTTTACTGTAATCACAGAGGTACTTGGTACACTTACTCCTGATTTTCTAAGCCAAATATATGTTAAAATAACAGTTTCCATCACTCTTCTGCAACAACTGTGAGCTTGTTTGCGACAACAGAACCTCCTTCCTGCAGCCCTGCGTGGACCTCCTCGCGTTCGGCACCAATCGGCGGTGAGTGTCTTAACCCAACTGCGACCCTGTTTGATATGTGAATGGGTCTATATCATAGTGTGTTGTTCACTTTGTACATCTGATCACCAAACGATCATCTCTAGGCTAATTTTTTCTCGGATAAATCCCATGTTGCTGTGAATTTGTTACAGATTTGGACTTTTGTCTAAATTTCAATTATATTTGGTCCTGGTGATATTGTCCCATGAGAACTTGCATACGTTAGGTTTATTAGGAACCAGTCAGTTAGTGTCATGAATCTACTAAATAGGAAAATGAAATCATGCTTCATACAACGGGTCCGGAGCTTATATGTTACATATTGAGTTATGGAGTAGTTTCCCTGAAGAGTTATGGAGTAGTTAAAAACCTTGCATGCTACCATTGAAAACAAAGTGCATATATCCTTAACCATACATTCTATGTATTTGTCCCAGGGTATCTGCTTGATGGTAACTATGCTATGCTTCATATGGCGTGCTTGCCTAATATCAGGGTATTGGCATGTCTATCTGCAGTAGTTTGCTGATTGTCGTCAAGTAACAACTTTATGACATCAACGATAGCTTTGAAAGTATCGACATCATTTTTCTGACGTGACTGCAACAATAAATTGACATCGTTTGGTTCATCATAGGCACTCAGGGCTGATCCTTCCGATTGTAAAGTGCTGGCCTAGAGGAGTCGCTGCTGGCTCCGCTTAGACGAAGGACAAAAGGCTCTGGAAGATGCTGTTAAATGCGAGAGAAGTAACAAGGACTGGCCAGAGGAGAAGCTCATATGTTGCCAAAGGTGCATTCGAAATCATATGTCTAGCATTTCACCTGTCGTGTCATCTCGATGACCATGCACTTAAACTGTGTTCCCTCAGGAGTATGAATAAGCTTGCGAGGTGCTTACACGCGACCTCGAGTTGGACCCCGGGAACGACGAGATGGCAAGCTGTTCTGGTAAGAGAGATCCACCATTTTCCTTTACCTCAACTTACACTTTTCTCCAATTGTCAAAATGATTAGTAGTTAGTTACATTGCCATGTTAAACTGAGCTGAGCAATGCAGTAATTCTGGTGTTCTGATCGGCTCGCGATTTCAGGGAGGCGATGGAACTGAAGAAGTGATGCATGCATGCCGTTGACATGGCGGCATCGAAGCTCTATATTTTCTTTTGCGTTTCTGGAGACGCTTTAAATCAGGATGAGTGTACTAGAGGATTGTTAGTTGTTCCTGTGCGTTTGTAGTAAGCTTGAAACAATAGTGTCATTTTGGTTACTGTCAGCTTTTGATATGCATGCTTGTGTGCCCTGGGTGGATGTGATGCGTGACATTAAAACTCTCAACTGCATATTGTTTCCGAAGTGCATCTAAATCAATTGGAGTAGATCTCAAAGTGCCTTCAAAAGTATTTAGGGGCAGTTAATCAAACTGCCTCTAAATACATTTAGGGGCATTTTGAGATAGTGCCACTAAATGTATTTAGGGGCATTTCCTCAAAGTGCCACTAAATACATTTAGGGGCACTTCCTCAAAGTGCCCCTAAATGTGGGGACACTTTCCATAGTGCCTCTAATGAATACTTTTAGGGGCACTTCCTAGGGCACAATATAAAGTGCCCCTAAAACTTTTCGAGACACAAATAAATTGGGCACTTAAAAAAAGTGCCCCAAATACTTTTAGGGACAGAAAAGTGACATTTAGGGAAGTGCCCCTAAAACTCAACCGTGATGTAGTGTTAGTCATTTTCTTTACCTGGGATGCTTCGATGCTAGCTTTGCACTTCTAGTGCTGCCACCTTAAATTTGTTCTCCGTCTCTCCCCTTGCATGGTGGCGCACTGCACTGGCCATCACACGTTTACCAAAGCTTGAACCAGACACTTGGAACAAATTCCACACTCTGTTCTTGGGCTTTCATCTGGAGAGCATGAAGCTACCTGCTATTTGCAGATTGATATGATATATTCGTAGGCCCTCTAACCTCTGCAGTTTGTTTCAGCCCTGTGCATTTTTATTCTGTTGAGCCCTATATATATATACGTTGGTTGATCATTTTTAGGAAGCAGCTTCCTGATCTTTGCAGATTGATATGATCTAGACGTAGGCCCTTTCCGACGAAAGAAGTTTGTAGCAACCTATGAGGACAGATCATAGATCTGCCTACACTTATACCGAGGATGTTTCCGAAAGAGAAAATATCATTTCAGACAAGTGAAGTCGTTGGCGAATCACTTTGATTTGAGACGAGATGTAACATCTGACAGAGTCAGTTCTTCCAGTCGGGAACGCATCTGATGCGCGCACACACCTGTCTTTTGCTGCTTTCCACTTTTCAGTAGCTGATGATCCATACGGTACGTAGGTAGATGAGATAGATTGATATTTCTCAATCGGTAAGCCCATATCCATGCGTGGATCACTTTGAACAGTACAGGTAAATTTGGATCATTTAATTAGTATGCACGACTTTAACATATAGTAGTAGACCAAAGGCACCCTGCCTTAAATCAATAAAGCAATCAACACCACCACATAGTGGCCGGCAAGAAGAGCACGCAGGCTCTGAAATGAAAGACAACAAACACCGCAATGCAAACAAATGCAGGCGGGCAGGTAGCAAAAAGGTAGCCGACCCCAAACGACAAACAAGCACACCTAGCTATGTTACAGACTTACATGTAAGAAATTACTTTGATTTTATAAGATACATGCTAGGAATTACTCGCTCTGTTTTACAATGTAAGCCTTTTTAGAAAGCTAGTTTAGCTTGCTAAAAAGGCTTATATTATGGAACGGGGATAGTATTTGGATTTCACCGAAAGAAGGCCACATATATGGGGCATTCGCACCCCCCACCCCGCTCAACCTCCGCCAATGGTAGGTTATCTACGTATATGCATTGGCTATGTAGTTGATCATCATCAGCGGTCGGAGCACAAAACTGTAGGGGGCGGGCAGGGAGATTTTTACCCAAAATGGGTAGCAATGTAGTGTATAGATGGGTCCTGGTGTTGGTTATGTGCATCTTTATTGTGCAGAAATAGTGTAAACTCTTTTGCTTATATAAAAATTTATTGCAAAGAGTTAGCAGGTTTTATGTGGATAAAAATCCCGGGCCAACCTTAGGTTGGACTCGTCACTAGCGATGCACGTGGGACGTTTTCCTCTTGAAGATTTTGCTAGAAGTTGTGTATTTTCTCTTTGTTTTTGTCTTGGCCTATAGTGGTAGTGGTAGTCTGGTGGAGTTTTTGCCGCGAGGCATGTGGCTTCGGCTTTGTTATCTTTATATTTTTGAACTATGCAATGAAAAAGATGTGTGCATGTATCGTTTTGATGCAGAGTCTGGGGCTTCATTCTCCATTTCGAAAAAAACATGATAATATGATATTGGTCTCGCTGGAATCGAAGTTTAGATACTTAGATTTCTAAGATATGCAATACATACTTCACATTTAAATTTTCTGCTCCACCTTTCCATTCTCTTCGGTGCAATACCAGGCGGAAACAACCGACATGATTAGCCGTCTCTCCCAGCGTCGATTTCTTCGGCATGTGCCGGAGCTAGAAATCTCGGGTGATCACATTGGCAAGAGTTGTTCCCCGACAACACCAAAGGCTGATGGGAAGTAGTAAATCACCGACGCAGTGTGTGTATCTTAAGGAAAACTGAAAAGAAGCAAAGCGATAAATCTCAGTGGTAAAGAAAAAAATAAAACATTGTGCTATGGAAGCGTGGTTTATGCTTAGAATATTTTAATCCCACGAGGCAGGAGGTATTCGATTGAAGTGCGTATAATTAAACCAAGTACTAGCTAGCTTTACCGCAACTTTGTTGCTGCCAGGTGTTTATCACGTTTGCATACCGTGTAATCAACAACACTTTTTTCTTTCCCTGTAAGAAAAGACAATAGCTTTCTCTTTCAATATGCTAGCATGGGAATCTCTCCTACCAGATTAGTTTGGCAGGGGAATCTGGTTAGCCGCAACAACTCACACGATTAGGAATCCCGTAGTCCTTGACTACATGTATTAAACCAAGTGTGATGTCTACTTTTTTCGGTGTGCATGATGTTCAAAATCCACCAAGTAAGGATCCATGACCATGAAGAGAGATGTAAAAACAAAGCAATGGATTGGTCAGTCTTGTTCAAAACAAAACAGAAATTTTACTGTTAAGTAATCAACCTGTTGAAATATTGGGGTGGGCTTTAGGCCCATCTAGCAATTCCAGAAAAAATCATAAAGGCCCATGTTGTCATGGCAAGTGGTGAGAGTTTAGTCCCACGTGGCTAGTTAGGAGAGATGTACATTAACTTATAAGGTGAACTCTTCCCCCACATATAAGGTGTTGGTTGTGAAGAGAAGAGAGGTGCTCCACATGCGCGCTCCTCCTCCTCTGCCGCCCACCTCGCCTCGTCACGACGCGCGCGCGTACCGCAGGTTGCGGGAATCTCGCCGAGGCATTTTTTGATCCAAGGTTTTGCTGCTGCACTGAAACCAACCTCGTTTAAGGGGACTTATTTTAAGCGTTGGCAAACCAAAACCACCTTATGGCTCATGGCGATGAACGTATTCTGGGTCGCCGGTGTAACTCCCACTGGAACGATTGCTCCTGAACAGGAGAAGGCGTTCAGGGATGCCACCGTCGTCTTTGTTGGAGCCGTTCTAAGCGTGATCGGAAATAAGTTGATTGATGCATATTTACATGTGCGGGTTGCCAAGGACTTGTGGGAGGCGCTCGAATCTAAATTCGGCGCAGCCGATGCTGGAAGCGAGATGTACACTATACAGCAGTTCCACGATTACAAGATGGTTGAAAACCGTTATGTATTGGAACAAACTCATGAGATACAGTGCATCGATAAGGAGCTTGAGCTTCTCAAGTGTGTGCTACCGGGCAAATTTGTCGTGGGATGCATAATCGCTAAGCTGCCTAATTCCTGGAGGAACTTTGCTACTACTCTGAAACACTAGATGCGTGAATTCTCAGTTGAGGATGTCATCGGCCATCTGAGTGTCGAGCAGAATGCGAGAGCAAAGGACTCGCACGGAAAAGGGACCAAGGGTGTCACCAATTTTGTATAGAAAAACTCCAACTACCACAAGCCCAAGGGGAAACCTGGTGTCCAACAGAATACCGACTTCAAGAAGAAGGGTAAGAAGCCCTTCAACAAGGATAAGAAGAAAGGAGCATGCTTCACATGTGGTTCAGACGAACATTGGGCTTCCAAGTGCCTAAAGAAGTTCAAGAAAGCAGGATAAGACTCCAAGTCTGCCAACATGGTTGTGAGCAACAATGAGAATGGAACATCTGGGTACGGTAAATTGTTTACTGTATTTTCAGTTTGTTAGTCTAACGATTGGTGGATTGACACGGGTGCAAATATTCATGTATGTGATGACATCTCATTTTTTCTTCTTATCAGGTCACAGGGAATGGATCCGTACTGATGGGGAATGACGCAAGTGCTTCTGTTCTTGGTGTTGGCATGGTCGATCTGAAGTTTACTTCGGAAAGGATCGTGCAACTCAAGAACGTGCAGCATGTCCCCGCCATCAAGAAGAATCTCGTTAGTGGCTCCCTTCTATGTAGAGAAGGGTTTAAGTTGGTTTTTGAATCTAATAAAGTAGTTGTTACGAAATATGAACTATTTGTTGGAAAAGAATATGAATGCGGAGGTCTGTCCCACTTTTCCCTCGCACATTTTTGTAATAAAGTCGTGAGCAATATTCATTCGAATGCTAATGAAACAGAAGTTTGGCATTCACGTCTTTGTCACATTGGTTTCAGTTGTATGACGTGGTTATCAAAATTGAATTAAATCCCGAGTTTGACTTTAGCCAAAAGTTCTAAGTGCCATTCGTGTGTGCAAACAAAGCAATCTCGCAAACCCCACAAAGCTGTGGAGGAGAGACACTTGGCACCGTTAGAACTCATACATTCTGATCTTTGTGAGATGAATGGTGTGTTGACTAAAGGTCGAAAAAGATATTTCATGACACTCATAGATGATTCCACAAGATATTGCTATGTATATTTGTTAAGCACTAAATATGAGCCTCTACACTATTTTAAAATCTATAAGGCAGAAGTTGAGAATCAATTTGAAAAGAAAATTAAACGAATCCGGTCAGATTGTGGTGGAGAGTACTTCTCAAATGAGTTTGATTCTTTCTGTTCGGAACACAATATTATTCATGAGAGGATGCCTCCATATTCTCCTCAATCAAATTGGATTGCTGAACGGAAAAACCGTAATCTAACAGATTTGGTTAACGCCATGTTAGATACATCGGGTTTATCCAAGGCATGGTGGGAGGAGGCTATATTGACTTCATGTCATATCCTGAATAAAGTTCTGACAAAAGACAATGAGATCACTCCCTATGAACAATGGGAGAAGAGAAGAACGACACTCTCATACTTGCGTATTTGGGGCTGCTTGGCGAAAGTCAATGTACCGATCCCCAAAAAACGTAAGTTTGGACCAAAGACCGTGGACTGTGTTAATTTAGGCTACGCTAAGAATAGCGTCGGCTATAGATTTTTAGTAGTGAAATCTGAGGTACCTGACGTGAAGATCGGTACAATTATGGAGTCTAAAATGCTATGATGTGGAGCGAACCTCATGGCGAGATTCAATCCATTGTTGGCCCGATCTTTCACGGTACAAACCTCCATCACAATAAGTGCAGGTTTACGATGATATTCGCAAACTCCGCAGAAACAACACGCCAACCCTTCTAGTCGAGGGAATAACGTGGACGAACCGTATAGGCTCAGCTTGTAATCTCCTACGCGTCGCAGGACCTCACACGTCAGTAGAGGTTTTTGCAAAGATTTCTCAAGAAACTTAGGGATTTTTTGACAGCTTTCCCCAAACTCGGTAGGAGGATTTCAACCCCAAACACACATCGTGCCTATTTCATATAACTCAAATCTGACCTTTTACATAGCACACACCCGGCTTTATGTAATAGCTGACTCAAAACAAATAACGTGACTTTCAAGAGGCTAATACACGATCGGACGAAAACTAACAAAAAATATCTAGACTCTCCTAATTTAAACGCACACGCCGCTTGATGCGCCCAGCTCCTTGGTCGATGCCTTGTTAACTTATGGTGGACGTGATCTCCAAAAGAAACAAACAGCCGTGCCTGCCAAAAACTGATTTAACCGTGCAGAGCAAATCCCGTAAAAATAGCATCGCCTCTTATTTTCTTGTTTTGCCTGCACCGTATCTGAAGCTGAGCTGATCTCTTCATTGCATGCAGCCCCACCCGGATCAAAAAAATAATTGGCCTTGCTTCTCTGTGATACATGCATGTACAACATATCTCTTAGTTTAATATCTTGCCAAACTTTGGACAGATCATTGGTCACAACAATTAGCACCTCCTCGCCTCTGGAAGCGAGATAAAAAGACTCGGGTACATGTATATTTTCACATTTCAATTCAACACAACCAGTATTCAACTTCAACCTTGCCGTATCATCCTCCCCTTTCTTCAAGAGAAACCGTCCTCGGTTTCCAGTCAGGCTCAGAAGGAACATTGGCGTCATCTGATTTTAGGGACGCTGAAAAAATTGCAGCAGCTTCAGCCTCTTGTTTCTTTACTTTTTCTTCGTCTTTCAACATCTGCAGCCTATCCTTTCTCCATGTCCTGAAAACCTTCTTTTCCATGGACCTGAGAACGTACATCTTGTCTCGCGTGACGGTGTATGTGTTAGCAAGAAAGTCGTACAGAACTTTGTTCTCTTTGTACCATCGCTCTCCCAGCAACAAATAGCACGAACCCATGGGCACCGGTATCACATCGCATAAAATCTCACAAGAAAATTTGCCGATGAAAAACTGTACCATAGTTTGATGCGTGATGTCGAGCTTGTCGTGGCACCGCCTCAATGAGTAGGGCCGTGGATGTGGTGTCATCGACAGCTCCAATTTCTCCACCATGTCGACGCCGACCGCACTGATTGCACTGTCATGGTCGATCGTCGTGGCGCAAGCTCTCTCCCCCACTTTACAGTAGGTATGAAAAAGCTCGGCGTCGTAGCCTTCCTCCTCCAGCATGAAATCGCTAACAACCTCCAATAGTTTCTCGTCGGTGATGACGCGGCGCCGGCCATCTCCTCCACAGTGCCGTGAGCAACATGGTGCTCTGATACCAGATGATGTGGAGCGAACCTCATGGCGAGATTCAATCCATTGTTGGCCCGATCTTTCATGGCACAAACCTCCATCGCAGCAAGTACTAGTCGCAGGTTTACGATGATATTCGCAAACTCCGCAGAAACAACACGCCAACTCTTCTAGTCGAAGGAATAACGTGGACCGTATAGGCTCAGATTGTAATCTCCTACGCGTCGCAGGACCTCACACACTAGTAGAGGTTTTTGCAAAGATTCCTCAAAAAACTTATGGATTTTTGGACAGCTTTCCCCAAACTCGGTAGGAGGATTTCAACCCCAAACACACATCGTGTCTGTCGGGGGGCTACCCCGGGTAGGGTAAAGTTGTGGTATAAAGAGCTCTCAAGACTGGACCGGGTCAAGGTCAAACCGGATCAACCAAGTCCCGGAGGGACCGAGGCATGGTGTCACTGCAAACCGGCTTAGGGCAACCGGATCTCAGAGGCCGGGTTGTGTTTGCAGAGTCATCGTAACCGACATATACCAAGCGAGTTATGCTGACCGACGTATGTATGTCGGTATTTTGTGTGTTTTCTTATGTGCAGGGAAGGTTATTCCGGAAGGGGAATCCGGCATACCCTTGCCGGGTTATCCGTATGTCGGACAGAGGTCAATGCTCCTGTCACTTCCCGTCTGGCACGGGAGCGCCTGACACGGAAGCGCCTGACACGGGAGCGTGCAGGAGGAGCGAGATGGTAGGCCATCATTCCACTGCTGACTCCGGGTTATCCGGGAACAGACTGCGAGGCAAAGGCATGGGCAAGCCATGTCTTGTCTCTGCCAGAGGGTACCTTCTAGCTGTACCGTAGAGCCGCAGGAGATGGGCTTATCACGTCCTGTCTCTGACAGGAGTAACATCATGACATATCCTCGGCATGGCTACAATACTCCGGGAGGGGCACTTCGGTAACTCGGTTTGGCCTACATATATGGCTTCACCCCCTCCTGCGTGAGGGACGGCCACAGAGAGAGAGGAGGACGATATCCTGAGATACACTTCCCCCCGTAGCTTCATCTTCTACCTTGTGTTCTTCCCCATTGTTGAGATATACAGCTCAAGGAGCAGCTTGTACATTTGGTACCGAGATATACAGAGAGAGAGACAGGCAGGAGTAGGGGTTTTACCTCCTCACGAGGGCCCCGAACCTGGGTAGATCGTGGTGTGTTCTGGTGCTTGTGTGTTCTTTGTGTGTGCTTCTTAGCGCGCTAGCCCTCCCCCGGATCCGTCAGCATATATCGGCCCCACACTTTAGCCATCCTATGGCATCTGCCGTGTTACCACCACGACAGTTGGCGCCCACCGTGGGGCTGGCAGCGGCGCTGGCTGGTGTGTTCATCCAGACGGGTTCAATCATCGCTTTGGGCGAGTGCGTGGTCAGTGGCCTTGTCCACAGACTTGGCTCGTTGAACTTCATCGACGACAACGCGGGCTGCTTTGGTGGGAGGCCAATGCCGAGGACCTATTCGGGATGTTCGAGGTCTACGTCGCCACCGAGTTCGTCCGCAAGTACTCAGAGCAGGTGCTTGTGGCTGAGGATCCACCTGCTGTCTGCGCGGCTCGAGGCCGGCGTATCACTCGCCCCGAGAGCTGCGCAGAGGTCATGATGACCGACATCGCGGGTGATGCCGGTAGAGGAGAACCCGGAGAAGGAGATGCCGACAATCCTGACGCCAGGACCACCAGATCGGTGAAAGTACCACTGGAGAGGAGGGAGAACCTCCGCGACCAGGCTGGAACATCCAATGTGCCGGTCAGAACTGCTCCTCTCGATGATGTGATCGAGAAGCTTGCTGTGCCGGTAGCTGCCAGTACAGATGTTGCCTTAACGGAGGCCGAGTTGGAGCTGCGGCGTCAGAGCTTGCTTCAGGAGGCCCTCGCGGTGGCCGAGATACAGAGAGAATTCGGGATAACCCTCCGTGAGTACAACCAGGCACATGGTTTAACTCCGGTAGCTGCTCGCCCTAGCCGCGTAGAAGAGGTGCGTAGAAGGGGCAAAGGCCTCAATGCTGAAATTGCTAGAGATGGTAGATCTAGTTCCAGAAAGACTCCTAGTCACTTATCAGTTGAGAAGCCGAAGTATAGTTCCCCTGCTAAAACTCTTAGAGCTGCCGAGGTAGCAAGAGCCGAGTTGTCTGGCTTATCCGGAGAAGCTCTCCGTAGGCAGCAGGACAGAGTTAACGAGTTGGTAGCTGTGGCTACCCGGCAGAACGAGGCCTTTCGTAAGGCTAATGCAGCTGTAGGTGGGTCCCAGGTTGTTCACTCGGCTGGAGCAGCCGGTGAAAAGTCTAGGGGGCAAGCTTCCTCACCGCATGTAGGTGGAGATCGTGATCGAAGTGTAAACTCCGGTAGAAACAAGCAAATGCAGACATATGATCCGGTATATGCCGGAAAGCAGTTAGTCGGACCAGGCAGTGCCGGCCAGCGTAAGAGCAATCCCGGTCAGGGCAATCCAAGTGCCAGAATAGTTAATTCGGTTGGCCGAGGTCATCCTCCTAGGTATCCGAGGCATCAGCAGTATGTGGAGCATGTTCAGCAGCCCCGAGGTGTTGACCCGGTGGCTCATCGTTATGATGATGGTAACTCGGCTATGGAGAAAGCCGGATATCCGAGATATGAGGGTCCGCTGGGATCTCGGTTGGGACATCGCCAGTTGTTTCCGAGTGATGCACGTTACAAATTGGACAGAATCTACATGTCCGAGATGTTGGAAGAGCAAGGCCCACCTGGCCCTGCCTGCTTTGGACCTCAGATCATGAGAGAGCCACCAGTGCGGCACTTCCAGTTGAACCGAGGCGCGAAGACATATGACGGCAGCACCAAGCCAGAGGAATGGCTGACATATTATGTGTCGGCCATGCACATCACTGGAGGAAACCGCCGATGGGCGGTGAGATACATCCCGCAGATGTTGGAAGGGCTAGCCAGGATCTGGCTGAACAACCTGCGAGAGGGCAGTGTTGATTGTTGGCTGAACTTTGAAGAAGCATTTGTTAGCAACTTCTCCAGCACATACAAGAGACCGAATCGTCCTCAACAGCTTCCCATGTGCAAGCAGAGGAGTGATGAAACTGACCGGGATTACTTGACCTGGTGGAGTTGTGGCGCCCCGACCCGACTGTTATACAGTGATACTGTGTCCCCGGTTATCCGTTACCACCAGACACACTATCAAAGCATAATAGAAAGATCAAGACTTATGGAACAACTGGCACATCACAGACTCTACGACACAAAACATTATAAGCAACTCTTATAATAGAGAAAGATAGCAAAAGTTACAAACAGGGGTCACCGACCCAACATTTCATCAAGCGGAAGCGAAGGGCGTTGTTCTAAACAACAAGATCCAAATAGGGCCTAAGAGGCCTGCAAATAAACATCACAGCGCCAGCTATTCCGAGATGTCCCAAGCTGCCACCTGGGAACCCCAGACTACTCGTCGACGTCCACAAAGAACCCACCTTCGAGGTCGGTGAAGTCCTCTCCTGAAAATAAGCAAACGACGTTGAGTTCGACGAACTCGCAAGATTAAGAGCTAATATATGCTCCATGATTGGCTTTCAAAGGTTTTATGGCTGTTTTGCATAAAGCTGATTTTATTTATAAAACACAACTCCATGGCATCGACTAATCAGAATATTTTTGAAGAGGGGTAAGAAGTAAATCTTTTTCTTCTGATCACTTTCTCATCAGCAACCATCATCTCCACTGTACCTGTTCATCAAAGGCACCTCCCCGAATCACCCTCGAGGAAGTCAACCTTGCATTCGTGAAGTAGTACCTCTAGTACTCAGTTTTTAATCATTCCGTTAAAGTTATTCTATGATCATCGTCCATTCCCAAGTCGTCCGTAATCGTGGACACGGCTTTTCGAAAAGATTTAACCCTGCAGGGGTGTACAAATGTTTGCCACGCGTACCGCCCGGCCCATTACCTGCGCATTAGCTCTCTTCCTTGGAAAGCCGGCTGGGTGGGAACGGTGTCGACTTCTCCCCCGTTAAGGACTTTCCAGGATCATCAGTGGTGGTAGGACTGCCAGGATCACCACACCCCGCCCCACGGCCACTTATTTTCCTAACACCACCATCCTCATCTCAGTTCAACACCATCACGCACGCGCAAATGGAAGCCCGAACTAGAGGACCCTGGCTAGCCCCGCTCGAGTTATTTAGTCTATGAGGGTTCATGCAATTGCATAGGCCTCATACATGGTTGCACGCTCAGTCTTGGTTCAGGAGGTACAGAACTCGCACCTAGGCGGCAAGAACGAGACAACCCACCACATTCCATGTGGCCTCTCATCCCCACCTTCTTAGCATTTTATTATCCATCTCCACAATTTTCCACCATCAACATCACTGTCACAAGTTAACACCTGTTTCCAGCATTCACCATCCCTAGTACAACTAGGCATTTCACTAAGCATGGCTAAGCACTTGCATAGCATAGTAAGTATTCCATGGCCAACAATACAAACCTATGGTAGTAGGAAGGTAAAACAGGTATTGGCAACATGATTCTAATGCAACTAGTAGGATACTCTAATCTAGGCAAAAGACATTTAGAACCGCATGCAATATTATAGTGGAGAAAATAATTGCGGAAAATAGGATAAGATATGCTCAGAGGGGGATTACGCTTGCCTTGATCAACGTGCTGATAGTACTGCTCGGCGGGGTATTGAGGTGGAACCCCGTCTGCTTGATCTATCGGAGCACAAAACACGGAAGGAAACAATCAATAAACACGAATGCAACAAGTGCAAGGCTCACTCATGATGATATGACATTTTAATGCACTACACTTAACATAGGCGATCTAGCAATTTAAATGGGGTACGACGATATCTACTTTAACTCGGGAAGAGAGGTACCCCACATTTAACTTAGTGAGTATAGTACTACTAGAGGTACATCATTGTAAGTGTGAGCAAGTATGCATGATGATTTTGGATAGTTCATGTTTTTCTGGGCATTTCGGTATAAAGAACACATTTTTCGGATGTCCGGGTAAAGAGTTATTAATTTTATAAATTACTATTTTTAATAGGTTCTTTTATTTCTTTTCTTTCCTCTTTTAACTAATTGCCTTTATCAAGTTATTTAAAACAACAAGAGAAATATTTAAGCAATTCCAAAAGAAAGAGGTGAAAACGAATTTAAAAACAGTACTGCACTCCACCGGAATATCCGGTTCGATTTGTACTCGGAATATCCGATCGGACTGCAGATTCGAAAATGGCTAAGGACCAAAGTTTGGGAGGTACTGCATTTATTCGGATTTTCCGAATTTGGAAGAACCGGAATATCCGATTGAGCCAGAAGGGCTGAAATTGGCTAAGGACCAAAATTAAACTAACACTGGAGTACTTCGGATATTCCGAGGTTTACTCCAATCGGATTATCCGACGCACTGCACTCCTCGCGGCGACGGCGACTTGTGTGCGACGGCGACGCAGAGGGTGAGGACACCGAGCGCTAGGGGAGAGGGGAGGGCACGGAGGGCATGGGGAGCTCACCCTCAACGCGTGCTCGAGCTCGTCTGGGATGGAGAAGGTCGAGGATGGACCGGAGCGACGGCGACTTGCGGGGGCGGAGCTTCGGTCGGAGTTCACGAAGACGAGCACGGCGGCGGCAACTCCTTGTGCCTCGGCTCGATTCCGTTGGCAGGAAAGTAGAGGAGGTCACGGCGAAGAGATTGGCGGCCTTCACACTTCTTGGGGCGACCGGAAACGGCGGCGTTGCGTCGGCGACGGCGGCGGCCGTGGTTGGAGAATAAAACGAACGGCGGCGGCGATTGCGGTCGATTGGCGGGGTCACGGCTCGATTCCTGCGGCGTGGATGAAGAGCACGGCACGGCGGAGCTCACGGCGGTCTCGGCTTCGTCCGGAAGGCCGGCAGCGGTGGCGATGCGTCGGCTACGGCCATGGCGGCTCGGCCGTGGTGGGGAAGCAAGGAGAGCGAGGGAACGAGAGAGAGAGAGGTGGGGAAAAGGGAGCAGGTGGGCGTCGTGGGGGCTCGGTCTCCTTGCAGGTAGAGCAGAGGAGGAGGGGGGGCCCGGGCGCGACATGGAGCTCGACGGCCTGGCCACGGCGCTGTGGCGCCAGTGCCATGGCTACAGGAAGAAGACGCGAATTGCAACGAAGCCCCTGCACTTCTTTTATCATTTACCATTAGGTCCTTTATGCTTTTCTTTTTAGAAACCTTTTAGAACAGCAGGTTTAGATCATTTAAAAGAGGTACTTAAACATTTTTATAAATTATGAAAATATTCATGGAGACTCTCACAATAATATTGAAGCTCCCCATGATTTTAGTTTGAATTTTGGGAAAGTTTAACTTGGTTTCAAAATAGAATTGAATTAAACCAATTTTGGATTCTCGATTTCATTTCCTTGCTTGGCAAGACAAATATTTATAATATGCATTCTTGGAACTTCCTGGACAATTTGGAAACTCAAGAATTATTTGTTCTGCCAAGTTGAGTAAAATATTTGATTGGAAAAACTTGGGAAGGGTTTTGCTTCCTTTGTTTTAATTTCCAAGTGTTGCCTTAATTAACTTTAGCAATTTAAATGAGTATGCCATGATGCAATGCAAACAAAAAGTGGAAATTTTATTCGGGTTTTTAGATTCTGAACTTTGGGCTGTTACAATTCTACCCTCCTTACAGGAATCTCGTCCCGAGATTCTTAGAGTAGGAAAGAGGGAAGAGGGTTACAACGGCACTACGCGATCTTCTCACTTCAGGTGGCTTCTTTCTTGAAGAGGTTGATCAAAGGCATCATGAAGATCTTCACCGACTTCACTTCGAGGTCACTAACAAGTACACCATAGGAAAAGAAGGGAACCTCACCGAAAAGATGGATCTTAGGGAAGATACAACGACCGAGTACCTCCTAGTAGAATGTTCGAATGGGATTTCAAGTATCCCGTGATTTGACAGTTAGGAGACACATGCGGGTGACGGGAGATTGATAAGAAGTTTCCGGTTGGCAGACAATTGTTCCTCAAAAGGTTGAGAATATGAACTTTGCACAAGGCCTTAAGACTCCGAGGAAAAAACGTTAAAACAAGATTCCGACAGATAAAGAGGTAACCTCTACTAGGCAACTTAGGTAGAACCTTCCTTGCGGAGGAGCATTTCAAACCACAGGAGAAGGATCATGAAGATGGACCAAGAGAACTTTAGAAACTCCGGGAATGTTAGTATCGAGAGAACTTCTTAATGTTATAGACATCGAGGTCAAGCTTCTTGAGGATCACCAACCATCGTTTCTGATTGAGATTCAGACATGGCTAGGTGTAGAGATACTTCAGACTCGACAGACATGAATAGGAAGTCTTGCAGAGGATACCAACGGATTACCATTGCTAGAATCCCTATAAGTCAGACTAGAACGTCCAACTCCAAAGGAGGAACAAGATTGCGGAACTCACATATTAGCAACTTGTCAAAAGATATCTGCACCTACATGGATTACTTGCAACGAGACACGATTTAGTCCTTGTGGGGAAACACCAAAGAAGACGAAGAAGTTCTCAGACTTTCTCTCTGTCTGGAACAATTCAATCAATGGCTTGGATGCATAGGTGAAATTCCGAAGGAATGGAGGTAACAACATACCATTCCGAGAATATTCTACACATGCACGATCGAGTTGAAATGATTCGGAGGGAACCAGACAATTCACTCAGATCCACGGCGACATCTTTCAGTAATTGCACGTGAACCAAGGGAAAGTCGCTTCTAACTTCCAGAGCACATACCTTGGGAAGACACAAAGTTAGTTCCAACAATTTTCCAATGCTAACGCCCAGTATCCAATATAAATTTCCTCAAACAAGGAGAAGATAAGAAGGTAGTTGATGGGCTCAACAACAAACTTATCCAGGTACTTCAAGTCTGTATACTCATATTTCACCAGAACTAGGCATAAGTATTGGTCAGACTATCATCTTTCTAATCTGAGTTTAACCTACTGAATGTGTTAGTCTGAGTTTGATTTGACGATAGCCCAAATCAAATCAAAAAATTTAGGATAGCATATCCACAGAGGAGATACCACCTAGCTTCAACACGGACAGACTAGACATCCCTTCGAGGAGGAACTATATCGGGATAGAGCTCTTGTCTTTCGACTCTCCAAGTTGTTTAAGCTCAACCGAATAATTCTGGACATCCAGCACGATTTTCTTGGGGAAGGGAGTTGTTCAGAGAACCAGCTTACTAATGAGCTCAACATCACGGTCAGGTGACAACCTGGCAATGCTTCTAGAAAGACTTACAGAATATCACGATGCACATGTAGGATATCACGACATACCAATCCAAGGATCTTCTTCATTTGCATTATTGACTAGAATATCTCGATCCACCGGTATGTCTTGAATTCGAGAGAGGATCATGTCATTCAAGGCACAACGAGGTGGTCTTGGGAGCTTCGGCACAATCTCTTTGACCGAGGAAGTGCATCAGAGCCAACTGACTTGGTAGCACTGTCAACTCAGCTTATTGATTGGCTAACCAATCATGCTAAGGAGGGCAAAGGATATCCCTGGATTTCCGCACAGTAAGAACTGCTAAAAATATCCGATAGCCACATCATTGCTCACGACTTACCCTTCTCGAGTAACGAGTCACTCGGGAAACGGAGAGTAATGGATTGTAAGAGCATCACTTCATCAAGAGGATCATGATACTTAGCTCGATACCCTGATATAAAGAGTGTGACACTCTAAGGTGGAGCAGCACGAAATCTAGACAAGGCCTTTATTCTGCAGATTACAATACTTTGACCTGGTCCGAGAAATGGACAAGATACGGGAGTTTGTTTCTCCTAACAAAACGGAGTGGGGAGTCTTGACAAACCACAAGAGGAACGTGCATCGGAGCATACCAACGCACGATGAAACTTTACTGTCTACAGACAGGCAGAGGTCGGAAAGCAGATCAGAGTAAGGAACATGCTTAGGAGAAATCCTAAGATGTTGAAGATGCACCGGTTATTACTCAATTGTGATAACCATGCCAAAAAGGAGAGATGCAGCAGAGTCATGAACATAGATGGGGGATTCGGTAAGGGCAACCGGATCATAGCCCAGATGATTCCAAGACAGAATCTACACAAGGCTACGGAAGAGTTGGAGTTACATAGCCAGCTGAGGCGTGGGAAATTAATGTTCAACCATTTACCACACAGAAGACGAAAAAGACTTGGGTTGAAGATCAGCATCATGCACTACTAGCGAGAGTTAAGAAATCACAACTTAACACACTCTAGTTGGCACAATCCGGGACCTTATGTTCAAGTCCTTGGGTTAGAACCCAAAGAAAGGAAACAAGGATTAAACTCGATAGGAATACAAGGGTCCGTAAACAACTGAGTTGCTAGGAATTTTCATCGTACTCCAGATGGTTTCTCGGCACATGAAGCTTCGGATTGTAGCGCGGCGGGAGCAACGTGACACATAACCCTAAAGATAGAAGCCCACCCACGTGATACTCCTAGTTTTGAAGTAACAGACGAGAAGTAAAAACCTTTAAATCAAATTGAGGTAAGATTGCTCCGAGATTAGAGGGTAACCAGATAAGGAGTAAAAAGAATCCTAAGATGATTTTCACAACTCATTTTTAGGTTAAAAATATTTTCACAAACACTAGACTCAACGTCGACCAGTAGAAGGGTTTCCTACAGGCAGTACTGCTCTGATACCAACTTGTGGCGCCCCGACCCGACTGTTATACAGTGATACTGTGTCCCCGGTTATCCGTTACCACCAGACACACTATCAAAGCATAATAGAAAGATCAAGACTTGTGGAACAACTGGCACATCACAGACTCTACGACACAAAACATTATAAGCAACTCTTATAATAGAGAAAGATAGCAAAAGTTACAAACAGGGGTCACCGACCCAACATTTCATCAAGCGGAAGCGAAGGGCGTTGTTCTAAACAACAAGATCCAAATAGGGCCTAAGAGGCCTGCAAATAAACATCACAGCGCCAGCTATTCCGAGATGTCCCAAGCTGCCACCTGGGAACCCCAGACTACTCGTCGACGTCCACAAAGAACCCACCTTCGAGGTCGGTGAAGTCCTCTCCTGAAAATAAGCAAACGACGTTGAGTTCGACGAACTCGCAAGATTAAGAGCTAATATATGCTCCATGATTGGCTTTCAAAGGTTTTATGGCTGTTTTGCATAAAGCTGATTTTATTTATAAAACACAACTCCATGGCATCGACTAATCAGAATATTTTTGAAGAGGGGTAAGAAGTAACTCTTTTTCTTCTGATCACTTTCTCATCAGCAACCATCATCTCCACTGTACCTGTTCATCAAAGGCACCTCCCCGAATCACCCTCGAGGAAGTCAACCTTGCATTCGTGAAGTAGTACCTCTAGTACTCAGTTTTTAATCATTCCGTTAAAGTTATTCTATGATCATCGTCCATTCCCAAGTCGTCCGTAACCGTGGACACGGCTTTTCGAAAAGATTTAACCCTGCAGGGGTGTACAAATGTTTGCCACGTGTACCGCCTGGCCCATTACCTGCGCATTAGCTCTCTTCCTTGGAAAGCCGGCTGGGTGGGAACGGTGTCGACTTCTCCCCCGTTAAGGACTTTCCAGGATCATCAGTGGCGGTAGGACTGCCAGGATCACCACACCCCGCCCCACGGCCACTTATTTTCCTATCACCACCATCCTCATCTCAGTTCAACACCATCACGCACGCGCAAATGGAAGCCCGAACTAGAGGACCCTGGCTAGCCCCGCTCGAGTTATTTAGTCTATGAGGGTTCCTGCAATTGCATAGGCCTCACGCATGGTTGCACGCTCAGTCTTGGTTCAGGAGGTACAGAACTCGCACCTAGGCGGCAAGAACGAGACAACCCACCACATTCCATGTGGCCTCTCATCCCCACCTTCTTAGCATTTTATTATCCATCTCCACAATTTTCCACCATCAACATCACTGTCACAAGTTAACACCTGTTTCCAGCATTCACCATCCCTAGTACAACTAGGCATTTCACTAAGCATGGCTAAGCACTTGCATAGCATAGTAAGTATTCCATGGCCAACAATACAAACCTATGGTAGTAGGAAGGTAAAACAGGTATTGGCAACAGGATTCTAATGCAACTAGTAGGATACTCTAATCCAGACAAAAGACATTTAGAACCGCATGCAATATTATAGTGGAGAAAATAATTGCGGAAAATAGGATAAGATATGCTCGGAGGGGGGATTACGCTTGCCTTGATCAACGTGCTGATAGTACTGCTCGGCGGGGTATTGAGGTGGAACCCCGTCTGCTTGATCTATCGGAGCACAAAACACGGAAGGAAACAATCAATAAACACGAATGCAACAAGTGCAATGCTCACTCATGATGATATGACATTTTAATGCACTACACTTAACATAGGCGATCTAGCAATTTAAATGGGGTACGGCGATATCTACTTTAACTCGGGAAGAGAGGTACCCCACATTTAACTTAGTGAGTATAGTACTACTAGAGGTACATCATTGTAAGTGTGAGCAAGTATGCATGATGATGATGATTTTGGATAGTTCATGTTTTTCTGGGCATTTCGGTATAAAGAACACATTTTTCGGATGTCCGGGTAAAGAGTTTTTAATTTTATAAATTACTATTTTTAATAGGTTCTTTTATTTCTTTTCTTTCCTCTTTTAACTAACTGCCTTTAACAAGTTATTTAAAACAACAAGAGAAATATTTAAGCAATTCCAAAAGAAAGAGGTGAAAACGAATTTAAAAACAGTACTGCACTCCACCGGAATATCCGGTTCGATTTGTACTCGGAATATCCGATCGGACTGCAGATTCGAAAATGGCTAAGGACCAAAGTTTGGGAGGTACTGCATTTATTCGGATTTTCCGAATTTGGAAGAACCGGAATATCCGATTGAGCCAGAAGGGCTGAAATTGGCTAAGGACCAAAATTAAACTAACACTGGAGTACTTCGGATATTCCGAGGTTTACTCCAATCAGATTATCCGACGCACTGCACTCCTCGCGGCGACGGCGACTTGTGTGCGACGGCGACGCAGAGGGTGAGGACACCGAGCGCTAGGGGAGAGGGGAGAGCACGGAGGGCATGGGGAGCTCACCCTCAACGCGTGCTCGAGCTCGTCTGGGATGGAGAAGGTCGAGGATGGACCGGAGCGACGGCGACTTGCGGGGGCGGAGCTTCGGTCGGAGTTCACGAAGACGAGCACGGCGGTGGCAACTCCTTGTGCCTCGGCTCGATTCCGTTGGCAGGAAAGTAGAGGAGGTCACGGCGAAGAGATTGGCGGCCTTCACACTTCTTGGGGCGGCCGGAAACGGCGGCGTTGCGTCGGCGACGGCGGCGGCCGTGGTTGGAGAATAAAACGAACGGCGGCGGCGATTGCGGTCGATTGGCGGGGTCACGGCTCGATTCCTGCGGCGTGGATGAAGAGCACGGCACGGCGGAGCTCACGGCGGTCTCGGCTTCGTCCGGAAGGCCGGCAGCGGTGGCGATGCGTCGGCTACGGCCATGGCGGCTCGGCCGTGGTGGGGAAGCAAGGAGAGCGAGGGAACGAGAGAGAGAGAGGTGGGGAAAAGGGAGCAGGTGGGCGTCGTGGGGGCTCGGTCTCCTTGCAGGTAGAGCAGAGGAGGGGGGGGGGGGGCCCGGGCGCGACATGGAGCTCGACGGCCTGGCCACGGCGCTGTGGCGCCAGTGCCATGGCTACAGGAAGAAGACGCGAATTGCAACGAAGCCCCTGCACTTCTTTTATCATTTACCATTAGGTCCTTTATGCTTTTCTTTTTAGAAACCTTTTAGAACAGCAGGTTTAGATCATTTAAAAGAGGTACTTAAACATTTTTATAAATTATGAAAATATTCATGGAGACTCTCACAATAATATTGAAGCTCCCCATGATTTTAGTTTGAATTTTGGGAAAGTTTAACTTGGTTTCAAAAATAGAATTGAATTAAACCAATTTTGGATTCTCGATTTCATTTCCTTGCTTGGCAAGACAAATATTTATAATATGCATTCTTGGAACTTCCTGGACAATTTGGAAACTCAAGAATTATTTGTTCTGCCAAGTTGAGTAAAATATTTGATTGGAAAAACTTGGGAAGGGTTTTGCTTCCTTTGTTTTAATTTCCAAGTGTTGCCTTAATTAACTTTAGCAATTTAAATGAGTATGCCATGATGCAATGCAAACAAAAAGTGGAAATTTTATTCGGGTTTTTAGATTCTGGACTTTGGGCTGTTACAGGAGTACAATTCGCAATTCCTGTGAAGGAGTTGTGGAGGCACAGGCCATATCTTGGTTTGCACAGGGGTGCCGACATGGCACCATGCTTTGGCAGAAGTTGCAGAGGGAAATGCCGGCCACCCTGGCCGAGACAATCCGGATTGCAGATAGCTATGCACTGGGTGATCCGATGCAACCCTTGCTGAACCCGGTGGAACCGAGTAGAAGGTACCCGTGAACAATAGACCCGGGCCAGCCAGGCAGAACGATCGCCAGGACTTTGGCAACAAGAGGAGAGAGCCGGATTACCGGTATGGCTCAAATCAAGTTGCAGCAGTAGAGCAAAGCCAGCCAGATGCCGGCGCTAGCCAGCGTCAGAGGACCAGTGGCCCTGCTTGGGGCCAGAACCAGGATGTGAAGAAACCGTGGAGTGACCCGAGGAAGCCGTTAACTTATGAGGCAATGTTGGATGGGCCATGCAGCTATCACACGCATGATCCTCGAAGGCCGGCCAATCATTCAACTCGGCAGTGCAGCTGGTATCAGCGCACCTTGAAGGAAGGTGGAGGTTCCGGAGGAAATCAGATGGGGCACCTCAGAGGCCTCCAATGACATATCCTCAACGAGGCAAGCATTACCCTCACTGGAGCAAACACAATTCCAGTGAATGCACCGGCACAGAGGCCTCCAACTCCGAAACCTGTCAATCAAGTGAGGTCAGAGGCAACAATGGCAATGCTGGTCCCAGTAGGCAAGGAGAGTATCCTCAGGGAGATTACAGAGAAGCTCATCAGAGTTATGTGGTCTTTGTGACCGAGCCAACAGACAAGCGGAGCCTGCATCGGCGTGCACTGGAGGTGAACGCAGTTATGCCAGCAGTGCCGAAGTATATGCACTGGTCCGAGCAAGAAATCAGTTGGAGCAGAAGGGATCATCCCCGAGTTATGCCAACTCCGGGAGGATATGCACTGTTGGTGGATCCAACATTCTTTGGGCCCACCCTCAATGTCCGGTTCACCCGGGTTCTCGTTGACAATGGAGTGCTATCAATATCATGTACCGAGACACCATGGTGAAAATGGGTATCTCGGTGAACATGCTGCAACCGAGTAGCACAACCTTCCATGGCATAGTGCCGGGTGTTCATGTGCACCTATGGGCAAGATCTGGGTTGATGTGTTGTTCGGCACCAAGGACAACTGCCGAACTGAGAGCATCCAGTTTGAGGTAGTGGACCTCGAAAGTCCATACCATGCTTTACTCGGCAGGCCTGCGCTGTCCAAGTTCATGATATCAACCCATGTGGGTTACCTCAAGATGAAAATGCCAGGTCCTAATGGCATCATCACCATCTCGGGTGATTACAAGCGTGCACTGGAGTGTGCCTCGGCTGGATCGTGCTTGGCCGAGTCATTGATCATTGCTGCAGAGAAGAAAAAGATCCATGAAGTGGTGGCACTGGCGCAGTCCGCACAACTCGGTATGCCGGGTATGAGTAACCCGGAGCAGAATGCAACTTTCGAGGTGCCAAAGGAGATCAGTTGCCGGCGTTCCCGGATCATAACGTCATCATTGGTACCGGGTTAACGGAGAAATAGGAAGGCGAGCTCAGTCACTTCCTCCGTGAGAACCGGGATATCTTTGCATGGTCCAATCAGGACCTGCCAGGTGTTCCGAGGGAGTTGGCTGAGCACTCTTTGTTCGTCAGACCGGATATGAAACCGGTGAAGCAACCGACACGACGTCTCTCGGATGAGAGGAGAAAAGTGTGGGTGATGAGCTGGCCAAGTTGCTTGCGGCTGGTTTCATCATGGAAGTACTGCACCCGGACTGGTTGTCTAACCCGGTCCTGGTGGAAAAGAAAAAAGATGAACCTTTGGTGGCCAAGGTGTGGCGCATGTGTATCGATTTCACGAACTTAAACAAGGCATGTCCTAAGGATCCATTCCCGCTGCCTCGGATTGATCAAGTGATCGATTCTACAGCCGGGTGTGAGCTGTTATCCTTTGTAGATGCGTATTCTGGTTTTCACCAGATACCTTTGAACCCTGCTGATCAATTGAAAACTGCTTTTATTACCCCTTATGGGGCTTATTGCTATCGTGTCATGACATTTGGCTTGAGAAATGCCGGTGCCACTTATCAGAGGTGTATGCAGAAGTGTTTGCATGAGCAAATAGGCAAAAATGTGCAGGTGTATGTCGACGATGTCGTCATAAAAACCAAAGATAAAGTTACTCTGATTGATGATCTCGGAAGACATTCATAAACTTGAGAAAATACCGGATGAAACTTAACCCGGATAAATGTACATTCGGTGTGCCGGCAGGCAAACTACTCGGTTTCCTTGTGTCAAGCCGAGGTATCGAGGTAAACCCGACAAAAATCCGTGCTATTGAAAGCATGAGGTTACCGACATGTCTCAAGGACGTGCAGAAATTCACCGGATGTTTGGCATCATTAAGTCGGTTTGTTAGCAGGTTGGGAGAAAAGGCATTGCCTTTGTATCAGCTCATGAAGAAAACCACCCACTTCGTGTGGACCCCGCAAGCAGATGCGGCGTTCACCGAGTTAAAAAAGATGCTGGCAACTGCGCCGATACTGGCCTCCCATTACCCAAAGAGCCGATGTTGCTCTATATTGCAGCCACAAACCGAGTTGTGAGTGTTGTAGTGGTGGTGGAGCGAGAAGAAGAGGGTAAAACTGTGCAGAGGCCGGTATATTATTTGAGCGAGGTAATCTCGTTATCCAAGCAGAACTATCCTCACTACCAGAAGATGACATATGGTGTCTATCTGGCTGCTAAGAAGTTGAAACATTACTTCCAAGAGCATTCAATCACTGTGGTATGTGAGGCTCCTATCTCGGAGATCATTGGATGTAAAGATGCAACTGGCCGGATAGCCAAGTGGGCCATCGAGGTGTCCCCTTACACTCCTCACTATGAAAGAAGAGATGCCATTAAGTCTCAGGCATTGCCGGATTTCTTGGTAGATTGGGCCGAGATGCAATATGAGCCACCACTGCCTGACTCCAATTACTGGAGGATGCACTTTGATGGTTCCAAGACCAAGATTGGTTTGGGGGCCGGAGTAGTTCTTACCTCGCCAAAGCGAGATCAGCTGAGATATGTACTGCAGATTCATTATGCAGCATCTAACAATGTGGCCGAGTATGAAGCACTGGTCCATGGGCTCAATGTGGCCAAGGAAATAGGAATTCGCCGAATTGAATGTTTCGGGGATTCGAATTTGGTAGTGCAGCAAGTCTCGGGAAATTGGGACGCTTTGGACGCCAATATGGCGTTATTCCGGTTTCATGTCCAGAAGATCTCGGGATTCTTTGAAGGGTGCGAGTTCAAGCATATACCTCGGGAGGAAAATGAAGCTGCCGACATATTGTCCAAGCTGGGCTCGTCTCGGGATCCAATTCCACCCGGGATATCCTTAGCATTTAAGGAAGCCATCAATCAAACCATCTCCCGAGTCCGAGTCAATCTTTATCCCGGCAAAACCGGAATCTGATGCTGTGCCCATGGACATGGATGTCGGGTGCGTTTGGGAGAACCCGGGGACTGATTGGCAGAACTCGGGGACTGACCAGCATATGTCGGACGAAGCAATGTCGGTTGATAACATGGAGGTGGATGATCCGGTTTTTCGTCTGCGTCCTGTGCCGGAGTGGGCGCAACCAATAATGACGTATATGATGGACGGGAGTTTGCCAAGTAATGAAGTTGAGGCCAGGCAAGTGCAAAGAAGATCCATGGCATACACCATCATCAACCTGGAGTTGTACAAAAGAAGTGTGACCGAGGTATTGCAGCGCTGTGTCGAGCCGCAGGAAGGTCAAGATATGCTCCTGGAGATTCATCAGGGAGAATGTGGTCATCATGCTTCATCAAGAGTCTTGGTAGCTAAAGTATTCCGGCATGGATTTTATTGGCCTAGTGCTTTGAGTCAGGCAGAATATATTGTGGGAAGTGTTAAGGGTTTCAGAGATTTGCTCACAAAATCCACATGCCAGCTTCGACACTCAAGACTATTCCCATCACTTGGCCCTTTGCTATCTGGTGTTTGGATATGGTGGGAGAATTCAGACCAGCCAGAGGTAACATGACTCATATGCTGGTAATGGTGGACAAGTTCACCAAGTGTCCTTTTTGAAAGATATCATTTTGAGATATGGCTACCCCCATAGCATTATCTCGGATAATGGCACAAACTTTGCTGTGGGAGAGTTTGCTCGGTTTTGTGCGGAAAAAAGAATTCGGTTGGACATAGCCTCGGTGGCACACCCAGAGGCAAATGGGCAAGTGGAGAGAGCAAATGCATTGGTGTTGGCCGGTATCAAAGCCCGGTTAATTGAACCACTGCTGCGAACTCCGGGATGCTGGATAGAGGAGATACCAGCAGTACTGTGGGGTCTTAGGACCACACCTAATCGATCAACCGGCTATACGCCGTTTTTTCTGGTCTATGGAGCAGAAGCGGTATTGCCGACCGACATGGAGTATGACTCGCCGAGAGTGGCGCTGTACACTGAAAACGAGGCAAAAGAAGCTCGGGAGAATGGTGTTGATTTGCTCGAAGAAGCACGAGAACTGACCTTATCTCGGTCAGCTGTATATCAGCAAAATCTCCGACGCTATCATAGCCGGAAGATCAGTCCTCGGGTATTCCGAGAGGGAGATTTGGTGCTGAGACTAGTGCAACGCAGTAAAGGCCGACACAAGTTGTCACCTCCATGGGAGGGACCATTCATTGTGAGCAAGGCTCTGCACAATGATTCATACTATCTTATAGATGTGCAGGCACCGAGGAAAAATGTAGCTGACAAATCTGGAGAGGAGACCAAAAGACCCTGGAATGTAGCCCTACTTCGCCTTTTACTCATAAGGGCGCAATGTATGTATCTCGGTTTTCCTTTGAATAAAATGCCGGCACTCCGAAAAGAAACTCGGGGACTGCCTTGTCCGTATGCATGTGTTTTTGTCTCGGTTTTTATCTATGTTGTTCATATGTCGGATGATTTTGAGACCTCGTTTCAAAGTTCAAGTAATGTATGCTATTTTGTTGTGATCTTGTGACTCGACTGACGAACGCCAAAATGGCAGTCAAGAGCAGAGGTTATGGTATATGGTAAACATGAAAGTGAACTCGGGGACTCGGTCCTAGAAAGATCCGACATATGTCGTTTACTAACCCGGTTTTTTCTTTTCCTTGTGTCGGATGACTCTAAACCTTACCTCAAAATTTACAAGTATTGTATGCTATAATTGCTATCTTGTGACTCGACTGTCGAACGCCTGTATGGTAGACAAGAGCAAAGATCGACAAGTATAGTGAACAAGAAAATAAACTCGGGGACTCGGTTTAAATTGATCCGACATAAACCTCGTCTTGTTCGAGTTAAGCAAAATAAAGTAGTCTCGGAGGAACTTAAAATGTATATTACATCTGCACCCGGCATTCCGGGGATTTAACGGTTTAAATTCATCAAAGTTAAGCAGCAGCTTCGGAGGAAGGAGCAGCTCCGGTTGCAGGGACAGACCCGGATGACGGAGGAACCTCGGTTGAAGGAGGAGCCTCGGTTGCAGGAGTAGCTTTGGTCAGCAGAGTAGCAGACTCGGGGGCAGTCGGAGTGATCTTGCTGCTTGCTGAAGCGTCGGTAGCACTTTGCTTAGCCGAGTCAGGCGCTGGTTCAGTGGAGATCTCGGCGGCAGACTGTTTCGCAGTCTTAGCCGAGGCATCAGGAATTGACTCGGAGTTAGTAGACTCGGAGTCAGACGCAACATACTCTTGCTCGGAGCCATCATCAACATTGATCTTCTTCTTCTTCTTCTTCTTCTTCTTCTTCGTCTTCATCATCAGAGTAAACCACACCAGGTTCAACAGACCGAGTGTTGGCAAACCTGGCCATGAAGGTAGCAGCTTCCCCGCGCCTCGCAATCAATGCCGGGTCAGTAGCCCATGGGGAGCCATCGCGTAGAGTACGCAGGCCATCGAGGTTGATATCCTCGTACCAGACATCAGAAAGAGCAAGGCTGTCGGCCCCGGCACGAGCAGAAGAAGACCTCCATTCCCTTAGCCGAGTCTCGGTTTGCTGCAAGCATGTGGATAACTCGGCAATAGTCTTGACACTGGGAGAGTCGGGCCACAAGACGTGGTAGGCTCGGATACCGGCATTAAGAAGCTCGACGCCGATGCTCCTCAAGGGGAAATACGAGCTTGGAGTGCAATCAAGTGGTCGTCGATGTCCCAAGCTTCGGATAGCGGAGCCCGGATGCCTCGGCTTTCGCAGCTCGGGCCTTCTTCACAGTGTTGGCTGCAGCAGCTTGGCAGTGCTCAAAGTGTTCTGAGAGCAAGTAGGCTGACGCCGAATCAAATGAGATACCGACACAAAATTCCGTGTCAGGAAGATATAAAGAAAAAAGATATGATTCAGGAAACTTACTGTCCATTTCGGCATTAAGTTTGGTGAGCTCAGCCAGCCACTTGGCAGCATTTGCCTTGAGGGCATCCAATTCTTCTTCAGCTTTGGTAGCTTTAGCCTCGCATGCAGAAATGTGCGCTTGGATCTTCTGGTCACCTGGCACGCTTCTCCAGAGCTGCCTTCAGTGTGTTCCTCTCCTTCTTCAGCTCGGTCTTCTCTTTTTCGACCCGGTCAAGATCCGCTTGAGCCGAGTCACCTCGGACTGTTCTTCTTTAAGAGCACGCTTGTGCTCAGTTTCCTTCTTCTTCATTTCCTCCTGCTGGTTCTGGAAGGAGAGCTTGAGCGCCCGGTGCTCCAGGGCTAGATTCTTGAAGATCCGGCTGCGAGTGTTGGTGCAATCCTGCCAGAAAAAGAGGTTAGTGAGGGTAAAAAGAATCTCGGGGACTGGAGCCCGAGATTGACGGAAAGTACTGACAGAGTTAAGTCAAAAAGAGTCTCGGGGACTGTGAGCCCGAGATTAATGAAAGATCATACCGAGTCAGCTAGACATGAAACTCGGGGACTGGTTGTCCGAGTTTAATGTAAGCTCATGCCGGATAAACTCGACATGAGACTCGGGACTGGGCATTCCAGTGTTGTTAACAAGTTAAATTTAATGATCAAGTTGTTGAAGATTCGCGCCGAGTTACCTATTACTCGGACGAGTATCAGTTACTCAACCCGAATCTCGGGGACTGTGGATAGTGTGACTTTTGATCATTGAAAAGTAAGTGCTAAGTTCTAAGAAAGTTACCTCGACAACCCTGCTAGCCTGAAGGGCCGAGACCTGCAAAGAGTGCAGGGATTGCGCAACAAGGCCAGGGCCAACCGGGTGTGGATTTGCCGGAGTAGAGGAAACTTCGCTGGGATCCGCGGCGTTCCAGTCCATCACGCACTGTCCAACCGAGCCGAGGCTGTTGTCACTCGGGGTGCGAAGACTCGGAAGAACATGGCTGTTGACCCGGGGGCGGGAAATCATCTCGGAGAGATTTTGGTACGCCCGGTTTGCTGTTGGAGTCACGGTAATTTGCTTGCTCTGGACGGTTGAAGGTTGGCCAGAGGCTTGCTGAGTTGGCACAGTTGGAGGCGGTGGAGCCGGAGTATGGACTGGTACTGGGGGCTCCTGTGCTGCCTCTGCTGTTTCTCTTGCTGCTGCTGCTTCTCTTGCTGCTTCTGCTGTTGCTGCTGTTGCTTCAACTGTTGCTGTTGCTTGTTGTGCTTGTGCTGGGCACGAGGTGAGAGGCGGGGATCCGGCTTAGACGAGGTCTTAGTCGGAGTTTTGACCCGCTCCGTCTCCGAGTCTTTAAGAGGCGGGAGGGGAGATTGGTCTTGACCCGGAGCCGAGGTTTGCTCGAGGCCTTGGTCTCCTCCCAGGTCCGAATCAAGATTCGGCGGCGGAATGTCGGCTGAGGTAGCGCGCACCGGGGAAGGGATTGCCCCTCCGGGGCTGCTAATCCCGGTGTTGGCCGCCAGGGGTGGCGATGAAGGGATAGGAGACAAAATAGAACTGTGGGTCTGTTTGCGGCGATGGATCACTGCATAATCCGAGGTAAAGTGTTAACTCGGATGAGGTTAACTTCGGTGAAAGTAAAGAAGGAAAGAATGAGAGGGAAAAGTTGTACGAAGTTTATCTTACCCCTTGCTGGTTGGTAGGGCCTTAGCCTTACGCTTGGAAGTGACCTTCTTGGCTTTCTTAGCCGGAGGAGCCGCTGACCCGGACGCACGGAGCGTTTCCGGGATGTGCCTTGGGCACCCGGATTGGCTGTAGCACGAGGTGCATACCATGAAATAGGAATAGCGTCAATGGGATCTAGGATTTGACAATCGTCATCTTCGTCGTCTGACAAGTCTTGAACGAAGACGCGAGCGGATGGCTTACCCGAGGTAGAAGCCTTGGCACGAGGAACCGGCATATAATCCTCGTTGTCCGGGTCTTCAGTCTCCTCGGGTCGCGCATGGCGATCTTTTGTCCATTTCCGGGTCTTCAGGTCCCCATCTTCGGTGGCTTGTCGAGTAAACAGCTGCATGAGGAGCAAAGTAGATTCGGATTAGTCAGATGGTGCTTCACCGAGATAAAAGTAACCTCGGAAGGCAGAGCTATGTCAGTTCAAAGGTGACAAACTAACCGGAGGCGGAAGCCGGGATCGCTCAAATGGCTCTACGCCCCATTGCCAGTCATCCTCCATCTCGGTCTGAGCGATGGCCTTGACACGTCTCCTAACTTGGGGATGAGTAAGATCATGGGTGCTGACCCGGGTAGGGTCCAGCAGGCCACTCATGTGGCAAATCTTGTGCACACGATACTGGAGGGGGTTGACTCGGCGCATGACGAAAGTCCTCAAGAGGTCGTCTGCACCGAACTTCTTTGCCAGCAGACCCTCAAGGGTTTGGTGGATCAGTTGGACCTCAGGAATGGTGTCCTGCGGGTCATAGTTCCAGTTTAACTCGGCTGTGGGGGGAGCAATGTTGAACTCCGGCAGGTTGAGAACATCCCGATCATCTGGGCTCTTCACATAGAAAAAGGACCTTTGCCACTTCCGGCAAGATTCTAAGCCGGTAATCCGAGGAAAGATGGAGTGTTTCCTCGGAGTGATGCTAGCCGCTCCGCATGCGGTCATCTCCTTCATGACCTCCTCCTTATTCGGAATGGTTTGCTTCCGGAGGCGGAAGTACTTGGCCCAGGCAGCAACAGTGGGCCAGAGGCCGAGATACCCCTCCATGAAGGAGGTAAAAGCTGAGAGAGATGTAATGGCGTTGGCAGGGAGATGGTGAGGTTGTAGACCGAAGAAGTCAAGAAATTCTCGGTAGAAGGGGCTAGCTGGGAGTCCAAACCCGCGCTGAAAGTGCGCGAGGAAGACCACCCATTCACCCGATTCTAGAACCGGTTCGAGTTCTGATCCAGGACGCCGGCATATAACCTCGGCTGTGATGCGCCGGGTCTTGAGCAACCAGTCGAGGTCATGTTGTTCTCCGTCAGACTCCTCCCATCCGCCTCGGTTGCTGGTTGCCGCAGATGACTCGGCCGGGTCAGGGGTGATGCGAACTGACATCTCAGGATCAAAACCTGCAAAGAGTACAAGCACAAGCGAGATAAGTAACCCGGAGTTATGAATCTTGACTCGAAAAAAGTGACCCGAAAGAGCCGTGCAACTAACTCAGGGTTAGAGCACGGAAACCGAGTTACGTGACCCGGAAACCGAAATAGGTATCTCGGTTTAAGTTGTCTATTTATCTCGGAATGATGATTCGGGTAAAAGTTATAAACCTGACTCTGCCTGAATCTGGAGCAAGCAAGATCTACCGAGCGAGTAAAAAAGAAAGTAAAACATGAGCATAAGGCAGAGAAAGTTGAAACTATCAGGAGCAATGTCAGGATATCAGTGCGAAAAAGATCTGGAAAGAGACCTAAGCAGTTTCGTCTATGAGCAAACAAAGTTAATCCTAGCAAGTCTAGCGATTAGAGATCTAGAACACCCCAAGGATGAACAATGAAGAGCACGCTAGGAAGAACACCTGAGAGGATTCATGAAGAAGTTAGTGATTGGGTATCCATACCGGAAGGCAGATCCCGCGGGAAGGAGTTTGGCGGCGGCGGCGCGGTCGATTTCGGTCGTCGATGGCCGTGAAGCGTTCCCGGCGTCACGCGGTGGCGGAGCTCGCTGCGCGGCGGCGGCGATGTTGCGGGAAGGAGATAAAGAGGAAGATGGAGGCGAAGAGGACGAGGAGAGGTGCCCGTTCCCCTATTTATGGGCATGGGGCGCGTGCGGTTTCAATTTTTGCCGCGTGCATTTACCGTAACGGGCGCGCGGATTAACCGCGCACGATCTGCACGGTTGCGATGTTTGCGGCCGCACGATCCGCCGCATCGTGGGCCACAAGGTGGTAACGGCCCGCGGCGTGATCGCGTGCGGTTAATAGCGCGGGAATCGAGGAGGCGCGCCACGGTCAAACGCACTCAAATGCCTTTGAGACGTGGCAGCTCGTGACGTATGCGGCGTGTGTGCAGAGACATGTTTGTCCGCGCGCAGGAACCGAGGCTGCGCACAGCGTCTCTCTACCACGTGCTGTGGCGAAATCTTTGAGAGATGGTGGGAATATTTTTGTGTCGGTTAGACCAAGTGGAGGAGGAAATTCGGACAAAGTTACTAGTTTGACTCGGAGAAACTCGGCCAGACCGAGGCATGTTATGATTCGAAAAGGCGGTTGGTTTGATTTGTTTTGTTAAACCTGGTGTGGCCCTCCATCCGAGGCTGTCGGACCGCTCCAGCTTCGGGGACTAATGTTGGGGGCTACCCCCAGGTAGGGTAAAGTTGTGGTATAAAGAGCTCTAAAGACTGGACCGGGTCAAGGTCAAACCGGATCAACCAAGTCCCGGAGGGACCGAGGCATGGTGTCACTACAAACCGGCTTAGGGCAACCGGGTTTCAGAGGCTGGGTTGTGTTTGCAGAGTCATCGTAACCGACATATACCAACCGAGTTATGCTGACCGACGTATGTATGTCGGTATTTTGTGTGTTTTCTTATGTGTGGGGAAGGTTATTCCGGAAGGGGAATCCGGCATACCCTTGCCGGGTTATCCGTATGTCGGACAGAGGTCAATGCTCCTGTCACTTCCCGTCTGGCACGGGAGCGCCTGACACGGAAGCGCCTGACACGGGAGCGTGCAGGAGGAGCGAGATGGCAGGCCATCATTCCACCGCTGACTCCGGGTTATCCGGGAACAGACTGCGAGGCAAAGGCATGGGCAAGCCATGTCTTGTCTCTGCCAGCCTTCTAGCTGTACCGTAGAGCTGCAGGAGATGGGCTTATCACGTTCTGTCTCTGACAGGAGTAACATCATGACATATCCTCGACATGGCTACGGTACTCCGGGAGGGGCACTTCGGTAACTCGGTTTAGCCTACATATATGGCTTCACCCCCTCCTGCGTGAGGGACGGCCACAGAGAAAGAGGAGGACGATATCCTGAGATACACTTCCCCCGTAGCTTCATCTTCTACCTTGTGTTCTTCCCCATTATTGAGATATACAGCTCAAGGAGCAGCTTGTACATTTGGTACCGAGATATACAGAGAGAGAGACAGGCAGGAGTAGGGGTTTTACCTCCTCACGAGGGACCCAAACCTGGGTAGATCGTGGTGTGTTCTGGTGCTTGTGTGTTCTTTGTGTGTGCTTCTTAACGCGCCAGCCCCCCCCAGATCCGTCAGCGTCCATCGGCCCCACACTTTAGCCATCCTATGGCATCTGCCGTGTTACCACCACGACAGTGTCTATTTCATATAACTCAAATCTGACCTTTTACATCGCACACACCTGACTTTATATAATAGCCGACTCGAAACAAATAACGTGAGTTGCAAGAAGCTAACACACGATCGGACGGAAACTAACAGAAAATATCTAGACTCTCCTAATTTAAACGCACACGCCGCTTGATGCGCCCAGCTCCTTGGTCGATGCCTTGTTAATTTCTGGTGGACGTGATCTGCAAAAGAAACAAACAGCCGTGCCTGCCAAAAACTGATTTGACCGTGCAGAGCAAATCCCGTAAAAATAGCGTTGCCTCTTATTTTCTTGTTTTACCTGCACCGTATTTGAAGCTGAGCTGATCTCTTCATTGCATGCAGCCCCACACGGATCAAAAACATAATTGGCCTTGCTTCTCCGTGATACATGCATGTACAGAATATCTTTTAGTTTAATATCTTGCCAAACTTTGGACAGATCATTGGTCACAACAATTTGCACCTCCTCGCCTCTGGAACTGGAAGCGAGTTAAAAAGACTCGGGTACATGTATATTTTCACATATCAATTCAACACAACCAGTATTCAACTTCATCCTTGCCGTATCATGCTTCATTTTTTCAGGATATTTTTCCTATGAGACATATGCAAAGCACTTCTAGACAAGAATCTGAGGAGACTCCTGAACCTGCCATTTTTTGACACTAAAACTGTAGGGAAGGCCCCTACAATACCTTTTCATTATATAAATGGGTATTTACAAAGGATGAGGTCTTTTAGTGCCAAAAATTACAAGGTATCCAACCATTGCTACATGCCTTCCTTAAGGCTAGGCTTAGCCCTATGCATAACAAGAGCAAAAGTCTCCTTAAAAAAACTAAAACATTCATGGATATCTAGATCCTGATTATCAAAAAATGTTCTGTTCCTATGATTCCAAATACTCCAACAACCAGTAATAATTACTTCCTTGAACCCAAGAAAATTGTTTGTGTGTTTACCATCCATGAGCAGATCAATAAGGCCAAGATCATTGTTCCATTCCAGATTAAGCTTCCACCAAAAGCTCTGGCTAAAGTCACATGAGAAGAAAAGATGATCTAGTGTTTCATTTGTGCAATCCTGACAGTGAACACATGCCTTCGACTCAATATAAAAATTCTTTCTAGTGAGCAGGTCTCGGGTATTTAGTCTGTCCAGCAGTAGTAACCAGAAGAAAAACTTCTGTTTTGGCAATGCTCTTGATTTCCATATCCATTGGGAGGGGGCAGGTGCTTTTTCATGTGGATCCAGTTTCCTATGGAATATTATGAACAAACACATGATGAAAATCCTGAGAAGGATGACAAGGAAACCATTGGTAGGGGCAAGAGACAGAGGACTGCAAAGTCCTTTGGTGTTGATTTCCTTGTGCACCTCGTGGATGATACTCCTACTTCTATTTCAGAGGCTTATGCGTCTTCGGATGCTGATTACTGGAAAGAAGCAGTCCGTAGCGAGATGGACTCCATCATGGCTAATGGGAAATTACTAAACGTCCCTATGGCTGTAAACCATTGGGATGCAAGTGGGTGTTCAAAAAGAAGCTTAGGCCCGATGGTATGATTCAAAAGTACAAGGATAGGCTTGTGGCCAAGGGATATTCCCAGAAAGAAGAGGAAGATTTCTTCGATACTTATTCACCTATGGCGAGACTAATCACCATACGAGTATTACTCTTTTTGGCGGCCTCGCATGGTCTTCTCGTCCACCAAATGGATGTTAAGACGGCTTTTCTGAACGGAGAGGTAGAGGAGGAAATCTACATGCAACAGTCAGATGCCTTTGTATTAGATGGTCAGGAAGAAAAGGTATGTAAGTTACTGAAATCTTTATATGGCCTAAAACAAGCACCAGAGCAATGGCATGATAAGTTTAATACAACTTTAACCTCTGCTGGTTTTGTTGTTAATGAAGTTGACAAATGCGTATACTATCATCATGGTGGGGGCGAAGGAGTTATACTGTGCTTGTATGTTGATGACATACTGATATTTGGGACCAACCTCAAAGTTATTGAAGAGGTTAAGTCATTTTTATCTCAGAACTTTGAGATGAAGGACCTTGGTGTGGCTGGTGTTATTTTAAACATCAAGCTATTGAGAGATAATGAGGGTGGGATCACTCTTTTGCAATCCCATTATGTTGAGAAGATTTTGAGTCATTTTGGATATTCGGACTACAAAACTTCTCCAACACCATATGATCCTAGTGTGTAGATTCGAAAATTCAAAGGCACAACTAAGGATCAACTGAGATACTCTCAAGTAATTGGTTCACTCATGTACCTAGCTAACGCTACAAGGCCTGACATCATGTTTGATGTGTGCAAACTGATCCGGTTTGTTTACAATCCGGGTGATGTGCATTGGCATGCTATTGAAAGAATTATGCGCTATCTGAAAGGTACTGTGAACTATGGACTTCATTATACCGGAAGCCCGTCTGTGCTTGAAGGGTATTGTGATGCGAATTGGATCTCTGATGTTGATGAGATGAAAGCCACAACGGGTTATGTGTTTACCCTTGGAGGTGGTGCTGTTTCCTGAAAGTCTTGCAAGCAAACGATCCTAACGAGATCGACAATGGAAGCAGAATTAACATCATTGGACACTTCTGGTGTCGAAGCAGGATGGCTTCGAGATCTGTTGATTGACTTGCCAGTGGTTGAAAAGCCAATGCCGGCTATCCTTATGAACTGTGACAATCAGACATTGATTACCAAGGTCAAGAGTTCAAAGGACAACATGCAGTCCAACAAACATACAAGAATGATATTAAAAGCTGTCAGACATTTGAGAAACTCCGGAGTAATAGCGTTGGATTATATCCAGTCGGCTAAGAATCTGGCAGATCCCTTTATAAAAGGGCTATCACGTGTTGTGATAGAAAATGCATCGAGTGAGATGTGTATGAAACCCACATGAGTTACCATGATAGTAACCCAACGTATGTGATCGGAGATCCCGTGAAGTAGAATCTTGGAAAACAAGCTAGTGGTTAACTGAGGAGAGTATTTTTACTAACCCACTCCGCTGGAGATGCACTACTTTCGGTAACAGTATGGTAGGTTGACATTTGTCTTAATGTGTTCGAAGGCTTTATATAAGCAAGATGCTATCCTACAGAGCGATCTTTGGAGGAACAGACCTATATGAGCCTGACTGCTGGTCACAGTCTATGAGATTGGGTTGATCTCTAGTAAGTTCATGAATATGACAAGAGTGTGACTAATATGCTCCATCCGAGGGATCTAGTACTAGTAAGACATTTGGTGAAACTACTTTACGCCAAATTGACAATTCAAGGCATAATCCATTGCCAGTTGTGAAAGAGTGTAGCTATATGATCTAGGTGGATGTTCAACCTTAACGGGTCTCCACTGAAAATACTGGTATGTCAAAACAGTGTTTGGTACAGAGGACACCATCATGGGTCTTTGGTATCTGGTGGGGGATTGTTGAAATATTGGGGTGGGCTTTAGGCCCATCTAGCAATTCCAGAAAAATCCCTAAAGGCCCATGCTGTCATGGCAAGTGGTGGGAATTTAGTCCCACATGGCTAGTTGGGAGAGATGTACACCAACTTATAAGGTGAGCTCTTCTCCCACATGTATGAGGTGTTGGTTGTGAAGAGAAAGGAGGTGCTCCACACGTGCGCTCCTCCTCCTCCGCCGCCCGCCTTGTCTCGTCACGACACGCGCACGCCGCGGGTTGCGGGAATCTCGCCGAGCCGATGTATTCTTTTTGTCACGCAGAATAATGGAAAATGAATACGAGCTGAAACGTTAAGTACATGCGTTACCAAAATTCATTGTGATTCATTACGGGCGTTTCTGTTGGACCTCTCGCCTCCTCCGCTGCGCCTATATGAGGGAGGTCGCTCCTTTTCAGAGATTGACAACAGATCACATCTGCTCGAGCCGCCACCATCGTTCCTCTCTCTATTGCTGCCGCCGGTGATCCCATCCCGTCTACCGCGTACACGGCTGACGGGAGAGCATGCCTCCGAAATCCCGCCTCTCCACATCCTATACGGGAGATGGGCAATTAGTTTTTGGGGAGCGTCTCTTACGCGATTGCTCGTCTCCGTTCGTCTACTTCAACTATATCTGCATCAACTACGTCCGCGTCGCCTTCGTCATCACCATGAGCACCGACGCCGACAAGATTGCCGAGGAGACCGGTACCGCTGCTGCCGCCGCAGCAGCCACCGTTGACTCCGCTGCAGCTACGGCCAACTGGCTTACTGGAGGGTACATGTTTATCTCTCTCCTGATTACTTGCATGTCTGCTGTACTAGCGATTTATGTAGATGTTTCTACTATTTCTCTAGTACATAGTTATATCATAGAGTTTCAGTATGACATTAGCACTGTTTACGTCATGCTCATGATTTATACTTGAATTAATTTAATCGAAAAATTGCTTATATTCTCAACACAACCTACCTACCACACAAGGCAGAGTCACTGGTCGAGCTCGCTCAAGCTTTGCACATGATTCGATTCCTTTCCCTGGATATTTTGCTTGTATCTGCCAATCGGCGTATCTTTTGCCCATGAAATGTCTCTTCACCTGTGCATACATTTGCCATACGCAGCCATACACCATCGAACAGCCAGGTGATTTCAGTGTTGCGCGTGTAGCCCGGCTCTCACCGGTCACCACCTAGTCTCCTCCCTGCAATTTCAGTGGAGGAACCTTTTCTCCCTTTCGACACCAATTACCATATACTCCACTCCACTGAAACATAGAGATACATTGTGCCGTCGTAACGGCAGAAACTTTAAGTAGCAACAAAAGATAAATATCTTCTGATGGGTACCTGCGTAAATGTGAGTCCTTGACTGAAGACGGTCGTTACAAAAGGTATTTTAGCATCTACTTCGGCCTACCTTACGGACCTAATTAAGCTATAAGAACCGAGAACAAATGGTTAAATGGGTGTTCCATATAAACAATGGTTAAATTGGGATAAACTCGAGACACTGTCACAAGTTTGATGTAAGGTATGGCGAAAAAGTTTAATACTACTCACTTTGTTTCATAATATAAGATTTTACTACAACCAACATATAGGAATTATTGGTTGTAATGACATCTTATATTACGAGATGGAGCGAGTAAGAAATATTTTCTTTGTACAGAGATGAAACAATCAACATACTTTTGGGAAGAATTTATTTATAAAGATTACAAAGTAAATAAACTTCGTGTCTCGACATACTTAATTTATTTTACAACTTTTCAGTTATGCTCTCGTGACTTGCAACCACGCGTAACGAGAGTGCACTAGAGGCCGACAGAGCAGCAGCTTATTACTGTGTCTCTACATACTTAATTGCTAGTAGCTCCCTCCGGTATCCTATCCACTACTGATCAGAGCATTCCAGAGTCCAAACAACAAGCAAGGACACCTGCTGCTGCCTCCTGGAGCCTATAAAACGGAGGCCCCGGTACCCACGCCTTGGAAGCCAATTTGCAAACTCAACGACACATCCAGATAAGTTCAATCCTCATCCCTTATCTAGTTATCTTCTTTCAGCAACAAGAACACACATGGCTCGCGCCATGGCCGCCGTAGCCGGCAACGGCGAGGTGAGAGTGGAGAAGGTGGACAAGATCAGGTACGTCTACAACGCCGTCACCAGGCCTTCAGTTTACGCCAACCCGGGGCCGGCGACGGTGACGAAGAAGCTGGCCGCCGCCAACGTCGCCATCTCCCGGAAGAACAGCGGGACAACCCTGGTCCGTGGGGTCGCCTCGCCTGAGGACATTGATGAGTACATCGCCAAGAAGAAGAGGGAGTTCGTCCTAGGACTGTAGGTAGATCGAACTGATTATTATTTCAGCCCACGATGATATGATGATTACGATGAATGATTTAGAGTACTGCTCTAGTTAGTCATGTGAGCTTACTGTTACAAGGTATTAATGCAGTTATGTATGTATAAACTTAGTTTGGTTTCAGCGAGTGATTTTCTTTAAGTATTTTTCTTCTATTTATTTTTGGATAAACAATTAGAGCATCTCCACCAGCGTGCCCAATACAGCGTCCGGCAAAGTTGCCGGACAGACGCTGTTGGGCGCGCCGGCGCGCGTTGCCGCCTATTGGGACCGGCGCGCCCCCCGGTCGCTCCCAATAGGTTTTTCCAAAAAAAAAGACTCAAATATGAATGAACCGGCGATATTTCATTGAATTTGAAGGATATTTAATAAACTCAAACGAAATTTGACAAACGGAAGTTAACAAACTTAAACGGAGTCGGCTGGTTCATCATGGCGGGCATCCGGTCCTCTTGGAGAAGACGTTGCTGCTGGAGGTGCTTGTGGCGGCGCTCGGGTGTCATGGCCGCGGTGGTTGCGGTGGCGGCGTTGGCTCGCTCGCGCCGAGCACGACGTTCCGCAGCCGTCTACTGGCAGCGGAGAACCTCCTCGGCGCTCTGCTCCGGTTGCGGTTTGCGGCTGCTGGCATGGTGGCTAGGGTTTCTGTGGGAGAGGCGAGGTGGTGTTGTGTGGAGAGGAGAGGTGCGCCGGGCGCCGTTTTAAAGCCGGCGGAGAGCGGAGGAGGCCGCTGGCCGCATTAATGCCGCCAGGGTACGTCTGCCACGCGCATTGACGCCGACGACGTGTGCGCGCCACCGCCTGACCTTCCAGTGCTGCGCTCGACGCGTTGCGTCGTCTGCGCCTGCCAGGTGAACTGCTGCATCATTAAAACGGGCGTATCTGCCACAATAAATTCGCCCCCGACCGTTTTGCTGCTGGAGGTGCTTGTGGCGGCGCTTAGGTGTCATGGTCGCGGCGGTGGCGGTGGCGACGTTGGCTCGCTCGCGCCGAGCACGACGTTCCGCAGCCGTCTGCTGGCGGCGGAGAACCTCCTCCGCGCTCTGCTCCGGTCGCGGCTTGCGGCTGCCTGGCATGGTGGCTAGGGTTTCTGTAGGAGAGGCGAGGTGGTGTTGTGTGGAGAGGAGAGGTGCGCCGGGCGCCGTTTTAAAGCCGGCGGGGAGTGGAGGAGGCCGCTGGGCGCATTAATGCCGCCACCGGTACGTCTGCCACGCGCATTGACGCCGACGACGTGTGCGCGCCACCGCCTGACCTTCCAGTGCTGCGCTCGACGCGTCGCGTCTGCCAGGGGAACCGCTGCGTCATTAAAACGGGCGTATCTGCCACAATAAATCCGCCCCCACCCGTCAGGTTTGGACGAGTCGCGCGTTGCCGCGGTTGCCGGCACGCCCGCTTGCGTCCCTAGAACCTGGGCGCGAAGCAGGGTTGCCGGACGTAGTATTGGGACATGCCGGCAACATTTTCTCTATTGGGCGCGCAGCTGGGGGACGGTTTCGTGCCGGCGCGCCCAAAACACCTATTGGGAGCCGAGTTGGGCGTGCCGGAGGAGATGCTCTTAGTATTCTTCTTTTATGTGCTGTCTGAAATTCTTTTTTGGGATGATTACCTGATTTTTCTGACTGGCCTACGAGCGGTTAATTACCTCGGTAACAAGAGTACAGGTATACATACGTATTATGTGTGTTAGTCCACAGACAGAGACTTAATCACATCAGTTTGGACATGATCATGCCCCGCACTGAACTCAGCTTTTGTTTTCTGTTTCACAAATCTAGAGTTATTTAAAAAATTCCATGCGAATAAATTCTGCCAGATCTTTTGGACTTAATTAAGCTACTAGATTCCTCCTTAAATGATTGGGAGTGAGGCATGATGCAGTTCTTAATCACATTCCCGCAGACATGTCGGGTGGCACGAGCAAACAAATTTTCGGAAGTTTGGAAATTCCGGAAGTATAAATTTTCTGGAAGTTTATTCTAACAGGAAAGCTGAAATTTTTATGTTTAAAGTTTTTGAAGTTCCAAAAAAAATATATAAAGTTCTGAAAAAAGGAGAAGGCGACACGTCTAGCTACAAATAGAAAGTTGGGCTTGGTCTGAATTGGCCACTGGGGACTTCCAAGAAGGGTCACCACCCAGCCACTACAGTGAGTATTAACCTAGAACATCGAAATGCTTGTGATATTTGTTCTCCTCGAACAATCCTCAAGACTGATCTCACTAACTCGGTAACTCCTGATAACAAGACACCCACTGTTTGTGCTGGAACACACACACACTGAACGGGTCGTTCTCGAGGTTGCTAGCTGGTTTCATCGTCATCCTACTCCTTCTCAAGCCAACGAGTAAACGAAGAGCAACCATTTAACAAGTCATGACCGAAGCGTCCTCGTGAAGTCCATGTCGACCCATGCAAAATTGTCGACCCTTCGCGTAGAAAACTGGCAGCTCCGGTTCTTCGCCGAGCTCCTACGAGGAGATATGCAAGACCCGCATTGACAATGATCATGAACGGAACGGCCATCACAGGTCATCGTCACTGCTCGATGAAGCAACTAAACTTCTGAGTTTGCAGCACGATAAGTCCAACACAAAGACCTGTCAAACATGCCTCACCAAGAAGCCGTCCAAAAAATTATTACCACAACCAAACCTTCAATCATCAGCATCGTTTCCGCGCTAGCCGCGGCATGGAACCCGCGCATCCTCGGCTGCCCGCCGGCCAACCATGTTGCCATGCTTTTGTAAACCCGGGGAACTGAGCAGGGGATCATAGGGGCTGTTTGGATTGCAGTCGCCGCTCGCCCAGCCAATTTTTTTGTCCTTTACTACTACCATGTGCTCCGTTCGGATTAGTGTGGCCGGAGCTTCGGAGCCAAGACAATTTTTTGGTCACACCGTTCAGTTTTGAAGCCCGCGCTTCGGCGATATGCTGGCGACAAAATCCTTCGCCAAATCCTTGGCGTGCCAATTTTAGCAGGGCTGGCTGGGCATGATCCATACAGCTCCATAGTCTTCAAGACAACGCCCCTCGGGAGGGGAAGCGACACGTTATCGACATCTTCATCTGACCTTGCATAATAGGATCTTGGCCTTCTCCCCAAGAGCTCCACCATGACTCCCAAGGAGGAAAACAATGTTCCCAGACGCCCCTCCGTTAGGGTTTCGTCTTGGTACCTCCACACAGACAAAGGTGGGGTAGGGGTGAAAACGGTACGGAAATGGATATTTCCGACAGACCAGCCGTAGGGCTCACAGAAGGCAAATACGAATCCGGTTGCATTGTTGCCGGATATGGTCACAGAAACGGATATTAATTCACAGATAAGAAAAGGAAGTGGTTTACTAATATCCGTCCATGTCTTAAGATATACGTATTTCACAGGTATATCCGACAGGTATCCGGCGCATTATCTGACAACTAATACCTCGAACCTATGTTGATCGAGCGTTGGGAAAGATGAAACTTTTGTACTTACACAACTCCAAAAAAATCTTTTCAAGGCACTACTATGTTTGTGAATCACATTCGTTGGAGGCACTCTTTAGTCAATCAAGAGAAAAAATACATAGTTACTTCGAAATGGAAGTATGAGTTATTAAAACATCCTCTCTCATAAATTATCACAATAATAAAGTTAATTTGGAGTAAGTTGGTTCACAATACTTCATACATGCTAGTCCTATTTCAAGCAACATTCAACAAACCTTTATCCGCAACTGAACCGTCACCCGTATTCGATCCATATTTATAGCCGCCAGGATCTGATTCCGTATCCGTATCCGCAAATTAAATATCCGTTCTGGCTACGAACCCGGAAAATATATAGTTACAAACATGGTTTCACTACTACTCGACCATATCTGCTTTGTTTTCTCCCCTAGGCAGGGAAAACTTGCGACGCTGACGAAGACTAAATCAATATAGACCATCGCTCATCTGGCCTTTGATGGGGAAAACTCCCCAAAGCACTAAGGGGTGCTGCCACCCCGCCACGAATCGTGGAGCACGAACAACAGATCTTACTAACGTCATCGCACCGGATGGACAAATGCTGAAGTTACCACCTGCCGGAGGCACTATGAGGGAAGTCATCCAGAAGCCACGGGTAGCCAACGGACATCCGGAAAATGCAACATCGACCACAACCAGAGGGGACCAATCCTCCCCACCTTGAGCGATCGCCACACACGTGAGAGGAATGAGCCTTGACTCCGCCATCTGACATGCTTTCTTAGACCGGCGTCAACGAATTTTGCGGTCTGGTACGCTTGGTCGTTAATTTGGGGTCCTCCAAGCACCCGGGGGACAATTGGGGGGGGGGGGGGGGGGGGGGGGGGCTAAATATTAAAATGATTGTGATATTTTTTTTTGGAAGATCCTCAGAAAAGATCCAACTAGCCCATGATAACGAAACAACACCCATCAAGGTTTGGTTGCCAAATGACCATTTGTTACCCGGCGGTACTGGGATATGCGATTACCATGGTTACAAAAATACACCGGCCAGTAACAAAAATATTAAATGAATTTTGAATTCAATTTATTTTAAGGCGGCAAGACTATGAACCATGTAAATTTCACATGACACAATCTAGCTCAGTGGTTTCTACTTGTAAAATTTCCTAGTCAAGTTAGTTTTACAGGAAGCCAGTCGCTTTCCCCTCCCCTTGCTACAGTTGAGAGAGGCGGAAAGGAGGCGTCTCGTAGTTTCGAGGTTTCGCCGGCGATCTTGCCGCTCCCCTCTGCCTCCGGTCGCCGTTTCGGCATCGTGGGGTGGGGGGGGAGCTCCGGATCTGCTCGTGCGTGTAGATAGGTAAGCTTGTAGGTGTGCGTGCCGTGGCGGCGCTGTCGAGGACGGTGGCGATGGCGTCGGTGCGTCGGGCTTGGTGCTTCCCCTCCTGTCCCCGTTCCGGCCTCGTCGCCGGGGAGGTAGTGAAGCTGTTCCGTTGGTTCTTCTCCTCTGGTTTTGCTTCTCCGGCCGGCCGTGGTGGCGAGGGGGGAGGCTGCTGGTTGGTGGAGTTCCGCTTTTGGTGCCGGTGGTTCTGGTGGTTTTCTCCGGTGTTCCTGCTCCGGCCGGCCTTGGAGGCGAGGGGAGCAGAGTCTGGAGGTGGGTGGTCGCTGGTGGAGGTGGGCCTGGGCGGTGCAGAGGCGGCTGGAAGAAGGGTGGAAGCGGGGAGCTCGCGCTGTGGCCGTAAGCGTTCAACGCGTCTCAGTTCCGTCGCGCGGCGGCGGACGGCTCCTGCGGCCGACTACAAGGTGTGGCGGCGCTCGTTTCCCGGCGGCAAGAGGTACAGCATCTCCGGCGGCGGCTAGGCTTCTTGGGAGCTCGGCGTGGATCCGATTGTGGTTTATCTAGACGACTCAGGGTGCTCGGTGCAAATTTCCGGGTCTTTCTGTAATTTTCTTTTCTTTGGGACCTGCTTGTAATTTGTACTGAGTTTTCTGAATATATGTGTCGGATCCTTCCTAAAAAAAAAGGTTAGTTTTACAGAAATTAACCAGCTGCACAACAAAAGAAACAAAAAGCACTTCACCTTTGCAGCTCTCTGGTACTGGAATGCTCTACAAGGTTCAAAATGGGAGATCTGGTTACAATTAATGACACAAAAGACAGAAACAGTTTTAACACAGCATCACACAAATGATTCAGGGCTCTGACCAAAACAAGAATTATCAAGGGCAAAAGGCCAACCGCGTTGTGCTTTTTTTGTTTGTTGGATCGTGTTGATTGGTAAAGGCTCCACATGTTTGTGATACGCCGCAATATTAGGAATCATTTGTTTCATTCCTGATGGTTAGTTAGCCTGAAATAGTACTGACAGGTGATGCAGCAAGTAAAGTTGGTGGTCGTCCATTCATCAGGTGTCTCATGGTGTGCTATCAACCTGCTGCCTTTCAATTAGCACCACACATGTCCAGTGGCGGAGCCGGAAACGGAGAAAGGGTGGTGCTAACGCATCTGCACGCAAAAATTTCTACTAGATGGCAACAAAAATTCAGCATAGTAAAAGTACTTTCCTTCTGACAAAGACATAAGTTACATACGTGCTTTTTTTTGTGTTGCTATACTCGTACTAGAGGCATCTATTTCTACACAAAATCTCTCCCCACCCTACTAGATTGACAGAATTATTTGGAACAACCTAATTGGAATCAAATTATCAAACATAATTCACTATTTGTGTCGAAAAATCAAGATTTTACGGGCTGAAAATCACACCTTAGCCGTACAGAACGAACTGAACCGATCAATGTTGACGGGTGATGGCAGATCGGTGGAGGCCAGGCAATCCCCTGAGGCCAGAAGAAGCAGATTGCAAACAATTGTAGAGTGTCCGCCGGTCTACTGCTCAGCTGATTGCCTGATGCACACTAGTATTACTACCGCCGAGGATCACCAGCGTCTAGGCGGCCTGCCGGGAGTGCCGTCGGGGGTGGGATCAGATGGAGATGAGGAACACTGGAACAGATGGTAGATGTGAAGTTGTCAACCGGCGCGACTCGACCTGGGAGCGTCGCTTCGTTCAAGAACTGCACGATCGATCGTATTGTCCTGGGCAACCTAACGGGCCAGCGGAGCAGACAAGTAACGGGCTGCGGCGTTTTTTGCTGAAATTTCTCATATTGCTCCCTTGGTGTATTGGGCTGGACTGGTGCTACAGCCCGGGTAGCACCGGGCCCAGCTCCGCCCCTACACCTGTCCCATCATCCCATCACGTCGTCTCAACAACCTTTCCACTCATATCCTTAATCTCATCGTTCTCATTTAGCCATGGTCGGCCTGGTGGAGCCGACCAAGTCAATGGTCGACATCTTAGACCGAACTAAGAGTGAAAATGCTAATGTGGTCCATAATTCGGGCCGAAAAAACCCAGCCTCTCTATCAATAAATGCAGACAACCACGTTATAGACATTTTTTAGATTGTACTCCCTCCGTTTCAATTTAGATGACTTCCATTTATATATCTTCATATTGATGTATCTAGATATGTTAAACGTATAATATACATTCACATGTACACAAATAAAGTTCATCTAATTTTAGAACGGAGGGAGTGTTAATTGTTGAAATAGAAGTGCATTGCCCTACTTTCACCACTACCTTGAGTAAATACGTAGGGAATAGAATCTCGCCATGTGCAAACCCACGCGTTTGATACCAACCCAAATAATCCGTAAGAGTATCTAAACTTGATGTAGATTCGTTAGGTAAAAGGAGAAGTGGTTTAAGTATAAATTGTGAAAAGATGCGAGATACCAACGTGTTATATGCATGTTTACTTTTGCGAACTTAAGAATTAAGAAACTAACTGACCAGTTTGCTTTATTTTCTGCAGCAGCGCACAGGTCTATACAGTATTACGGACTACGGAACGAGGGAACGCATCAACAGTTCTGCTCGATTTACTGAAAGCAGGGTTCAGGATCCTCCACTGCATATCTTACAAATTAGGCCCCGCTTGGCTCACCGTTTTTGGGCCGTAACCTGTCGGGTAAAAATACGGACCTCACCTGGTCCGTATGTTTCACGTTCAAAAGCGGGTGTAGAAATACCGGGTAAAAATGAACAGCCTTTCCAATCGGGGCCTTAAGGGTTTTTAGTTTTTTACTGAACCGCTCAACCGCATACCAGTTATCTAATCTCTCAACATGCAGCATCCCATGTCAACAATATATGCTACCTTAGAAAATGTCCGTAAAAGAATCCCGTAGATGTAGCAGTTGTTCTGATTTTTTCTCATCCAGTTACACGATCGATTGCCACATCAGTCCTTAAGTTTATTCCATACTTGATATCTTGGCAATAGAGCCGGCTCCACAGAGATTCCCAAGCGATAACCGGTCGTAGTCACTTGCCCAATTTCTATAGCATCTACACCAACAACTTCAGAGCAGAAATGAGAACTACATGTATTAAAACCAATTGAGAATAATGCCACTTGCTCCCGGTGAGGGTTACTCCTCGGAAACCCACACCAACCCACTCCCGGCATAGCTCGAGCCTATAAAATGGAGTCCATAGTCCTTCCATTTATCGCCAGCACATAAAAAACCAAGAAAAAACCTCAGATCGATCGCGAAGATGTTTCGACGCGGCAAGATAACGGCGGCATCCATGGCCCACTACGACTGCGAGGTCAGGGTGCAGAAGGTGGAGAAGATCGAGCTCGTCCGTAACCTCGTGACGAAGCCGTCGATGTACTACGGCGCCAACCCAAGGGCAGCAGCTGCGTCATCAACCATGAGGCGAGGTGCCGCTGATCATTGCACCTCCAACACCGGCAAGGTCTTAAGACCGGGCGTCGTCTCCATCGAGGATATCAACAAGAGGTCAGAGGCCTACATCAGGGAGAGGAAGAAGCTGTTCCTCGGCCTGAAGTAGCACGATTCGGATATTATCTTGTTGTATTGATTACGTCTACATATATGCTCCAACTATCGGATATATGGATGTATGCATGTGTGGAATTTACCCAGATGGAATGTAAGATGTACTCCTCTAGTTGATATATTAATGTGATTGTGATATGGTTTATAAATGGAAAATGTTTGATTTAATGGTTTCTCGACCTTTGCCAGAGTTTATCTGGGTCCTATAAAAATTATGATATATACAAGTTTATAAACCTTAAATGTCAGTACCAAATAGACTTGGTCCCTAATAAAAGTCAAAGATGCTCATACCTATGCTACACCCTCTTTTGTCACATGTTGCAGCCTAGTCAGCATGAATTTAAAACTGAAAAGTTGGGAAAAAACACACATCAAGAAAAACATATATCTTTTTCTAGAAATGCAGCACCAATGCAAGCGCTCACAAAACAACACGAAAAACATATGTTGAGAATCATGATTTAGTAAAAACAATTATTGCAATTTTAAAATGTTACAAACTGTTTGAAAGTAAGAAACTATGAATGATATTAAAAGGAAAATAATCTGAACTATTTTGGAAGAAATATAGGGAACAAATGTTCCAAAATTGCATTTTTTTTCTCCATTGCCCTGGATTATCGAAAATACTAATTAATTTTTGTTGTTGATATTTTTGCAATTTTTAAATTCTCTGAGTTAAATTAAAATATTATTTCTTAATCTATTGATTAAATTCCTTTTACTTCAGTTTTCTTATTATTCTGAACGTCCACTAATTTTCATATAGTAATATTTATGTTTCTTAATACAATATTAAAATTTATGTTTTCTTTGTTTTAATTGTGTTTGTCGATTTGTACAAACATGAACTAGCTTTTCTTGGTTTTCTATTTCACTCGTTGATTAATGCCACCAAGAATATTGGATACAATGATTCAAATCCTTTTCGATTTTACTCAAATTGCCACTAAAGTTTGTTCTAAGAATAATGTGTATCCGTGTGTTCCTCTAAATTCCAATATCGTAAAACTCTTGTTCTCTCGGCATCATATTGTTGTTGTTCTTGTCCTAAGGTGTATGTATGAAAAGGCATAACTCTACAATATTTCAATAGAAATTTTATTTATTGTAACCCTAACATAACCCAACCAATCCCCTGCAAGTTCCAAAGTTCATATATATACTTCTATGAAATGTCCAGAAACATTAGCTAGCATGCATATGTGACTTCCAAAAATTCGGGTCATATGCATCGAGTAAAACTTTTTAATTTTCACTGCAATTATATTTGTCTAGAAAAGTACGTTGTAGTATATTATTTAGTTAGATTCCAAAGGCATACTGTAGAAAAATTAATTAGTGATAGGAATGTTCAGAGAAAGATATGTAGCCAGTGTCCCTGACGACGCCATTTGAGGAATAGAAGGTGCAGCATTCATGCACAAAGACCTGGAGCTCTGGTCAAGTCACGGAGCTAATTAAGACTGTTGGGGATGCTCCAATTTTGTTTTCCTAGCTTTTCGGCAGCCATTTCAACAGAAGAAAGATCAGTTCACACAAGAGGAGTCGTTGGAGCTAGGCTAGACAGCTATCTAGTGCTCTATTTCCAGTTTAATTCCAGGTGCGGTGATGAGACTCCGATCTATCTTGTCAAAAAGCTAATTAAGCTAGCCTCGATGTCGATCCAGGTGTGGCAAGCACCTGATGCATCTCGATTCTTCACACAATAATTAATAATCGACCGCATGCAGTACCGCGCAGATCACACGTTTGGTTCCGGTTCTGATTCCGATTGCGACCGCCGCTTGTGTCCTCGTCGTCGTCGTCGTCCCCAGCTGTCCAGCATCGATTCCTTTGCAGCTTTACTCCATCGGTCATGTCTGTTTTGTAATTTTGTCTTCGCAATGAAAAGCACAATGATTGTTATTTCACACTGCACTTGGCACGTTTTCGATTTATAAGGCCTTGCTTCCAAGGAAATCATATGAAACTGTCGATTCCGGCATAATCGAATAATCTGTTCCAATCAGGGTCTTGCATATCGTTTCGAGTATGTGCAGTGTAATATTTTGTGCATGGCGTATCCAACTACTGGATGCGGTGACTGGTGAAAGGTTCGCAAGCAAGAATATGTATGACGATAATTATGTTATGTGAGAGTATAGAGAATCATGATTAGTGGTATTGTCGCGGTCATAGATTAATTCCTAATCATGTAGATTATTGCGGTTAATTAGAATCCATGTCCAAACTAATATGCTATCTAGGAGGAATACTATACTAGTAGTGCTCCGAGGTTACGAACTACGATTTACGAAGCCGAGAATTTTCAGCAGTAATATATTGATGGTACAAACCATACAGCTGAACGGGAAAAAAATCAGAAAAACATGAAACAGAAACCGTCTTTTTGATGCGACACGGAATGGATCGACTTCTTTACATGGGTGAGTAGTTTAACTACACACATGTTGCCATTATTATTATTGGTATTATTATTATTATTATTATTGTTGTTGTTGTTTAGCTACACGTGTCGGCAAGAAGAGCATCACTATTATTATTTAGGGCAGCGCTAAGCGTCCCCCGGGGGATCAAAACGCCCGATCACCCGGGTCGCCAGCCGTCTGATCGGATCACGCAAAACCGTCTGATGTGCAAAAGGAACCAGCATGTCGCTCATGTGCACCCTTCTCCCCTCTGACTCCTGACCGCACCAAAAAGACCATCTCTTCGCGCACGGAACAGAGCAACGCCGCCCTGCACCTGGGGTCTCCCCTGCTACCTGCAGCTCGCCATCAGAGCTCCGGCGAGAACTTAGCGAGTCACTGTAACATCCCAAAATTATCAACAAGTATTATTAGTTCCAAAAATGAGAGCCAACAAAAACTTTTGCTAAATTATGTGTGTTGATCTCATAGTGTTGCTTGTGTTGTTTATTTCTTCTTGTTTGTGTGTTGCTTGCTCTAAAGATAAACATGAAGAAAAGAAGAGGAATAAAATAAAAGCAAAACAAGAAAAATAAATGTGGCAAGTGCCACACAAATTCTCCAAGTGAGGATCTCAATTTGTTTCCAACAAAATTCAGTGGAGTGGTATTGTAAACACTCCCATTTCATCCTTACTACTTATCTCTCTCAAATCATATTTTACAACTATTTAAAAAAAAATTCAAAAGTAAAAACAATGGAAATAAAACAAAATTCCATAATTAAAACCCTATGAACAAAAATGATTCAAAACATTTTATTTTGAAATGCCAAATTGTGTGGAGCTACTACATGCTATGTGGAAGCCTCACAAATATTTGTGAATTTTTCTAAATTGTTTAAGTGCCCCAATTAAATCCTAGAAAAGCTACTGGTTTTAAAAAGAAATAAAAGAAGCAGAGGAGGACCTAGTTGTAAATAGAAAAGAAAGTCCAGGGGGCGTTCTGCAAAAACGTCGTCGTCTCCTACCTCTAGCTCACTGTCGCCGTCGCCGTGTCGCCATGGTCGTCGTCGCCGTTCCCAGGCCCCCCAGGGCCCCCTTGCTCGCGTTCTTCCTCGCCCCCGTGCCTCTGCACCCTCTGCTGGCAGAGAGGAGCCTCTCCCCTCGCCTTTACGCCGTTGTCTCCCGTATCTCCGCCGTGGTTAAACGGACGGCGACCGGCCAAATTGGCCCAGCTCGCTGCTCCCGACACGCATGGCTCGGCCAGCGCCTTCTAGAACGTGCCCGGACCCCGCTCGACCTCGCAGCGCCACGCCTTGTGCACCACTGCCTCGAATTCGAGCCGAAAGATCGCCGGTGCGCCATGGACACGGCCGTGCGCCCCGTCCATGATACACCGGCTCCCGCGCTATAAAACCCACCCCGCACCCCTCTGGAAGCAGCACACCATCCCACTCCCTCGCTCCCCCTCTCCAATTTCACCGTTAGCCGCCAGGAGGGCGTGCCCTGCCGAAGCTCTGCCGCCGTCGAGGTTCGTCGTGGCCGCAGCGCCTCGCTGCACCTTTCTCCCCTCCAACCCCTCTGCTCTGCTTCCTCAACTTCACCACACTCACGCGCATCGTTTCCCCTCTGGTTCGTGCACAGGAACGCCGTAGGGAGCTCGCCGGAGTTGCTGTCGTGCCCGTGCGAAGTTCAGAAGCTCGCCGTGGACGCTGTGCTCCGTCCCAGCAAGCAGGACTCGACCAGTAGCTTCCCCAACGCCGCCGCCATCGTTTCGCGTCGTCGCCAAGCCTTCCCGAGCCCCCTAGGTGAGAATCCATCCACCACAGTGCCGCCGGCGCGGCGGCGCCGCCATTTTATGGTCGCCGCCGATGCTTTGAACCAGGACCGTTGGATCTAGATCCAACGGTGAGATACCGTTTCGTTTGGATAAGAGAGAGACTGACGTGTGGACCCCACACGTCAGCGTTTTATTAATTTTCCCTCACCTGTTCACTGTGTCACTGCCATGTAGGCCCCACTAGTCAGGAATCTAAACATTATCCACAACAGTGGATTCTCCTAATTTAAATTCTCTGAAATTTTCAGTACTGATATGAACTTGTAAATTCAATATCTCGAGATTTAGGAATCCAAATAAATCAAACTCAATTGTTCTGGAAAGCTTATGAAATTGTTTAACCAACCCAATTGGTCTCATGTCATTTAAATAAATAGTTAAAAATTATTATTGAAAATCCACAGAAGGTTTAAAATCTAAACTTGTTTGTTTCTGATACTCTGTTAGTCCAAATAATTCCAAACCAATTTTGCTAGCTTAGTACTGCCTTGTATTAGCTTCCTAATTTTGGTAGAATTAATTAAGCAATATTAATTGTTGACTTTAAGATAAACCCTTCTGGACTAAAAAAAAATATGTTTAATGGTTGACCAAATGAGTTAGGACCAATTTTGTTAGCTCACACATAGCCATGTTTATTACCCCTAAAAAGATTTAATTTTAGGAACAACAGAACTTATTTGATTGCCAAAACTTGATTGTTAAGCTACTGGATTCAAACCTTTGTGTAGGGAGTTTGGTAACTCCAATTGATCCAAATCAAATTGGGTTGTCTTCTACACATCAGTAGCTTTCTATAGAATTTAGTTTGTATTTTTGTGACCAACAGAACTCAAGTTGGAATTAAACATGTTTAACAAGTTTCTGCCATAATTTGGACATAAACAAATAATGTTTAATTCAATTATTTTGAAATCAATTGTATTGTTTGATGTATGCAGTGGCTATTTAGAGCATTTAGGATTGTGATGTTGAGATGTTGTTTGAGTAGTTTAGTGATTGCTTGTATTTGTTTGTTTATCGATTAGACGAGAACGTTGCTGGATTTATCGAGGAGGGGGAATTTGTTGAACCTGAAGATCAAGATCAAGTCCACTTTGCCGAGCAAGGCAAGCTACTCTCTGAGCTTGCACCTAAATATATATGCATCTACTTTGATCAAATGATTTACTCTTAAAACCAATGGTTTACAAAACCTTTTCAAAAAGTGTATGGAAATTATTTTGCCACCCTATGTAGTAGTTATATGAAACTTTAGGATGGAAAACAATGTTGTTTATTCAAAACTCCTTTGGAAATACTTGTGTGGTTATGGAATGCCGAGATGTCGGTATTGAAGTGGAGAAATGGAGGTGATGATGTTTATGAAAAATGCACAGTGTCCTAGTACTATGACAACCAATCTTAATCTGTGCGACCACATTTACCCCCATATGGGAACGGGGCTTAGTCATATAATTTGCTCTTATTAGTATGGGATACCTCATCGACGGAGATGACTCCGTTATGCATGAGGGGATGGTTTGTGAACTCCCCTGACCTGGGTCCTCGCTCAAACTCTATGGAAAGATAAGGAGGAGGATTGAAGACTTCATAAATGTGGTCGCCGGGAAAAACATATGAGTCCTCACACTTAGGGTTGCCGACGGGGACCGGACTGAGTGTTGGTGGGAATTATCATATGGGTAGGATCCTATACTAGCATGAGCAAAGGAGAGGCTAGGGTCGGTGGCTCAACTTCGCATACACCTTGTATGGCGGGACGTGGCTGACACGATGAGTTACCGGATGGATGTGGGATAAAAGCGTGCTACCTCTGCAGAGGGTCAAAACTATTCGAATAGCCGAGTCCTCGGATATGGACAATTGGGAGGCTGTCCTAAGATCATGTGCAAGTTTTTGGAAAAGCTTTTAAGTTTAAAAGAAATGAAATGGTGATGGTGTATACAACTATACCAAATGGAGTGGTATGAGTTGTTGGAATAAATGGACCATGGTGAGCCTGGTCAGGAAAAGGAGGGTTTTGGAGAAACAAATGAGATGGTGACTTCTTTTAAAAATAGTTATAAAACTCTTCTTACCTTTTTCAATAAAGATATAGAGATGTTTTAAAAAATAAAAGTTGTAAGTTAAAAAAAACTAGTGCATACTCATGTTGGGGTAGTTTGCGAGTACATTCAAATGTACTCATATTGGTTTCGTCCCTGGCTATTGTCCTAGCCAGACTACGAGGAGGAGCACTACGCCGAGCAGGAGTATGGCGACTTCTATGCGAACTAAGGATCTCCACAAGTCAGCTGCCTGTCGGGTCGTCATCGTTAGATATGATGTCTACTACGCCGTAGCTTCCGCTGATATTTTGGTTTGGCCCATGAAGGCACCTATGTAAGAACTTGGTCTAAATGACCATTTATGTAAGACTTTTATTCGGTACTGTAATGGATGTAAACTTTGGTATCCAATTCGGATTATGTGCAACGACAGACTGATCACGGGATCGTTGTGTTAAGCATAATCGGGTATTTCGGACAGCTAGTCCGGGGTCCCCACAGACTTGGTATCAGAGCCATCCTGACTTTAGGAAACCTTAGTTAGCATGGTCGTCAGACAAATGTTACAAAAAGATAATTTCTAAAAGAAAGGAGTGAAGTATTTTCGAAAACTGCTTATCTCCAATCCTCTTACTTCTGAAAAAATTTACTCTCATTAAATATTACATTTTCCTTTGTACCTTAAAATTATGCACACTTCTCATTAAACTTAAATTTCGACTCACTTGTTGCCTCACTACATTTAAAATTTTGTACACTCGTCAGATTACTAACTTAAAACTTGCTTAAAAATTTGTAGATGGCACTCCACTGGACGAGTTCGTTCAGCTTGAGAAGGATAGCAAGCTGACGTTCGAGAGTGACTTGTTCGAGTTGAGCAAGCTGTTAGGTCGCCCCGCTCCAGAGTTTGAGGGAGCTCAGATTGATGTTCACGGTGTCGGAAGGCTGAGCTGGCTCATCAGGTCGTCAGTTCGCAGGAACATCAAGTCTCCCAGTTCCAGGACGCTCGTCTTCACCACCAAGGCCACCTGGGTTGACGGTCTCTGTACTGCTACACAGAGGATGCTAGCCCGACTTTGTGAGGAGCACAAGGCGGAGTTAGTAGACTCCCGTTTCCGGTTCTACGGGAGGCGCAACTGCGGACACCCTACTCCTTCCCCTTGCCACCCGATGTTTGGGAGCTACATCATGGACATGGAGCTCTTACTTCAGCACACCAGGATGATCTGATGCGCACTAGGATTCAGCTTCGCTTTGACCGCGAGTCGCTCGTTGAGCTTCGCGAGAATGAGGAGAAGCTGCTGGAGGAGAAGGTCGCTCTTCTCGGAAGAGGGCCCAGCTGAGGAGGACCATCGTGAAGCTCCGCAAAAGGTGGCGGAGCAGGACCAGCTGATCGAGGATCTAGAGCACCATACTGACGAGATGGAGGAGGAGGGCGAGGATCTCCGCAAGGAGAACAACGCTTTCCTCAGTGACGATGATGACTTTGGAGGAGATGGACTGTGAGGAGGAGGATGATGAGGAGGAGTTAGTTGACGAGGAGGAGGAGCCACTCGAGGCAGTTCTCGAGGACGAGGAGGAGGATCCCGAGGAGCCACTCTACCAGTCAGATGCTGACGTGTTAGAGCTGGAGGTTCCACCTCAGTAGGCGAGTGACTTGATCACTACCGCAGGATTAGGTTGACCCCTATCACTAGTCGAGTAGAAGTAGTGGTTCTTTTGGAAACCAGATGCTATGTATCTTAGATGTAAGGTGATGTTGTAAGCTTGAGGTTGTAAGCTTGATGTTGTGAACTCCTTGATGTGATGTTTGTGAAATATAAGTATGTTTGTCTTGTTAGATCTGTGTGAAATATTTTCATATAATCCTTAAAAATCAACCACTTGCGAAATCGTCTTTTCCCTTAGTCGAACTTTTCTTGCCTTGCCTCTTATACCCGGTGTGCTTCAGGATGCCGCCCCGTCGCGACAATACGGGAGGATCAGGATCAGCACCACCACCACCGGACCCAACCCCCGCCCAACTTCTCGCGCTTATCATGGAGGAACGTGAAAATGCCCGGCAGGAGCGCCAGGCTCATCTCACTGCCCTGCAACAACTCGCAGCCGCTTACAACAACAAAACAACAACAACAACAACAACAATGGTGGTAATGGCAATGGCAATGAGAACCAGCGATCCACCTTAGGCGATTTCCAGAAACCAACCCACCTACCTTCTCCAAGGGACTTCACCCACTGGAAGCCGATGATTGGCTTCTTACCATTGGGAACAATCTGGAAGTTGCTGCTGTAGGAGACAATGAAAGGTGCTGTATGCAACCCACTATCTTGCTGGACCTGCACGAGCTTGGTGGGAAGCTACCAAGGCTCTCCAGCAGGCTGACCACGTCATCAACTGGGCTGAGTTCAAGGAGAAGTTTCGCAAGAAGCACATTTCTGGTGGACTCATTGATAGGAAGAAGGATGAATTCCGCAAGCTGAGGCAGGGAAGTAGAGATGTAGTCGGCTATCTTGATGAGTTTACCGACTTATCTCGGTATGCTCCAGAGGACACCGACAAAGAGGAGAAGAAGATGGCGTTTCCTGAATGGGCTGCATGATGAACTGCAGTGTGCTTTGGTTGTCCATGACTTCCGTGATCTGGAGTCACTTGTGGACAAAGCCATCCAGCTGGAGACCAAGCGCAAGTCTATGTTTGAAGGTCGCAAGAGGAGGATGAATGCTCAGGAAGGTTCGAGCAGTCAGAAGCCTCGTATCTTTCAGCAAAACCCCAAACCTGCCTATCGACCACCCCAAGCTCCACGCCCCAATTTCCCTAACCGCCCAAACAACTTCAACCGCCCCAATGACAATAACCGTCCCAGAGGAAACTTCAACAACTTCAACCCCAATGCCAATGTTGTCTGCTTTGAATGTGGCAACAAAGGTCACTACTCCAGGAATGCCCCAATCCCAAGAGGAATGTTCAGCGCCCCACGGCACCGAACAATGGTCAAGGCCGCAATGGAAATGGTAATGGCAAGAATGCCGCACCCCGCGGAAATGTTGCTGTTGCAAGGGTCGTCTGCACCACATCAATGCTGAAGAAGCTCAGGATGCGCCAGATGTTGTGCTGGGTACGTTCCTTGTCAACTCAGTACCTGCAACTGTTCTGTTTGATTCTGGTGCAACACATTCATTTGTTACCGAGGAGTTTGTTGCTAAGGGAGGTTTAGTAGAAGGCTTCCTAACTAAAACCTTGAGTATACAAATCCCTGGTTCCACCTAGAAACCAAGAGATTTTGTCCAAATACTGCCATTGAGATTTCAGGCGAAAAATTTGCAGCCGACCTAATTATTCTAGGAACCCAAGGCATAGATGTCATACTCGGTATGAATTGGCTAGCCAAGTACCATGGTCGAATTGACTGTGCCAGAAGAGCTGTATCCATCACCACCGACAAAGAAGTAGAAGTGGAGTATGTGTCTGAACCCAATCACTCCCAACCAGGCTGCCATGAGAGCATAGCTCGACCCACCTTAGATGAGATCCGTGTTGTTCACCTATTCCGAGATGTTTTCCCTGAGGAATTGCCTGGTATGCCGCCAGACCGGGAAATTGAGTTCATAATTGAGCTTATCCCAGGAACAGCCCCAATATCCCAAAGGCCTTATCGGATGAATCCGGAAGAACTGGTTGAGTTGAAGAAGCAGTTGGCAGATATGCTCAGCAAAGGACTTGTTCGTCCAAGTGCTTCACCCTGGGGATCACCCATTATTTTTGTGGACAAGAGAGACGGTACCACACGACTGTGTGTGGATTATCGCAGGCTAAATGACGTGACCATTAAAAACAAGTACCCCTTCCCAAGATCGAGGATCTGTTCGATCAGATGAACGGAGCCCGAGTCTTTTCAAAGATCGATCTTCGGACAGGTTACCATCAGTTGAAGATCAGAGAGACAGACATTCCCAAGACCGCCTTCACCACTCGTTACGGTTTGTTTGAATACACTGTGATGTCCTTTGGTCTGACCAATGCCCCAGCCTATTTCATGAATCTCATGAACAAGATTTTCATGGAGTACCTCGACAAGTTCGTGGTAGTTTTCCTTGATGACATCCTTATTTATTCCAAGACCGAAGAAGAGCATGCTGAACACCTGCGTCTAGTTTTGGAGACTCCGAGAGCACCAGCTGTATGCCAAGCTTAGCAAGTGTGAGTTTTGGCTCAGTGAAGTGGCATTTCTCGGACATGTATCTGCTGGAGGAATTTCTGTTGACCCGAGAAGATCCAAGCCATTATTGACTGGTTATCCCCAACCAGTGTGACTGAAATCCGAAGCTTTCTCGGACTCGCCGGTTATTACCGCAAGTTCGTTGAAGGATTTTCCAGTATAGCCAAGCCTTTGACCCAACTGTTGAAGAAGGACAAGAAATTTGAATGGACTCAGAAGTGCGAAGATAGTTTCCAAGAGTTGAAGAAGAGACTAACCTCCACCCCAATCCTGGTTATGCCAGACGTCACCCAGAGTTTCGACGTGTATTGCGATGCATCACGCCTCGGACTTGGTTGCGTTCTGATGCAAGAAGGCAAAGTTGTGTCGTATCTGTCCCGGCAGTTGCGACCGCATGAAGAGAATTACCCAACCCATGACCTGGAATTAGCTGCTTGGTCCTTGCTCTTAAAAAGTGGCGTCCCTATCTTGCGGGACATCGCTGTGAGGTCTATACGGATCACAAAAGCTTGAAGTATATTTTCACCAGAAGGAGTTGAACCTGCGACAGAGGAGATGGATGGAATTAATCAAGGATTATGATATTGGAATCCACTATCACCCCGGAAAGGCTAAAGTAGTTGCCAATGCCCTTAGTCGCAGACCCTGCACCCTGAATGCCTTGATCCAAGCCGAACAGCCAGCCTTGTTCAAAGAGTTCAAAGATTTTAGACTAGAACTTGTAGCCATGGTTACCTCGCCATGAAAGCATTGAAGGAATTAGGAAGAAGATCTCCCTCGGCAAGGCACCCGGTTTTACCGAAGATGCTGAAGGAGTGCTGAAATTCAATGATCGTATCTGTGTGCCCAATGTCACGGAACTTAAGGAGTTAATCCTGAAGGAAGCCTATGAGACCCCTTATTCAATCCACCCCGGCGGAACCAAGATGTACCAAGACCTTCGAGAAAGATTTTGGTGGCATGGAATGAAGCGAGAGATTGGTTCTTTTGTAGCCAAGTGCGACATCTGTCAGCGAGTCAAGGCTGAACATCAGCGGCCCGCTGGATTGCTTCAACCTTTGAAAATTCCTGAGTGGAAGTGGGATGAGATTGGAATGGATTTTATTACCGGACTTCCAAGATCCAACCGAGGCCATGATTCAATCTGGGTCATCGTTGATCGATTGACCAAGGTTGCTCATTTTATACCTGTCAAGACCACCCATACCGGAGCTCAGTTAGCAGACTTGTATATTTCCAGAATAGTAAGCCTGCATGGTGTGCCTAAGAAGATTGTGTCTGATAGAGGTACGCAATTCACCTCAAGATTCTAGAAATCCCTTCATGAAGCCCTCGGAACCACGTTAGCATTTAGCACAGCTTATCATCCCCAGACCGATGGCCAAACTGAAAGAGTGAACCAGATTTTGGAGGACATGCTTCGTGCATGTGTTCTATCTTATGGTTCCAAGTGGGAGGACTGTCTACCCTTTGCAGAGTTCTCATACAACAACAGTTATCAGTCTAGTCTGCAAATGACCCCTTTTGAAGCCCTTTATGGCAAGAAGTGTCGTACACCCCTGAATTGGTCCGAAACCGGAGAAGGCAAATTGTTTGGACCAGATACCCTCCGTGAAGCTGAAGAGCAAGTTCAGCTTATTCATGAACGCCTCAAAACTGCCCAATCTCGTTAGAAGAGCTACGCTGACACCAAGCGTCGTGACCTCACCTTCAACGTCGGAGATTATGTCTATCTCCGAGTGACACCCCTCAAAGGAATGCAGTGTTTCCATGTCAAAGGAAAATTAGCGCCAAGATATATTGGACCCTTCAAGATTCTTTCCCGTCGTGGAGAAGTATCCTATCAACTGGAACTACCTCAGGAGTTGTCCGAGTATCATGATGTCTTCCACATCTCTTTGCTCCGGAAGTGTCTTGAAGTGCCTGACCAGCCAGATGTTTTCAAAAACATCGACCACCTCTCCATCGACCTGAACCAAGATCTGACTTATCGCGAGAGACCCCTCAAGATTCTCGAAGAAGATGTTCGTGTTACCCGAAGACGTGCAATCAAATTTTATAAAGTCTAGTGGACTAACCACTCTGAAGAAGAAGCAACTTGGGAACGCGAAGATTATCTTCAAAGCGAATTTCCAGACCTCTTTAGTACCTAAGCCTAGCAAATCTCGGGACGAGATTTATTTTAAGGAGGGAAGGATTGTAACATCCCAAAATTATCAACAAGTATTATTAGTTTAAAAAATGAGAGCCAACAAAAACTTTTGCTAAATTATGTGTGTTGATCTCATAGTGTTGCTTGTGTTGTTTATTTCTTCTTGTTTGTGTGTTGCTTGCTCTAAAGATAAACATGAAGAAAAGAAGAGGAATAAAATAAAAGCAAAACAAGAAAAATAAATGTGGCAAGTGCCACACAAATTCTCCAAGTGAGGATCTCAATTTGTTTCCAACAAAATTCAGTGGAGTGGTATTGTAAACACTCCCATTTCATCCTTACTACTTATCTCTCTCAAATCATATTTTACAACTATTTTAAAAAATTCAAAAGTAAAAACAATGGAAAAAAAAACAAAATTCGATAATTAAAACCCTATGAACAAAAATGATTCAAAACATTTTATTTTGAAATGCCAAATTTTGTGGAGCTACTACATGCTATGTGGAAGCCTCACAAATATTTGTGAATTTTTCTAAATTGTTTAAGTGCCCCAATTAAATCCTAGAAAAGCTACTGGTTTTAAAAAGAAATAAAAGAAGCAGAGGAGGACCTAGTTGTAAATAGAAAAGAAAGTCCAGGGGGCGTTCTGCGAAAACGTCGTCGTCTCCTACCTCTAGCTCACTGTCGCCGTCGCCGTGTCGCCATGGTCATCGTCGCCGTTCCTAGGCCCCCCAGGGCCCCCTTGCTCGCGTTCTCCCTCGCCCCCGTGCCTCTGCACCCTCTGCTGGTAGAGAGGAGCCTCTCCCCTCGCCTTTACGCCGTTGTCTCCCGTATCTCCACCGTGGTTAAACGGATGGCGACCGGCCAAATTGGCCCAGCTCGCTGCTCCCCGACATGCACGGCTCGGCCATCGCCTTCTAGAACGTGCCCGGACCCCGCTCGACCTCGCAGCGCCACGCCTCGTGCACCACTGCCTCGAATTCAAGCCGAAAGATCGCCGGTGCGACATGGACACGGCCGTGCGCCCCGTCCACGATACGCCGGCTCCCGTGCTATAAAACCCACCCCGCACCCCTCTGGAAGCAGCACACCATCCCACTCCCTCGCTCCCCCTCTCCAATTTCACCGTGAGCTGCCAGGAGGGTGTGCCCTGCCGAAGCTCTGCCGCCATCGAGGTCCGTCGTGGCCGCAGCGCCTCCCTGCACCTTTCTCCCCTCCAACCCCTCTGCTCTGCTTGCCCAACTTCACCACACTCACGCGCATCGTTTCCCCTCTGGTTCGTGCACAGGAACGCCGTAGGGAGCTCGCCAGAGTTGCTGTCGTGCCCGTGCGAAGTTCAGAAGCTCAACGTGGACGCTGTGCTCCGTCCCAGCAAGCAGGACTCGCCAGAGTTTCGTTTGGTCGCCAAGCCTTCCTGAGCCCCCTAGGTGAGAATCCATCCACCACAGTGCCGCCGGCGCGGCGGCGCCGCCATTTTATGGTCGCCGCCGATGCTTTGAACCAGGACCGTTGGATCTAGATCCAACGGTGAGATACCGTTTCGTTTGGATAAGAGAGAGACTGACGTGTGGACCCCACATGTCAGCGTTTTATTAATTTTCCCTCGCCTGTTCACTGTGTCACTGCCATGTAGGCCCCACTAGTCAGGAATCTAAACATTATCCACAACAGTGGATTCTCCTAATTTAAATTCTCTGAAATTTTCAGTACTGATATGAACTTGTAAATTCAATATCTCGAGATTTAGGAATCCAAATAAATCAAACTCAATTGTTCTGGAAATCTTATGAAATTGTTTAACGAACCAAAGTGGTCTCATGCCATTTAAATAAATAGTTAAAAAGTATTATTGAAAATGCCACAGAAGGTTTAAAATCTAAACTTGTTTGTTTCTGATACTCTGTTAGTCCAAATAATTCCAAACCAATTTTGCTAGCTTAGTACTGCCATGTGTTAGCCTCACTAATTTTGGTAGAATTAATTAAGCAATGTTAATTGTTGACTTTAAGATAAACCCTTCTGGACTAAAACAAATAAATATGTTTAATGGTTGACCCAAATGAGTTAGGACCAATTTTGTTAGCTCACACATAGCCATGTTTACTTACCCCTAAAAGGATTTAATTTTAGGAGCAACAGAACTTACTCCCTCCGTTCCAATTTAATTGACTTGCTATCCACCAAGTATGGATGTATATAGATATGTAACAAGCCTAGATACATCCACATGTGGTGCATAGTAAGTCAATTAAATTGGAACGGAGGGAGTATTTGATTGCCAAAACTTGATTGTTAAGCTACTGGATTCAAACCTTTGTGTAGGGATTTTGGTAACTCCAATTGATCCAAATCAAATTGGGTTGTCTTCTACACATCAGTAGCTTTCTATAGAATTTTAGTTTGTATTTTTAGGACAAGCAGAACTCAAGTTAGGCAATTAAACATGTTTAACAAGTTTCTGCCATAATTGGGACATAAACAAATAATGTTTAATTCATTTATTTTGAAACCAATTGTATTGTTTGATGTATGCAGTGGCTATTTAGAGCATTTAGGATTGTGATGTTGAGATGTTGTTTGAGTAGTTTAGTAATTGCTTGTATTTGTTTGTTTATCGATTAGACGAGAACGTTGCTGGATTTATCGAGGAGGGGGAATTTGTTGAACCTGAAGATCAAGACCAAGTCCACTTTGCCAAGCAAGGCAAGCTACTCTCTGAGCTTGCACCTAGATATATATGCATCTACTTTGATCAAATGATTTACTCTTAAAACCAATGGTTTACAAAACCTTTTCAAAAAGTGTATGGAAATTATTTTGCCACCCTATGTAGTAGTTATATGAAACTTTAGGATGGAAAACAATGTTTTTTATTCAAAACTCCTTTGGAAATACTTGTGTGGTTATGGAATATCGAGATGTCTGTATTGAAGTGGAGAAATGGAGGGTGATGATGTTTATGAAAAATGCACAGTGTCCTAGTACTATGACAACCAATCTTAATCTGTGCGACCACATTTACCCCCATATGGAAACGGGGCTTAGTCATATAATTTGCTCTTATTAGTATGGGATACCTCATCGATGGAGATGACTCTGTTATGCGTGAGGGGATGGTTTGTGAACTCCCCTGACCTGGGTCCTCGCTCAAACTCTATGGAAAGATAAGGAGGAGGATTGAAGACTTCATAAATGTGGTCGCCAGGAAAAACATATGAGTCATCACACTTAGGGTTGCCGACGGGGACCGGACTGAGTGTTGATGGGAATTATCATATGGGTAGGATCCTATACTAGCATGAGCAAAGGAGAGGCTAGGGTCGGTGGCTCAACTTCGCATACACCTTGTATGGCGGGACGTGGCTGACACGATGAGTTACCGGATAGATGTGGGTTAAAAGCGTGCTACCTCTGCAGAGGGTCAAAACTATTCGAATAGCCGAGTCCTCGGATATGGACAATTGGGAGGCTGTCCTAAGATCATGTGCAAGTTTTTGGAAAAACTTTTAAGTTTAAAAGAAATGAAAATGGTGATGGTGTTACACAACTATACCAAATGGAGTGGTATGAGTTGTTGAAATAAATGGACCACGGTGAGCCATGGTCAGAAAGAGGAGGAGTTTTTGGAGAAACAAATGAGATGGTGACTTCTTTTAAAAACAGTTATAAAACTCTTCTTACCTTTTTCAATAAAGATATAGAGATGTTTTAAATAAATAAAAGTTGTAAGTTAAAACAAAACTAGTGCATACTCATGTTGGGGTAGTTTGCGAGTACATTCAAATGTACTCATATTGGTTTCGTCTCTGGCTATTGTCCTAGCCAGACTACGAGGAGGAGCACTACGCCGAGCAGGAGTATGGCGACTTCTATGCGAACTAAGGCTCTCCACAAGTAAGCTGCCTGTCGGGTCATCATCGTTAGGAGATGATGTCTACTACGCCGTAGCTTCCGCTGATATTTTGGTTTGGCCCATGAAGGCACCTATGTAAGAACTTGGTCTAAATGACCATTTATGTAAGACTTTTAATTCGGCACTGTAATGGATGTAAACTTTGGTATCCAATTCGGATTATGTGCAACGACAGACTGATCACGGATCGTTGTGTTAAGCATAATCGGGTATTTCGGACAGCTAGTCCGGGGTCCCCACAGTCACCATCACCGTTCCCCCAGAGCACCGCAACAGCTAGAACCGCAGCTCGTCGCCGTAGCAGCCCCAACTCTGACTGGTAGCATCACCGTCCATGGCTGGCAGAACCGTCGGCATCCAATTGCAGCATCCCAACTCCGGCCGTCGCTGGCACCGCTCGCTGGCGCTGCCATGGACAACGTGAAAGCCCTAGAAATGTATGCTACAACCCTTATGTGAACTTGCATCCGGAGGAGAAGAATTTTTCTACCTCTTGAAGATAAGTAGCATATTATAAACAAATAAATTGCTACAACTGTTCTACGGATTTGCATCAAAAGGGAAACATTTTTGCTACAAAACTTATATACATTTGCACCACATCAAACAAAATTCCATTAAAAAATGCTTGCTACAATTGTTATACGGATTTGCATCAGAAGGAGAAAATGGTTGCTACAAAGCTTTCAAACATTTGCACCGCATCAAGAAAATTTCATCATGCGAAGAACAAACTTGCTACAAATGTTGTCTGGATTTGCATCAGAATGGCAAAAAATATGCTACAAAGCTTACAAAAAATTACACACCGCATCAAGAAAAAACGGCTTAAAATCATTGAAGAAAATTGCTCGCAGACACCTTCCTCCTTGCCCGCCGCAGGCGCTGCTGCCTTCGCCCTGGTGCGCGGTCCTATCATCTCCGCCCTGGTGCGCGGACCTCTCATCTCCCTCGCAGTGCCGCCAGTGCAGCGCCGGTGGTGCTGGTTCGCGGCGTCGGAGGAGCACACTCGCGGCACCGGTCCTCGCCGGTTCGCCGCACCAGAGGCTTCCCCTCATAGCAGCACCAGCAGGGGATGTGCTGTGAGGTCTGCTCGCCGGAGGTAGGAGCTCGCTTCTCGCCGGATTAGGAGCGCATATGGTGGGGATTAGGAGTGAGGATGGAGCGGCGACACAGAACATAGCGGAGAAGAGAAAACGTGATAGGTAAATGAGTGGAAGAGAATTTACGGGAAGGTGATAAGGTGAGGCCCGCTAGTTCGCTAGCCTCGTCACGGGTACACGCGGCGCGTGATGGGAGCGGAGGATTGCAAGACGGGATCCCCCGGGGGAACGCAAGCATTTTCCCATTATTTATCTCCTTTTATGCTAACCTTTGTCAAACATCCTCATTTCTACTATCCCTTTATTTTCCAAGTAGATTTTCGCCAACGGTCTACTTAGGCGTTCACCTCGTAATCCCTGGTGGATTTTTGGAGACCAAGCTAGCTAGATTTACCTATAGTGACCTAGTTTATAGGTTTAAGAAAAAACTCAAGTCCTTTAGGATCATTTCACACTAGAGAATAAGTCGTTAGTGTATCTGATTTTATAGGTTTAAATTGATCCATATATAGCTAGTCATGCCATGCTTTCAATAGGTGAACTTTACTATGATATGTCGCTTCGAGAACGCAGTAAAGTTTTCGAGGGGAGAATATGCTTGAACATTACTAATACTTTGAAGAGAAATATGGTACCAAACAAAGTCGTCAAATTACTAGTAAATTGAACTCTTGCGGAAGCTTCCACACATCAATAAACATATTTGTCTATATAATCTATGCAACGAGGTTGGCACACAAGTAGTTGTCTAATAACTTCTATTATTTTGTATGATTGATTACTCATAGTACGGTGGAGAAATATGTTAGTGGGGTGAGCTTTTTAATTCAGTCTATAAGATATGAACATATACATGACTATATCTATGATATGTGATAAGGACGATAATGCTCGAAACCTTTTAATAAACATGGTTGTGTGCATCTATTGATATAGAAAAACACATGGGGGCTCTATGCATCGTGAATTCTATATCTATGCACTTCTTCATGATTTGTAACTTTTCTGCACTTCAAAAATTTCACGCATAAGTCTGGTACTACCACTTTTTAATGTATGTATGTACACTGCTAGAAAAATGGTCTGTAGTCCCGGTTCGGCTGGGCTTTCAGTCCCGGTTGCCGAACCGGGACTGGCCAATCGGGACCAATGCTGGTCCCGGTTGGTCCACGAACCGGGATCAATGCTGGTCCACGTGGCCAGTTCTGGCTGGGCGTGGGGGGAGACTCATTGGTCCCGGTTCGTATTACGAACCGGGATCAATGAGTGTTTTTTTTTATTTAGTGTTTAGGGTCTATTTGGGCCACCTCTCCCTCTCGCCGGTGCCCGCTCTCCCTCTCGTCGGTGCCCCCTCTCCCTCTCGCCGGTACCTCCGTCGTCTCCCCCTTCTTCGCATCGCCGACGTGCTCTCCATCTCTCACTCGCCGGCATATCGAGACCAAGCTTCGATATTTCTGTGCAGGTACTACTCGTAAAGTAGTATCGTAAACTCGTAAAGGTCGGAACTAGTATCGTAAACTAGTATCGTAAACTCGTATCGGACCACATGAACTAGTATCGTAAACTCGTATAGGTCGGAACTAGTATCGTAAACTCGTAAACTCGTAAACTAGTATCATAAACTCGTAAACTCGTATCGGACCACATGAACTAGTATCGTAAACTCGTAAAATTGTAAACCCGTAAACTAGTATCGTAAACTCGTAAACTCGTATCGGACCACAAATTAATACCAGATGTACACACGAGTTTCATGCATATATACATCTCTTTTACACTCCCATTTTAACCGGCCCATAGTATTCTCCGTTTGGATCTACGGCCTCTGCATCTAAGAATCCCGCAATTTCCTCTTGAATTACGCGTCCGCGATCTTGTGGTAGAAGACCGTCCCGCAGCCGTTCGATCTAATTTAAAGAAGGGGTCAATATATATGAATGAAACTAAACACAATTGATGGCAATAAAGTAAAATTGTGAATATTGTTTACGTACTTCAAGTTGTTCTAAGAACCGGCTCTTGGATCGCTCTTGGGTCGTCTAGCGAATGAACTCGCAAACGTAGTATCCACATAAATTATTCCCATGTTCCTGCCTCAAGCACTTTACGAGAATAGAGTTCAATCAAAATAATAATCAAGCATGATAATGGTATTGAAACTAAAATCAAAGAGATGCGCGGAATAATAATCAAGCATGATAACTTACACTTATTTGTTCAAATGTAAGCTCGGCGCCCAAATACCCCTAGCCTTAGCGGTGAACCGTTTCCAAGCCCTGTCCGGCAAAGAAAATGAATAAAGGAGTTATATATTAATTGCTTGCTACCAGGGAATGAACGGAAAGTTGCCGATATAGTGCCATAATGATTGAAATTACCCTTGGAGTCATTCCAGCATGTCTGCCCACTTCTCAAGGGGTTTACATTTCGAGTCCATGACAAGTACTACTCCTTTGTCAGGTTTAATGATTAGCAGAATAAAGTGGAAGCTGCGCACGCATAAGTCATCAATTATACACTTAACATCGAGTAAGCGAAATAGAATGTATACAAGACAGTAACACTCACCCGTAGTTGTAAGGAAATAGTATTTCCTTTTGGTTTCGTTAAACCTTAACGCCATTACCAAGTTATCCTCTGTGTCGTTGTAATGACGTTTGAGAGATACTTGATGAATGTAGTATGGGTCAATGAACCCAATGTCATAGATTTGTCCTCTTTTGCATTGGAGAATCTTCATTCTACATAATTAATATAGTGATAAGTAAGATTATACATGCAATGAACGAGCTGAGCTAGCTAGAGACTTAATTACAGAAATAATACTTACAGACAATAGGCACTGAGGATAGCTTTGTCGATGGCGTCTTGTTGGTATAACTGAAATAATTCAGGAAATTCAATCATTACCACGCCATTTCCATGCCCGTAATGCTCGTTTCTATAGGCCACGTAGATCCAGTTTTCCCCTTCCACATAGGCTCGCATGTACCACTTATGCAATCTGCGCATTTTTGTTGGTAGACCGTTGACTAGCTCAGGTTTGACGAGACTATTCCCGTACCGGTATTGGTATGCTACTTCCTGGAACTCTTGTAATTGCGCTAAGTAGTCCTGAATAGACATGCCATGAGCAGCGGCCGCTTCTCCGTATATTGCAACAAACTCAGGATCGATAGCGACATCACCTGTGCTCGACCCCTCGGCGGTATTGGAAAACACTTTGAGCGGGGGGCACGAATGGTTTTTCTGTTCTCCGAGCTGGGGAACTGATTTCCCGCTTGCACTACTACTCTTCGACCGCTCCTTATTTCCCTGAACCGACTTGCGAATCTGGCGATCATAGTCTGGTGTCAGCCTTGGCGGGGGTTGTTCAAGGGTCTTCAGCATTTTGAAGACGGCGGCTTTTTCTGCTGGGGTGGAGGGGAACTCTGCCGCTTTCGGCTTCTTCAGGCTAGCCAACCACTCTTGATGTTGGGCATTTGCGATCGCGGCATTTTCCTCCACCGTACGGTCATAAGGTCTCATGGGAAGATTCTTATGAGGTACTTTTGGGAGGGGCGACCTTTTACGTTTCGGTGATCGCTTACCCCTCATAGTACCAGCGGTGGGCGGAGACGGCTGAGGCGGCGGCGGAGACGGCTGACGCGGCGGTGGAGACGGCTGCGCTGGAGACTGGTGAGGCGGTGAAGAGGACTGTTGCGCTGGAGAATGCTGAGGCGGTGAAGAGGACTGTTGCGCTGGAAACTGGTGAGGAGTCGATGGCCTTGGCTGCCAGTTTGGAAGCACGATGAATTCCTTTGGCCATAGAATGGTCCCTTTCTTGGCTTCTCCAAGTTCAAGCACCTCCCCATCTTCACCTGCAGGGTGTTCCAGCTTCAGCTCCTCAAAATTTTCATCACTTCATCCACCCCGACAACAGCGTAGCCATGTGGAACCGGAGAGAAATGGTAAGTTGGATTAGGTCCAATTGGTACGGCATAGCCGACCGCCACCTTCATGGTTAAGTTAAAAACTTTCACATGTAGCTCACAAGGTGTGCTCTCCGTGATATCATCCACTGGGTAGCGACGAAGAGGAGCCACCGTCAGTGCATCATCAGTACCATCCTGGAGCTCCGTGGAAGCCACGCTGCTTTTCCGATTCGATGGGCCGCCGGTACCATCGCATGCAGCTTCTACCATGTGCCGCTGAGATTGGCCGCTAGTACCTTGCTGGCTAAGTGCGGCAATTTGATCCTTCTGCCGCTTTAATTCTTCTTCTATATTACGCAACCGGTCTGCAGTAGCGCGTGCTTTCATTGCCTCCCTTTCCTTTCTCCTCTGATGGCTTCTATCAGGAAATTTCTTCCTGTGCTCGGGAATCGCAATTGTCTTGGTCTTTGAGCCTGGTACGCCTCATGTTCGTCCGTCGTGTTGCTCATTCCCAAGGGCGCGTGTGAGCTCGTCATCCTCTCTATCGGGAATGAACCGTCCCTCTGCAACATCCTTTACTACATTTTTAATGCCTTCGATGGGTAGTAGGGGCTTATCTTTGTGTCTTCTGTTATATATGCACTTCCTTCTGCGTCCAACGTGCCCCATGCCCGTAAAACCAATTTCTTGCCCGTTCGATCCATGCGAGTGGCTCTGGAGTGATCCCTTTAGCCCGCAGGTCCGCCTCAAGTTTCTCCCACTTAGGCATGCTAAAGGCGTAGCCACCAGGCCCCAAAGTATGGTGGTAGATCTTTTTAGCAACATTTGCCTTATTTTTTGCAGACTTTTCCTGAGCTTCCTCCGATTTCTTGTACGCCACAAATTCTTCCTAGTCGTCCCTTATCTTCTCATACCCTTTATCGAAGTCCGGAGTCTTATTTTTCTCGACAAACTCGGTGTTCAATCTTTTCTTCCAGTTCTTGAATAGCTCGGCCATCTTCTTAAGAGCCCAGTCCTTGACTTTTTGCTCCATGTTTTTCCGGGCAATCTTTTCTGCCTCATTTGGACCCTCCTCATCTGGATCCACCTCTGGCACCGGCAGGGTGAAATTAAGCATGAGCTTTCTCCAAAGTCTTTCTTTGCCCACCTCGCCGACATATCTTACTCCTCCCTCCTTTGGCTGATGCCATTCTCGAACGGTGATCGGGATGTAGTCCCTAACAAGAACTCCGCATTGCTTTACCATTTTATTTTTAACATCAGGGGGAGCAGTCGGTGTGCCGTCTTCAGCGACTTTTTCGATCCTGTACCTTTCTTGGTCGCCCAACTTTTTGGCTGGGCCTCGTTTTGTCCTTATAGAATATTTGCTCGATCCGGAGGGCTAAAAGAAGAAAGAGCGTTAATATATGTATATAGACAGCAGAGGCTTAATTAATTAATTTATATATGCACCTCGCTGGAGTTTGCAACATTTATTGTTCCACCGGAGCCTTCGGCTTCTCCCTCGTCGGCTTCTCCCTCGCCGACTTCTCCCTCACCACAGTCGTTGGGTTCTACCTCACCGGAGCCGTCTCTTCGGTTGAGAGACTCATCTCCCTCACCGGAGTTGTTCAGAAACTGCGAGGTGACATCGCCAACATCTTCCGGCCCGCGGATTATATCCTCGAGTATGTTTTCCTGATTTTCGTCTCGTTCCATAGTGTCTGCAAATTAAGAACAATGCACAATACTTTAGTTGGGTAACTTGTTCCATATGTCAAGATACATCTACCCACAAAATGTGAATCGGATATGTGAATGCAAATGTGAATACAAAGGTAAATTTGCTAATTTTGCTAACACCTTAATTTGCTAATTTTGCTAACACTTTAAATAGTCTTAAACAAGCTATTTTAGGTGTATGAAAACAGTGAGGAACTGCTTGTGTTGTGTATATGTTGATTAAATTTTAGGTTTACTAAAACAGTGAACCCGTAAACTAGTATCGTAAACTCATATCGGACCACATGAACTAGTATCGTAAACTCGTATAGGTCGGAACTAGTATCGTAAACTCGTAAACTCGTATAGGTCGGAACTAGTATCGTAAACTCGTAAACTAGTATCGTAAACTCGTATAGGTCGGAACTAGTATCGTAAACTCGTAAACTCGTAAACTAGTATCACAAACTCGTATCAAACCACATGAAGTAGTATCGTAAACTCGTAAACTCGTATAGGTCGGAACTATAGTATCGTAAACTCGTATCGGTCGGAACTAGTATTGTAAACTCGTAAACTCGTAAACTAGTAAGTATCGTAAACTCGTAAAGTCGTATCGTAAACTCGTAAACTCGTATCGTAAACTCGTATCGTAAACCCGTTAACTCGTATCGTAAACCCGTTAACTCGTTAACTCGTATCGTAAACCCGTAATTTTTTTCCCTAACACAAATACATACATTTCATTTCTAATTCATACATTTAATTTATACATCATACATTTAATTTGTAATTCATACACAAATTCATACATTGTTCTAAACCCTCACCGAGAGGGGCCGGGCGGCACGAGCGGGGCGTGGAAGGCGTGGCCGGCGTGGAGCGGCGCGGCCGGACAGGGGCAGAGGTGAGGGTCGGCCTTTTTCTTCTTCCTGCCGGACAGGGGCAGAGGTAGGGGAGGTCAGGGGAAGGGAGGCAGGGGAGATGCACGGAGGCCGGCGGCGCCATGGTAGGGAGAGGGAGCTCACCGTGGGGGAAAAGGAAGAGGAGCCCACTAGTGGTGCCGCGGACGTTGACTGCGTTAGCGGGGCGCGGCGTGGGCGGCGCGTGGAGGTGGCGCGTGGAGGAGGCACGTGGAGGCTCGGGCGGCGGCGCGGCGTGGAGGCTCGAGCAGTTCGGGCCGCACGTGGAGGTGGCGCGTGGAGGAGCTAGGCCGTCGCGGACGTCGACGGCGGTGGTGGGGCGCGGCATGGGGCGGCGCGGCGGCGGGCAGCCTGACGGCGTACTTTCGCTCCGTCGCGCGCTCCTTCGTCGATTTCATCGATTTGGAGATGAATGAGGAAGAAGAAGAGGCAGAGGCATTTATACCCAGGGTCATTGGTCCCGGTTGCTGCCATGAAACGGGACCAATGCCTCTTCGGTCCCGGTTCGTAGCAGCAACCTCATTGGTCCCGGTTCTTAGTATAAACCGGGACCAAAGAGTCCTTTTTCAAAATTATTTTAAACTTTTCAGTTCTGAATGTTGTTCCGCCTTTTTTTCTTATTTAGGTGTTTTAATATGAATTACACATGGTTTTGAATCTGAAAAGACTTTCAACATGAAAAGTGTTTAAATTTGAATAAATAATCCAAAACCATTTTCTGTTTTCTAAAATAATTATTCTAACTATACAAACTATTAACCATTTTGCCATTTTCAATTAAAAATGTTTTAACTTTATTGCATATTTTGAATTGACCAAACTTTCAACGTGAAAAGTGTTTGAATTTATATAAATAATCCAAAATAAATTTTATATTATTATTATCATTTTCAATTTAATATGGATAAATTCATATCTTTAAATTCGTAAGTCAAAATTCGACAAATAATCCGCAAGCAGAAGTAAATGCAGAACAATTTCAGTGAACCTATATTTGTAAGATGAATGTTTGGTGTTGTAAAATGCAGAACAATTTCAGTAAATGCAGAACAATTTCAGTTAATTCTATTTTTGGTGTTGTAAAATCCCATGGCAAAAATAACTACTAATAAAATGTTTAATACAACAGCTCACAAGCCCGCAAAAGAAACCAGATAAAAATTATTAATTCATTTATTTTTTGCATAACTAACTCAAAATCAGATTACTTATTCAGATGCTAAAGATCATTAGTTGGGAATGCAGAGATAAAAAATACATTTTACACGAATCGTCGTCGTAGATAGACAAACATTTTACACGACCGTCGTCGTACATAGACGAACCATTTGTCCTAACCAACGATGTGGCTCAGGTTAGTCATACTCCTGCCTAGGCCTATAATACTCGTCCTCGTAGTCGTCGTAGTCGCCGCCGTCGTCGCTGTCGTCGGGCGGCGCTCGCCTGGACTGGAAGTGCGGGTAGCGCAGGCGGGGGTTATCGCCGGCCGTGATGTAGTTCATGACGCTCTGGAGAGTCCGGCCGCTCCACCACAGCCGATGGCCGGCCTCGTTGAAATTCAAAGGAGGCGGGCTGTCCTCCTCGTACCTAGCGAGCGTCCTCTCACGCTGATTGATGAAGAAGGCGTCCCAAGTCGGGCGGTAGTCGGGATGCCAGCGGGGATCCATCCGCTGCTCCAGAGTGAGCTTGAGGTAGTAGTGGTTCGTGATGGCCGCCCGGCGCGCCAAACCTTTAGGGACAGGAGGGACCGGCACGCCTCTGGTACTCAGCCTCCAGCCGGCGGGGACGTCGTAGCCGGGCGGGCAGGGGTAGTTCGTGGCGCAAAGCGCCTCCGCCTCCGAATAGGTTAGAGTGGGTACGGTGGAAGCCATGGGAGAGTGATGAGGTTGCAGATATGAGTTTAGATGTGCTATGCCAATGGAGGCCATGCATGACTACATATATATAGTGAGAATCCCACCAATAAGGAAGAAGCACACGGATCATGTGTTTCTTTCGAGCGCTTGTGAGCCGTTGGATCAGGGGTGTGTTTCTTTTGAAGGCTTGTGAGCTGTTGGATATCACTTTGTGAGCCACCACCCGGGACTAAAGGGAATCCCACCAATAAGGAAGAAGCACACGGATCGTGTGTTTCTTTCAAGCGCTTGTGAGACGTTGGATCAGGGGTGTGTTTCTTTTGAGGGATTGTGAGCTGTTGGATCAGCAGTATCACGACCACTTCGTGAGCCACATGACCCGGTTGGTGTTACCAACCGGGACTAAAGAAGCACACGTACCCTATATATAGCCCCCCTCCGGACATGTTCAGCACTCAGTGTCTACTCATTTAGTTCATTTTGGCAGTACACGGGTAGCAGAGAGCAAGATTTCTGAGAGGCAGGAGTTCCTAGAGCGGAGGCTGAAGGTGAACCCTCCCCTCGGTCGGATCCAAGCAGCAAAGGATCTCTGATGATTAGCAACATCTCCAACACTTGTTAGGACGGTTGCAGATCATCAGAGACGTCTTGCCGCTGTTTGGATCGAAGGCCGATTTGCCGTCTCACGAGCCACCGGTGGGCTGACGGATGCAGGGGAAACCGTATGTTTTGTTCTATCTACAAAGCATTTTGGTATACAAAGCATTCGGATTCCCGTCATACAGCCCAACGGTGCATTTGATATGCAGTCACTCACGAGCCACCGTTGGGCTGTATGACGGGGAAACCGTGTGTTTTGGGCGTGTTTTTACCAAGGTGCTGCCCTCTCCCTCCCCTACCTAGGTGTTTGATCAAATTCCCACTCATTTTTTCAGATCTCGGCGACGATGTCCCGGTTGGTGGATGGTTCTTCATAGGGATCCTTCTCACGTGAGTATTGACCCTGTGATGGTTCCTGCTCTTTGGGTGCGCAGCGCCGGCCGCTCAGCACCCCGTGGCTTAGGACCCGACAAAAGTTAGTGATATTATTCGTGATGTATTATGGTTAAATAAAAATGGACCCGAGCTATGTATTATGGTTTTCACCACATAAAGGTTTAATACATTACTACACATCACATAAAGGTTTAATACATTACATTGATTTACATAAATGCCATGAACCCTTCTTCGCGTATGTCCCTGGCCTATGATCGCTTCGGCCGTAACCATGGAGCATCTTCATTATTTAACGGGATGCTTGGGTCAGTTTTCACTGTGAAGGGCGGAATTTCATCAAACTTATCATAATCTGCTGACATGTCTGTCTTGTCCTCGACTCCCACGATGTTTCTTTTCCCTGAAAGAACTATGTGACGCTTTGGCTCATCGTCTGATGTATTCGTTTGCTTATTTTTTTTCTTTTTTTCGGTCTGGAGGACATGTCCTTCACATAGAAAACCTGAGCCACATCATTGGCTAGGACGAATGGTTCGTTCCTGTAACAACCAAGATTCTTGAGATCCACTGTTGTCATTCCGTACAGCTGGTCTACCTTTATCCCTTCTCCATTCATGTTGACCCAACTGCACCGAAACAAAGGGACCTTAAAAGTAGGTCCATAGTCAAGTTCCCATATCTCCTCTATGTAACCATAGTATGTGTCCTTTTGCCCATTCTCGTCTGTTGCATCAAAGCGGACACCACTGTTTTGGTTGGTGCTCTTTTTATCTTGGGCGATCGTGTAAAATGTATTCCCATTTATCTCGTACCCTTGGAAATTCAATACAGTCGAAGATGGTGACGCGGCCAACAAGTAGAGCTGATCTCCGACAGTGGTGTCATTCATGAGCTGTAATCGCAACCAACTGCCGAAAGTCTCCATGTGTTTTTTTTAATCCAGGAGTCAGCCTCCCCCGGGTTCTTGGAGCGTACATAATTCTTGTGTTCCTCGATATACGGAGCCACGAAGGTGGAACTTTGTAGAACTGTGTAGTGTGCTTGAGTTAAAGAATGCCCGTCCCTACATATCAGTGCTTTCTTTCCTAGCGTGCCTTTTCCACTCAGTCTCCCCTCATGCCGCGATTCAGGAACACCAATCGGCTTAAGGTCAGGAATAAAGTCAACACAGAACTCAATGACCTCCTCTGTTCCATAGCCCTTTGAGATGCTTCCTTCTGGCCTAGCACGGTTATGAACATATTTCTTCAAGACTCCCATGAACCTCTCGAAGGGGAACATATTGTGTAGAAATACAGGACCGAGAATGGCAATCTCGTCGACTAGGTGAACCAGGAGATGCGTCATAATATTGAAGAATGATGGGGGGAACACCAACTCGAAGCTGACAAGACATTGGACCACAGCCTTCTGTAAACTTGGTAGAGTTACTGGATCGATGACCTTCTGAGATATTGCATTGAGGAATGCACATAGCTTCACAATGGGTACTCGAACATTTTCCGGTAGAAGCCCCCTCAATGCAACCGGAAGCAACTGCGTCATAATCACGTGGCAATCATGAGACTTCAGGTTCTGGAATTTTTCTCTGCCATATTTATTATTCCCTTTATATTTGACGAGAAGCCAGCCGGGACCTTGATACTGCTCAGGCATTCAAAAAAGATTTCCTTCTCTGCTTTGGTAAGAGCGTAGCTGCTTAAGTATTGACGCCCTTTATCCGTCTGCTTGTTGTATGGGTCTTTCATACGTTGCTGGTCCTCCCGTGCTTCTGGTGTATCTTTTGTCTTCCCATACACGCCCAGGAAGCCTAGCAGGTTCACGCAAAGATTCTTCGTCACGTGCATCACGTCGATTGAAGACCGGACCTCTAGGACTTTCCAATAGGGTAGCTCCCAAAATATAGATTTCTTCTTCCATATGGGTACGTGGTTGTCAGCGTCATTCGGAACAGATAGACTGCCAGGACCCTTTCCAAAGATTACTTCTAAATCCTTGACCATGTCATATATAACATCACCATCAGGGAGGTTAGGCTTCTTCCGGCGATCTGCCTCACCGTTGAAATGCTTGCCTTTCTTTCTTACGGCATGACTGTTCGGAAGAAATCGACGATGCCCCAGGTACACATTCTTGTTTCCCAAATGTATACTTTCAGTCTTATCTAAACAGTGCGTGCATGCATTGTATCCCTTGTTTGACTGTCCTGAAATGTTACTAAGAGCAGGCCAATCATTGATGGTTACGAACAACAACGCTCGTAGGTCAAATTCCTGTTGTTTGTGCTCATCCCACACACGTACACCTGGTTCGGACCACAACTGCAAAAGTTCATCAACTAATGGCCTTAGGTACACATCAATGTCGTTGCCGGGTTGCTTCGGGCCTTGGATGAGCACTGGCATCATAATGAACTTCCGCTTCATGCACAACCAAGGAGGAAGGTTGTAGATACATAGAGTCACGGGCCAAGTGCTATGACTGGAGCTCTGCTCCCCAAAAGGATTAAAGCCATCTGTACTTAGACCAAATCTTAAGTTCCTTGCGTCATCTGAAAATGTCGGGAACTCTCTGTCGATTTTTCTCCACTGGGACCCATCGGCGGGGTGTCTCAACTTCCCGTCTTTCTTACGCTCTTCTTTGTGCCATCGCAACAACCTGGCATGCTCTTTGTTTCTGAACAGACGTTTCAACCGTGGTATTATAGGAGCATACCACATCACCTTAGCAGGAACCCTCTTCCGGGGGGGCTCGTCATCGCCCTCAACATCACCAGGGTCATCTTGTCTGATCTTGTACCGCAGTGCATTGCATACCGGGCATTTATCCATATTCTCGTACTCCTCACCGCGGTACAGGATGCAGTCATTAATGCATGCATGTATCTTCTGCACATCTAATCCTAGAGGGCAGATAGCCTTCTTTGCTTCGTATGTAGTCTCGGGCAATTCGTTATCCTTTGGAAGCTTCGGCTTCATTATTTTCAGTAACTTCTCAAATCCCTTGTCAGAACAACCAGTCTCTGCCTTCCATTTCAGCAGTTCCAGTGTGGTACCGAGCTTTGTGCTGCCATCTTCGCAATTTGGGTACAGCAACTTTTTGTGATCCTCTAGCATGGCCTCCAACTTTAGCTTCTCCTTTTCTGTATCGCATTCTCGCTTTGCATCAGAAATGACCCCACCAAGACCATCAGCGGGCTCATCTGATGCCCGATGTTCACCTCCTTCTTCTTCAACGTCTTCCATTACAGTATCACCGCATTCCTCAGGGAACATAGGATAGTTGTCATCATCCTCCTCTTCTTCATTGTCTTCCTAACCCCTCTTTCTCCGTGCTTGGTCCAACAATTATAGCTGGGCATGAAACCTCTCCGAAGCACGTGGTCTTGAATGGTTTTCGAGTTAGAGTACTCCCTGACGTTCCGACACTTCTCACATGGACAAGGCATAAAATTATCCACTTTGTTTGCCTCAGCCACATCGAGAAATTTATGCAGGCCTGCAATAAACTCGGAACTGCGTCGTTCGCCGTACATCCATCGCATCCGTGCATCCATCTGCATCATATAATTAAGTTTATCAAATACCATTACAATAACATCTTGAATAGTGAAATGACCACCGTACATCGACACATGCAATATTTCTGTATCAATTACAGATGAAAAGGATAAAGTTGCTAACCTCGGTCGAGGATATCGTTTTGTGTGAACTTAAGTGTGGGTCGGGCATTTCATCGAACACATCTTGTGCGTGGCAAAGGAAAAAAAACTAGCACCCACTTCCCACCAATCCAAGCAAAAAAAAACAGAGAGAGAAGAGGGGGTGGGTTATATATAGGCAGGGGAGGGGTATTAGTCCCAGTTCGAGACACGAACCAGGACCAAAGCTCCGAGGCACGCCACGTGTCTGGCTGGCACTGGTCCCGGTTTTTCTCTAAACCTGGATTAATGGCTGGGGCGGCTCTGGACCAAAGACCCATTTTCTACTAGTGGTATATAGAAAGATGTGCAGGTAATGATCATACGTGTAGTACAAAACTAACATATGAGAGCATGTCTAGGTTATCTCTTGTTTCTCTAGGGTACAACTATAACTCATATAATCATATTTAATGTGGCATTTCGTACTCCATGGGTTTCGAGATTTTATTTTGAAAACCACAAGTAGACAAGGTCGGAACACCATCTTTTGTATAGTCATGGTCGTGGATTCTTTAAAGTTGACGGTTGTTTATGGCACTGCCAAACTAATTCGGCAGGAGAGATTCCCTACTAGCTGCTAGTGCCATGGCCACTCCCAGATTAAAGAGGAATCTGTAACATGGTCCTTAAACGTGAAAAACAATTTCAATATATACATAACCTAGGATATGGTCGATGGTTAAAGTAACAACTTTACGTGCACTTTTCATCAAACCTACGCAATGCACGGAGCTTCTTGTTCAGAAAATCTTGTTGTTGTGTCCATGGTGACTTATCTAATTCTTTTTTTCTGAGAAATTCTGAAATTCTACTAGAGGCTTCGAGTAATTTGGATGCCTTTTCGTATTCGAACCTTTGATATCAGTGTGAAATGCGCAACACGCCTGCCTTTATCCAATTGGTAGCTTATTCTGGAGGTGCCCCTTCTCCATCTAGCAATAGCAGACAACGTATCATATAACTAAAGAAGAAACACTGTCTGATTCAGTTGCTTTCATCTGTAAGCACACAAGCTGTATCTGCTGCAGCACTCCTTACTGGATTTTTCTAATAAATTTGTTTCTTCTCCATCATAGTGAAAGTGAATATGATTGGACGTGTGCGACTGGGTTGGGATCCGGATGACTTCAGTTCCATCAAATTTCAGCCACTACTGAACCAGCTGAAACATCGAGCACCCAAATGGCTAAAATTTTCATTTGAAATTTATTAAAATCCAACCAACTTTGACAAAATAATGATTATGTTTGAGTTTGACTCGAATTCTGAAACTTTCAAAACTTTCGGTGACATTCCATCATAAATGAAACGATAACGACGTAAAGTACAACAAACACACAAGTACAAAATTTTCCCACTATATTAAGTATATTAATTACAGCAACTTGTGTACTCCATGCTCAACAACAGAAACTTACTCCTTGGCCCCACTATGGCCCAAATCCTTGCTCCGCCCTGTCAGTAGTACGATGCAAGAAACACAAGAGGTTCTAGATAAATCCCACCATGTCGGCCATATGTAATCTGGTAGGAACAGACACCCTCTAGACCCTTAGAAGGGAACAAACTTTTGTCACAGGAGAAGCCAACATCACATCTTGTGAAGTTGTGGTGGCTGCCTTAACTGGATTTGTCTTTCCATGCGCACGCAAAACTACGGCCCGGCCTGGGTCCACTATTGCCTTCACAGGATGGCTAATTAGGCAACACGTTCCGCGTAAAATCAACTTTGTGTATGAAGATTGGCCTACAAAAGCATATATCACACGCTATAAAAAGAACTAGGGCCATCGTTGCCAATCCCCATCCAAGCAAAGCTCAGAAGCTAAACAAGCATCGATCGTATACTACCTAGCTAGCAGAGTAGCAGCTAGCTAACAACATGTTCCGCTGGGGCAAGAGCAACAACACCCAGGGTCCGGCGGTCGCCGGCGCCGAGGTGGCAGTGCACAAGGTGGAGAAGATCCACTACGTCAACCTCGTCCAGCCTCCTGTCCACGGCGGTGGCGGCAACACGTCGTGGAAGGCACAGCCATGGACGGCGGCGAAGAAGCCCGAGAGCTCCGTTGATGACATCGACTCGAAGGCGGGCAGGTTCATCCAGGACACTAAGAACCGGTGGCGCCTCGGCCTCAAGTCCTTCCGGGCCACCGGCGGCCGCTAATGCCCATCCCCGGCCGGCCGGCCGTGCATGCATGTGTGTGAAGCTCCCAAGCTACACAGTCTTATTGCTCAACTAGTACGCATAAGTTATAGCCCCGATTATGATGTGATCATGCTATAAGCTAAATAATTTTGTTCTGCACCAGCTAAATAATTTTGGGTTTGGGTGTGCTGGTTTTTTTAGTCAAATAGATGCTGTTTGTTGATTGCACGCTTTCATGCATACTTTGTTAAAATGATTCCCTTAGTCCATCTCGAGAAAAAAACGTGATGCCTTCAGTCTCTCTCAGGGCATTCACGATCGATTTGTAATCCTGTCAATTATTACGGCTAATCAACTTCCGTTTGCCTAACTGATTCTGAAGGATAGATTCTACAGCGTAATGACCGGTGACAACCACAAAAACACAAGGTTTTCGGTTTGACAAAGTGATCATGGTAGTAATGAAAGAGCGACCAGTACTTTTTCATCTTCACGAGAGAAGTATGTTTATAGTTCGTCAACTGTTCGAAAACTCCAAAGTGAGCCCGGGCACACAACTTTTTTTCGAAATGAGGAACGAAGCCCTGCCTCTGCATCGAAACGATGCACACAACTTTTTATTGCATAGTTCAGAAATATCTAAAGATAAATAAACCCGAATCCACATGCCTCGTACATAAACTCCACCAATATCACTAGTCCTATGGTACAAGACATAAACAAAACCAAAATAGACAGAAATGCACATGCACCGACAGTGACGAGTCCAACCTAAGGTCGACCCAGACTTTTCATCTACATAAAGCTTCCTATCCCCGCAAAAAAATAAAAAAAATAAAAATAAAGCCTCCTAACTTTTACGCAATAGCTTTTTATATAAGCATTGTTTACACTATTTCTGCATAATAAAGATGCACATAACCAACACCAGGCCCATCTGTACACTACATTGCTACCCATGTTGGAAAAAAAACTCCTTGCCATCCCCCTCCACTTTCGTGCATATCACTCTAAAAAGTTCTTTGTGCTCCGACCGCTGACGGTGACCAAGTACATAGCCAACGTATACACGTAGAAAACCTACATTGGGAGATGATCTTCTTTTTTACATTAGTGTGAATTCATGAAGACATAAGGTTGTCTTTATGAATTCACACTAATGTAAAAGTCGTGCATAGTAGCTAATTAGATGATCCGAATTTAACTGTGATGTTTAACGTGATCCACACATGGATATGTGCTTACCGATATAGATAATATCAATCTATTTCATCTACCTATGTACCGTATGGATAATCTGCTACTGAAAAGTGGAAAGCAGCAAAAGGCTGTGTCTGTGCGCATCAGATGCATGCGTTCCCGACGGGAAGACTTTACTCCGTCAGCTGTTACATTTCGTCTGGAATCAAAGTGATTCGCCAACGACTTCACTTGTCTGAAATGATATTTTCTCTTTTGGAAATAAGCTCGGTACAAGTGTAGGAAGATCTATGATCTGTCCTCATAGGTTGCTACAAACTTCTTTCGTCAGAAAGGGCCTACGTATAGATCATATCAATCTGCAAAGAGCAGGGAAGCTGCTTCCTAACAATGGCCAACCAATGTATAGGGCTCAACTGAAACAATGTACAGGGCTGAAACGATCGAACTTCAGTAGTCAGAGGGCCTACGTATAGATCATATCAATCTCCAAAGAGCAAGTCGCTGCTTGCTATCTAAATGAAAGCTCCGGAACAGCTTGTGGAATTTGTTCCAAGTGTCTGGTTCCAGCTTTGGGAAACGTGTGATGGCCCATTTATGTGGCCTTCTTTTGGTGAAATCCAATGGGTTGGGGGGCATTTTTGCAAATTCATGAAGAAATAAGGTTGTTGCTGTAATAAAGTTTATGCTTTTCACTGAGAACATTTTTCTTAGGCAAATTCCAGTAGTACTGCTGTAATAAGGCATTCTGAGCTATTAACAAATACTGTATCCGTTCCATAATATAAGTCTCTTTAGCAAGCTAAACTAGTTTTCTAAAAAGGCTTGCATTGTGAAACAGAGCGAGTAATTCCTAACATGTATCGTATAAAATCAAAGTAATTTCTTAATTGTAAGTCTGTAACATACTTTATGTCTATCAATATGTTAAAGTCGTGCATACTAATTCTTTTTTTTGCGGGTTCCTGCATACTAATTCGATGATCCAAATTTACCTGTCTATTCAACGTGATCCACGCATGGATACCTACGTACCGTATGGATAATCAGCTACTGAAAAGTGGAAAGCATCAAAAGGCAGTGTCCGTGTGTGCATCAGATGCGTTCCCGACGGGAAGACTTGACTCCGTCAGCTGTTACATTTCGTCGATCTGGAATCAAAGTGATTCGCCAACGACTTCACTTGTCTGAAATGATATTTTCTTTGTTGGAAACAACCACGGTATAAGTGTAGGAAGATCTATGATCTTTCCTCATAGGTTGCTACAAACTTCTTTCGTCAGAAAGGGCGTACGTATAGATCATATCAATCTGCAAAGAGCAGGAAGCTGCTTCCTAACAATGGCCAACCAATGTGCAGGGCTGAAACGAACTTCAGTAGTCAGAGGGCCTACGTATAGATCATATCAATCTGCAAAGAGCAAGTCGCTGCTTTGCTATCTAAATGAAAGCTCCGGAACAGCTTGTGGAATTTGTTCCAAGTGTCTGGTTCCAGCTTTGGGAAACATGTGATGGCCAGTGCAGTGCGCCACCAAGGGGAGAAACGGAGAACAAATTTAAGGTGGCAGCACTAGAATTGCAAAGCTAGTATCGAAGCATCCCAGGTAAAGAAATGACTAGTGTGCATATGCACGTTAAAAACAGAACCAAAATAAATTATGTGTTATGTTCCTTTCAACTATTATTTTTGTAAATCCTCGTTTCGTTCGCGGAACGAAGTAATACAATTATTTGACTAAATAAAGATCAAATGATATCTTTTTTCTTTTTCCACTATATATTAAATAAGAACAGTAGGAACACGTTTACAAACATGCTTAAGCCTATCCTCCACGTAGGGAGGAACACACCCCAGCAACATACCCTCACTCAACCCAAAACGATCTAACTTAGCAAGGCCATCAGCTACATCATTTGCAGTCCTGTTGATCTTCTTGAAAATAACATCAGGCCACAGAAGGGTGGAGTTTTTAATATCCTGCACAATGTCTGCAACCAGGGATTTACTCCTGCCGATTGCCTTCAGCTCATTTACTGGCATCGCGTTGTCACTTTCAATCATCAGAGGACCGGCATACATTGGTAAAGCTGCTCGAACACCAAACAGCATTCCAAGCGCCTCGGCCGTCAGAACATTTGGGCAGTGAGGGATCTTGCCCCAGGCGGACAGGATAACCTCACCCTGATCATTCTGTAAGACTGCTCCCCAAGCCCCTGCATCATCAGTAACTGAAAAGGAGGCATCAGTATTTAGTTTAGCCCACCCCGGATCAGGTTGCTTCCAGGCTTCAGGAGTCCTGCAGGATTTCCTCTGATGGTTGAGGCCAAGGTGAACAATCTGTTTCCCTTTCACGTTCCCCATCTCTGAATTTGACTGAACCTGATTGAAAGCATCAAACTATGACGTCAGAAACTTAGCAGATTGTTCGATCCCGCACTTACCATCACCGAATAGGATATTGTTCCTCAAGTGCCATGTTCTCCACCAAATGAACAACATTTTTGCTCGAGACTGTTCATCAAGTTGGCTGAGGAGGATTAACGCCCAATCTTTTCCAGTATCACGCAGCTTTTCTTCAATAGGAAGCACCCAGATCTCTCTTAGTTTCTGTCGAAGTGCATAAGCTTTCGTGCACATCATCATAGCATGGTGAGTCGTTTCATCATCCATTCCGCAAATGGAGCAAATTGCCATTCTGTCCATGTTTCTATCACAGCGTGTAGCCTGAACGCCAAGGGAGTTGGAAGCGAGTTTCCATCCAAACACACGGATTTTGGGGGGAACTTTTGCCTTCCAGATGACATTCCATAGGTCTCTGTCACTATTTTGTTTACTGCTTGGACCAGGAGCCGGAATTTTATCTCTTAACTCCAAAGCTAAACGGTAAGCACTCTTCACCGTAAAACTTCATGTCTGGTCATAAGACCAAGCTAGCCAATCCTCCTCCTCAAAGGAAGGTAGCTTAATTTGGAGAATCGAGTCAGCATCAGGAGGGAAGAAAAAATTTCTAATTAACTCCTCTCTCCACCAAATGATATCTAACCATGCTATACAAAACAATCACATCCAACCATCTACGATTGTTTTCAGAATTTTCTGAAACTTTTAAATGGCCATTTTCAAAATTTGGAAAATCCGGATCCATGTAGCCTGGGCTCCAAAATCCACTCTCTTTTCCCCCTCTACTTAGCATCCATTTTATGAGGCCCAAATAAGGGTAGAATTACAATAACGCCCTCAATTTCTGAGCTCTTGTTTTTTCTCATCTATTTTCACGTAGTCTTTATGTTTATACTAGTTTGACATTACAATATTTCAAAGTTCAGACTCAAAGATTTCAACATACTAAAATCAAACATAATCAATCACAATAATGTGGACAGAACCACCAACATATCATATCTATATATCCGTAACATTCTGCAACGTCATATGCCTAGTATTAGCTCCTTTGAGAGTATAATTGATTTTGACAACTTCCCTTGGGAAATACATTTACTCTGATATTTGGAGGACAAATGCGGCAGACCTTTTGGTATACTTCGTCGCTTGAATAATCAGCATGGTACAAGTACGACATGTTAATCTCCACGTTCTTAAGCTTTCTAACACTCTGTATGGACAGCAGCAGCTTGAGGACTTCCATATATTTGTCTCCTCTTCCATATAAACGGAACTTTATTTCTTCAAGTGAATCAAGGCTGATGTCATGGGTCATGGCGCTCAGTGGCGAACGACATGGACAAGCCAAAGAGCACTTATCTTCCTAGTAAGAAACAAGTAATCTAGTAAGGAATAAGGATAGTAGGGAAATGTGTATACGAGAATGCACATAACCATGCAAATGATTCAAAATAAAATAAGGGTGCGACTTATTGAATTGGCTTAATTTTCGGTCAGATGATAGCATCAAAACTCAACTCCAACCTACTTGCAACTTTTATCAGCATGAATTACGGTGTAAAATCTAACAGCTAGTAAATTTTTTCTATTTGCGCAACTCATAATGAAGTCAAATCATGCAAAACTGACGGTTAGGAATTTTTTCTTAAATGCCACACACTTGTAATGAAAAATCTCACTTACATCTAGGGTATGGGTTACCATGCGGTACATCTGGTTACTGCCCTATAACTGCATTTCGACAGACATATTTTTTGGAAAAAAATGAATTCAAACTTCCAAACCTGAATAAATTGATTTAGTCTTCTCTGGGATTGAGCGACGACATGGCATAGTGGTACTATTTTGCCATTCTCATATTGATGTCTCTTGTTGGAGTCCCACCCTCGTCCTTTTTGCGACCATATAGTGCTTACATGCCCGCGCCATGGACATGCCATGACAGTACAGTCAGACGCAAGCAAAAGTTCAATTTAACTCTTTCTGCAAAATTTGGATTCAAAATTTGTTTGAAAAATTCAGCAGTAAGTGTCCGTTATTTTGGTAACCGCGGTACGCGTAAAATTTTTCATTCAGTGACCAAACGGAATCCCCCCTAGCTCACACACGTTTGATCATATTTTTCATTCAGTGACCAAACGGTACGCGTAAATATTAATTCTTGTTCGACCCAAATTAGCAAACCCGAATAAATAAAGACTTACCGTCGGGAGAATTGATTTTAACCCCCCCCCCCCCCCCCCCCCCCCCCCCTAGCTCACACACGTTTGATCATATACCCCTTTGTTTGTCTGCCTTGCTCTGAACCCCCGATGTGGCCTAATTCTCGCTGACATGCCCCTCCTGCACTGTTATCTCATGATTTTGCCGGTTAGGAAAGAATCTGGACTTAACAAATTGGGAATTACCAAATACGCCCTCGTTCACTTTCCTTCCATCAGCGCACGAAACAGAGGCGCCTGGCTCGTTCTTCCTTCTGTCCCCGACCCAGCCGCAGCGCCGCCCCGCCGTCTGAAGCTAGCGCTGGCTGCTCCGCCGCCGCCCGCCGCCGCCGTCCGCCATCTGCCATCTGCCGCCGCCGTCCAAGGTAAGGCCGCGAGCTCTCTCCCCTTCTATTTCATAGATTTTGTGCTTTCCTCTGATACGGTTTCTAAATCGATGAACCCTAGGTGTTGAGTGGATTGGCATGGGTATTTGAGTGGGAGAGGCTTGATTGACGAACGGGTGTGATGGATCTGAAAGTTTACATCATATTCCCCTGTTCTAATTGATGTATGCATGCGTTTAGGTGTGTGAAATTTCTGATTTTTTCTGTCTATAGTGAATAGGATCGATGCAATCTCTCTATTTTTTCTGATCATATCCCCTGTTCTGATCATTGCCAGGCTGCTACTCCACCACTAAAGTCTCCAGCAAAAGGAAAGAATAAGAAAATCACTCCAAAGAGGAAGAAATTAAGCGATCTATGAACTTGTTTCTGGCTGTGATGAACTCGTGTGTGAGGTGGAGCAAATCATTTTTTTTTTTGTGTGGAACGTTGCACAGCTGAAGCAAATCATATCATTCTTCATTTGGAGAAAGTATTTTGTGGCTGGGACATCTGTGTCTTTTGAAACGAAGGGTATTTTTGTCCATTCGTATTTCTATTTGGTGGTTAAATGTGTTAACCAGGCCAAAGGGGGTTGTCAGCAACAATTAGACACGCTAGGGGGTTCAAAGCAAGGCAGACAAACAACCTCGGCCAGGTTAGGGGCAGCGACGTGTACGTTAGCCACCTGGGATACATCCAGCTCCTGGAGATTTGGGGCGGAGACATCGAGGCGGCGGGTGCGGATCACCCGGTCCCGGACATGGAGCTTGAGGCACCGGAGCGAGGCGGAGCTTATGGATACGTCGGAGCCCTTCGCCGGCGTGACGAAACTCAGGGTAAGCTTCTGCAGGCGCGGGCACTGAGAGGAGATGAGGACCTCCAGCGCCCGGGCATCCATGGTTTCTAGACATAGGTCCAGGTCGGCCAGCGCCGCGAATACGCCGGCTGACGGGAGATGGAGGAACTGTGGTCCGAGGAGGAGGGCAATGCCCGTCGCTCGCTCGAACGGAGGCAGCTCAATCTCGTCCGGTAGTCGCTTACGGGCGAAGTGGTGGTCGTTGGCCACGCGGAGGTCGAGCTCTCCCGCGAGGCGCCGTGAGGCGAAAAGTAGCCACGCCACGTCGTGGCTCGCCAGGACGTTATGGCATTTGCAGGGCACGATGATCTCGAGAGCGTGGAGGCGAATAGCCGGATCGGCGGAGTAGGCGGCAAGGGCGCCGTCGACGGCGTTGGGGAAGGAGGCGCCGTGATGGAACAGGTCTTTGGCAAGGACGAGATCTGGGAGGCTGGCCCAGACGCGGCGCCAGCGGCGGGAGAGAACGCTGGTCCGCGCGGCGGCCGGCGTGGACCGGAGGCGCAGGAGGATGCCTTGGAGAAGATCGTCGGAGAGGTCGCTGATGCGGTCCCTATGGCTGCCACGTCGCTGGTGGCGGCCGTGCTCCATGAGGCGAACTTTCGGATTTTGACCTCGACAAGGATCGATCGTGCCTGACGACTTAACAAAGTAACATGTCGTGCTAGAGAGTTTTTTCTTTTTTTGAGAACGTCCCTATTCTTTACATATTTTTGTTCCTTCCTCTCGCCGCATATTCCACTTCACAAACCATTTTTCTTCGAAGTTTCAACAGAGATTTATGCATATACAGGAAATACATAGTTTCATAGTAGGAGAGTTATGAACGTATGAACAAATTTACCTCAATTTCAACCCCATATCAAGTCTGAACAGAGATGCATACACTGGAAATCCAATGTTTCGTAGAAGACCTACCAAGGTATGAAGAAAATACCTCTGTTACATGCCACAAATCCATACATTACAGCATTGTTACATTGTCCAGCAGTACAGTTTTTTACTATGAAACCTGGGGGGAGGGGGGCTCTACCAAACAGACCCAGCATTTCCTACACTACCTGAAGTGTAACACATAGCCAACTAGTTTCAAGTCAGATTCCGCAACAATCACATCGAACATGTTCAGCCAAAAGAAGACCATTTCAGCTTCAGCTCATGTCTGATGAATGATCCCAGGAATGGTCATTCTTCCTTGCTCGTCTCTGATGAAAGCTCCATTAGTAGCTCCACATGAAGTACCATCTAAAAATGGCCGGCAGGGTTATGTTACAGCAAACCACTGGCTGATTTTTGCCACCCATGCCTTTCAGCATGGCAATTGTTACTTGCCGTAATTTGCAAGTAGACCATTAACGGAAAGAGCAGACATGGCAGCATGTTTAATCTTTGCACTAACAGGCCAAGAGTTAGCTACTGGCCTGTCTAGAAGATGTGTCATGATCATCAAAACTGAACCGTGCTCAGTTCTGGAGCTCTAAACTATAAAATGGTTAATACCTATAGCCTCCGGCGCTTGTAAGGCTTTGTTTTATATCTCCTGAACCTTGAGAGCGGACTGGGCATTGGGAGGAAGCATGATAAAAGAATTGGCACAACAAAACCCCAGATTGGACAATATACCTTAACATACACTAATTTATAGACTTAAAAGTTGTAGTACAAGGTGAGACCCAGGCAATCCGGTAAGCACTGAAAGAAGCCACACAGCAAGCACATTTAACAGCTGTACAGAATGTGCACGTAGATAAACCTAACCAAGATGCTACCAAATTGGCATTACTTTCAGAAGTTACCGGCATAGCTAGGATTGCCGGTTGTATCCTCCTGATGTGGCACCATTCCCATATGCCTGGCGCTGGGAGCCAACAACAGCCAGCCCCGGACACTCTCTAGCGAAGTGCCCAGGCTGATTGCATTTGTAGCACAATCCTGAGCTGGCACTGGCAGCTGAAGAACCATAGGAACTAGCGTTAAAGCCACCACCACCTGTGGCAGGTCGCTGCATATCCATGGCTGCTGTAGAGCAGTTCTGCACGTTGTGCCATTGGACCCACAAATGCTGCAAGTTTGTGCATACCGTGTTGCTGATGGTGTAGTAGGCATCCTGCCAGATGCGCTGAATTGCTGCCCAAGCTGATTTGGGCCACACATGTTCATGGCTCTGAGAGCAGCACCACCATTCGCACCAGGGTTCGAGCTCAACTCATCTTCCGCCAAAAAGCTATCAATTGCTCCCTGAAGAAAGCGACACTCCTTTGATGTGTCATCCAATTTTTCAGCCTTCATGATGTTGTTCTTCACACGCGACTCGTCATTATATATTTCTTCCTTGACTTTCAACTTGAATACGTATTGCTGATAGCGGACCTGTTGTATGATTCCTGCGAATTTTTCATCATCTCGATCTTCATTTTTTATCTTGAAAAGTTCATGCGCAGTGACGCCAATTATCTCCTTGCCAGCGTCTTGGAACGCCGTTGCATATATAGTCCCGGTGTGATCCTGGATCTGACACACCAGCAAGTACCTATACTCACACGCTTGAGAGCTCTGCTCGCATGTGTCACAATACCACATCCCGTCAACATTATTTGTAACCTTTTTGTAGCAGTTCCTACCATTAGCCTCCACGGTGCATGCTGGGTAACAAAAATTATCAGTATTTATGTGTGATATTGAACCTTTAACGGTGATCCAAACCGGCTTCTCTGATTGCCCCAACTTTTCATACTTGATCTGTGCAGTTGTTTTTCGAACATCGGTCCTGCCCATGCTTGACATTTCCCCAGATAAAGAAGTCCAGGCAGCATTTTTTCCTTCGGTTACGTACCACTGCCTCAAGCTTTCAGCATCAGAGAAATCTGGATTTACTTTTAACAAACTTGAGCTGATTGTGCCCACAGTTCTACCGTTGTATTCACCAACACGGCCAGATTTCAGGGCAAGTATAGGATTCGAACCAGAATCACACAGCAACTGCAGCTGCTGACCTTCAGCATTACAGAACTCACCCCAAAAGGTTATGTCCACACTGCAACGAGACATGTCCTTCAGCTGAAGGACTCTTTTCTGGACTTCCAAGCCATCCTTCCGCATTACTGTAAAACAAGGGCTAACTGATGTAACAACCGCAAGCAAATCTACCATGGCATCTATATCCATGTTCACAATTTCACTGATCTGCCGGAAATTAAATTGCTGCCTAGGGATACTGCTATCATCCCCAGAACAAACTTCTATAGATGTTGACGGTTCAAGGTTCAATTCATAGTCATTATTTAAAGAATTAAACTTCTTGTTTGCTGGTTTCAACGATCCTCTAGATATCAAATACACCTTATCAACCTCAATTTGGTCATAGAACTGATCAACTACCTAACCAAAGCATGTTGCACGAATTTCTCCACCGTGTGCATCAAGGAGATCGACGGAGAAGAGCTTTCCGGGACCTTTTGCATTGATATAGTTCTTGACATGAGTCTTTGTAGTCACCCTGGCCTTTATTGTCCATGAACGTTGGTATGGGTTCAGTGCAGAAATTGGGACAAATCGAGTGGCAGCTTCATTTTTACCAACTGAGCCACAATTTATATATGTTGGAGGTGGCTGCTGATACAAAGGCTGTGGAGGACGCCCGTAAATGTTGCCAGGAGGGTCAAAGCCCCCAGCTGTTCCAGGAACTGCAAACCTTTGGTTCTGATGAGAGTTCGGTAAAGGCTGCTGCTGAGGGTGTAGCTGCACCACATTGGTTTTCATTGTGTACTGTGCCGAGATTGTACCATAAGATCCACCAGACAACACACAATTAGGACCAGGTTGAACTGTCTGACAAATAGAAGAGTCCATTGTGCCGTGAACACCATTGTAGGGTCCATCATATGACATACTGTTAGCACGCTGCTCCACCCTTGGGGCGACAGCAGACCCCAGCATGTCACCAGAATACTTCCCATTATTTGTTTGAGCAGTATTTGGCAGTAAGTTAGCCTCCTGTCCCCCGGGTAAAGTTTTGTCATACATCTTTGGTGTCCCAATTTTTTCGCACTCACTTTGCAGAACATCAAGTTCGACGACAATTAGTATCCTGAATGCATTGGAGAAGAATGTTCAGCTCACAAAATGGTAGTTATGAAACATGAGCAATTTGAAGAAGAGATAAAGAATATAATAGCTACACATCCCTTTAATTATCAAATTCCAGCCTGCCCATGGTATCCGGTACATGATAGAATTGTGCATGTATAATTATGGCCACAAGAACAAACAAGGTTCCAAACAAGCATTGTAAATTGTTTCATTAGTTTGACAAGGAAATCAGCAATCTAAATGAAAGGTTCTAGGCCATAAGCATTGGCATAATATACGACACCTATTTTACTCCAGCAACCATAAAAACCTGATGTCATGGGCTGATAAAATCCTACACAACGAAGGTAGTTCTCAAGAAAATTATATCTCACAAGCTAGGAGGTGGAGTGTCTTGTCACTGGTAGCTTGGTAAACCATGAGAAGCCAAGTGCATCTCATTGGATCGTAGGGCACTCACAAACAGACAGCAGCATGTCGAACTAACGGTGCATTAGGAAATCAAACTTAGGGTTCACAGAAGAATGAGATTGCATGCAGGCTACGCATGTTGTTGGCATTACGGCAACAGGAACGCTCAACACATTCATTGACATAGCACTGAATCAAACACCAAACTACCCCATTTTGTCAACAGTACCCAGACCAAAGATAACTCATTCTGATGGGATTGAATGTAATCTAAAAAGTATACAAGTAACTGCATATGTTCTGCTAGTTAAATCAAAATCCTATGTTTAACGCGTTAGTACATTGCAAGCCAAAGAACGCTGAAGCCCCCATCTTGCACAAACAGTCAAACACCCAACCACACGCACCGACCTGCAACTCAAGATTCAAGAAACTATCCCAAGATACAGTCTTTGCTGAAACCGCTAGCAGCCTAGGCAAATCAACGAAGGACCGAACGATTACTAAGCAAAGCAAGCAGATCAAAACCAAGATCCAGTCGATCAAGGTGAAGGGGGAGAAAGAATGCATGTCACCTGCGGCCCTGGACGTTGTTGCGGGTGATGTCCTGGAGCTGGACGATGGCGCCGGGGCGGAGGGCGCCGTCCCTGACGAGGTGGTTGAGGGCGGTGGCGAGCATGGACTGCTGGGAGTGGACGCCGTCGGAGAGCAGCATGCGGAACCGCTCCGCCTGCTGTGTCCCTGAATCCGCCGCCGCCTCCGCGCTCTTCTTGGCGGTGATGAGGCGCAGGTCCGCGACCTGCAGCACCGGCTTGTACGTCGTCGGCCCGTCCGGGAGCTCCCATATCGCCACCACCGCGCCCGGCGTCAGCCGCGGCGCCTCCATGGAATCGGCAGCGGCGATGGCGGCAAACCTTTCTGAAGCTTCGGGATGCGAGGCGAGGGAAGGAGGTGATTTCGGATTTGGGGGAGGTTTTGTTTGCCGTTGGTGGTGTGGCGGTGTAGCAGAGTTGGGGAGCGGCGGCGGTGTAGGGAAGCAGAGGAGGGCGCTCTGTGTTACTGTGTGAGGTGGGGATGGGTGCATGGACTCGGTGCACGGTGGAAAAGTGTCGGTACATAGGGAAACTCCACGTGGAAGGGGGGGGGGGGGGGGGGGGGGGGGGGAGTGACAAGATTTTCAACATGTCATCTAAAAAAGATTTTCAATTTTTGACGAAAAGCAGACAATTTAAATTTAGGCATTACAAATTGACATACTTAAACATTGAAATTTTATAACAAACTCTTATAGTAAAATGATCAATTATAGCAAATTTTATTTTAAAAATTAGGTCCATGTATCTCTCACCCTCTCTTTAGTACAGCTAGCTGGCTAGCTGCATTTCTCATCCTATCTTTAGTATAGCCAGCAGCAAGCACACGTCAACTAGCAATTTGCAAACATAGGCACAGCATCCTGCTCCATCCACCTCGTCGATCTTCTCCAGGCAGGGAGGACAAGAACAAAGATTGAAGAGGCACGCATGCGACTCGTCTTCTTGAAGAGAGCGTGATTCGACGTATGGAATTCTTTGTTAGCATGTGTCCTCTTTTCATGACTAAGAAGACCGACAAAATCCTTTAAAAAAAAAGAAGACGGAGAAAAATGTGACAAACCCTTTTTCATCGTCGAAAATAATGCGACGGCAGACCAGATACGGATGGTTTAATTTCGAAAAGGCTCTCATTCCTACACTAGGAACGGTACCCCGCAACCTAGCCTCTCCCTCCCGCGACCCGCGCCGCCGCCGGGCCGCGCCGCGCCGCAGCCTTCTCCACCCAGCCCCTCCCTCCTCTCCTCCCTCCGGCCGTCGCCGGTGAACTCCCTTCTCTCCCGCGCAACCCTCTCCCTTCCGCGACCCGCGCCGCCCCCGCGGTGGCCGGGCCGCACCGCAGCCTTCCGTTTCTAGCCTCTCCCTCCTCCCCTCCCTCCCGCCGTCGCCGGCTGCTGTTCCGGCCCTTCGCCGGCGGCGCCGGTGGCGGCGGACCTCGGCTTCTTCCCTCGTGGTCTAGGGCGGTGCGGGGCAGCCATGGACTAGGTGGTGCAGCTCGGCGGCGACGGTCCGGCGCGGCGGCGGGATTCCTGGTGCAGCGCTGGTGGCTGATGTGGTCAGGGCGCCACCGTTGGTGGCAAGGGCGGCGGTGGTGGAGCTCCGGCCCTGCAGGCCCAGATCTGGGCCCTTCGGGCCCAATCAAGGTCAGGGCGAGCTCCACCTCGCCGCCTCCGGTTGGCCTGCTGAGCGGCTTGTGATGAAGATGGCAGTGTTGACATCGCGTCTGTCTGCAGCGTGGCGGCACGAGCTTCACGTGCCTGTTTGGGTCCGGCCGAGCCTATGGGCCGATCAAGAGGGTAGCGGCGGTAACGGCTTACGTGCAGCAGCTTGGCGGCAGGGACTTTACGAGCCCTCCGGGGCTCGGCCGGGCCTGCTCGGCCTGGTGTGTCCCTGCTGCCGTGTCCGGTCGGCACCCGCCGATGGCGGTGGAGGATGTCCTCCAGGTGGCTGTGCTGCTACCGCCCTTCAGCTCCAATGGCCCGGTGTGCTCTTGCTGTTGCGTCCGGTCGGCTACCGTCTACGGCGGTGGAGGTTGTTCCCTCCCACGTGGTTGTGATACTGCCGGACCTTGTCTATGCTGCTTTGTCGGGTTGACCGGCCTTGCAACATTTGCCTGGTGAGACGACGATGATGACTTCAAGACCGTGGTGGTGTGTTGGTGGATGGCAAGATTGGTGGAGGCGTGTGATACGTCCATTTTGCATCACTATTTTATATCATAATTTACTGCTATTCATCGATATATTTCATATTTAGAGATGATACTTATGTTATTTTACCTATTTTGCATGTTTCATGATTATTGGAGAATAAATCACCGGAGTCAGGATTCTGCTGGACAAAGCACCGTCAAGACACCATATTTCTGAAGATCAACAATTGACGGAAAATATCCAGAAGTCCCTATTTTCACAGATGCCGGAGGCAGCCAAAAGGGGGGCCAAGGTGGGCCACCATGGGCTCTCAACATGTGGTGGTGCGGCCCCCTTGGCTGGCGCGCCGCCATGTGGTGAGGAGGCCCTGGCCCACCTCTGCCGGTGCCCCTTCACGTACTTCATCCCCTGGAAACCCTAAGCTCGGGGGGATCATCGAGGAAATATTCCGCCGCCTCCACGAGGCGGAAAACACCAGAGAGAGAAAAGCTCTCCGGTAGGGGAGAAAACTGCCAGGGAAATTCCTTCCCGGAGGGGGGAAATCATCGCCATCGTCACCGTCATCTTGCTAGACTTCATTGGGATCATCATCATTATCTCCATCGCCGACACCATCATCTCCACCGCTCCACTCCGTTCCGCTGTAACATCTCGGGTTGAATCTTGTCTAGTTCATAGGGGAAACTTTCCCCGTGTTGATTACTCCTTGTGGTTGATGCTATTAAGTGAAACCGTTGAATAAAGGTTTATGTCCAGATTGTTATTTATCATTATATCACCTCTGATCATGATCTATATGATGTCTTGTGAGTAGTTCGTTTAGTTCTTGAAGACATGGGAGAAGTCTAGATGTTAGTAGTGAACTATGTTGAGTAATATTTAATGGTTTGATATTTAAGTTGTGATGTTATTCTTCTAGTGGTGTCATGTGAACGTCGACTACATGATACTTCACCTTTATGGGCCTAGGGGAATGCATTGTGTATTCGTTTGCCAATTGTGGGGTTGCCGGGGTGACAGCAACCTGAACACCCGTTGGTATATCGATGCATGAGAGATAGCAGGATCTCAGAGTTTAAGGCTGTGGTTAGATTTATCTTAATTACTCTCTTATATTTGCGGATGCTTATGAGGGGTATAATCACAAGTATGTATTAGTCCTAGAAAGGGCGGTGCATTAGCATAGGTTCAGCCCACAACACTTATCAAAACAATGAAGATTAATCAGCTATATGAAGCGAAAGCACTTGACTAAATTCCTGTGTGTCCTCAAAAACATTTGGTCGTCATAAGTAAACCTACCGGCTTGTCCTTTGCTGTAGAAAGGATTGGGCCACTCGCTGCAATTATTATTACTGCATTTTATTTACTTGTATTTTATTTATCTGCAATATCAAAAACTCCTAAAAACTTGTCTGTGAGCATTTACAGTGAATCCTTGATCGAAACCGCTTGTCAACACCTTCTGCTCCTCGTTGGGTTCGACACTCTTATTTATCGAAAGTAATACGATACACCCGCTATACTTGTGGGTCATCAGCGTGGAGCGCTACAATTGTCTAGAATGTGGTTTTTTGGGGGTCGGGAGAAATGCCTGCCATGGCACCGACGCGGTGACGCTTGAGAGTGTCACTCTACCTTCCTGGAGGGCGTCGGGTGTACCCCTTCCCCCACACCTCAGAGCGTATCGGGGGAAACCCTAGGACCAGTCCGGGCAGCAGCGTTGTCATCGTCGTCTTCCTTCTTGGAGGTGCTGCTTGGTACGCGGCGATTCAGAGTGCTAGGATCGTGGTGGGAATACTCGGAGAGGACGCAGCGGTTGCGAGTCATTTTCGTTTTCGTTGATCCGCCGATGTCGGCCTTGTTTTCTCTTCTTTTTTTCTCTCTCTTTTCTTTTGGGCTTATGTGTGCTGTTTTGCCCCAACAGTGGACTCAAAGTTGTACCGTGTGGTTGCAATATTTATATAGCGGGGCGAAAGCCTATTTCTTCAATTTTGAAAATGATTTATTCGAATTGGTGAGGTGAACATATTCTTAATTCGGCGCAATCCTATCGTGTTGTTGGACATTTCTCACTAACAACTTCGACTTATTTTTCTATTCCACAATCGTCATGGTGACTTAGGGCCCTTTGTGATGAGGGATTTTCGTAGATAATTTGGAGGATTCCAATCCAAAGGATTCTATCCTAAACTCTTCCAAAAAAAAAGGATTACATTCCTACACCACTATTTAATAGGAATTTCAACATTAACTCTAACCTCTTTTTTTCACTCATGTGCATAGAATCAAGACACTTTTCATGTATTCTCATCCAAATGAACATTGCCAAGTGTTTCCTCTGTTTCACAATCCTATGTTATATATTTGCAATCCCGTCGAATTCTTGCACTTTTAGAATATATGTGTTTTGTAATCCTGTTGTACAAAGAAGCTCTTAGCTTAGTTGGATCCGGTCGTAATAATTGCACGTCAGGATTTTATCCTACGAAAGGAAAGTTGCCACGTCGGATTTCATCATTCACGGAATAAAATACGTATTGGGAGGTCCTTCCTACCAAACCTAGACCCGTCCGCTCACGGGCATGATCTCCAGATAATAGTCATGAGGGGCTTGTTTATTCCTAGTGTACTTTCATCCCCAATCTCGTTTCACAACAAAACAAATAATCCCCAAGGGGTTCGGGGATGAAAGGGAATTTCGTAAAATCTGCCTTTTACTCAATCCACATATACCCTTCCGACGCAATACACTAGCATGGGGTAGTGTATTTATTCTATGTTAAAATAAGACGGATTGTGAGGGATATCTTGGGATTATCCGGACAAAAATCAGTGTGGTGAACTCACTATCCGGAATTTTCGGGATCTAGGAAAATCCCCTCCAATACCCTAAAATACATTTCAAATGCACTAAAAATAACAAGGTCTGAAATATTAGTGAACGCTATTAAGAAAAATATATGTATAAGTACACGTCGACCGATTTTTCAACCTACTTTTCTTGGCATGCTTGTTGAACACTTAGGACGCGTTTGATGGAAATAGAGTTAAACACTTGGAATGCTATTAAGATTCCTCGCACTGATATGAGTTTTGGATCATGTTCTGCACGGTGGTTGGGTTTCATAGAATGGTCCGGCCTATATGAGATTACCAATGACCCACCCAGTGTTTGATTGCCAATGTTTCGAGGTTTTTTTTACGCCAAGCTGGTGCAGGTTGTTGTGTTTGGTTGTATATTTTCTACCCGCGGTGGTTATTTTGTATCCGCATGTGATGATGTACTAGTTACAGTTGTTGCAATTCTATGTTACATATGATTATACAAACATATGAAAACAAAAATGCACAATTAATGACGACGAACTGGACGAGGATTTTGAAATATTTCAGCCTATTTAACCCGATCTGAAGTTGCGTACTCCATCATTTGAGTAATCATCTGTTGCCTCCTCTAGTCTCAAACCCTCTATAACACTGCTCCTTTGTTCCTGACATAGAGGACAAACAAAAAAGTTAACAATGACATATGCAACATAAGCATACATAAATCATATTAAACAATAGTTAATATTCCAAAAAAATACGTGGATGTAGTCGACCTTGTAGACAACGAGCATTCAAATTTTCAATCCGAAATATCTCGTATTTTAGGCTCAGCACAATTTCAAATCTTACAAAAAATTGTGCCCCAGATCTATATATATTTTTCATGTTTCCCGAGGCTAGAATAAGTGGTATTTCGTATGAAATATTTTAAAAGCTGCTAGAGCAAAGTACTGACTACATCATGCATGATATTTGTTTTGAATCTTTTTAAGCTTTATAAATTTTAATTTTTCACATTGAAACCTTGTGTGGTGGATATGGGTAAAGTTTTCATACGCGGCGTCCTAATAGAGCGTAGTACTTGGTTGCCACCTGCGTGGCTGATTGGGAGGTCACGTCACGTCGGTGAGCACAAACAACCCAGCTTGTTTAGACGACTAATTTGGTTGTTACGCATGCCTGCATACGCACGTCCCCACTCTGTAGAAAATATTTCCTGACTTCTCTTAAAGTCAAACGTCCCATAACTATATATATGCACTCATCCACTCTGATATTGAGTGGCCAACACATGTCATTGACCTAAGCTCATCCACCCGGCCGTCGCTACCATAACTTGACAAAACAATAACACCATGCATGCATACGCCTGAAAAAACCAGGTGCTGCCTGCCTATGTCCTCTAAATATCCCGTCCATGAGCACCCAAGTCCCAACATCAAGTTCTAACCCTCTCCTCTCTCGGCGACAACGGTGATTATTGTCGCCGATGAGCACGAGTCCATCAACTGCAAGTCCCTCGTCAAAGAGAAGCGAACGGCATGTTTCCTCCGTCCGGGTGGCGTTGCCACGCGACGTTTAGGATTCTTTTCCCTTTCCATGACTAGCTAGAAAGACCAAGAAAAATGCACACTGTTCTGTGTATCCCTGAAATGACGCACCCTAAGACGCAAGATGGATAGTTTAATCGCGACAACAATTAATTACTACTAATTGGTGGACATAAACAATTTCATTCCATTCTCTTTCGTTGTTGTTGGGCGTTTTCTCACACACAGCTCTTCGACTTTTCTCTATTCCACATTCGCTAATTAAGCAGTGAACGAAAGGCACATTCAGAGTATTATTTTTGCAGCTAACCGCTTATTATTTTTTTAAACTCTCGTATCTCTACTATATACTATTGCTTGAGAAGGTGTTGGTACGTTTTTTAATTTTTCGAAATTGCCCTCCACCAAATCACATATTACGCATATATGCCATTATGTCATCTTACCGGTTCGTCGTGGTTGTTTTTCGTTTTATTTTCCACCGCCCGCTCGCCCCGGAATTCCCAGATGCCTTCTGTATCTATCCCTGCCTCTCGCCGGTCGAATCCGCTCACTTCCCAACCCTGCGCTCCCCGCACTTCCCTTGACAGAGCGGCATGACCTGGTCCCTGAGATGCGAGCGGGGCCGCGTGTCTCGGGTCAGCTCCGGCCCGCTGGAGGTCGGTGACGGTGCCTCCGTCCCGCTGGAGGTCGCGTCCACTTCGCTCCGTCGCCCATCAGGGTCTTCGTCAGACGAACGCGTGCGAACGAGTGGCTGCTGAGCTTGGCGGTGGGGCATGGTGGGCGCCAAGGGCTGCAGTTGGTGTCCGCATCAAGCGACGCCCGTCGGAATCCCGAGCACTCGCGCCTGCAGAGCCCGTCCCCCATGGCCACGAGCGTGCGTCGTCGCCCTCGCCCTGATGCTCTGTTGCGTCCCGCGATAAGTTCTCGCCAAGAGTGTTTGCTCGCGGGTCCTCGTGCTGTGCAATAGGCGAATAGCTCATCCTCTCTTTATCTACAGGTTGTTCGACACAAAAGATTCACCACGACTTGTACAATTCAGAGCACTTGGAACACTAAAATTTCTATTAGAAATTAGCACGTCCGAGCCTGAGAAAGATTAGCACCATCGATGTGGCACGAGAACACATGGGATGAAATCAGAAGCAGTTCAGAAAGGAGAATGTTGGGACGATCACGGTGCACTTAAGGATGTTGCATTTAATCAGCAACTTGTTCGTGTGGATTTTCACCGGCTTATGGAAATGACAAGTTCTTAGAAAGGCACATCTCAAATGCAATACTTTGTGAGCCAACGGGAATATAAAAGAGGGCCAACACTGCACCGCTTATCAATGAAGAGCTTGGTCTTCAATAGAAAGAGATTGAATGAAAGAACCAACAAACCTTGGATGAGCAGCGCGGTGCAGAAAGTAACATACAGGATCAAGTCAACAAAGATAAATGGAAGTGTCCGAGCAAAAATAGTGATGATCTTTCCTGTACTCGAGAGCCTAAAATTGATGAACAATACAACAGTTTTTTCTGCTGGAAAGAGCGGGCGATGCAGTTAGAAAAGAAAATACTCGAGGCAGTCCTGCAAAGGGAGCGTGTGCTGGCGGAAAAGTTAGAGGAGGATATATGTTTATTTCATTCTTTAGATTTAAATTTGAACAATTGCACTGTCGAATAATTACACTGTGATTTTTGCTGAAACTTTGTATTTGCTAAAACTCTGTATTTTGGTGAGCTGATCTCTGAAACAAAAACACTCTTTCTCTATTGTTATGGGTGTTTGATATCCTTCTTCATTTCTTAACTGAATTGTGTATTTTGCTAGCCGATACAGTGAAGAAAAGAAACTCTCTGATCCTCTGTTCTTGGGGACGTTTGCTGTCCCTGTTCCTTTGTTTCATTTGCAAGTGAAAGTCGATTTATGTTAGTTTGTTACCCAAATGCATTGTACTTGAGCACTAATTTATATCAGTGAGAGCAGTATCATTCCGCGCCTAGCGTGTGCAACGAAAACTACAAACGACATATTTCCATCCGTCAGCAGCACATGAGCAAAGACTATTCAATAGAAATTAACCCGTAGCAACGCACGGGCATTTTGCTAGTATTAGTATAAGTATTAAGTCCTGCCGGCCGCGGCCAGTCCGCGCAGAGGTAGAATACAAACTGGAAATATATTTTCTTAACAAACTGGCGCCACGACCGTCCACTTGGACATGTGGTGCCCGTCCACAATCCGTAAACTAATCCCGACCCAGATCGAAACCCAAATCCAGATCAAATCAAAATTCAACGGGTTCCAGTATAAGTCTACCACTACCTGGACACAAATTATTTCTCCCAAAATCTCTCATCGTCGCAGCGAGCGAATCACGGTTGCTTTTTTAAAAGGTAAAAACCACATTCCCACGACATGTCAACAGCTAAAGTCATCTGACTTTCTACGAACCCTCGAGGTTTTCTCAAAAAACAAACTCATCCAACGGCCGGTCGCTACCTTCTACTAAAAGAGACGCACGAGGCATTGCCTCTGTCCTCTACTAAGTAATAAATAGCCCGTCGCACGAGCATTCAAGCATCTCCTCGCTCGTCGACACGTCCGCCGGCATGGTGACAGTAATCAGTGTAGCCGCCGATGAGCACGAGTCCATCAAGTCCCTCGTCAAGCAGAAGCGGACCGACTGCTTCCTCCGCCTGGGAGGCGGCGCCGGCATAGCTACTGCGCTCCACTCGCACCCGGAGCGTGGCATCTGCGGGGACAGCGCCGAGCTGCGACGTCGCAAAGAGGCGTACGGCGAGAACCTCACGTACCCGAAGCCCAAGCCGAACAACTTCTTCAGCCACGTCAGGGACGCGCTCAGCGACGTCTTGCTCATCGCGCTCCTCCTCTGCGCCGCCGTCGCCCTCGGCTTCGGCATCAAGGAACACCGCCTCAAGGACGTCTACGACAGCCTCACCATCTTCATCACCGTCTTCGTCGTCTGTGGCGTGGCCGCGGTAATGAGCCACGCCAAGGCCAAACTGGACGAGAAGCTGGTCCGTGAGTCCGCCGACGTCTCCGTAACCGTCGTCCGTGCCGGGCGGAGGGAGGAGGTCTCCGTATTCGACGTCGTCGTGGGTGACGTCGTGATACTGAAGACCGGCGACGCCGTGCCCGCGGACGGGATATTCCTGAAGGGCTACGGTCTGCAGGTGGACGAGTCGAGCATTACCTCGGAGCGGCGGCCGGTAAGGATCGACTCCCAGAAGAACCCCTTCCTAGCCTCCGGCGTCAAGGTAGCGCATGGCCACGGCTGGATGGTCGTCACCGCCGTCGGCGCCGACACCACTTGTGGCAAGCTGATCAACACCGAGATGAACGCCGACGAGCCGGCGCCGCTACGGGAGCGCCTCGATCTACTCACCTCGACCGTCGGCAAGATCAGCGTCGCCGTCACCGTCGTCACCTTCACCGTCCGCCACTTCACCGGCGGAATAGCGGGGAAGCTGGCGCTGTTGGACAAGGGCCTCCCGCTACCCCTAGCTGTGTCACTGACGGTCACCTTCTACATGATGCAGATGGCCAAGGATAATTTACACAGAATGTCGGCGTTCGAGACGATGGCGTCGGTCACGGCCATCTGTGCCGACAAGACCGGGATGCTCACGCTGAACCAAATGGTGGTGACCGAGTTCTGGGTCGGCACGGACCAGCCGAGAGCTGCCACGGTCATAGACGGCAGCGTCGTTGGCTTGCTCCGCCAGGGTGCCGGGCTCAACACCACCGGAAGTGTGTACTGGCCGGACAAAGCATCGCTGCCGGAGATGTTGGGCAGTCCCACCGAGAAGGCGCTGCTGTCGTGGGCCGTGGCGTACCTCGACATGGACACCAGCATGTTCAAGACGTGCGGCAAGGTCCTATACACGGACGCGTTCAGCTCCGCCACGATCCGGGACAAGACCACCGGTGTGGTAATCAGGCACTGGAAATGCACTGCTAAGGTGGTCCTGGCGAACTGCTCAGTGTACGTGGACATGCACGGAGCGGCGCGCGAACTCGGCATTGAGCAGATGAAGAAGCTTGGCATGGTCATCAACGAAATGGAGGTGGGTGGCCTCCAGTGCGTCGCCTTTGCTTACAAGCAGATCGCCGACGACGGATGGACATGGCTGGGCTTGGTCGGCTTGAAAGATCCTTGCCGGCCAGAGGTCAAGGCCACGATTGAAGCCTGCGCGAATGCCGGCGTGGCAGTCAAGATGATCACCGGCGACAGCATCCTTGCAGCCCGCGCGATCGCCACGGAGTGTGGCATCATATCCAGGAACGACGCCGACGACGAGGTCCTCATCGAGGGCGGCCAGTTCCGGGAAATGCCGTGGGCGCAGCAGCTCGAGATCGTAGACAAGATCCGCGTCATTTTCGGCGCGCGGCGGGTCGACAAGCGGGTGCTGGTGAAGCTGCTGAAGCACAAGGGGCGGGTGGTGGCCCTGACTCGTAATGGCACCAACGACGCGCTAGCGCAAAAGGACGCCGATGTGGTGCTGTCCATGAGCGTCAAGGGCACCGATGTTACCAAGGACACAATCATCCTCGACGACAGGTTCGACACGGTGGTGACGGCCATCCGGAGGGGACGGTGCGCCTACAACTACTTCCAGAGGTTCATCCAGTTCCACCTCACCGTCAACGTCGTGGCCATCGTCGTGAACTTCGTGTCCACGATAACGACGGGTCGTACTCCGCTGACAACAGCGCACATCATGTGGGTGAACCTGGTGATGGGCATCATGAGCGCGCTGGCGGTGGCCGCGGACAAGCCCACCGAGGTGCTCATGGCCCGCCCGCCCATCGACCGCACGGCGCCGCTCATCAGCAACACCATGCGGATCAACCTCGCTGCGCAGGCGGCATTCCAGACAGCCGTGCTGCTGGCGCTCCAGTACCGCGGCCCCGACGCCTTGGGCACCGGCGACAAGGCCAGCGGCATCATGGTCTTCAACATGTTCGTGCTCTGCCAGATATTCAACGGGTTCAACATCCGGGACATCGAGAACAGGAACGTCTTGGCCGGGGTGCTCGAGAAGAAAGGGACGATGTTCCTCGTCCTGGTCGGCGTGACGCTCCTCCTGCATGCGATTACGGTGGAGGTGCTGACGAGGTTCGCGGCACTAAGAGGCTGAGCATGGGCCTCTGGGGCGTCTGCCTCGCCATCGCCGCAGTTTCGTGGCCCATCGGCTGGGCCGTCAAGTTCATTAGTGGGCCATACTGCCCTGCCACTCACACGGAGGGTCCGTGAGATCTCGACACGCCGGAACATTGTCATACTAGCTGTACTGTTAAACATGAGAGAGGCGGCGGCGGGGTGAAACGTAGCCGGCACCATCCCTCATCTCGCTGAGGCGAGGGGTACCTTCAATTTACGTCTTCTTTGCAGTTTTTTTTTTCCATGTAAGACTTTTGTAGTGCTAATGGCGTATTGGCGGGCAATTTAGTGCCACGTCACAGATAATAAGAGTACCATGCCTCTATCTCGGTCCTTGTGTTGCTTTCGTGGCCGACCGCAAATAGTTTGTTCCCGCAAATAGTTTGTTCTACATCTATTGGTTTCTCGCCTGGCGTTTCTGTTAGTATTGGCACCCATGGCAGCGATAGTAGTGTCAATGTTTATCGAGTTTCATTGTTTTGTGCTTGTTCTTCTCGATAAGCATGGCGGTCAATGAGCGGTTTCACGGCTTGCATTATAAAGGGTGTGTCCCAGGCCATAACACAATCAACGATATTCGGATGGACAACTCGTGCATGTTTGTTGTTTCTGTGATTTGTTCAACTGGATCTTGGAGGAACGTCAAGACACAAAAAGATAAATTAGAGACAAAAACTTAAAATATTTTTTATGTAACTTTTTGATTTTTGTTCACCATGTTTTACTTCTCTAATGTAATTTGGTTATTTGACTAATACAAAAGTAGGAACTTTTCTAAAAGAAAATTATGTCACCTAAAAATGACATAACAGTTATGTCAATGCCCAAAAATAGAAAAGAAAATAAAAAACTAACCGATACCGTGCCTTAATGTGATATGTCAATCTTAAAAAACTAAGGTAGCACGCTATGCTAGGTACGGGCGAATTATAAGAGGCGACCATCCTAATGGATCGTTTCTTGAAGATTGTGTCTAAGAGAATTTAAATTTAATGATTTTGTTGCCTATTTATCCGAAATTTCGGTAGACCACCCTAATGATCCGAACTATTTCTTTTTTATCTGCATTGTTGCCTATTGATCCAAAATTTTGAACTCTCCTCTTCTCTTAATTATTTAATGAAAAGAAAGTGATTTTGCCTATTTAAATAAAACATACCGATGAAGAATGCAGTATGTTTATCAACTTGACAAGATATAGAGGTAAAAAGATCCAATGTATTAGAGAAAACAGCAACAACAACCTGACAAACTTAAATGAGCCATTAATCATCGCTTATTCACATGCCAAGAGCATACATGTTGTTAGGCGCCAAGAGCGTACACAAGCTGATATAACCTTTGTGTTAGATTGTTTTGTCACAATTTGGTATAAAAAAGAACCCAAAGTTGGTGGGTGTATAGGTGACATGGTGCTCAACCACAATTTTCTCGTATGAGGTATGACTTTTTTTAGATTGAGATATGACCTTTCTTTTAAATTGACATATGACATTAAGGCATTCCCCGATCCTAGGAAATAAAGTTGCTAGCCCAGTCACATAGAAATATAAGCCTAAAATCATTAAATTCAAATTCTCTTAGACATGCATTGAGGTACAATTTCTTTGTAGCTCGTGTAATTGAGAAATGCATTAAGGCACTCAATTACATTTACACGAGCTAAAGAAATTGTTCGGCAGGCCAAACAAAAGCAGATAAAATAAGTTTTTCAAATTCTAAACCATGCATACTACGATGAGAAATCGAGTGGCAAATTGGGATACCGAGAATTAAGATGAGGCCGTGGAGTTAAATTCGGGAAGATCTAGTTAATTACATGTGCAGCTGGAGTATTGGAGATCAGGGGGTGCGCTTCGCCTGGGAACGGCTGGGTCACCGGCTTGGCGCCGCGGCTAGCTCCAGGGGCCTGGGCGCCCTCGCCGGCTTGCCGCCGCTATCCGGTGCTCCAGACATGCTCCTCGCCGAAATGCCGGATCGAGGCTGTCTGGCTGCTGGTGCTGGACCTTCATCGCTAAGTCGCCGCTGCTGCCCGGCCGGTCTATTTAGAGCTGCAATGTGCTGGATTAAGTGGATGCCACGATCGATACACCATGTGATGCCGTCTGATCTGTATTATCCCCAGTATTCAATGTATCGATCTGTTGGGAGCTCCTATGTATCACCCGTTGCGAGCTGGAGTTTCAACTCGCCCGCACGTACTGCTCAAAAAACAAAAAAAAAACTCGCCCGCACGTACGCGACCCGCTCTCGTTTCCGAACCTATATGGGCTTGGCCCATTAACTTGTGCAATGGCGCGTGCGTAAAAACGTTCATTTCATGAGATTTGGTCCTGCCTTCAAAAAAAAAATGAGATTTGGTCCTATACCGTGTAAGGCCGTTTGTAGGAATTGTGTTGAAGTTTGACTCCAGTAGGTACAACTTCATCGATACAGTTTTTTTCTTTTGGAATGAGACTCCCATGTACGACAGGTATGTCTCAGACTCTCACTGCTAGCTATGTACAGTATGGGCATGTAAAAAAACCTACACGATCTTGGAAGTGCCATCGGATTAAAAAACTAGTTTGTGTGTTTTATAAACTAGTTAGTTCGTACATCAGAAAAAATTCCGACCTTCCTGTTAGTTTTTTTAATAAAACATTTTCTGGATTTAAAAAATAGTCAGGAATTTTAAAATTATTCATGAAACATTTGGAAAATGGATACAAATTTGAAAATGGTTCCAAATTTTCAAAGTGGTTCCAATTTTGAAAATGTTTCCAAATTTTAAAAATGGTTCTGATTTTGAAAATGGTTCCGATTTTGAAAATGTTTCCAAATTTTAAAAATGGTTCCAATTTTGATAATGGTTCCAATTTTGAAAATGGTTCCAAATTTGAAAATAGTTCCGATTTTTAAAATTGTTCCAAATTTTAAAAATGGTTCCGATTTCGAAAATGGTTCCGATTTTTAAAATGGTTCCGATTTTAGAAAATGTATCCGATTTTGAAAATGGTTCTGATTTTGAAAATGGTTCCGATTTTGAAAATGGTTCTGATTTAGAAAAATGGTTCCGATTTTAAAAAATGGTTCCAATTTTGAAAATGGTTCCCATTTTGAAAGCGCTTCCGAATTTGAAAATGGTTCCAATTTTACAAATTGGTTCCAATTTTGAAAATGGTTTCGGTTTTAGAAATGGTTCCGATTTTTAAAAATGGTTCCGATTTTGAAAATGGTTCCGATTTTTATAATGGTTCCGATTTTAGAAAATGTATCCGATTTTAAAAATGTTCCGATTTTGAAAATGGTTCTGATTTTGAAAATGGTTCCGATTTTGAAAATGGTTCCGATTTTGGAAAATGGTTCCGATTTTAAAAAATGGTTCCAATTTTAAAAATGGTTTCGATTTTGAAAATGGTTCCCATTTTGAAAACGCTTCCGAATTTGAAAATGGTTCCAATTTTACAAATCGGTTCCGATTTTGAAAATGGTTCCGATTTTTAAAAATGGTTCTGATTATAAAAAATGGTTTAGATTTTAAAAATGGTTCCAAAATTAAAATGGTTCCAATTTCGAAAATGGTTCCAAATTTGAAAATGGTTCCAATTTCGAAAATGGTTACAAATTTGCAAAATGGTTCCAAATTTGAAAATGGTTCCAAATTTAAAAAATGATTCCAAATTTGAAAATGGTTCCAAATTTGAAAATGGTTCTAATTTTGAAAATGCTCCAAATTTGGAAAATGGTTCCAAATTTGAAAATGGTTCTAATTTCGAAAATGGCTCCAAATTTGAAAAATGGTTCTAATTTTGAAAATGGTTCCAAATTTGGAAAATGGTTCCAAATTTAAAAATGGTTCTAATTTCGAAAATGGCTCCAAATTTGAAAAATGGTTCCAAATTTGAAAATGGTTCCAATTTAAAAATGATTCAGATTTCGAAAAATATGAAAAACGAATAATTTCAAAAAAAAGAGAAAGAAAACTAAGAATAAATAAGAAAAAAGGAAAAAAGAAAGAAATAAAAAATAAAACAGAATAGAAAAAAGAAAGAGGAAAAGAAAAAAACTAAAACGAAAACAGGAAACAAATAAATAGGCCCATAGAGTAGTATTGACATAATTACGAGCGTAGTTCAGTGGGCGCGTGCTCAGTCCGTCAACCTCTTCGTCCCCCGTTCGATTCCCACGAATGCAACCTATTTTACAACATTTTAGCGGTTGAGATATACTAATGGGCCGGCCCAGTACTGTAGCCTTAGCGGGCGAGTCGTAACTCCGACTCGCATATGGCGATATATAGGGTTTGCGGATCTGTTTGCAATGGCTTTGACCGGCGATGCGTTTTTGTCATGAGCCCACCAGCTACTGGGCCACGAGTTGGGCCAGCCCAACTTCCGCAACACACTCGACAACCAACCACTCGTTATCCTCCTACGACATGGACCAGGTAGCGGTTACTTAAGGAGAACAAGGAGCCTCGGGATTGGCATCGAAGAACAGAAAACATGAACTAGTCTCTACCTTGTATCCCTTGCTGTATTCTCCTCTCACCCCGGCTCTCGATGCCCTTCCCTTGCTTGCTGAAAACTCTGTATCCCAACTCGAATTCGTGTACTGAGTGCTTGAGGAGAGTAACACCTAACAGTTTTGGTATCAGAGCCGTTCCGATCTGGCGCCCCGCACGCGATTGGTTCAGGACATCATGGTGGAACTAGATCTCAAGGAGCAGTTCGAGTCGCTGGCGCAGATGATGCGCGAACAGATCGAGAAGATCGATGGCCTCGCGGAGCTCAAGCCAGCGCTGCTTGATCTCGCCCAGTGGAAGCCGACGATGGACAAGGCGGTGGAAGCGCTTCAAGCAGATCTCGGCGATCTGAATCGGCGTGTCGAGCACCTCACGACGCCTCACCGAGCGCTCCTCCATCTTCATCATCATCGGCAGCGGCGTCTGCGACGCCTGCGACACCTGCGGCACCGGTCGATCTGTGGCCAGATGCGCGCGCAAGTGACGATGGGCGTCACGGGCCAGGTGGCCACCGCGTCGAGCACCAAAATCGGGGATCGCTGATGGGGCCTCTTCCCCTCACGACCCCGAACAAGGGTACGTTCGGCTTCCCGTCCTCTTCTCCAATTCAGTCACCTCGTGAGCGAGATGAGAGGGGAGGGAAAACTCCACGCATGGACTGTCCCAATTTCAATGGGGGGGGAGCTCTGGAGTGGAAATTGAAGTGTGAGTCCTATTTTCGAGTGTGTCGTGTGGACAAGGAGATGTGGGTTGACACCGCCGTGGTGCACTTCACCGGGGATGCGGCGTTGTGGTTACAGTGGACTAGTACCCATCTGGTGGTGAGGTCGTGGGAGGAGTTTGTGGTGAAGGTGTGCGAGAAATTCGGGCGGCGCGAATTTGAGCAATTGCTGCGGCAATTTACTCGGCTCCGTCAGGCTGGAACAGTGGCGGAGTATGCAGTTCAGTTCAATAATCTATGAACTGTTTGCTCGCTCACCATAGATCGTGGGATCCCCTGTATTTTGTTACTCACTTTGTTGATGGCTTGCGGCATGACATATGAGCTGTGGTCATGGTGCAGCAACCAAAAGATGTGGATACTGCTGTTTCTCTTGCTTCGCTGCAGGAAGAGGCGATGGAGTTGCCGCGAGATTCCTGGCGGCCTGGAGCGGGCACGGCGCCGTACCACAGGACCGTGCCGCGCATGGCGATGCCGCTTCCGGCACCACCCACACCGTGGGGCGCCCACACTAGTACAGAACGACACATCGGAAACGGGCCAAAAAGTCCTTCGGCAACGGAGAAAGGGTCCGTGTCCCCGACCCTGTCACTGATGTGAAGGCCTTCATCGGTAACGGAGGCAAAAAACCGTCACCGATGAGGGCATAAGTTGGCTACGGTTGCGGACCCATCTCTGTTTCCGATGTATCGGTGCATCAGTAACGGAGATTCTATTTTACTCGTTTGCATTGAGGTTCTTTCAGAAGCCTACAGGAGCAATTCGGTTGCCAAATTACATTCAAAATCTCACAGCAGAAGCACAAAGTTGCTACCAAATCCATTCATAACGTATATAAGAATTGTCATCATTACATAGCATCAAAAGATGAGTTACACATGCCTCGCTAATCCTATCATTCTCATGCCTCCCTAAACTTAACTTTTATGACACTCCACTCTTCTCCAGCTCCACCTTCTTCCTCAGTTCCGAAGCCGAAAACGGAATTCGGCCTAGCAAAAGACTCGAGTACCGGTTTCATGCTTCTCCAAATCACATCTGCGGCCAAATTGCTACACACATACACAAAATAGATGGAGAAACTAAAGACAAGAAACCACACCGAGCTCGCAAGGCTCCTTAGCAAATTAATCTTGCCAAATTCTTCGTAGCGAGGCTTGCTCCATCTTGGACGGTATCACCGAAATATAATAACGTCACCGCTGTGACATTTCGGCCACACTGTCCAAGACACTCTTAATTAAAAAAGTGTTTTGAACAGTGCAGTGAAACGTCACAACAGCGACGGTTCACGGATATGATCCCACTTTGTATTTAGCTCTTTTAAAGCTTGTTTGGATCTGCATGGCGCTTCTGCATATAAAATACATGGATGTCTAGTTAGAAAAGAGCCAAATATGATGCTACATGACATAAATACAATTTAAGATGAAAATAGTTTACACCTTAAGCGCCTATATCCGTGTGCTTGCTGTCCGATCGAAACGATTTGGAGGCAGAACTTGAAGGTGATGTTACCTTCAATTGCCTCACCATTTTTATGCATTGTCGCCGAAATATACTATTACTTCATACACTAGCTACACAAAACCATAACGAGGATTAGCAAATTGACAAAGGGTTGAAATTAATCTATTAGACTTCAAATACTACAAACAAACACAACACAATACTAGAATTCAAATACTAGACAAGTTGAAGGTAATGTATTCATCATCGGCAGTACTAAAAACAAACACAACACAATACTAGACTTCAAATACTAGACAAGTTTTATATGCTACTTTAAAAAAATGTAAGATCTAGTGTTGAGGGGTGTATTTATCATCGGCAGTACTACAATACTAGACAGAACATAATACTACAATACTAGACAGTACTACAATACTAGATCGGTAGATGCTACTTTAAATAAAATGTAAGATCTAGTGTCGAGGGGTGTATTCATCATCGGCACTAGACAGAACACAATACTAGACTTCAAATACTAGACAAGTTTTCTGTGCTACTTTAAACAAAATGTAAGATCTAGTCGGCTACATACCCGGGGAAGATGCACGGCAATAGACCAGTAGATCCGCGTCGGCGACATACTCGGGGAAGATGCGTGGCGGCTCGCCGACGAGCCGCTGGGGGGGATGCGCGGCGGCTCACGACGCGCCGCTGGGGGGATGCGCGGCGGCTCACGACACGCGCTGGGGGAAGATGCGCCGACGCGCCGCTGGGGGAAGATGCACGGCGGCGATGCCGGCCGGACGCGCGCTCAGATCTGCGAGATAAGGGTTAGGTCTGGAGCCGCCGCCACACTATGACTGTGTTGTGAGAGTGAGAGTGAGAGCGAGAGCGTTAGGGTTGCCGTAGTGGCACATTTATAGCATATAATAAGATCGCAAACGGAGGCGATAAACAACCGTTTCCTCTAATTTCTTCACTGACACACTGGTCCTACTTACAAAGGATCGATAGAGTAATTGAACTAACTATCTACTCTACTTGTTCTGCTTATGCCCTGCCTCCGCGCCATTGTCATCCGCGGCGCGGCGTCGCTTCTTACCGGTTGCCTTTTCCTCAGGCGCCTCCTCCTCCGGCACCTCCTCCGATGCCTCCTCCTCCGGCGCCTCCTCCGACGCCTCCTCGTCGTCGTCGTCGTCGGCGTCGTATTCTTCCTGGCTAGAATAATACGGCTCCGGCGGGTCCTCCGGCTCCTCTTCCTCCGGTGACTCGTCCTCTTCGGAGTCGTCTTCTCCTTCGCATGAAGACGGCGGGTCCGAGTTGTCGGAGTCGTCTTCTACAGAGCGTGAAGATGGCGGGTCCGAGTCGTCGGGGTCGGAGTCCGGCGGCCGTCTTGATCCCACCATGGAACTTCACCGCGGTCTTCCGCGCTCGCGTCGTCGCTCGGGACTTCCTCGTTCTGCCACCAGGGTTCCGCCATGGCGGTTGTGCTAGTGTGGTAGATAATGTGGGAGAGAACGAAGGGGATAATGCGGGACCTGCCTGGCTTCGCGCGGTTCCAGTCACATTTTATTAGCGTCGATCAGGCGGTTCCAATACCTCGTGAATTAAGCCGCATTGAACAGGCGCGCTTCCAGATTGCAACTGCAATTTCCCAAGCACATCGCAAACGGATATACATAAACAACCGTAGCCATAGAGATACATATTAGAAACGGAGACAAATTTATGACCGTCGCCAATACTTTTGGTAACGGAGATAAAATTCTCCGTAACCAATGTTGACGGACCAGCCTCTGCCAGGCCTCGTCCGCAACGCTAAAATCGTGATTCTCTGTCGCCTAACACCTGCCGTTTCCATAGAGGGGTATCCGATGTGTCGTTCTGTACTAGTGCCACCTGGAGCGCCAGCTGCCGTGAGGGCGGACGATCGTCGAGGAGCGCCGGTGCTCATACTCGAGCATGGACGAGAAGGTGGCTGCGCTGCGGATGTACCGACGTGCACGCGGGCTCTGCTTCACCTGCGGTGAGAAGTATGGGCGCGACCATGTGTGCGGCCCAACTGTGCAACTACATGTTGTTATTGAAATGATGGAGCTGTTCTCATGCGAGAGGGAACCAGATTCCTCGCAAGGCGATGCTACTGGTGATCTCTGTGTGATCTCTCATGCTGCTCTACAAGGTGTAGAACCACCACAGACTGTCCGGCTCAAAGGAGTGGTGCGTGGCCGTGAAGTGTTGATGTTAGTGGACTCGGGCAGCACACACAGTTTCGTCAATGCCAATGTTGCTGCTCAGTGGGCAAACGTTCGCAAGTGTCGACCATGAACGTCAGGATTGCAGACGGTGGCACTTTGAGGTGTGATTTGGAGGTGCCAGCATGTCTCTGGCAGGCGCAAGGAGAAGAGTTCACGAGTACGCTTCGGCTATTTCCACTGGGTTGCTATGACATCATCTTGGGAATGGATTGCTGCAAGGAATTGGATCTATGGTAGTGCACTGGGGGCTGAAGCAGCTCACATTCCAACACAATGGTAAGGCAGTGCGGCTGCTAGGGATTACGCCAGATACTACCAATTGCGAGCCAATTTCAGTACACCAGCTTGAGGCACTGGTTCAAGCACAAGCTATTTGTCATTTGGTGCAGCTCAGGGAAGTCAAGGAAACAGAAGCTGCATAGCCATGTCCCGAGCCAATACAAGACATGCTACAGGAGTTCTCTGCCTTGTTTGATGAACCACAGGGGCTGCCACCATGGTGATCATTTGATCATCGAATTCCCTGATCCCTGGAGCTAGGCCGGTGAATCAACGACCTTACAGATACAATCCTGAGCAGAAGGATGAGATCGAGAAGCAAATTGCTGACATGCTCAAGCAAGGAATCATTCAGTTTAGCACCAGTCCTTTTGCTTCACCTGTACTGCTTGTGCTGAAAAAGGATTTCACATGGCGTTTCTGCATCGATTTTCGTTACTTGAATGCCCTCACCATCAAGAATCGCTTCCCACTGCCAGTAATTGATGAACTGCTTGATGAATTGGCGGGGGTGGCATGGTTCACCGGCCTGGATCTGCGAGCAGGCTATCACCAGATACGTTTGGCGGAAGGCGAGGAACACAAGACCGCCTTCCAAACTCACCAAGGCCACTATGAATTCAAGGTGATGCCGTATGCGCTCACGGGAGCGCCAGCTACGTTCCAGAACGCCATGAACACTATTCTGGCGCCCTTGCTGCGTCGCTATGTGTTGGTATTCATCGACGATATTCTGATCTACAGCAAGACGCTGGAAGAACACGAGGAACACCTGCGCGCTGTGTTCCAACTGCTTGCAGAGCACCAGCTAAAAATGAAGAAATCGAAATGCGCCTTTGCTCAGCAACAGCTCAAGTATTTGGGCACATCATATCTGGTGCGGGCGTCGCACGGACCCCAAGAGTGTGGAGGCCATCCGTGCTTGGTCGGTTCCCCTCAACATACGTGAGCTGCGGAAATTTCTGGGCATGGCCGGGTACTACCGCAAGTTCATCCCAAATTACGGCCTAATCAGTAGGATTCTCACGGACTTGCTCAGAAGAACGAGCTGTTTATATGGACGTAGGACCATCAGACAGCTTTCGATGCTCTCAAGCAAGCTCTGCTCATGGCGCCCGTGTTGGCTTTACCCAATTTCAAGCGGCCGTTCGTGGTGGAGACAGACGCAAGTGATCGCGGTATTGGTGTCGTACTCATGCAAGATCAGCACCGTTGGCGTACTTGAGCCATGCGCTGGGGCCCGCGTCTGCGTGGCCTGTCCACGTATGAGAAGGAGAGCTTGGCCATTCTTCTGGCCATCGATCGCTGGCGCCTGTTGGGGATATACCTACTAGGGGTATCACCAGCATGGATCAATCCGGCTAGTCCAGGGTGGCCCGCAGTGGTGGTGAAGGCTTTGCCTGCCGGGCGGCCCAGATAGCTGACGACCAAGGAAGGCGGATGCCGGCAAGGAGGAGGCCCAAGACTGAAGCCCATGAAGCCACCAAGACCAAGACGGAAGGCGGCAGACTTGCCGGCTAGGTTTAGGACTCTGTATGCTTGCCAGATACGTAATCTCCTTGTAACCCTAGGTCCAGCCGCCTATATAAGCTGGACCTGGGACGCCTTTAGGGCATCCAATCAACATACAACCAACTCATTGTAACCTGTATCACAGCTATTGCCTTATAGTGAGTTATAGCAGCACGTAGGGCTCCGCCACCGCCGTGGAGCCTGAAGCTGGGTAAACTGCCGTGTACAATCCCGACCTCGACGACGTCCACCTTCTTGCCCTACGTTCACCCTCGGCTAGCAGGACCCCGTCTCCTATCAGATGCCGATACGACGACAGTTGGCGCCCACCGTGGGGCCTAAGGCGTCACGTTCCAGGCGGGAACCCTAGGCGGCATCGGCGAAACAATCGCCGTCGGCCGCGCTGTTCGCTACGGCGACAACCACTACATCAGCTGCGACGAGTCCTACATCCCCGCAGACGACTACATTGTCGGATGCGGAGTTGTGCCGTTTGGCGGCGTCGATGTATTCATCGGCTACACTTCTGAGGCGTATGGGTTGCCGCGAATTTATTCGCCATCCCACCCGCCCTACAATCAAGACGGATCTGAGTTTGCCTCCCTGAGGAGTCCGCAGATTCAGATCTACACTTTGTCGGCATGACGGGACTGGGATCGATTCCCAGCCCAACAGTCAAGATCCCGAATCTATTCTTCCTGCCTCCAGGATGATGCGATGTCGGATGCCGGATCCAGATCTACCGTTCACGTCAACGTAGATTCTGACCCGAAGAAGATTCTGCAGCATGTTTGAGCAACGGGTCAAGCAGTGTTTCGTTACACCTGATCCCCCGCCTTCTGAGGCGGCTACGGGCTCCTCCGTCAACATGCAGCAGGTTTTTGTGGCGGATGTCACCGGTGCAGCCTCAGAGCAGGCGGCGGCAACTGACGCCGCCAACCTGGGGACCCGGCAACCGATCCACTATTTCCAGAGCCTCCTGGGGCTCCGAAGAAGAGGTTCTAGAAAGGCGAGCCAGCAAGATAGGGAACATGGCGGCCCTGGCAGAAGTTCTGCACACGCCGGTGACCGACAAAACCAACCCGGCTGATTTGGAGAACTTCGAACACCTTGGTGGAGCAAACTGAGTACCTCAAAAGCAAGCAAGCAGAGGTCCAGAGCCTCCTCGACGAAGCCAAGGAGGAAAACGCCAAGATAACGCCAAGTGTGACCCCAAGCGCAATCTTTTCACCACCACCCATTGCCCAAGCCGGCAGGACTGTGGCGGAGAAGAAAAGCAAGAAAGGCAGGGACCTGACAACTTCAAATCCCCTGCCCAAAAGCTTGGTTTCGAGTGGGCTACAGCGCCGCAGCGTAAGGACAAGAACGGGGACATCATCCTCGCCACCCCTGTCCTCAACACTGCAGCCGCCTTAGACATCCTCAACAATGATGACTATGACAAGGACGAGAAGATTACTACGCATCGATCCTTGCTCACAAAGCTCTAGAGCAGCAGGCCCGTGCTGATTCTCGCGCCGACATGGCGGACGCAAGGGGAGGAAAGTTGGAATCCAAATCCAACGCTTGCAAAGCTGCGGCCGGTGGCAACCCGAAGATCCGTCCGGCTCCAGTAGCCACGGAAAAGGGAAGGACAAGGACAAGGACCCGCGCAAGTCACCACCTCCCAAAAGGCAGCGTGACGAGGGTCCAGAACCGGCAACAGGCGCAAGGCCTCACCCTCCGCCTAGGCGGGGAAGGCGGAAGCAGGGGCAGCAAGCAGCCGCCAAGGAGTGGCGGCAATCGCGACAACGCCCCGCCGCCAAGAAGAAGCAGGGACCACACAGTCCCCACCACCAGTGCCCAGGCACGAAGGCGGAAGCCGGGGACACAACGAGCCTAGGCACAGCCGGGCAGCGCAGGACGAGCCTAACGCCGACAGATCGGCAAGCAGCTCAGTCCGCAAGACGCAGACATCGTCTCAATGACATCAAGGCTGGAAAGCAGATGCCTATCTAGGACCTGAGTGCTTTGGCCCAGCCATCCGCAACGTCCAAGTACCCGAGATATGACATCAGTGTCAAAAACTCATCAAAGGTACAATGGAGCGGACAAGCCAAACTCATGGTTGTCGGACTACGCGCTGGCAGTTGAAATTGCCGGAGGCAATGGCCTCGTCGCGCGCTTCCTTCCCCTCATGTAGAGGGGACAGCCCGAAGCTGGATCGAAAACTTGCCGGAGAAAAGCATTCATAGTTGGCATGACATGGAAAAGGTGTTCACACAGCACTTCCAAGGCACGTACAAGCGACCCAATACACAGATTTGGTTCGTTGCGTGCAAAAGCCAGATGAAACAGCTACAAGCTTCTTGGCAAGGTGGATTCAACAAAGGCAAGCTGCGAGAACGTAGACGACAATCAAGCAATCCATGCCTTCACCACAGGCCTCCTGAAGGGCTCAAGTCTCAGACATAAGCTCGTACGCATGCAAGTCAAGGATCTCGGAGTCATGCTCGAAGTAGCAGCCATGTACGCACAGGCGGATGATGATGCACGCGATGGAGATGGCGCACATGACATGGCGCCAAACAGGCGAGCAAGTCACAAACGCAAGGCTCCCCAGGATGACAAAGCCGGACCGTCAAACGAGGTCGCCGCCGCCTTCGAAGGCAAAGGCGGCAACCGCAAGTGGAAAGGAAAGGGTAAAGATGGCTCCAGCAAGCAACGCCTGACATACGATCAGGCAAAAGCCTTGCCCTGCCCAATCCACGCGTCCTTAGGCAAAGTTAACCACACATTAGGGGAATGCCGGTTCATGGAGGACTTCAAGAAGGACCCCGAGGTTGGCTGGAAGTCAAAAAAGAGCAAAAAGGCTGAGAAGACAAAGAAGGAAGACGATGATGGGGCAGTTTCCATGTCCGAGGATGAGGAACCAAGCTGGTGCGCAAAGAAAAGAAATATCCCAAGGTACATGGCCAATTGGTGTTTTAGGCACTCCTTCGGCAAAGGAAGAAAAGGCGGAGATGCGCGAGCTAAACGCCACAGTACCAGATGTTCCCCAGTATCTAGACTGGTCAGAGGAGCCAATAACTTGGGATAGAGATGATCACCCAGATCACGTACCTCACCCGGCAAATACGCCCTTGTCGTCGACCCAATTGTCGATAACTTCAGACTCACCAAGGTGTTGATGGATGGCGGCAGCAGCCTCAACATCATCTACGGGACACTGAAGCGCATGAACTTGTCGGAAAGCCAGCTTGACTACAGCAAAGTCAAGTTTCATGGCATCGTTCCGGGAAAGCAAGCCAAGTCAATGGGAAGCATCAAATTGGAGGTTACTTTCGGAGCTGAGACAAACTACCGCTCGGAGTATCTCAGGTTCGAAGTAGTCCCCTTCAAGTGCCTACCACGCCATCTTTGGACGGCCAGCTTTCGCCAAGTTCATGGCTCGGCCGTGTTACATCTACAGCAAGTTGAAGATGCCGGGACCCAACGGTACAATCACCGTCAATGGCAACTTCAAGAAAGCAAAGGAGTGCGAGCGTGGCAACGCCGCCTTCGCTGAGGCAGTCCTCCACGCAGAGGAGTTAGCCATGTTGAAAAAGGAGCTTGATACGTCGCAGCTGCCAGAGGATGTAAAGACCGCTGAGCCAAGAACACTTTCAAGGCGTCCGAAGACACAAAGAAGGCGGATCTGGTCCCAGGTGATAGCTCCAAGCAAGTCACCATAGGGGCAGGCCTAGATGACAAATAGGAAAGCGCACTCGTCAGGTTCCTCCGTGAGAATCAGGACATCTTTGCATGGTCATTAGCCGACATGCCAGGTGTCCCGAGGGAACTTGCCAAGCACTCTCTTAACGTCTACGAAGGAGCCAAGCCAGTGAAGCAAGGAATAAGGCGCTACGGTGAGAAGAAGCGGACAACAATAGGGAAGGAGATCATCAAGTTGCAAGAAGCCAAGTTTATTAGGGAGGTAGTACACATTATTGGTTGGCAAATCCTGTAATGGTTCCAAAACCAATAAGGAAATGAAAATGTGCATTGATTATACCGGTTTGAACAAGTGCTGTCCTAAGGACAACTTTGTTTTACCTCGTATAGATCAGGTCATAGACTCCACAGCCGGCTCCGAGCTGCTGTGCTTTTTGGATACGTACTCCGGGTACCACCAAATCAAAATGCGAGAATCTGACCAAATCAAAACATCGTTCACTACCCCGTACGGGACGTTTTGCTACATCACGATGCCCTTCGGTCTAAAAAATGTCGGTGCAACGTATCAGCACTGTATGCAAAGATGCCTTCACGAGCAAATTGGCCGCAATGTTCACGTCTATGTCGACGACATTGCCGTCATGTCAAGAAAGAAGGCAGATTTGCTTGACGATTTGAGAGAAACCTTTGATAGCCTCCGGGTATATAGGATGAAGCTCAACCCGAAAAATGCGTCTTCGGGGTTCCTGCCGGCAAATTGCTTGGAACAACGTCCGGTTTACTTCATCAGTGAAGTATTTTCCGCCTCAAAACAGCGCTATCCGCATTACCAGAAGCTGGTCTATGGTGTTTTCTACGCCGCCATAAAGTTAAGGCATTATTTTCAGGAACATTCAATCACGGTTGTGAGCAAGGCACCTCTGAGAGATATCATCAATAATACAGATGCAACAGGCCGCGTTGCCAAGTGGGCATCGAACTTGCCGCCTTTGACATCATGTATAAACCCAGAACGGCCATTAAATCTCAAGCCTTAGCAGACTTTGTAGCAGATTGGACGGAGGCCATGGACGAAGTACCTCTCCCTGAAGATGCATATTGGATCATGCACTTTGATGGATCAAAAATGCTTCAGGGCTCGGGGGCTGGCATTGTTTTAAGAAACCCTCAAGGAGACAAGCTTAGTTATGTGTTACAAATTCACTTCAAGGCAACTAATAATGTTGCTGAATACGAAGCTCTCCTTCATCGTTTACACATTGCCAAGGAACTTGGTGTCCAGCGTGTCCTCTGCTACGGAGATTCAGATTTGGTGGCGCAACAGATACGTGGTACTTGGGACACAAAGAGCGAGACAATGCGACATATCGAGCTACCATCGACGAATTCGCCAAGTGTTTCCTAGGCTACGAGGTCCGCCACATCCCAAGAGCTCAAAATGAGGCGGCAGATACACTTGCCAGAATGGGGTCTGAACGCAAAAAGGTACCAAAAGATGTTTTCCTGGAACACCTACACAAGCCGTCAATAAAAGGAGCTATGCTGTCTACCTGGTAAAGCCGGATTGGACGATGCCATATTTGGACTTCCTGATCAATCAGAAGTTGCCGGACGATGAGGTTTTGAAAAGACAAATCATAAGAAGAGCCAAGGCATTCACAATAATGAAAGGCGAATTGTACAAGCGTAGCACCACTGGTGTTTACCAACGTTGCATTTCGCCCGAAGAAGGCAGAGAACTGTTGGATGAGATACATGCTGGCGCGTGTGGACATCACGCTTCCTCACGCGCCCTTGTTTCAAAAGCCTTCCGACAAGGTTTCTACTGGTTGACAGCCAAGCAAGATGCAGAGGACATCGTCAAAAGATGCAGGGGCTGCCAACTTTATGCCAGACAATCGCACATGCCAGCTCAGGAGCTTAAAACAATACCCATCACATGGCCTTTCGCAGTCTGGGGCTTGGACATGGTTGGTCCGTTTAAAACGGCGCCTGGTGGCTACACACATTTACTTGTGGCTGTAGACAAGTTCACCAAGTGGGTTGAAGCTAAGCCTATCAAAAAGCTAGACGGTGCCACAGCCGCAAATTTTCTGTGGGGAATAATCTCTCGGTTCGGGGTGCCTCATAGCATTATCACCGATAACGGCACTAACTTGTCGCAAGGCGAAGTTGAGGAATACTGTTATAAGCATGGCATCCGCCTAGATCTTGCCTCAGTAGCACACCGCAGGCAAACGGTCAAGTAGAGCGTACAAATGGTTTAGTCCTACAAGGCATCAAACCACGTCTCGAAGTACCATTGCACAGAGCGGCTGGGGCTTGGGTGGATGAATTGCAATCTGTCCTTTGGAGTTTACGCACAACTCCAAACAGATCAACCAAGTTCACTCCTTTCTTCTTAGTCTATGGCGCAGAAGCAGTGTTGCCGACCGACATGATGTATGATTCTCCCAGAATTCAAGCCTACGTCCAGGAAGACGCAGAAGATGCAAGACAGGATGGCCTTGACCTACTTGATGAAGAACGAGACGTTGCTCTCGCACGATCCGCCATCTATCAGCAAAGTTTGAGGCGTTATCACAGCAGAAGAGTGCGGCAACGAAGTTTTAGAGTTGGTGATCTGGTCCTCCGCCTAATCCAAGACAGGAAGGGCTTGCATAAGTTATCCCCGCCTTGGGAAGGACCTTTTGTGGTCAGTAAGGTGTTGCTCAATGGTTCTTATTACTTGGTAGACGCGCGAGACGGATACAAGAAGAAGCGAGGTCGCAAGCGCAAAAGGAAGGTTGATGACAAGTATGAAGAAACCAAGCGACCCTGGAACATTGAGCAGCTACGTCCTTTTTACACTTAGCAATTTCCACATTGTAATAAGTACTATATGATTATGAAATAAAAGTCTGTGGTTTGCTCATTCAGTTTTGGGATCATGCCATCTTTTGTCTTTTCTCGCAATCATATATCTGTTGTCATAAAAGTTACCGAACAAAATAAGTTTTTGCTCCGTGCTAAGGTTCAAACTTTTTGACATTTGCCGTCTACCGGCTAAAAAAGCAAACAATCTTTGCACCGCCTAATATGCTTATCTGTCTGTTTGTGTGTGGGTCGCCTAGTAGTATGTCGTTGGCACCAACATGCTGGCTTTGGTCTCTGAGTCTAAATTAGTTGGTATTGCACCTGGTTGGCTCAGCTAAAGTAACTAAGATGAGGTTCCGCCAACATATGAAACAGCCAAACATGCAAACGAGATACATATTAAGGCGGGCCACTTAAATAAGCCTACCGCCAAGTGTAGCATAAAAGTTGGCCCAGAATATTTACAAACCCAAAATATAAAGTTTTTTGCGTTAACAGATTAACGCAGTGTTTTGTGCTGCCATTACAGGAGAGGACAGTCAAGGAGTTGCCGCCTTGGTAGAGGTGGTGGAGAGATCCTGGGGGCTGACGCCGGCATTCTTGGGGCTGGCTCCGCCATCCTGGGGGCTGCGCTCGTCAGCTGCGGCTTCGCCTTCTCCGCCTACGGCAGCTTCAGGATCCGCCAAGGAGGGATCGGCTATGGCAACATTGGATCCGGGTGTTCCTTGTAGAACTTGCGGATGTCAACCATGTTGGCAACCCGGGTCGCATAGCCTCGAACAGACCGCAGCACGTCCTGCATCACGATGGCTTGGTTGTTTTCGTCTTCGGTGGGGAAGTACTCGGTGACTTGATGAATATCAGCCTCCGGACCACGCCGCCGTCATCGCCAATGCCAACTTGGCGCCGCCTCGTGCTGCTGAGCGTAGCGTGCTGTCATGTTCGGTTGCCGCCTTCTCCAGCAGGTCCGGCAGGGCATCGAAGTTGATGGGATCGCCGTCCTCCCAGGGTAGAACTTGGCGGCAAACGCTTTGCCCGCACCGACAATCTGGTTGACGATTTCGCCAACCTTCAAGATACGGGCAAGGCGCGGCGTCGTAGCCATGTCATCACCCAGATTAGCCGGCACTGCACAAATACAAAAGTTACACACTGCAGCTTGAAATTTCAAGAGTGCAAAGTATCAAAGAAGGATGAAGGGTTAGAGACGTACCCAAGACATGCTCGTGGATGGCGTTGACCTCGTCCAGATGGTTCTCAAGTGTTTCCTGAGCTAGCTGGACTGCCTGTGACAGTTGTTCCTGCTGCGCTTTGGCATTCTTGTTCACCTGGTCGAGGTTGTTGCTCATGGCTTCAAGTTGTCCCGTCAACTTGCTAACCTCGGCGGCATGGGCCAGCTCCCGCTCATCCAGCTCCTTGGCATGATCCGCCTTCAGCTTTGCCACCAACTCAGCAAGATCTGCAGCTTCGTTCATCAAAGCTTGCATGTCAGTGGAGTTCTTGAGAATATCTTGCGCAGTGTTTAGTAATTCTACAAATAAAAAGAAAGACGACTAAAATACTTGTCGGAAAAGGAAAAGAAGTCGGACGAAAAGAAGGCAAAGAAAACTTTGTCACCTTCATCCTTTTTGCGAGCCTCTTCCAAGCTCGCAATCTGGGCGTCCTTCATCTCCACGTCCTGCTGCAGTTGCTGGCATTCTTTGTTTTTCTTCTCTTGAGCACGGAACAGCTCAAGGTTGGAAGCAAGAACGGCCTGCATGCACGAAAACAACGTTGCGGTTAGCACTATATAGTCAACGAGACCACTTTGCCGGCTAAAAATTTTTTCAGCCGCCAAAGTGCTCGGGGGCTGGGACTATAGGTTACATTACCTCAAGTTGGTTATGCAGGGTCTCGTGGAGATCATCCATGTGCGCGTACCATTTACGGGTACCTTCACGCATGGTCCTTAGCGTTTGCGGGGGTCTTGGAACCCTTTGCCAGATTGAGAGCCGGGATGGGAGGACGATCCGCCTTGGTCAGCCGCCATCCTGTCGTCCATCTCTTGCTTCATGGCAATAAATCGAGCGGCATCATTAGCCGAAGCTTCAGCCGTCTTGGAAAAAGTAGGTCCGGCAACTGACTTTTTGCCCGCCATCTTCTCCGTAGCCGCCTCTGAGGTACCAGCAGCTGTGTACGTTCCCTGGCATACAACCACGGGAACGCCAACTGTGGGCGTTGTCGGCGCAGCGGCTGGAGAAGAACGTGGTGGCTTGCCCCTGCCGGCAGAAATCTTCAGGTTGGCGCGGAGCTTGGGCATGGCAGGCTTGCCCCTGTAGGCAGAAAATGCAAGTTTGTCAGTACAAACATATCAAAATGGCTAAGTCAGGGAAAGCAAAAGATTGCCTACCGCTTGAGTGGGATGTTCTCCCCCAAGGTCTCATCCTCTGCATCAGCAGAGGTGGCCGCTTTCTTCCTCTTCTCCAAATCCTTGGTGGAGCGCTTATCTTGCGCTTCTTCGACTTGCTGGCACCGGTGTCGTACCAGTTAGGAGCCAAGTCTTCATCCCCCAAGGTTTGCAGCTGAAAAGGAAAAAGATAGAACGTTAATTCAGTACCCAGTGGGCAAAGATGTCAAGGAAATGACAAAGTAGCTCTGGCTTACCACTGGGGCTGGGTTGTCATGGGTGAACATGGCGACGCCTTCAGCCGCCTTCACCGACAGAGGCTTCACAAGCTCTCTGAGCCGGTACTCTAGTGCATCTTGGTCAAGGGTGCTGTTGCCGGCGTCATCCGCCTTGTACTCGCACATCTTCAGTGGGCGATGGCGGAGTGGCATTATCTTCCTCGACACCCAGCAGATGACGGTGTCAACTCCGTCAAGTTGCGGAGCCTTCATCGTCTTCGTCAAGAACTCGATCCGCCTGACGGCAATTCGAAGCTCAGCCGACAAGCTGCTAAGCGGCACTTTTGCCGTCCAACAGGCCTTGTGGGTTGGCGGACCGTTGACAAAAACAGGCATCCCCTGTGTTGTGCCGGGTGTCGGGATGTCCTTGCAGTAGAAAAAGGTGCTGGTCCAGTGCTTCACCGACTCGATGTATGGGATCTTTGGGTACCAGTCGGGTTGGCGGCAGTTGAAGGTTACGCTACCGCAAGTTGCCAGATGGCCGCCTGGTATGGTTTGCCGGCGGCATAGGAAGCAGTACTTGAATAGCTCTATGGACGCAGCTATACCTAAGTACCCTTCGCACAAAGCCTGGAAGCCGGCTAGCACTAGAATACTGTTGGGCGCTATGCTGTGCGCCTGCAGCCCGTAAAAACTAAGCACCGCCAGAAAGAAGACGGAAAGCGGCAAGGACATACCGCGGAGGCAGTGCGATGCCAACATGACGCGCTCGCCGTCTTGCGGGTCAGGGACTGCCTCATCGCTTGGAACCCTCCAGGAGCATTCCATCTTGGGCGGTATGTAGCCGCCTTCCTCCAGCTCCTTCAGATAAGCTGACGTCATAACTGACGGCAGCCAATACCTGGAGCCAAGGTCCGCCGTCTCCTCTTCATCCTCGGCGTCATCGTCGTCGTCGGCGGCAGCTTCCGCCGTGGCCTCAGTGCTGGTCGCCGCTAGGGATGGGAGTGGGAAGGCGGGAGTGGACGCTGCAGGTGCCACCGGAGTTGGGGAAGAAGAGGAGGAAACCTCACCCACGGCCGCGGTGGGGACAGGAGAGGTCTCCGGTGCGCTCGCGGGAACCGATGCCGCCGATGGCGCAGATCCAGATCCAACCATGGCCGCTGAGGTCGCAGCCAGCGACGCCGCCGCCGAATCTTGCTGAGTGCTCGCCATTTGCCGTGGAGGCTCTGCTCGTGCTCGCCGGAGTTGAGTGCGGGGAGGAGGAGAGCTCGGGAAGCTGAGGAGGCCGCGGTGGGTGTGAATGGGGAAGAAGACCAACCTCGGTGTGCCCTTTGGGTATTTAACTCCACACGTCAAGATCCGTGCGCAAGATTGGGGGGACGCACGATTTCCGCCACGTGCCCACGATTTGCACGTCGTGGCAACGGTGTCTGCGGCCTTCTCCCCGATTCTTGTGCGTAGTGGAGAAATAATCATGACACATGCCCAAGTCCAAACTGTCGTGGACTGCATGACTTCATCCGTCAATATTTGACGAGACTGGTCAAATGACAAGACTGGTGCCGGGAAGATTCCTGACAACAGTCAGGCCGTCTTTCCCATGATGGCGGCAAATCATCCGACTACGTTAGGCGGATAGCCGCTTACTTTCAACTTTGAAATGCATCAAGCTCTTCAGCCGCTTACAAGACAAGACGGACGTTGCCGACAAAAGAAGATGGCGCCTGAAGAACTCGAACCCTTCCAGGGGCTAATGTTGGGGATATACCTACTAGGGGTATCACCAGCATGGATCAATCCGGCTAGTCCAGGGTGGCCCGCAGTGGTGGTGAAGGCTTTGCCTGCCGGGTGACCCAGATAGCTGACGACCAAGGAAGGCGGATGCCGGCAAGGAGGAGGCCCAAGACTGAAGCCCAGGAAGCCACCAAGACCAAGACGGAAGGCGGCAGACTTGCCGGCTAGGTTTAGGACTCTGTATGCTTGCCGGATACGTAATCTCCTTGTAACCCTAGGTCCAACCGCCTATATAAGCTGGACCTCGGGACGCCTTTAGGGCATCCAATCAACATACAACCAACTCATTGTAACCTGTATCACGGCTATTGCCTTATAGTGAGTTATAGCAGCACGTAGGGCTCCGCCACCGTCGTGGAGCCTGAAGCTAGGTAAACTGCCGTGTACAATCCCGACCTCGACGACGTCCACCTTCTTGCCCTACGTTCACCCTCGGCTAGCAGGACCCCGTCTCCTATCTCAGATGCCGATACGACGACAGTGCCCGTATCTCCGCCAGTCGCCATTCGTGATTCGCACTGATCAGCGAGCACTGGCGCACCTGGATGAGCAGCGGCTTACTACTCCTTGGCAACAGAAGGCGTTAACCAAGCTGCTCGGCCTGCAGTACAACATCAAGTACAAGAAGGGCAGCTCCAATCAAGTCACCGATGCTCTCTCCCGCCACCCTGCCTTCGAGGTCGGCAAAGTCGTTGCTATGACAATGGGAACACCTGAGTGGCTGCAGGAAATTTGTGCTGGTTATCACGAGGACACAATCACGCAGAACATGTTGCGACAACTACATGACCCGGCACACAAGGCACAACATTTGGTTTGGGAAGGTAAACTGCTGCGATACAAACGGCGCATCTGGGTGGGTGGCAATACAGAGAGGCGGCACAAAATTCTGCAGGAATTGCACGCAGGAGCAATTGGTGGGCACTCTGGTGTTCAGGCGACTCTGCAGCGTATCCGTGAGCTCTTCGCTTGGCCAAATGCGAGCATCAGTGCATCAATTCATTGGCGCCTGTACAGTTTGCAAGCAAGCCAAAGCAGAATGAGTTAAGTACCCAGGATTACTGAAACCACATTCAGTGCCCGATGCAGATTGGCATGTAGTAACTATGGATTTCATGGAAGGCCTTCCTCGATCAGCTGGGTACAATTCAGTGCTGGTAGTGGTCGATAAACTCACCAAGTATGCACATTTCATTCCTCTGGCGCATCCTTTCACTGCAGCACAAGTGGCACAAGCTTTCTTTGATCAGGTCTTCAGGTTGCACAGTATGCCAGAAGCAATTGTGTCTAATCGAGACAAGATCTTCACGAGCAAATTCTGGCAGAATCTGTTCAACCTCACACAGACAGAGCTGCGCATGAGCACGGCATACCACCCACAAACCGATGGGCAGACCGAGCGGGTGAATCAGTGTATGGAAACCTATTTGAGGTGTTTCATCAGCTCGAATCCAACCAAGTGAAGCAAATGGCTTGGATTGGCCGAATTCTGGTACAATACTTCTTATCACACTGCGATCAAGACATCCCCTTTCCAGGCGTTGTATGGACATCCACCTCGCTACTTTGGGGTCACGGCGGATGTGGTGCCCATCACTGATTTGCAGGAGTGGTTGGAAGAGCGCAAATTGATGACAGCTCTTCTTTGACAGCATCTTCATCGCGCTAACAATCGCATGAAGTTCTTCGCTGATGGGAAACGATCGGAGCGTGCCTTTGTGGTGGGCGAGTTGGTGTATCAGAAACTGCAACCATATATTCAGACAAAACTCGCCATTCGCGCCAATGCCAAGCTGGCCTTCAGGTTCTTCGGCCCTTTCTGATGGAGCAGCGCGTGGGTACTCTGTCCTATCGACTTCGTCTACCTGCAGGTTGCAAGCTGCATCCCGTATTCCATGTCACGCAGCTGCGGAAGGGCGCACCGCCAACCAAGGTGCACGAGGAGCTGCCAGTGATCGACGACGCTGTGACGCCACATCAAGTGCCGGAAGCTGTGCTGCGTACCCGCCAAGTTCGTCGTCGCCACAAGGAACTGGAGCAGTCGCTGGTGCAGTGGTCCGGCATGCCGGCGTCGCTAGCTACCTGGGAGAACACGGCGGATCTGAAGGCGCGATTTCCGCGAGCTCCGGCTTGGGGTCAAGCCGCTGTTGAAGGGGGGAATGTCATGAGCCCACCAGCTACTGGGCCACGAGTTGGGCCAGCCCAACTTCCGCAACGCACTCGACAACCAACCACTCGTTATCCTCCTACGACATGGACCAGGTAGCGGTTACTTAAGGAGAACAAGGAGCCTCGGGATTGGCATCGAAGAATAGAAAACATGAACTAGTCTCTACCTTGTATGCCTTGCTGTATTCTCCTCTCACCCCGGCTCTCGATCCCCTTCCCTTGCTTGCTGAAAACTCTGTATCCCAACTCGAATTCGTGTACTGAGTGCTTGAGGAGAGTAACACCTAACAGTTTTTTTTTGTTGAGGGATTATATTCTGCACTATATGCCGTCTGATCTGTATCATCCCGCTATTTTTTTTTCCATGATCTTAGTGGGTGTTTTAGTTCCCTTCACGTCTCCTTTTTTTCTGTTATCGCGGTAAAAGCTAGGCCTCCTTTGATTTACAGGATTGTTATAGGAAAAATGTACGATTTCAATTCCTATAGGAATTTGTACTGTAGCATCGTTTGATTCATAGGATTGCACTAAAGGAAATTTGTAGGAACTTTTCCTTTGCAACCAGATTCACACGGGACGGAAACAATGGGAAATGCTCCTTGTCGAGCGCCCGATGCGTCGTGCGGTTGGCTCAGACGCGTGACGCAGCGCAACACGTGGGTGGGTCCCACCCACGTGTCCATCTTCTTCCTTCTCCTTCATTTCTTCCTTCTCCTCCCTTTCTCCCTCCGTGAACAAATTCTTCCGCCGATTTGGGGTCAGGCCTAGCCGGAGCCGCCCGAGCCGCGGCGAAGGCGGTGGAGGCGAGAACGAAACATAACGGTGGGAGTGGCGGTGGGGTTCGCCGGCGACGAGATCGGGGAGGCTTAGAGGGGTGGTCAGGGGCGGCGGCGGACCGACGGAGGTGGTCATTTGAGGAGGGCGGGGCGGCAAGGCGGGCGCGGTAGCTCCGCCGGTCTCTGGTGGCGGGGACAAGCGGTTAGGATGGCGGTGGTGGCAGGGGTGAGCTTGCTTCCTCCTCCGGTCGTCCACGTGCGCTAGTCGGAACGACAACATGCACTGGTCGGAGACCGCGCGCGCAAGCTAGTCTCGCCCGGAAACAATCCACTCTGGACCTCATTTTTTCATTCCTTTGAGTAGAACGAGGCAAATAACATCTAGTGCTGAGTTGACCCTCTTGTAGCACGACAATATAAGCCACTTAAAACTGTTGCCCTTACTTTATTTATGCTAATTAAGTTGCTTTAAAAGCATGTTCAAATTACTCTACTTTTCCTTTCCTGTATATCAAACGAGCACTTAAGGAAGCGTTCCTGTATCTTTTGGTTTACAATTGCATTCCTATCCCGTTCCTATTCATATCCCTATTCCTACAGAGATCCTGAGAATCAAAGAAGGCCTTATACTGACATACTGTATCAGCTTGTGTACGTGGCGGGTGAATAATTGAGGATTTAAGGCCCTTTGAATTTGTCGAGTTGTCGTTAGTGTTGTCGATGAACAACAACATGGAGCCATGGAGGGGAGTTACCAGCAAATGCATGCCTTAGGGTTAGAGCATCCCCAATAGGTGACGAAAAAAGAAAATAATCGTTTTTTACATCATCGGGGTATAAAACACTCCCCTAATCGATGCGCCACTGAAATAATTTCTGTGGCGCACTATTTTGCATGCGCCATAGAATTGTGCAATTCTTTGGCGCACGAAACCACATGCGCCACAGAAAGTCTAATTTCGTCACTTTCTGTGGCGCACCTGGCCATGTGCGCCACAGAATTGTTTTCGTCAAATCCCACACACCCCACTGGATCGCCTTTTTAGTCTTGTAGGAAGTAAAATAAATTGATAAAAAAATTCAATAAATAAAATCCTTCGACATGTAGTTAGGTATGAGTGTCTAGTAGGTATAGAAATTTTGAAATATGAATTTTGACCTTTTCTACAAAAAATGAAAAAAAATCTTCCAACTGCCATAACTTTTGCATACGACGTCGAAAAAAAACGCGTATAATATGACAAAAAAAACTAGAGAAAAATCCGAGTTCAATTTCACCGGGGTTTACCCGGTCAGCAATTCACATATTCCTCGAATTCCAAAAGAAAAAAAAGTTATTTCAAACAGACAATTTTTTTCAGCAAAATCAAAAAAAAAAGACAATTCTTTGGCGCATGGCCCAAGGATGCGCCAGAGAATTGTTGGCGGGATTCGAAATTTGAATCCCGCCGGCCGGGCCCCTTCCTCTCCCTATCTTTTCCCCTTCTCTCCTTCTCCTCCATTTCTCCTCTCCCCTTTTCCTCCATCCTCCTTCTCCTCCACTTCTCCTCTCCCCTTTTCCTCCATCCTCCTTCTCCCCCACTTCTCCTCTCCTTCTCCTCCACTTCTTCTCTCCTCCTCCTCCTCCACCACACCGGCGACCTTCTCACCTCCGGCGACCTCCTCCACCACCTTCGGCGACCTTCACCTCCGGCGACCTCTTCCTCCGGCGACCTCCTCCTCCACCCCGGCGACATCCTACTCCAACTCCGGCAAACTCCCGCGACCACCATCCTCCACCAACCTTCGGCGACTCCCTCCTCCACCCACCTACGGCCAAGCCACCTACGACCTCCGACGAGCTCCGACGAAACGAAATTCCGGTGAAATTTCGGCGGCCAGATCTAGATCTGGGATCCAGATCTAGATCTGGCCGCCCTTTTTTTGTAATTCAAAAAAAATTCTGTGGCCCTTTTTTTGTAATTCAAAAAAAATTCTGTGGCGCACGGTGGGGGGTGCGCCACAGAAATATTTCTGTGGCGCACGGAGGGGGTGCGCACAGAATTAAATTTTAGTGACGACAATTCTGTGGCGCACCCAGCAAATTTGCGGGTGCGCCACAAAATGCTAAAAAGGTGCGCCACTAATAGCCCTTTTCCTACTAGTGTGATATAAATTTTAGGCAATTATGTTTTACATCGCAATGTATATTTTGCCTCTCGTGATGTAAATATACATCACCTTCGGCCATGCCAAAAAGCAATGTTGGGGATATCGCTTATCGGGAACTTATCGGTCGACCCAAGATAAGGGGGTAAATCGGCCGGTGTATCGGCATATCGGGCGATTTATCAGGATATCGGCCGGTGTATCGGCAGATTTATCGACCGATTTATCTTATCGGTCAGACACTGAGAAGCGATAAATCGGCCGATTAATCGAAATATCGGAAGATATCTTGAACAGTGCCAAAAAGTAACACGCCGCGCGCGCAAAGTATTTTCATTATTATTCTCTCCATTACAAATTATTTGAGGCAGATTTGTCTATATACAGATGTTGTTATAATTGGCGAGGGGTCAGGGCACATAAACACTAGACCGCGTCACAATCAGAGCAGACATCTCGGAAGCGCGACCCTTACTCGAGGATGGCACGCGTCGACGTACGACCCACCCATAGCGCCTAGAAGAAGAATTCAGCGATTGGATGGCAGGACTCGGCCGGACCTAAGAGAAGCATCGACAAAGAAATGACAGTAACAGTGTACATTGACTGCTTCATCATGGTACTCCACGAGCAATTCAGACTTTACCTCCAAGGAGGGGACGGCGTTGTAATGCCGCTACTGCCTGCACTAGCAAGGTAGATCTAGGTTTTCCCCCGTTGCTCAAAAGGGGGCATGCCAGAGAGGGCCTAGATGATGGCTCCAAGGAGGTGACGACGGCCACAGGCGTCGCTGTCGTCCACAACAACATAGGGATTTCTCCCAGCCCTGCCAACAGACCGACAGTTCATATAACAGGTAGTCTAAGCCAAGGCCGAACACACCACCATCGAGAAGCCAACACATGTCACCGGCATGGAGGCGACAACCACCTTGAGCACACCCTGACAGCCAACATGCACCAACGGTGCAGCACACTGCCAGTGCCATCGCCTCGTCGGGGCACACCGGTTGCGACCCTGCACCTACCTCGCTCCACCCACTCGCCGGGGGCACACCGGCTGCCAGTGCCATCGCCTCGCCGGGGGCACACCCCGACAGCGTTGGCCTAGTCCGGGCCCACGGGACGCCATAGCCGCTCCACCCACCGCTGCTCTACCTCCTCGCTCTGTCCAACGCTGCTCCGACACTCCACCTACCCTCCTCCCCGCCGCTACATCGAGCACATCCACTGCATCATCGCGGCGCGCCACCTCGGAAACCCTCCGCCCCTCCGCGCGTAGATGGGGGGGGGGGGGGGGTTACCAGATGAAACATTTTTTTCTTATGAAATTCAATTGTACTACGTTTCAACTTACCATCCATTCAATCCCTTCAGTTGAGAATCCTAATGTAACAGAACAAACCATAGGATTCAAATGGACATTTCTCTGTAATGATGCGTTCTTCCTATTCCAGACTTTGAGTGTGGGAAGAGGGGCTGAATTTTTTTTTGTATAGGATGTTTTTCCCTCTACTTGGCATCCATTTTATAAGGCCAAAATAATAGATAAAATTTCGCAAATAAAATATAATGGATCAATAACAATGACACACCCTCCATTTCTTAGCTATTTTTCTCGTCTATTTTCATATATTGTCTATGTTTATACTAGTTTTTTTTCGACAAAGATGTTTATACTGGGTTGACATTACAATAATACCATTTCAAACTCATATATTTCAAAATACTAAAATCAAACATAATCAATCACAATATTGTGGACCGAACCATCAACATATGTTGTGTTCTATTATTTGCAGGACTCGGGTAATGGGGTTATGTCGATGAATCTTTGACTTCTGAAATCGAGAGAAAAAAACTAAGGTACCAATAGCTCAATTATTTCAGAAATAACTGGTGTTATTTATACACGTACTCCACCGAGGCAAGCTCGTACAAACCGTGCGCACTTAGGTGATCCATGGTTCTATACTGCATTACACACATCATACTAGGTTCGGAAAACTGAGAAAAAAACCTAGGCTTCCTGAGCAAACTGCTTCTTCTTCCTGGCGATGTAGTCGTCGATCTTCTCCCTGGAGACGGCTAAATCGGTGGCCAGCTTCCTCGTCATGGTCGCCGCCCTCGGGTTCACGTACACGGACGGCTTGGTGACGGCGTTGTAGACGAAGCTGATCCTGTCGACCCTCTCCACCCTCACTTCGCCGTTGGCGGCCTTGGCACGAGGCATGGCACACACCCTGTGTTCTTGCAACGAGCTAAGATTGGTTTGTTGTGTGGTGTCGAGCTTGATAGCTTGCTAATGTTGGCGCCTTCCATGGCATGGGGTGATGAGGCCTCCATTTTATAGGCTCCAGGGAGCAATCACACTGTACGTATAAGCAGCTACTCCTGATTCTCTTGGTGTTGCCTCCAATTATTAGTGTCAACTGTGACCTCTGAGATCGAACATCGACAAATCGACACCCTAGATACTCTGTACTCAGAATAGGAGCTAGCTAGCTTACTGAGATTCACCTAGAGACAGGAAAATCGCCCGATTCCTCCAGATTGTCTGGCTGTGTATGGCAAAAGTATGCAAAGTGTACTGGTATCAGAGGAGACGCTCCCATGGCTAGCATGCCAGGTGTAAAAGGTTCATCAACAAAAGCGATCGACGCAGTGCATCATATTGCAGGCAAACTAACTGCAAGTGAAAAAACAGTTTTTCACGGTTGGCAGGTCAACTAAACTGTAAAGTTTTATTACTATGATTATGACAACGTGGCTGAACAATTCATCACACGATCCACCTCCTGAAATAAATCACATCTTCTTCATTAGTGGAGATCTGAATCTTCAGCGCGCACATAGCCGCAGTAAACGCAGCCGGCCAAGAGTTGAGTTCCACGCTCAGGGATGTTGTAGTCGGAACGTTGTCACTACGAAAGACCAACAGCTAGCAGTTAGATGTTCTCGAAGAATACCATGAAGATAAGCCGGAAGTGCGAAATCAATGAGCGGTTGACAGGAAGCTGCTTCAAAAGTGTAAAAGTGCTTGATTCCTGCTTGGAAAACATGTAGGTTCCTGCATGCAGCAAGGGCAGGGTTACTGGAATGCCACATTCAGATACACGTTTAGTGTATCCCAATGAAATGGGGAAAGGAAGAATCAGCCCACGCAAGCATATATGCATACAAAAGACACGGTACTGAACTACTGATTGCTGTACTCCGACACCTCTGCTCTAGCACACCAAGCTCTAGAGTCTAGACCCAGTTGGTATCGACGAAAGATGGATCACGGCGATCACTATAGATAGATCTTCGGCCGATTCGTGATCTAGCTAGCACACCGTCCATGATGCATAGCTCCATCCGTAGCCCAAATCGGCAGACTCTTGATTTTTGTTGTCAAAGCATCGGGTACGCCTTCTCGAGCTAGAGTCTAGCTACAGACGCCAGTGTTTGGCTCGTTAGCGATAGAAAAGTTCTTTTTAGGGAGCTAGCAAGGCTATTTGAGTGAGCTACATACCATACGTTTTGACATTCGAATGGAAGTTGTCTGTGCTAGACGTTTTCAGTGACACGCACGTCTAGATCTTCGACTTGAAGGATTATTAGATAGTACTTTCCTGTAAAACGCTAATTTTGTTTATTTTCCCTTGTCTGCATAGATGAATTGGTGACTGTAACGCCTAATTCCTGAGCCTTTCTACAGACAAAGCAGGTAAACAGAGAGCTACTGGTGTGGGGAGCAAAGCTAATAGAGCGGGTAGCAAGTGAGGCTTTTCATGGCGTCCAGGGGTGCTGAGGATCGCCGGTTGATGAAGCTTGCTGATTTTCGAAGATCCCACAGTTTTGGAGAGATGGATACCGAAGATGGAATCTGGGAGAGGTTTCCGAGCTTGTTTTGCTCCTTTTTCCTTTCCGTGTTTTGCTGGATGATGTATGGCTGGAAGTTTTCCAACTGTGGAGGTTTGCCTCGTTTATACATCCCTGCTGTGGATGTGTAGACATGAGTGTGTGTAATTTTCTTGCTTTATTTTACTTTCCTGTAACGAACATCCAGAACCCTGTTTCTGTTAATAGAAATTAGCATGGTGGCCCTCGCAAATGCGAGGGCATCATCTGTAGTTGGCAGAAAGTGTTCAAGAAATAAAAAATATGGTTTATTTTATATCATATTATTTTCAATTATCTCTTAATAAAGAATATTGTTCAACAACTACCGCAATGTTTCGGTAAGCAAGATATCACGAATGCAAGTAACATCTTTGGCAATCTGAAGTTTGTGGCCAAATGATTATCATGCCATATGTTGAAACACCCTTGTAAGCGATACTGGATATTGTAAATTGAACTGTAGTTTTGACATGATGCATGAATTAAGATAAAGTTAGTCATCTTTAATAGGTAGGTCACACTAAATATTCATATTTATCTTATTTTGATGTTTCTTCCTCTCATTTGCTCACTCCATGTCACAATGTGCAACCCTTTACAAACATGAAGATGGTGAAACTTTGTCTATTATTTTTTATATGAATATGCTACTAAGGATAAACTATTTTGTTCTAGGCATTTTTGTTAGCATGTTTATACATCAGTAGTCAAAGTTAGAGAAGTACGACTCTACACACCCGGACACATATTTTTTCTGTGTAATCCAAAATAACCGTGTGGCTCAAATAGCTTAGTTCAAGACTACTAATCAATCTTCAATTTTATTGTGTAATTGAATTACATGTGCTTTGATGTTGATTTTATTACCTGAGAGAAAGACATATACAATAGTCCAAATATGTCTAGTATCCAAACCAAGCAATATCCGCGAAAACAATTCATGATAATTAAGTGTACACTTTTTGGTTACTCGGATTAGAAATAGTACTGGCACACCATACTCGGATACCGAATATGAAACATATCAAGCAGAAATCTGGGGAGAGTTAACCCTGCGTGAATCATTAAGTCAAAATATTTAATCACGTGACGGACATCCCGCCGATAGTGTGTCGACAATTTTGAAGGTTTGACGCTTTGTGTCTCATGAAGTCGGAATATCCATTAAGTGGAAGGACATTCGCATCTTCGTGAGATGTTGTTACTCAGCCCTGATGGCGGTCAAAGAAAATTGTCATTTATATGTACTTAATAATAATGTAAGTAGTGCGACTATCCCTTGACTTCATTAATTTTAAAATTTATGACTCCAAGACTTCTGTAGACGGTTTTGACTGCTTTGGTTAAGTATGATTGTAGTCGAATAAAAATTTCATTTATGTGTACTCAATCGTAAAACAACATATTCCCTCTGTTCGACAACGTTTAAATTTAGTCAAAATAAAACTTTATAAATTTTGATCAGATATATAGGAAAAAATATCAACATCTAAATTATAAAATCCTTATCATTAGAATTATCGTAAATATTATACAAATTTATTTAGGAATATATATTTATTGCTACACATTTGGTCAACCCTAGATGTTTTGTGAGATTGTTGTTCTGATGGAAGTCGAATAAATTTATCATTTATATCTACTCAACTTTTTGTAGTTTTATCATATTATATAAATATGGTATTATGAATGTTGGTATTTTTTGTAGTTTAATATTTTGTAGATTGTTCATATCCTAAAAGCTTCTATCCTTTGCACCACGTTTCAGCTTTTTTCTTTCGGAAATCATGTTTCATCCAAGGTAGCAAATCTTGTACACGTTTTTTTTGACATATACACGTTTTTATAATACACCTATTTATCTTGGGAAAGTACGTGTTAAATGCATGGATAATTAATTAGCTAAGGGAGACCACGTCTCCTTTGCCACCACGTTCCATGTGTTACACAACCTTTGCCGGCGAGTCCGGTCCAAGGGCGTGTAGCGTGAGCATAGTCGAAGGAGTCGTACACGCAGCACAATCACAGATGCGAAAAGTAAAAGAACACAGAGATATAGCCAGGACTGATCTTTATTATCAATGGTGTGTCTCTCTCCATACAATACATGTGTATATATAAGAGGGAGAGGGGCTAGGGTTGAGGACCAATCTAGAGGGACAACCCCCACCCAAGAAAGGGTGGGCCCGCACGTTACACGTACGGGAGAAGTTTCCCAACACTCCCCCTTGGTCCGACAACTCGTATTGTCTATGTCTCAAAAACTCTGAAAACCCAATGGAAAAATATGGAGAAAGAGCGCATAGTATACGTCTCCTCATGTTGCACGAATTGCCTCATTAAAAACCTTATGTGAGAAACTTCATAAAAACTCACTACAGGGAAAAAGAGTACAACTCACTTAACTTTCAGGTCAAGTACTCAATCATCGGGATCGAGATTTCAGCGATGAGTTTGTGAAGATTCTCCCCCTGAACCTTGCATCTCCCTAAGTCTTCTCATACCCATTTCACGAACACATCTCTCAAAGGAAGATGCTGGTAATGATTTAGTGAACAAATCAGCAAGATTTTCACACGACTTAGTATGCAAGATTCTCAATTCGTTCGACTTTTGCAATTCATGTGCATAGAATAATTTGGGGTCGATATGTTTTGTGAGATTGCTCTTCACATAACCCGTCTGGACTTGTACAACACAAGCTGCATTATCCTCATAGATAATAGTTGGGGTTTGGACGGTGTTCATCCCACATGTCAGCTGGATGTGGCCGATCATCCGTCGAAGCCATACACACTCTCGTGATGCTTCATACAGTGCTATGATTTCCGTGTGGTTCGTCGAAGTTGTTACCAAAGTTTGCTTAGACGATTTCTAGGAAACTGCGGTTCCACCACAAAGGAAAACATATGCAGTCTGAGACTTGCTAGTGTGCGGGTCCGACAAGTACCCAGCATCAGCATATCCAACAAGTGAAAGGTCTTGATTCCTCCGGTAAAACAAGCCAAGATCTTTGGTCCCTTGGAGGTATCGGAAGACGTCCTTGATGCCTTTCCAATGTCTATTGGTAGGCTCAGAACTGTACCTAGCAAGCAAATTGACAGTGAACGCAATGTCCGGCCGTGTACAATTAGCGAGGTACATGAGTGCTCCAACGGCGCTCAAGTAGGGGAATTCCGGTCCCAGAATTTCCTCCCCCTCTTCCTTAGGCCTGAACGGGTCCTTATCTTGCTGCAAAGACATCCCAATCATTGAAGTCTTTGAAGGATATGAAATCCAAATCTCTCTAACACCTTCTGGGTGTAGGCAGACTGGTGCATTAGAATCCCAACAGGGCAATTTTCGTTGCTCGTGTAGCCCTTCTGATGAAGGAAATCGCTTAAGAGATTATACCACATCCTACCAGACTGTTTAAGTCCGTACAATGTCTTCTGAAGAAGAACAATGTATAGACACCGATTTGCTCTCTTGGTTCGGAATGGGGATACCTTCTGGTACCTTCATGTAAATTTCCGAATCAAGGTTACCATATAGGTAAGCAGTGACAACATCCATCAATTTCATTGTTAAGTCCAGATTTACTGCCACTGAGATTAAGTATCTAAAGGTTATATCATCCATGACTAGGGAGTAAGTTTCCTCAATATCGACATCTGGCCGTTGAGTGAACCATTGAGCGGCGAGTCTTGCTCTATACCGATCCACCTCATGCGTGAGGTAACTGCCTCCTGCCAATCTTTCCAATCCGACCTTATTTCACAATCAGCGAGATTGTTAGGCCTAGGGTCAGGATCTATGATTGAGGCAATTCTATAGCAAAGTTAATGTCGACAATTGCCATTGCTCGGTTCCTTGACTCTCCCTTATTTATATAATTTATGGCCATTTCGTCATGGGGCGCATCTGGCGCTACCTCTTGCTCCACCGTATTTCCCAGTACAGGAGCGAGGTCCTTTAGCTTTTCCGCGCCGATGTGTGTACTCACATCTCCGCTGGATGTTCCCTCAATAGGGACATTCAAGTCCGGAATCCCGTGCACAGGACTTTCCGTACTTGTGCCAGGTCTCAATTGGCTCCCCTTTTTCTTATTAGGGGCTTTGGTGACTGTCTGTGATAAATCTCTCTTATCCTTCTTCCTCAGGCGTCCCCGAGTACTTAGGAGTTGAGAAACCGGATTTCGCGTCCTTTTAGGCCTTTGGACGGGAGCGGGTGTACCATAGTTAACTTCGGTATCTCAACCCTTTCCAGTGCATTGCACGTAGGCATATGCGACTTTCTCGCAGTTTTCAAGTCACTAAAGTGATCAGGCAGTTGATTCGCTAATGCATGCAAATCAATTTTCTTTTGGACTTCTTTATTTGTCTCGGCAGTGCGTGGGTCATGAGCGTGGATCTCCGTGACTTAGCACGTGATTTCTCGACTTTTATCATCAAGGGTTTGATTATCTCCCCCTAAAGTCGGAAAGAGATCCTCGTCAATGCAATCAGCAAAGCGGGCCGTATGACAATCACTTGTCATGGGGTCCAAATACCTGATTATGGACACAGTCTCATAAGCAACGTATATCCCCGACTTAAGGAGGAGGCCCGTTGCTGATCGCTGGTGGTGGTATCGGTACATATACCTAGCAACCGAACCTATAAAGGTGGGAAAAACTTCGGTGCCAACCCCTACGCAAGCTGCATATGAGAATGGATGTTGTAGGCTAACAGTCTAAATTTGATGAGTTTAGCAGCGTGTAACACAGCGTGCCCCAACATCTGGTTGGCGAATTACAACTTTGAAGGGGCGGTCTTGCAATGAATTTAACCAAATGCATTTTGCGTTTGGACATGCGGTACCGAATGCTCGACTGCGATTCACATTGCCATGGATTTATGTTGCAGTAGGCAAACAGTGGACCATTTAGAGAAGCGTCGATGTGTACCATAAAGTACCAAAACAACCTTGAGATGGGCTGAATCGGACCGCTTGTCCCTAGGATGCAAAAAAAATGTGGGGATTGCATCCTTCACCTTTAAGGTGGACGGTCGACTGATTAACTTCCCCGAAGAGTATGCGAAGCACACAAAATCATCAGGATTCGGGAAGTTTTTAATTTTAACATTATGACCGTTCAAGTTGTGTATTCCTCATCATACTAAGACTTAGTGGCCTAATCTATCATGCCAAATGCAAAATAGTTCAGAGCATTTGAAGGAAGTATACATAGGCGGTGCTACAAATATCGTGTAGCATAGCCCTTTTTCTAATGGAGGAAAATCTTCCAAGAACATGTTTACATTTTCATCGCGCTCGGTGATTAGGAGGTATTCCATACCATTCACAACACCGGTCTCAGCTAGAGACTATCAGCGTGAAAACCATTGAAACTTAAGGGGGTGCGAGTGACTCGGGGTACAACAATGCATCGTTAATGATCAAAGTTGTTCCCATGGGTAGTATGATAGTGGCTCTTCCGGAGCCAACTATATAAGAATCGCAGTCGGCGATTTTCATAACACTACCTCGAGATTTTATTAGACTCAAAGCACACAATTTGTCTCAAAATGGTATTTGTGTATCGTTTTCCACAAAACATGTTTACTCCATTGGTGTGCCACACGTGTTCTAAGATATTTGCATGTAATTAAAATAATGAAGCGAGGAAGTAGCGACATTATAGAACAAATGCATATACATCTCAGAACATAACATGCCATCATATTTAAATAGAGGAATTAATGAACGATAATCAAATATCATTCAACCGTCGAAATAATGAATATGTCTTGCTCTTATAGAGCTTACAAAACCAAATGTATCTCAAATAGCCTAAGGAATCATGATAAATGAAGTAGTGGAAGCTTAGACGGGCGTAGTGAACGCGCCGTTCACTTCACACTCAAACTCCAACTGTGCGAACTGCTCCTCACTGATTATAAGATCATCATCAGTGCCTACACGAGGCGCAAAAAGGGCACGCCAAGTGATCGACCTCCATAGAGACGTCGACGTCCGATGGGACCGTCGGAGCTATCTCCATGGGCGCAACTAGAAGTGCAGCAATAGGCGGAGGTGGAGGCGGCGAGAGGAGCTCAGGCGCCACCATGGGTGTCGGAGGTGCCTCCCCTGTACTGAGGCGAGGTGAGATTCATGCACCTTCTTACTAGCCTTGTACGTTGCCACAACGTCCTTAGGTGCACGGCACTGGCATGAGAAGTGTTCTGTAGAGCCGCACCGATAGCATTCCTGGGGCCTCTGCTCCCCCTTGCCTGGCTGATGCTGCTGAGCCTGGCGAGGGGGGGGGGGGTGAGGCACCTTCTTGCCCTTCCTACCTCTCTTCTTCTTGAGAGGCACATGGGCCTTCTAGACGTTAGCATGGCCCCCTGACGGGAACTCGCCCCAAGTGGCTGCGCGAGAGAGTTCTTTTTCACAAGAGCTCATCCTGCGTCTCCTCCACCTGGAGTATGTCCACAAGCTCTGCATACTGCGTGTACTGCCCCTGGCGGTAGTTTCGCGAGGACTGTACAGCGGATTGGGGTGGAAAGTGGAGAGAGTTTTCTCAATCTTCTAGGTGTCGGTGATAGTGACACCACACATCCGAAGAGAGGTGCAAATCCGGTGCAAAGCCGAATTGTAGTCTCCCACCGTCTGGAAGTCCTGAAACCTCAGACGTATCCACTCCGCCTCCACCAGCGGGCGAACAGTGTACTTCAGTCGCTCGAAACGCTGTTTTAAGAGCATTCCAGAGGTCCAAAGCACTCCGCTCAGCCATGTACTTATTTTTCAGAGTACTGCAGAGGTGGTGACGCGGAAAATGCAGAGCCTGGGCATTCTGAACAGAGGTGATAGCGCCGGTGACCGCTTGGGTCCCCGGGCCAATTGCCTTGGTCAGCTCCCCGGGTGTGAGGAAGATCTCAACGTCCGATGCCCATGTCAGGTAGTTCAGCCCATTTTGGGCTAGCTCGGTGAACTCACGATTGACGATTCCGGCCATCTGCGATTTATGCAAATCTTATTAGATTACAGCAGGTAATCCGGATTACAGCAGGTAATCCATTGCACAAATGCGATGAAGATACAATTGTTCATTAACATGACGTTCCAATATTAAAAACATGCTAATAATGATTTCAAAGCGATTAAAGGTAATTAAACAATTAATTCTAGCAATGAAAACATATAATCAAAGCATTATAATGACGGAAACATGTTAAGCGCATCACTAACGTGAAAAAAATGGCCCCAAAATTGACCTTCCGAAATTATTTTATGCACAAAAATACAATTTCAGCAAAATTAGACTTGACCAGGGACTGGTAAATTTATTCAACAGGAATAAAGTTATACCTAATTCTGGAAAAGTTTAAGTGCTAAAATGTAAAATACGCGCATTCGGTCCGGCCCGATCGGCAGCAGGCCGAAACTGGGCCGCAAACCGTCCGACGACCCATCATCATTCCTCTCTGCCCAGCGCTGGCCTTTGTTTTTTTTTCGACCGCATAACCGTCCGAATTGGGTCCAGAGGGCCCAGCAGCGGCCCAACCGAACCCTAGAAGGGTCGGCCGCCTCACGCGTTGACCGAGGTCGAAGCTCTGGTCGTGGTGACGGCCAGCCACGGGTGACCTCCTGGCTCGAGACCAAGGGGCGGCGGCGGGCTGTGACGGCGGCGGCGGCCAGTGGGGCCGCGCGCTCGCGGTGGGTGGCGGGGCGCGCTTGCGCAGGCTCGGCGCGGGTGGCGGGCGGGCGGCCGGTGGCGTGACCTCGCACATCGCGGGGCTCGGCCGACTAGGCCTGGAGCTCGTACGCGGACGGCGCGTCGACGCGGCCATGGCGCGGATGCGGGCGGCGCGGTCACAGTGCTGCCGGGCACGGCGAGCGCGGACGGCCAGCAGGGCTCCAGCGGCGACGGCCTCGGCGCGAGGCCAGCAGGGCAGGCGGCGCCCCTCGGGCGTGCGTGCTCGGACGGCACGGCCAGCAGGGCCGTCGTCCGCGGTACGGCGCTGCCGACGCGCAGGTGCGGTCAGCAGGGTACACAGCGAGCACGGTCATCTGGACCTTCTCGCGCGGAAGAGCGACGGCGGCGCCACGTAGTGCAAGGCTCGGTGTGTTGCGTGGCGGCTTGCCGACCTATGCAACACACGGCGAGCGGCTCTACGGCAGTCAGCCGACGACGTCTTTTACGCCGACATAGAAAACACTTCGGATGACAATCTTCATTGTCCGTTCATCTGGAATTGAGACGGCGCGTCGCACAGCTGGTGCATCGCGGCGGTACCGTGATCATCTGGATCACGTCCATACCGACTCCCTACGGTGCCGTCAACAAATCCCCCATGAATCCGAGAGCATCGACATTGGTCGGCGACGTATTCGTCAGCTCGGCTCTCGGGAGGGAAATCGACACCGTAGGTAATACATAATCCGTATAAAACGTATGGCAAAAACGGAAACATAGAAAGATGTAAAACCGTTGTTGCGATCGGATCTGTATTATACCTTCGCGATGAACGACGAGAGCCTGCTTGAGGGAGGCTCGATGTAGATCAGTTGGCAGAGCAGTACGTGCTGATAACGTGTTACACAACCTTTGCCGGCGAGTCCGGTCCAAGGGCGTGTAGCGTGAGCGTAGTCGAAGAGTCGTACACGCGGCACAATCACAGATGCGAAAAGTAAAAGAATACAGAGATATAGCCAGGACTGATCTTTATTATCAATGGTGTGTCTCTCTCCATACAATACATGTGTATATATAAGAGAGAGAGGGGCTAGGGTTGAGGACCAATCTAGAGGGAAAACCCCCACCCAAGAAAGGGTGGGCCCGCACGTTACACGTACGGGAGAAGTTTCCCAACACCATGTAGATTTTTTTTTTCAACAGTGAAGGTGTTTTTTTTTCTTTTTTTTGAACGAATTATAGCCAAGGTACGTACCTGGTCTAGTACACAGAAGGTTAAACGTGATTTTGTCTAAAATATTTTTTTTTGTTTTACTTATCACGTTCCAGCCAAGGCACCTAGTCTAGTACACGTGCGGTTGGTTGAACGTGATCCTTTTAACATAAGCCGTGTCAAACTTGTTACGTAACAACTATTTTTTTTAATAATCTCAGCCATATAATTTAGATCTAACCACTAAAATTAATTTGGATGATGTGGATTAACGTGGTGCCTCGAATAACTCTCTCATTTTGCTTTTAGTATATAAACTAGTAAGGTGGCCCTCGCAAATGCGAGGGCAACGTCTTTAATAATGGTGGAGCCACACTTTAGCAGTCAATTCACTAAACCACATCTAGGGATTTTTTTTTTCATAAATAGGCTAAAAATACAAAATTATTACAAATACATATATTTGACATCACAAATTTAAATTGATATCACAGATTTATAATCCTATCTCCACCTCTATCTTTAGCATATTGACCATGTTCATGAATTTAAGTTGTGATTTCATAGATACTGGAAAGAATATAAATCATAGCATTCTATAACTATATAAATATTATTGACGATAAAATATCATCATCATGGAAGCTTTTAATTTAGAAGAGGTACTCTTACATTTTCCAACGCGCAATATATTCTAGAGCGCTCACTTACTTTTAACTGTAGGTACTGCTATTTTAATATATATTTGTGAAATACTTTATATTCAGGTGTATATAAAATATTAAATGTCTGATTTGAATATACATACTTTTAAAATCTCCAAAATATACAATATTTTATCAAATTTTGTAGCCCATAATACGCATTTTGATTTTCGTGGTTGTACACACATGACATTAGGATTAAGATGGGTTCTTTTAGAGTTGTGCTATGCATACAATGCTTTCTGTCCAGAGCTGCTGGTTCTGTCTCCCTGTAGTTTATACTCAGTTGCTGCAACCAAGGATATGCTCAATTTAGTTCTTGCATTATTATTTGAAAGGGCGATACTTATCTGGTGTGTTTTACTGTATTAATGATTAATTCATGAAGTTCTAGACTTGGTTTTGTTATCATATTTATAGTTTATTAACTCATAGATCACCCAATCTGGTATTGGAGTTATCTAGTGTGTCTATGCTATAATTTGTCAAAAATGTGCACTTGTTTGGACTGACTATATGCAACACCAGCCATAAGCCACAAGATCTGTTAGCTTTTCGTTGACTTATCAGTTCTTCAGTTGATGTATTGTGTTACTTATCTCATCATAGGGCCCAAGGATGGCTCTGATGCTATGGCCACTGCTTTATTCGATGCTCAAAGCAGTGCTGACCGAGTTCACTGATTTCCAATGAAGTTTACTCAAGCAGGTAAGATTTCTATAACCGCAGTGCTTCGCGTGCTCTGCTGCTCTCAGGTGTTGCTGGTGGCGCGCTGAGGATGGCGTCAATGCGATTCTGCGTCTCTGATATTACCAGGTTTCGGGTTGTTCGTCCTTGATTGTATAATGAAGCTAAATAAACGATCATTATATCATGGTTGTTGTAGCTTATTTTCTGTACAAAATTTTGTAACATGCTGATGGTTTGATACTGTCAAAACCAAATATAAATAGTAGTGTTGTATATACTTTGCTTGCGTTGCTTCTTTGCTCTTGAAATTTATGTGGTTTCCTGATGGTTCTGTTACTGGAAATGTATGGAAATTTCAGATTATGTGCATGTATTCCCGATTTTTGGTTTATTCTATATTTGAATACATTTGGATATTAGTGGTTTATTCCATATTTGGGGCAGTTCTCTAAAACACGTTCTAATTGAATGAGGGGAAGTTTCTCAAAGTGCCCCTAAATGCACTTGGGGCATTTTGAGATAGTGCCACTAAATGTATACATTTAGGGGCATTTTGAGATAGTGCCACTAAATGTATTTATGGGCATTTCCTTAAAGTGCCACTAAATGTATTTAGGGGCACTTTCCATAGTGCCTCTAATGAATACTTTTAGGGGCACTTCTTGGGGCACATTAGAAAGTGCCCCTTATACTTTTAGAGACACAAGTAAATGTGGCACTTAAAAAAAGTGCCCCAAATACTTTTAGAGGCACAAAAGTGACATTTAGGGGCACTTTGAAGTGCCTCTAAATCTCAACCGTGATGTAGTGAAGTCATCGTCTTGGTAGTCTAGGTCGTCAATGTAGGAAGATAGAACATCCATAGAAGAATTAGCATCCTCGCCACCAACAGGTTCTTTCTTCTTCCTCCTCTCCATCATCTCCGTGACGAATCCACGTAGCACCGTGTGGGCAGCGGCAAGCTTCCTCTCTGGGCCGATGTTTAGGCGCCGAATGAACTTCCAGCAAGAGGCCGGCATGGTGTGCCGGAAGAAGGCCACCTCCATGACGGTGTCCATGGCGACGACGCGGTCTGTGGGTGGCATGTCCGAGGACAGGAGGCCAGGGTCCACGCCAAAGACGGGCGTGGCAGTCAGATCGAACACAAACCTCACTATCAAATCTTGTCACGCCCCGAGACCTGGCCCGGTAGAATGACAGCCGCCGCGCGTCTATAGACACAAAAGTCTATACACGTGCAAGGCTATAGAAGCAGGATAAACCAGCACAGTGGATCTCAAGCAGCTCGTTAACTCATATTTTAAAGATTATTACATATATAAGAATAAACGGTTCTCTATTTGCATCCCACCACTGGTCAAGCCTACTCCTCGAATACGACGTCTTTTGCTGCGCACTCTGATACTGCAACTAAAAACAAAAGAGATCAAGGGTGAGTACAAACAAGTCGTACTCAGCAAACAATTCATACACTTTCATATAATTTGTAAAATACACTATGTTTTCGAAATACAAGTAAATCATTGTGTGGTTAAGTTCTTAATCAGGTTAAAACGCATGGTGCTACACATGAACGTGAGTTTCCCTGCCCCGGGAATCACAGGGGTGGATATCCACGCTTTTACACTCTTAAGAGGGGTACCCCGACGTCGACAGCCTCGACCAGAACCGCACAGGATTCCAGAACGAGCAAAGCCCTTTTACCCGCTCAGACACCGGACACCCTAACCTACTCGTGTCGATCGCTCCTATGGATCCATCACCGACACTTTCCATTCAAGGGCCGCCCCTCACGGAGAACTCAGACAGTCCCATACCTGTAATGTGACCGGTACAATACGATCAATTTCGTAACACCAAGTTCCAAGTTTTCCTTCTAAAAACATTGAGTTCATTTCAATGTCAACTATACGAGCTAAGCCCGGTGATACGTCTCAAACGTATCTATAATTTTTTATGTTTCATGTTGATATTATACCAGTTGTTACATGTTTTGCATCCACTTCATATCACTTTTATACATTTTCTGGGACTAACCTATTAACAAGATGACACAGTGCCAGTTCCTGTTTTCTGCTTTTTTGTATTCCAGAAAAGCTATTATGGAAATATTCTCGGAATTGGACGAAAATCAACGGAGCTCCCTATTTCACCGACACACACATGGAGTCCAAAGGGGAGACGGAGCCGAGCCACGAGGTGCCCTCACCAGGGCTGGGCGCGGCCCCCTGTCCGACAGCGCCGAGGGGTGGTGTGGGCCCCTCGGGTGCCCACAGCCGCCGCCCTTTCGCCTACTTATTCCCCCGATACAAAAACCCTAAATACCCGAGTCATATTCCACGAAAAGTTCCAGAGGCGCTGCCGTCGTCAACCCTAGCTCGGGAGGGTCCAGAACCTCTTCCCGGCACCCTGCCAGAGAGGGGAATCATCACCGGAGGGCTCTACATCGCCATGCCTGCCTCCGAAGTGACGCGTGAGTAGTTCATCCTTGGACTACGGGTCCAGAGCAGTAGCTAGATTGTTGTTTCTCCACTTTATGCCATCATGTTTAGATCTTGTGAGCTGCGTAACATGGTCAAGATCATCTTATTGTAATGCTACATTTGTATTTGCTGGGATCCGATGAATATTGAATACTATGATCAAGTTGATTATTAATCTATGTTACATGTTATTTATGATCTTGCATGCTTTCCGTTACTAGTAGATGTTTTGGCCAAGTAGATGCTTGTAACTCCAAGAGGGAGTATTTATGCTAGATAGTGGGTTCAGTCTCCAGTAATCTGGGCGAGTGATAGCAACGCCTAAGGTTGTGGATGTGCTGTTACTACTAGGGGTAACATAATAATGCTATGTCCACGGTCATATGTACTTGTTTACTTTACGCACATTGCTTAATGCGATTATCTGTTGCTTGCAACTTAATATCAACGGGAACACAGAAGTCAACCTGAAGGTGGATTATTAGTCATAGATGCGGTTGGATAAACGGTCTATGTATTTTGTCGTAATGCCCAATTAAATATCATGGTAGCCATCTTGTCATATATATGCATTGTCATGCGCTCAATATTTTATCAATTGCCTAGCTGTAATTTGTTTACCCAACATGTCGTTTATCTTTATGGAGAGACACCACTAGTGAACTGTGGACCCCGGTCCATTCTTTTACACTGATAAAACCACCAACTGCACTCATTGTTCTCTTTTACTTTCTGCAATTAAATACTGTTTTCCACACCATACGTTTAACCCTTTGTTTTCAGTAAGCCGGGGAGATTGATAACCTTCCTGTTTCGTTGGGGCAAAATAGTTTGATTGTGTTGTGTGTAGGCTCCACGTCAACAGTCCAGACCGCCCTTCAAGCATACTTTTCTGGCGCCGTTGACAACCTTCTGAAGTGCTACTACTCCTCCTGGATGTGAGGACCCCGGATTAACTATCCGAGATACTCGTTATGTTTCCTGCAACAATCCCATGATCAGTCTGTTGTTGCACATAACTCGAATTGGCATCACAGGACATCCATAAATACCGAATAAATATACTTACGGGATTGAAGTCATAAGCTTCAACAGGTACTTGCAGCGGAAATCACCAAACAACGTGGAGCCCAAGTCATTCGCCTTAACCCTACAGGCAGCTGACTGGGAAGCGCCCTAGTTCGCAAAGACGCCAGTGAACTCCTCTTCTTCGAACTGCTCCTCTTTAAAATCTGGCTAAGACAATAGCCAGGGACGAAACCAATATGAGTACATTTGATTGTACTCGCAAACTACCCCAACTTGAGCATGCACTAGTTTTGATAATCTTTCATAAAACCTTTATTTTTAGAAAAACATCTCTATACCTTTATTGAAAAAGGGAAGAGTAGATTTTTAATCTTGTTGAAGACAAAACATTTTGGAATGTCGTTTTCTCGCTATCTTTGTTGAAAAAGGTAAGAAGTCTTTTTAAACATTTTTCTCGAAAATAAACCTTTGTTTAAAAAGGCAAGAAATCTCTTTTAAAACTGTTCCTCGAAGATCACCATCTTGTCCCTTTCTCCAAAACTTCTCCTTTTCCGAACATAGCCCCTTCAGGGTCACTCATTTTCCAGCAACCTCATACCAACTCATTGGTACAGTTGCATAAAACAATCTCCACTTCATTTTCCTTTCAAACTCAAAACTTTGTAAAACTTGCACATGGTCTTAGGACAGCCTCCCAACTGTCCATATCCGAGGACTCGGCTATTTGAATAGTTTTACCCGCTGCAGAGGTAGCACGCTTTTCCCACATCCATCCGGCAACTCATCGCGTCAGCCACGTCCCGCCATACAAGGTGTATGCGAAGTTGAGTCACCGACCGTAGCCTGTCCTTTGCTCATGCTAGTATAGGACCCTGCCTCTACGACACTTTCCATCGACACTTAAATCCTCAGAAACTAAGTGTGAGGACTCGTAGTTCTGTCCGGCGGACCCAAGGGAGCCCTTCAATCCTCTTTCTCCAATACACTCATACTGGCTTCCGGTAGACTTCACTTAAGAGGACCCAGGTCAGGGGGTAGGTCCTCAGACCATCCCCTCATGGAACGAGGTTATCCTCGTTATTGAGGCATCCAGTACTAACAAGAGAAAACTATATGACTACGCCCTTGCCCATATGTGGTAAATGTGGTCGCATAGGTTATCGGCTGGTAGTCATAGTACAAAGACACAATGTGCATTTTTCATAAACATCACCATACTCCATTTCTCCACTTCCATACCGACATCCCGGTATACCATATTTCACCCACGGATTTTAAAAAGGAGTTTTGAATAAACAATGTTTTTCCCATCCTATAGTTTTATATAAACAAACTGATACTTCTACATAGGGTGGCAAAATAGTTTTTCATATACTTTTGAAAAGGCTTTAAAAATCATTTCCAATTTTCATAGCAAGATACTTTTAACCAAAACTTGGGTGGATCGTAATCTCACCAAGAGAGTTTCATAGAAAGCTTTTGGGTAAAAACAAATACATTTAGAAATTACTGCACACTACTAACACCTCTATATCGGGTGTCTCACTAATGTACTCGTATTTTGGAAAAGGGTTTTCGAAATCATAACTTTAGTGGCAAACACCACGTAAATCACTTATGCTTCGTAAAACATGTGAATCAAAATAGATGTATATAGATGCAAGCTCAGTGAAGTAGCTTGCCTGGTTTCAGCATAATGTCCCTGGATTTCTCCTTGTTGATCAATATAATAAAAATCCCATCCTTCCTCGATCAATTCTCTCCAAATACCACTCCGGTAGCGTTATCATCTAGCGTCGCAAACAGGGAAATAAACAACAATCAATACACCAAACAAAACAACAAGTGGTACACAAACAAGTAACAACCACAAGCATCAAACTAATCAATCAAGCAACCAACTAGGATCTACACTTACAAGGGCCTTATACTAATTAGTAGTCTAACACTTATACACAAGCTGAGGCCATAGATCTCAAAATTATCTTAGGTAAGGATGAGCAACTAACATCTTTATTTAAACAGGAAATACTTCAGACAAAAGTTAAGTCACCAATTAATCTCTACAAGCCAAAATACTTCACCACACATCAATCACTCAATCTTCAAAAGGGAAAACAACCACTCACATCTAGTTAACAAAAAGGTTACTGCAAACATGCTTATGGTTGAGAACCCTACTTTTTAATCAGAATGCAATGGAACCAGTGGGTGTTCCACTTTCATAACAAGGCATTAAGAGGTTAAATATCCTCTGGCTATAATGGGAAACTTACTAAAACAACAACACAACACAAGGCTACTCATGCTGGTGAGTCCTAAATGATCCTAGCCATGACCCTAACTAATCATGCTTGGCTAATGACAAAATAGTAAGCAACCAGAGGTGATATGCTAAATTATCAGTGGCCATGACATGCTACTGATGTTCCAACAACCTCTCCTAAAATTCATACTACTCAAAAGATTTTATCTCCAAGCAATTCTTAAACACTAGGAATTTTTAGGAAATATCCACACTAGTGATATTATTCCCTAACGAACACATGCAACACTAAACTTTTCCTAACATGCTAATTATATGGGATAACACACTCATAACAAAGAGTACAGCACCTATGCATGCTAGTAATCACAAATAAAACACTAACACATTCCACAAAATTAAATAAAACTATATCCAAGAATTCACAGGAAAGCATTAAAACTAATTATGCACACCAAAAATAATATATAGTCTAAAAATCACACCAATCTAGGATTAGGTACTCCTAATCATACAGAAGGCCACACAATTGGATTCACACCAAAAATCATCACCAAACAATTTACAAAAATCATAAGAGCTCTCTGGTCACATACCAAATTGCAAGCCATTTTATTTAGGAAGATCATTTGCATACGAGGCCAAATTCTACTGCTAGGTAACACTTAGGGCTTTTCAAAACAGTTGAGTTTGCAAAATTAGCTATCCTAGAAAAATAGTTATTGAGTTTTTGGTAAAAACCAGTGTTTCTGCCTCCCATTTTATTTCTCTAAACTTATTTGTCCAAAAGTAGATTTACCACTTGGATATGGTTAAAAACATGTTAGGGTACATCCATGAATTTTGGTTTGGTTAGATTTGCAGTTTTCTTATTTTAAAACGATTTAAACCAGTGGATCTAGTTTCTGCAAAACAGAAAAGGATGAAAACACTGGAAAAAGACACTGAGGCGGGCTGGATCTGTGCTGCTCGCGGGCCAAACGAACTGGGCCGGCCCACGGCGGCGCGCGCGCACGCGAACGGTTAAGCCACCGTCAGATCAGGATCCAACGGTGCGGATAGATCGCAGCAGGGTTTCAAACGGAGGCGTCGATCTGGAAATCGACGGCTCACGAGCGTCTCCTTCCTCGCGAGCTCGTGCGCGTGCAGAACAATGACGGCCGAAGCTAGGGTTCGTGGTTAGCTCACCTAGGGTCGGCGAACGGAGGTGGCGAGGGGTCGTGGTGGATGCGGGTGGTCGAGGCAGTGCAGGTGAGGTCGCGGCGGCAGCAGAAACTTCCCCGATCGACGACGGCGTGCTGTGCGGCCGAGGCGGCGTTGAGGACGGCGGCGACGTTCCTGTGGTTAATCGATCGAAGAAACGTGTCAGGGAGGTTTGCGCGGGCTAGGTCATGCAGGAAACCAACAATGGCAGGGTTTGAGGGAGAGACGGAGCGGCAATCTTCGGGGGAGATCTCCTCGGGATAACGGCGAGGACGAGCTCCTCCTCGCTCACAGAGGGCGAGAGGGGTTCTGGCTCTGGGTGGAGAGGTAAGACAGAGGTGGGGGAGTGGAATGGACAAGGAGGTAGGACGGGGGATGGGCTGTGGCTTCTTATCCACGAGGGAGGTGGTGCACGGTGGGAGAGGTGCACGGGGCGAGCAGGGGAGCACGGCAACGGTGGAGTGCAGGAGGGGGCACGGTGATGTGCGGGAGGGATCAAGGCAGCGTGCGGGAGGCGGGGGGTCACGTAGAGCTCGAAAACTAGCTCGGGACGGACGGCGTCCATGCCGGGGCCAGCGGAGTTTGACGGATCACTGCCATCGCTGCGGACCACCAGAGGTGAGGTGGACGTGTCTGCGAGGTTGCGGGGTGGCAGGAGAGTGTCTGTGACGAGTCGCGCGTGCTGGGGTGCCGTGGTGGAGAAGAACGGTGTCGGCGTCCACGCGCGGCCTGGACACGGCGGCTGCGCACGGCTGCAGGGGGTACGGCGAGGGTGGGCATCAGGCATCGGTCTCCTCCGGTCTTGACGAGTGCGGTGAGAGGTGAGGTGATGGGAGATGCAGAGCAGGGCCAGCTTGGCGTCTCCCCTTCGACAAGCAACCGACGGCCAGCGTGATGCAGTGCGGTGGCGTGTGTTCTTCGACGGCCACGGCCTCTGGCCCAAATTGCGCGTTCTCTCCTTGCTCTGGTGGCTCAGTGAGGTGAGTGAGAGAGAGTGGCAGTGAGGAATCGAAGAAAAAAACATCAAATCGATCGATTTGATTTCGGTTTCAAAGATTTGGGGATGAACTCGTTTCCTGCCTTCCAAGTGTTCGGCGAAATGCCTCAACCAACATTTAAATTTATTTTCTGTGAATGGTTTCGATAATTGGTTTTCTACATCAATATGGGGATTTGTGGTGCTGTGGTATATTTTCTTTGATAAGTGTTGCACCAGAAATTTTGTAACTCAAAAAGATAAAGAACAAATTTGAATTTGAAATTGGAAATTTTTGAAAATAACTTTTTGGGAGGGAAAAGTTGTAGGAAGAAAATGTGAGAGTGATTATATCACTTCTCTGAAATTTTGGTTTGAAAATAAGTATCAAATTCTCACTTAGAGAATTTTAGTGACACTTGTCACATGATTTCATGTGTTGACGTTTTTATTTTGTTTCTTTTCCCTTCCTCATATTTTATTTAGCAACCGCTCAACACAAGCAGATGAAACACAAGCAATCACACATAAAATAACAAAAGTTTTTGTTGGCCCACAATTTTTGACTAATTCAACTGGTTACAAATGTGGGATGTGACAGATCCTTCCCCCCTTAGAATGAATCTCGTCCTCGAGATTTGCCCGGGGGTACAGGGGAGTACGAGGGCACAGGTTTCGGAGGATGCAGGGTTTTTTTTATACAAAATATCTGTGCCACCAATAATTGGCTTAAAGACACAGTGGGGTTGGGTTATGGACATCTGGGATAGGGATCCACCTGGCAGTCTCTGGGTTCCTTTCTATCTTCTTTTTCCTTGCTTTCTCCTTCTGCCCACGTCCGGTTCTCAGTGCGCGGAGCACTCCATTGTGGTACTGTTACGCGTGCAGTCTGTCGATGTAGCGGCAGACACGGCTTTGGGACACGACGCCTAGATGGTTTCGTGCCATTAGGGCGAGTACTGCTCAGGATTCCTCCCCCTTTCCCGCACAAAGCGGTGTCGAGGAGCGGCATCTGAGCTCTGGTTATAAATTAGTAACCTTCGAAAACATTTCTCCTATCGCATCGTCACCATGGGCTTCACTAGTGATTTCTTCAGAGCCTACGTCGATATGATGGAGGATGCGGGCTTCATCGAGGGCTTCATTATCTTCGTGCTCTTCGTGTTCTTGATTTCGATGGTGTATACCATGCTGTTCATGGCGGTGGTCCTCCTAGCCGTGGCCTTGTGCAATTTGTGGTCTGGCGCTGGGGCTAGTGCTGCGACGGAGGAGCAGGCTGCGGCGGGGGAGCCAACTCTGGTGGAGGAACCAGCTGCAGTGCCAGTGGATGAAGTGGCAGATCTTCCCGCTGGAGGTGAGCAGGCTGCTTGAGCCGTCCGTCGCCGTTGCGCGGCTCGTGACGCGGCTTCGGGTGAGCCAGGCTCATCCTCCGGTGGTGTCATGGAGCTCGAGAGGGAGTAGGAATCTCTGGGTGCCGTTGCATCCGGGCTGAGTGCTGGCAGTGTTCTTAGTAGGAGTAGAACTTGTATCCTCGGTTTTTCTGAAATTCTCGCTTCTGTACTGAACTCCGTGGTTGTATCGATCTTGTCTTCGTTGATGAACTGGGACAAGATTTGCATTTTCGAAATTTTCTTGGTTGCCACAACTCTGGTCTTGCAGCATTCATTGAGGTATAGAGGTACGGGTATTCAGATAGGAGAGCTTGCTACTGAGAAAATGTCTCGGTAGAGTATAACCTTGCGGGTGGCATATGGTTTATCCCAATTGGGGAGATCCATAAATAACACTGGGTAGATAGTTTTTCAAACCTACACACGAGTTATCATCAAGTGAGCGGGGCACCGTTGTTACAGTGTCTCCTCAAATACTTCCACTTAATGATTAACTGGTGCAACACACCCAAAATATTTTGCTCATTAGAAAATAACGGTATTTGATTTTGGGGTTAAATCTCAGGTGACATGGGTGATAATCTAAAGAAATAAAGAAGGAAATGGGATTTGAAATATAGGTTCTTGAAGAAAATATTTGAGAGAGGAAAGTAATATGAATAAGTTGAGAGTGATTATATTATCACTTCTCTGAATTCTTGTAGGAAGGAAAAATAGTAATTTCTAGGGTTGAGCAGGTCACAAGTCAAATTGTGTAGCTGTTTCCCATTTTATTTTTGGGTTCAAGATTTTTAATTCACTCCAACAAGCAACACAAGTAACAATGAACAATCAACACACCTTATGACTGGTTTCCCAATCTCACAGTTAACAAGAGGATCGAGCACAAGGTTTTATCAGGGGCTGATTTGACATCAACCAAACAGCTTACACCAACTCTAACAACACACAAGCAACAACCTTGCCGACCTACAAGCGCAGATCAGGCTAACTAAGCATGGGTTCTATTCTGCTTGACGGCCTCTGGTTGTCGGTGGAGCGTGGCCGAGACGAAGAGTGGTGTTCACTTCTTCATCTTCCGCGGGGTGGAGATCTACAGGCACACCTTCGAGGATTACACCATGCTCTTGGGGGTGCTGCTGAACTCGGGCCAGTGCTTGTGCCACAGATGCATCAAGACTACGATCCAACAAATCACCGGGGAACGGGAGTCCTGTACTCCGAGCTTGCCCAGTGTGGAGGATAGGTGGGTTCCTGGCTTGACACAGCTCCAGGCGAGCACGACCAAGGTGACGCCTTGTGGTCATGAGTTCATCCATCAGGGAATGGCTGAACTTTGTCATTGCAGCCCCGTAAGTAACCAGGGTGATTACGGCAGGGTCGACTTCCGCCGTAAGAGGAGTTTGGATAGTCGCCACACCTGGCTGGGGTCTGGCTGGGAGAAAGTGGAAGGCTCGACTCATTGCTATCGCCAGTTCCGAGTACCGGAGACGGACAAGACTTTCCCAGGCTGCTACCTGGAGGGCTTGATTAAGAGTAGGCATGCTCCTGCCTTGGATCAAGTAGGGTTGACTTGTGCCCAACAGACACGAGCCGATGTGCACTTCTGCTTGAAATTCACCCCCGGCAGGCAAGAGTGAGTTCTCGAACACCACATATCGAGGGCGAGCAGGGTTACCAAGAAAATGGCAGACGGCCTTCCAAAGCATCAGTGGAAACCCGCCATGATCTTCGGCAGTGGTTTCCAGAATGACCCTGGGGTTTGCCATTAGGTTATTTTGGCTCGGGGTAAAGGATAAGAACGCGGGATTCCTGCCTCAAGAGAGTTGGGTTGCTAAGGACGGTGAGTGGGGGTGGGGATAGATGGCAGATAGAACGGGGTTTCATATAATCTGGGTTGTGGCAGTTCCTTCTCAGGGAAGAACCCGGTGAGCGTCTCCCATGCTGTGAGACAAGTTCTACTGCACCTTACTGTGGACCGACGCCTGGCCATGCCGGTTAGGCGGGATGGGTCAAATCCGTCGGGCTCACTGTAGGGAACACCACAAACAACCAATAAACACACAAGGTACATTTAGTACCAATGGACGCCTAATACTCGTGGTAGTCGGGTAGTATCACTAAAGTTCCTATCATAAGTTTTTCCTATGGGTTGTGGGTGAACATGGTTGATGAAGTCTTCACTTTGTCTCCTTAGGCTTCTGCTGGAAGAAGTGGGAGGGTCGAATTCGCACTTGAGTAGAGTTGTTGGAGGTCTTCGGAGATCTCTTGATTTGTTGATATCGATGATCTTGGCATTTGTAGACCAACGACCTTGATGTTGAATGTTGAGTATTTGAGATGGATGCTTCTTCTTGTAGGTGCTAGCTAATTAGGTCTCCATTGGATTCATCGCCAAATATTTTGAACAGGTAAGAGGGAGTAGAGAAATCCTTGGTAAATTTTAAAATAGAAGGGTAAGACTCAGAAATTATTTTAGAGGATGAGAAGAGTGGAAGTCATTTTGGACTTCCCTAGATAAAGATATATTTTTGGTATTAATATATATATTTTTAACAAAATATTTGCTTTCCTAACTAACGTCCATGCTAACTAAGGTCTGTTACAGTCAGGATGGCTCTGATACCAAGTCTGTGAGGACCCCGGATTAACTATCCGAGATACTCGTTATGTTTCCTGCAACAATCCCATGATCAGTCTGTTGTTGCACATAACTCGAATTGGCATCACAGGACATCCATAAATACCGAATAAATATACTTACGGGATTGAAGTCATAAGCTTCAACAGGTACTTGCAGCGGAAATCACCAAACAACGTGGAGCCCAAGTCATTCGCCTTAACCCTACAGGCAGCTGACTGGGAAGCGCCCTAGTTCGCAAAGACGCCAGTGAACTCCTCTTCTTCGAACTGCTCCTCTTTAAAATCTGGCTAAGACAATAGCCAGGGACGAAAACAATATGAGTACATTTGATTGTACTCGCAAACTACCCCAACTTGAGCATGCACTAGTTTTGATAATCTTTCATAAAACCTTTATTTTTAGAAAAACATCTCTATACCTTTATTGAAAAAGGGAAGAGTAGATTTTTAATCTTGTTGAAGACAAAACATTTTGGAAAGTCGTTTTCTCGCTATCTTTGTTGAAAAAGGTAAGAAGTCTTTTTAAACATTTTTCTCGAAAATAAACCTTTGTTTAAAAAGGAAAGAAATCTCTTTTAAAACTGTTCCTCGAAGATCACCATCTTGTCCCTTTCTCCAAAACTTCTCCTTTTCCGAACATAGCCCCTTCAGGGTCACTCATTTTCCAGCAACCTCATACCAACTCATTGGTACAGTTGCATAAAACAATCTCCACTTCATTTTCCTTTCAAACTCAAAACTTTGTAAAACTTGCACATGGTCTTAGGACAGCCTCCCAACTGTCCATATCCGAGGACTCGGCTATTCGAATAGTTTTACCCTCTGCAGAGGTAGCACGCTTTTCCCACATCCATCCGGCAACTCATCGTGTCAGCCACATCCCGCCATACAAGGTATATGCGAAGTTGAGTCACCGACCATAGCCTGTCCTTTGCTCATGCTAGTATAGGACCCTACCTCTACGACACTTTCCATCGACACTTAAATCCTCAGAAACTAAGTGTGAGGACTCGTAGTTCTGTCCGGCGGACCCAAGGGAGCCCTTCAATCCTCTTTCTCCAATACACTCATACCGGCTTCCGGTAGACTTCACTTAAGAGGACCCAGGTCAGGGGGTAGGTCCTCAGACCATCCCCTCATGGAACGAGGTTATCCTCGTTATTGAGGCATCCAGTACTAACAAGAGCAAACTATATGACTACGCCCTTGCCCATATGTGGATAATGTGGTCGCACAGGTTATCGGCTGGTAGTCATAGTACAAAGACACAATGTGCATTTTTCATAAACATCACCATACTCCATTTCTCCACTTCCATACCGACATCCCGGTATACCATATTTCACCCACGAATTTTAAAAAGGAGTTTTGAATAAACAATGTTTTTCCCATCCTATAGTTTTATATAAACAAACTGATACTTCTACATAGGGTGGCAAAATAGTTTTTCATGTACTTTTGAAAAGGCTTTAAAAATCATTTCCAATTTTCATAGCAAGATACTTTTAACCAAAACTTGGGTGGATCGTAATCTCACCAAGAGAGTTTCATAGAAAGCTTTTGGGTAAAAACAAATACATTTAGAAATTACTGAACACTACTAACACCTCTATATCGGGTGTCTCACTAATGTACTCGTATTTTGGAAAAGGGTTTTCAAAATCATAACTTTAGTGGCAAACACCACGTAAATCACTTATGCTTCGTAAAACATGTGAATCAAAATAGATGTATATAGATGCAAGCTCAGTGAAGTAGCTTGCCTGGTTTCAGCATAATGTCCCTGGATTTCTCCTTGTTGATCAATATAATAAAAATCCCATCCTTCCTCGATCAATTCTCTCCAAATACCACTCCGGTAGCGTTATCATCTAGAGTCGCAAACAGGGAAATAAACAACAATCAATACACCAAACAAAACAACAAGTGGTACACAAACAAGTAACAACCACAAGCATCAAATTAATCAATCAAGCAACCAACTAGGATCTACACTTACAAGGGCCTTATACTAATTAGTAGTCTAACACTTATACACAAGATGAGGCCATAGATCTCAAAATTATCTTAGGCAAGGATGAGCAACTAACATCTTTATTTAAACAGGAAATACTTCAGACAAAAGTTAAGTCACCAATTAATCTCTACAAGCCAAAATACTTCACCACACATCAATCACTCAATCTTCAAAAGGGAAAACAACCACTCACATCTAGTTAACAAAAAGGTTACTGCAAACATGCTTATGGTTGAGAACCCTACTTTTTAATCAGAATGCAATGGAACCAGTGGGTGTTCCACTTTCATAACAAGGCATTAAGAGGTTAAATATCCTCTGGCTATAATGGGAAACTTACTAAAACAACAACACAACACAAGGCTACTCATGCTGGTGAGTCCTAAATGATCCTAGCCATGACCCTAACTAATCATGCTTGGCTAGTGACAAAATAGTAAGCAACCAGAGGTGATATGCTAAATTATCAGTGGCCATGACATGCTACTGATGTTCCAACAACCTCTCCTAAAATTCATACTACTCAAAAGATTTTATCTCCAAGCAATTCTTAAACACTAGGAATTTTTAGGAAATATCCACACTAGTGATATTATTCCCTAACGAACACATGCAACACTAAACTTTTCCTAACATGCTAATTATATGGGATAACACACTCATAACAAAGAGTACAGCACCTATGCATGCTAGTAATCACAAATAAAACACTAACACATTCCACAAAATTAAATAAAACTATATCCAAGAATTCACAGGAAAGCATTAAAACTAGTTATGCACACCAAAAATAATATATAGCTCTAAAAATCACACCAATCTAGGATTAGGTACTCCTAATCATACAGAAGGCCACACAATTGGATTCACACCAAAAATCATCACCAAACAATTTACAAAAATCCTAAAAGAGCTCTCTGGTCACATACCAAATTGCAAGCCATTTTATTTAGGAAGATCATTTGCATACGAGGCCAAAATCTACTGCTAGGTAACACTTAGGGCTTTTCAAAACAGTTGAGTTTGCAAAATTAGCTATCCTAGAAAAATAGTTATTGAGTTTTTGGTAAAAACCAGTGTTTCTGCCTCCCATTTTATTTCTCTAAACTTATTTGTCCAAAAGTAGATTTACCACTTGGATATGGTTAAAAACATGTTAGGTTACATCCATGAATTTTGGTTTGGTTAGATTTGCAGTTTTCTTATTTTAAAACGATTTAAACCAGTGGATCTAGTTTCTGCAAAACAGAAAAGGATGAAAACACTGGAAAAAGACACTGAGGCGGGCTGGATCTGTGCTGCTCGCGGGCCAAACGAACTGGGCCGGCCCACGGCGGCGCGCGCGCACGCGAACGGTTAAGCCACCGTCAGATCAGGATCCAACGGTGCGGATAGATCGCAGCAGGGTTTCAAACGGAGGCGTCGATCTGGAAATCGACGGCTCACGAGCGTCTCCTTCCTCGCGAGCTCGTGCGCGTGCAGAACAATGACGGCCGAAGCTAGGGTTCGTGGTTAGCTCACCTAGGGTCGGCGAACGGAGGTGGCGAGGGGTCGTGGTGGATGCGGGTGGTCGAGGCAGTGCAGGTGAGGTCGCGGCGGCAGCAGAAACTTCCCCGATCGACGACGGCGTGCTGTGCGGCCGAGGCGGCGTTGAGGACGGCGGCGACGTTCCTGTGGTTAATCGATCGAAGAAACGTGTCAGGGAGGTTTGCGCGGGCTAGGTCATGCAAGGAAACCAACAATGGCAGGGTTTGAGGGAGAGACGGAGCGGCAATCTTCGGGGAGATCTCCTCGGGATAACGGCGAGGACGAGCTCCTCCTCGCTCACAGAGGGCGAGAGGGGTTCTGGCTCTGGGTGGAGAGGTAAGACAGAGGTGGGGGAGTGGAATGGACAAGGAGGTAGGACGGGGATGGGCTGTGGCTTCTTATCCACGAGGGAGGTGGTGCACGGTGGGAGAGGTGCACGGGGCGAGCAGGGGAGCACGGCAACGGTGGCGTGCAGGAGGGGGCACGGTGATGTGCGGGAGGGATCAAGGCAGCGTGCGGGAGGCGGGGGGTCACGTAGAGCTCGAAAACTAGCTCGGAACGGACGGCGTCCATGGCGTGGCCAGCGGAGTTTGACGGATCACTGCCATCGCTGCGGACCACCAGAGGTGAGGTGGACGTGTCTGCGAGGTTGCGGGGTGGCACGAGAGTGTCTGTGACGAGTCGCGTGCGCTGGGGTGCCGTGGTGGAGAAGAACGGTGTCGGCGTCCACGCGCGGCCTGGACACGGCGGCTGCGCACGGCTGCAGGGGGTACGGCGAGGCTGGGCGTCAGGCATCGGTCTCCTCTGGTCCTGACGAGTGCGGTGAGAGGTGAGGTGATGGGAGATGCAGAGCAGGGCCAGCTTGGCGTCTCCCCTTCGACAAGCAACCGACGGCCAGCGTGATGCAGTGCGGTGGCGTGTGTTCTTCGATGGCCACGGCCTCTGGCCCAAATTACGCATTCTCTCCTTGCTCTGGTGGCTCAGTGAGGTGAGTGAGAGAGAGTGCAGTGAGGAATCGAAGAAAAAAACATCAAATCGATCGATTTGATTTCGGTTTCAAAGATTTGGGGGATGAACTCGTTTCCTGCCTTCCAAGTGTTCGGCGAAATGCCTCAACCAACATTTAAATTTATTTTCTGTGAATGGTTTCGATAATTGGTTTTCTACATCAATATGGGGATTTGTGGTGCTGTGGTATATTTTCTTTGATAAGTGTTGCACCACAAATTTTGTTACTCAAAAAGATAAAGAACAAATTTGAATTTGAAATTTGAAATTTTTGAAAATAACTTTTTGGGAGGGAAAAGTTGTAGGAAGAAAATGTGAGAGTGATTATATCACTTCTCTGAAATTTTGGTTTGAAAATAAGTATCAAATTCTCACTTAGAGAATTTTAGTGACACTTGTCACATGATTTCATGTGTTGACGTTTTTATTTTGTTTCTTTTCCCTTCCTCATATTTTTATTTAGCAACCGCTCAACACAAGCAGATGAAACACAAGCAATCACACATAAAATAACAAAAGTTTTTGTTAGCCCACAATTTTTGACTAATTCAACTGGGTTACAAATGTGGGATGTGACACTGGATTCGATAACCTTGGTTTCATACTGAGGGAAACTTGCTGCTGCACTGCTTCATACCTTTCTCTTGGGGTCTCCCAACGAACGTGTGTTTCACGTCATCAAGCACATTTTTCTGGCGCCGTTGCCGGGGAGTCAGCAGACTTCTGCGAGGGGAGTTTCACGCTTCCAATCTCTTTACTTTGTTTTTGTCTTGCTTAGTTTATTTATTTTATCTTGTTTGCTTTTAATTATAAAAACACAAAAAAATTAGTTACTTGCATCTAGTTTATTTTCGAGTTATTTTCTGTCTTGTTTTTAATCTTGCTAAAATGAGTACTCCTCAGAACACTAAGTTGTGTGATTTCACTAGCACAAACAATAATGATTTCATATGCACACCTATTGCTCCACCTGCTTCTACAACAGAGTTTTATGAAATTAAACCTGCACTTTTAAATCTTGTTATGAAAGAGCAATTTTCTGGTGTTAGTACTCATGATGCTGCTGCTCTCCTTAATAACTTTGTTGAACTTTGTGAAATGCAAAAGCATAAGGAAGTAGATGGTGATATCATTAAATTGAAACTTTTTCCTTTCTCCCTGAGAGGACGTGCTAAAGAATGGTTGCTATCTTTGCCTAGAAATAGTATTGATTCATGGACTAAATGCAAAGATGCTTTCATTCGAAAATATTATCCTCCTGCTAAGATTATCTCTTTGAGAAGTAGCATAATGAATTTTAAGCAATTTGATAATGAACGTGTTGCTCAAGCATGGGAGAGAATGAAATCATTGGTTAAGAATTGTCCCACTCATGGACTGACTACTTGGATGATCATCCAAACCTTCTATGCAGGATTAAATTTTCTTCAAGCAATTTGTTGGATTCGGCCTCTGGAGGTAACTTTATGTCCATCACTTTGGATGCTGCAACAAAGCTTCTAGATGATATGATGATAAATTATTCTGAGTGGCACACCGAGAGAGCTCCAACAGGTAAAAAGGTAAATTCTGTTGAAGAAACATCTTCCTTGAGTTCTAAAATTGATACCATTATGTCTATGCTTGCAAATGGTCAAGTGCATGTTGATCCAAATAATGTTCCTTTAGCTTCTTTGGTTGCTCAAGAAGAGCATGTTGATGTGAACTTCATTAAAAATAATAACTTCAACAACAATGCTTATAGGAATAATTTTGGTAATAGCAATTATAAGCCTTATCCTTCTAATAATGGCAATGGTTATGGTAATTCCTATGGTAGTTCCTACAACAATAATAAAAGTGTACCCTCTGATCTTGAAGTCATGCTTAAGGATTTTATTAGTACACAAACTGCTTTCAATAAAACTGTTGAAGAAAAACTACTGAAAATTGATGTTCTTGCCTCTAAGGTTGATAGTCTTGCTCTTGATGTTGAATTTTTTGAAAATAAAGAACATGCCTCATGATGTTAAAGAGAACAAAACTCTCAATGCTATACAAATTAAAATTGATAATAATGTGAGGATGCTAGCCGAATTGCATGCTAGATGGGAAAGAGAGGATGAAATTGCTAGAAAGAATAGTATTGCTAGAGTTTGTACTATTTGTACTACTAAAAATGCTTTAAACTCAAGTGTTAGCAAACCTCCTACTATTAATGGCAAGATAATTGGTGTCGGTAATGTTTCTACATCTGAAACTGTTCTTGATAAAAATGCTGAAATTTCTAATAATAAGGAAGATAATAGCTCCATTACCTTTGATGATAATGATTTTGATTTTGATGGTTGTAATCTTTCTGAAGTAATTATGTTCTTGCAAAGGCTAGCTAGAAGTCCTAAGGCAAGTGAAATAAACATGGCTTTTACTAAACATATTACTAATGCTCTCATACAAGTGAGGGAGAAAAATTGAAACGTGAAGTATCCATCCCTAGGAAGTTAGAAGATGGTTGGGAGCCCATCATTAAAATGAAATTGAATGACTTTGATTGCAATGCTTTGTGTGACCTTGGTGCTATTATTTCTGTTATGCCTAAAAGACTTTATGATATGCTTGATTTAGCACCTTTGGAAAAAAATTATTTGGATGTTCACCTTGCGGATGCTACTATAAATAAACATTTGGGTAGAATTGATGATGTTCTTATCATGGTTAATAACAAATTTGTCCCTGTTGATTTTATTGTTTTGGATATTGAATGTAATCCATCTTGTCCTATTGTGCTTGGAAGACCTTTTCTTAGAACTGTTGGCGCAATTATTGATATGAGAGAAGGGAATATTAAATATCAATTCCTTCTCAAGAAAGGTATGGAACACTTTCCTAGGAAGAAGATTAAGCCACATTATGATTCTATTGTTCGAACAAATTACAATGTTGATACTTCTACACTTGGTAATACTTGATGCATGGCAACCCATAATTTTTATTTCTGCAAATTTTCTTTTATTGAGTCAAGGAGGGTGTTTACTTCTGTAGCAAATCCTTTGTATCTTTACTTTTTCGCATTGTTGTGCCAAGAGTAGTCTCTAATGATAAGATGATGCTAAATTTTGATTGCTGCGTAGGAACAGATTTCTGCTATTCACCGTATTAATTCTCTAAAATCACCAGAGTGTGATTTAAATCTGAATTTTTTTGTGCGTGATCCTTATATATGTATGCATCTTTTGTTAGTTCAAAGTTTTTCGATCTGAGCAACGTAAGTGTCTCGAAAAATTCGTCTTTACAGACTGACGAGGTGTACCCTCATCAATTCTCATGGTTAAGTACCTAGGGTTGAGATTATGGGGAGAGAACGTGGTAGTACTGGTAGTTTCCTCGGCTGACAAGCAGAGGCAAAGATTTACCCAGGTTCAGGCCCCTCGGTGGAGGTAAAGACCCTACTTCCTGCTTGTCTGTTATTGATCGTTGGAGATTATGTGGTTACAGGGTGGCTCCGGCGAGATGACGATCTCGCAAGAGCTTTGGTGGTTCGAGTATGGCTTAGTCCTAGATCGGCACCCCTCCCAGCCTTTAAATAGGCTGGGTCTCGGGAGTTTGTAACCGACCTAGTTTACACATAAGTAAAGTATAAACCGACTATGTCTATTTCTAAACTTGGAAGTTACTTCATCTTGTTGGGCCTCTCGTCTTGGGCTTCGAGTCGTATCTTCGCTAGTTGGGCTTTTAGTCATCACGTGCACCAGGTACCCTCACAGTAGGGTACCCGAGATGTATATCCTTGTCAGTAGCCCCTGAGTACTTGTCTGACTCGAAGAATCAGGCACAGACTCATTCACAAGTGCATGTCATATTGGAATTCCTGTATGAATAGCACATGTTGGCTATGTCGAGTATTTCAACGACTGTGGTTTTTGCTTATGATGATCAAGGGATAATAGCTTAGCAGGCCCAGTTCACTCGACGGATCGGGACTGGTTAACTACACATTTGGGTAACACCTTACTAGCTTTCAATCAAACTCGAGTCCCCGGACTCGAATCTGGAACAAACTAGTCAGATTCGACTAGGCCGCTGAGGTCTTACTGAGTCGATCTGCAGTATAACTTTGAATTTTACCCAACGCGTCCGTCGGGATTTTTCATCATGTCTGCTGACACGGAAAATATAAGGATTGACGTTGCTGGAACGGTCCCTAGCCCAGCTCGAAAGTTCGGCGGGTCTTATCTTTGCACTATGCATGCAGCATCCGAGGTATTTGCAACGGACGCAACTCGGGAATGTTTCGAGTATGATTTTGCATATGAACGCAGTCAATATACTCATCGACTGACACTTTGATACTATTTTATCGGGTGCGCGACAGCGCTCCTGATGGGAGTAGCCCCCGAGATTGTGCTTTATTGATTGCAATGAAGGATAATCTCAAAACCAACTTTCTCTACATTTGTTAGTCGAAGAAAACCTTTAGCCATAATTCTATCGGGTGCGCGACAGCGCTCCCGATGGGAGTAGCCCCCGAGATTGTGCTTTATTGATTGCAATGAAGGATAATCTCAAAACCATCTTTCTCTACATTTGTTAGTCGAAGAAAACCTTTAGCCATAATTCTATCGGGTGCGCGTCAGCGCTCCCGATGGGAGTAGCCCCCGAGATTGTGCTTTATTACTTGTAATGGAGGATAATCTCAGAATCACCCAGTCATGATCATCTTTAGTCGAAGAAATTTTTGATACGCTCCCGATGGGAGTAATATGTATTTGATCGTAGAAACAGTCGAGTGACCATACACCCGACAAAGAATCGAGTGATTAGTATGCTTTGGGTGAACCCGACATCTTTTCGGAACAAATTTGCTGCAATGACGTCAGGGATGACGTTTTATGGCGACTGCGCCACCTGACACGCGGTGGCGTGCGCTGTGCGCGAGAGATGGGACGTGACACGTCTTGTGGGCCCATTGTACAGCCGTTTGGACTGGATTTGACCGTTCAGGCACGATTTCTCCGGGCATGATGGTAGTTCCTAGATTCCCGTGCGTAGTGGGCGGAGTGGCCGGCGACGGTTGCCCTCCGTGGCTGCCACGTGTACGGTTAGATTTGCTTATGTGCCCACGATCTCGCATCGACGGTGCGGATTCTTTTGCTCTTGAGGTTAAAAAGAGGACGACGGCGTAAATAGTGTTTTTACTTGCCATTTGCTCTCCGCCGCCGCTACTTCTTCTTCCTCCTCTCGCATCGCCATTGCCTCAGAGCAAAGCTTGCGCAACCACCACCGCGATGACGAAGCCTACCACCCGAAGGGGCAGGAGTGCTGCATCGGCGGACAGCGCCGCGGGAGCCGCTGCCAGCGGCTTGAAGAGGGAGAAGGGCGCGTGGACCAAATCCACCTGCAGCAAGAGGATGCTCACGGCCTGCGGAACGACGGGCTGATCCCTGAGACACCTCTCAAGTTCGCCTCCCCGGTGCCGAGGTAATCCCGCGCCCAGGCCCCAATGAGCGGGTCTGCTTTGTTGATTTTGTGAACAGGGGATTCTCCTTCCCTGTTCACAACTTTCTTCGTGCACTGATGCACGTGTATGGAGTGCAATTGCACGATTTCACGCCCAATGGGCTTTTGCACATTGCGTGTTACTTCGTCCTTTGCGAGTGCTTCTTGGGCGTCGCACCCCACTTTGGTCTGTTCCGCCGCATCTTCAACGTCAAGCGCCAGCACAGCACCAAGGGACCTGGTGGTTTTGGAGTACAAGCTCGACCTGATGTCGAGTACTTCAAGATCAACTTCCTGGAATCTGTGCAAGGATGGCGCCAGAAGTGGTTCTACATCAAGGATGTGACCATTGGCGACCAAACCTTCGGGTTGCCCTCCTTTGACGCAGACGCCCTGGTGAAGAAGAGGCCATCATGGATCGCCCAGCCGACCGGAGTCGAAGCCGAAGAGGCTGACATTCTGATGGAGAAGGTGCTGAAGCTTCAGACCACTGCTGGTCGAGAGGTCACAGGGATCCATCTGCTAGCCATTATGGCCAAGAGGCGAGTGCAGCCCTCCGAGCCCGAGTGCATGCTTTGTGGGCATATGGTGGGGCTTCTGATCCAACCCGCTCACGCGCAGTGGAGCTATCTGATGCGGAAGCGGAGAAGTTGGTAAGGAGCCTTACCAAGCTTACCGATGAAGATCCCTGCGAGATGAACTCGCCTGTGCCTCCTTATGAGACCAGCAACCCTCTGCCAAGGTAACAATTGATACTACATCTCAGTTGATATGTTATGCATGTGTGATGTTGAATCCTTTGTTGTTTATGTGTGCAGGGTCACAAATGTTTGAGTCAATGCCTCCCTTGCCAGAGAGCGGCCCAGTCCCAGACAATGAGCCACTCGAGGTAGATTCTGATGATGAGATGGCTTCACTCGCCACCGCACACACGCCAGAAGCCGATGAGGGCGATGCTGAGGTGCAGGGCAAGCAAAAGCGGTCACGCGACGAGGAGGATACAGCTGACTCGGAGGAAAAGGAGGAAGACAAGATGGAGTCGATGACGGCGCCACTCGAAATTCCTCCGATTCGCTCGCTTCCCCTCGACCACCGAAGAAATCGCGCCCGAGCATGGGTGTGCTTGCGCCTGGTCGATTGTGCGACCTCACTGAAGAGTAAGTACTATGTGCACTTTCTTTGTCATGTTATGAATAATATCACCTTGTATACTTATAATGTGTGAAACAGTGTTTCCTCCGATGAGGATATGCCTCCGCCACCTACGGCGGAAAAGAGCAGCGCAGCGTCCACTGCACGGACGCTGCCACCAGAGCAGCCGCCTACCCCGGCGACTCCTGCCGCTACAGCCACAGCCACGCCACCCCAGCCGGAGGTTGCAGCAACTGAGAGTGGAGCTGCGCTGCAGGTGTCCCTGCGTCGACTTCTTCCTTCTTGGAACACGTAAGTTTGTGCTTGCCAAAGTTTGAATCAAATGCGATTTTTTTGCCTATACTCAGTTATTGAGTTGTGAATTTGCCCATGTCGTGTACTTAGGCGTTTGTGCGAGAGTTGCTGAAGGCTGGTGCCCAGTATGTGCACAAGGAGACTGAAGCCGCACCCTGCAGCAGCAACTCGAAGTTGCAAAGAGTGCGTATCTTTTTATGCTATCACCACTTGTTGAGGGTGATTTCTCTTGCAGCCTACTAATCATGTGCATCTGTTTTTGTAGAGGCCGCCACTGAAGCGGCAGAAAATTTGAACAACGCCACCCGTCGAGTGGCTGATCTGGAGAAGAGGCTGAAAACAGCCGAAGTTAGGAGGAGTCGGCGATTGGTCGACTCTCTGCCGCCAGCACCAGCTTAACTGGTAAGAATTTTTGCTCTGCTCCTTAGATGTTTGAGGTTTATGATACATGGTGCTGATTATTTTACCCTTATGCTAGGCGTGATGGATGGCCCACTGCTACTGGCAAGCAGAGCCTTGGCACTCACTTGATGAAAGTGTGGCTGTCTCGGAGGCCACCAGTAGCAGAGCAGGGGAGATGCTAACGCAGGCGGCGAGTGCCCTGGTGCCCTCATGGCAGCTTCTTCCCCGGCGAGGAGCTACCATCTTCCTTTGCAGAGCTGGTTGATCTATTCAAGCCTGAAGGGACTGCCGTTGCTGACTTCAGTCGCGAGCAAATGGTAAGTGGTGCTCAGACTACTTTTCTCATGTTGCTCGCGCACGGAGTCGAGGCAGATTTTGACACAGCCACAAAGAAGTTTCCACGGGGTCCTGATGGCAAAACCGTCGGGCTCGGCACTTGGATGGAAGCCGCCAAAACATATGCCCAACAGCTGGTAACAACTGTTGAAGAAAGGGCAGCCAAGGTCCAGGCGAAGAAAACTTCCTCCAAGAAGTCGACGACTTAGCCAGTGACCCCTTTGTTTGACTAGGTCTAGGAATTGCGTCACTTTGCTTTTGCTATATGTAAATTATCAGACATCGTATCTGTCTTATTATGAAACATGAACTTCAGTGATCGGGAGGCGCAGCCCCCGAGCCTTTTGTTTGAATTCATTTATGCTTCCTTATGCGTTGAATTATTCTGACTGTAGAACCGAGCTTCTAAACCATCGACTGGCCCTGTTGTGGGCGGTTCTTCGAAGTCACGAAGCGTTAATGACCAGAAAATTATGGACTTTCTTCATCAAAAGCTTTCCGAAGTTACTCGCGAGCTGAAGGAAACGCAAAATGCGTATGCTGAGTTGCAGTCGAGGTCATCCTCAACTACAGAGCGAGAAGCCTTTTTGCTTGAGGAGTTGGAGAGAATAAATCTGCAACTCGAATGTAAGACATTTTTGAATCATCGAGATCTCCTCTTAGCAAGGTGACTCGACTGGGCGATGATGAGCCCTTTGCTTTTGCGCAGGTGTTTGTTCTGACCCAATAAAGGAGGAGGCACGAATTCAGGATCGACTCGATGGTCATGCGAGTAGCACTGAGTACTCCGCCCACCCCTTCTGGTCAGACAGGGAGAAGAGTGCCATTTTGGTAAGGCTTCTGGACCGTGCTTGGCGCACAGCCATTCGACTGGAGACTTGCAGGCTGGCTTTATTTCGAGTCCACGAAGCTTTGTTTCCTTTGAATGAGCAACCACAGGGCCTTGTGGCTTTGCTGAAGAAATTTCGAAAAGGCAAGGCGATCAAGAAGTTTGTGCGTGAGCAACTGATTAGCGGGCTAACGTTGCTCTTGCCTTTGTGCGATCGCACCTTCCGCACCTTGATTTGAAAAGGATTGCGATGGGACCCGCACCCTTACCAGGTGGTGGTCCTGTGCCGATGGAGGAGCACTACCAAGAGACACGAGTGGACGCACTGGTCCTAATCCATCGTGTGCTGAAGGAGGAGGAAAAATGGACCGAACCCAAGGAAGAACCTGTTGAGTAGGTTATGTGTATGGGAAGTAACTCCAAAGTGTAAAACGCAACACTTGTGATTATTGTACATTATTTGTTTACACGTATGCAGCCCCCGAGCCTGTTGAGCGGGGTGTATGAAGCAACATGCTGTAAAATTAGGACTATCCAGCCCCCGTGTATTTTGAGTGAACTTGATAGAAATATTTTAGAGTATCAAACATAAGCTGCACAGTCCATGACTATTTATGTGCGGTTATGAATTTTTGCAATACTTGAAGCTTCACTTGAGGCTCAACCCTCGAATAATTGAGTGGGTTAGCAACTTTTGTGTTTATGTATGTTTTTATGACCCAGCCCCCGAGTATTCGAGTGCGGCTGGGGTATTATGTTGTGAACAAGCGGAAACACATGCTTTTTGAGATAGCGCAGCCCCCGAGTGCTCGGGTGAGGCTAATTTTGTGAAATCAATTTATGCGAGTAGTAAGCAGAGAAATATGAGGAATCATGAATTATATTCCTTTTTTGAATGTTAAGCTGCAGGCCGCCTCATTAAAAACCTTCCAGTCCCCTTAGGTACCCTGGTAAGGAAAAGAGCGCGTCTGAAACCTGCAGCTATCCGACATATGTGCCTATTACATTGTTCGACTGATCAATCTAAGCATAGAAACGGCGCAGCTGCGCAACGTTCCAAGGATTATGCGAGAGTTCTCCTGTCTTCGCGTGCTTCAGTCTATATGCTCCACCACCAACCACCTCGGTGATGATAAAGGTCCTTCCCATGGAGAAGCGAGTTTATGCACCTTCTTTTGCTTCAGTCGAAGTACCAGGTCGCCAACCTCGAAGGACCTGGTACGCAGTCGACGGCTGTGATAGTTGCGGAGGTCCTGCTGATAAATAGCTGTGCGTGCGAGCGCCGTGTTACGCGCTCTTCTAGCAGTCGACTGCGTCTTCGAGTGCCTCGTCTGCATCTTCTTCATTGTATGCTTCGACTCTTGGTGCGTTGAACCTTACGTCTGATGGCAGAATTGCCTCTGCGCCGTAGACCATGAAGAATGGAGTGAATTGCGTTGAGGCATTGGGTGTTGTGCGTAGGCTCCATAGCACAGACGGAAGCTCTTCTACCCAAGCACCCGCAGCCCTTTTGAGTGGCACCAGGAGGCGCTTCTTGATCCACTTGTCACAAGCCCATTGGCCTTTTCGACTTGGCCGTTTGATTGCGGGTGCGCCACAGATGCATAATTGAGCGTGATATCTTGCTCTTTGCAGAAGGATTTGAACTCCTCAGCCGTGAAGTTTGTACCGTTGTCCGTGATGATGCTGCTTGGCACACCAAAGCGTATATGATGGATTTTATGAAATTGACTGCTGTAGTGGCAGTCGAACTTGTGATGGGTACTGCTTCAATCCACTTGGTGAACTTGTCGACCGCCACCAGAAGGTGAGTATGCCCTCCATGGGAGGATTTTTTGAGTGGCCCAACCATATCGAGCCCCCACTGGGCAAAGGCCAGGCCAATGGTATTGTCTTCAACGCCGATGCGGGTGCGTGCGGCTTTGTGGCAATTTTTGGCAGCCGATGCACCTTTTGACTATGTCCTCCGCGTCTTTGAGTGCTGTGGGCCAGTAGAAGCCTGCGCGAAAGGCTTTGGCTACGAGTGATCGACTGCTGGCGTGATGCCCGCAAGTACCTGCATGAATATCACGAAGGATGGCTTGGCCATCTTCAAATGCTATGCAACGCTGGAACATACCTGATATGCTGCGTTTGTAAAGTTCACCGTTGATGACAGTGTATGCTTTAGATCGTCGAGTGACGCGTCTTGACTCTGTGAAGTCTTCGGGTACCTCGCCGCGGAGTATGTATGCGAGGAAGGTTGAGTCCAAGTTGGCTCGATGAGGAGTACCTCGACTGGTGGGTCCTCTGTGCTGGTGCTTTGCTCTTGGCTGGTGCGGCTGTGCAGGAGTTCTCGCTTCTTTTTGATTGATCTATGCTCTATGCGCTCGAAAAGACACCAGGTGGCACTGGAGCTTTGGTCGCGCCAATGTTGGCTAACTTATCGCTTCTTCATTGCTTTCACGCCCTATGTGCCGTAACTCGCAGCCTTCGAAGCTGCCCTCCATGATGTTGTACAAGTCACGGTAGGCGATCATGTTATCTGCGATTGCGTCACAAGCCTTCATTGTTTGCTGCACCACCAGATTCGAGTCGCCGTAGATCATCAGTCGAGTGCACCCGAGGGCTTTGGCCATCCTCATGCCATGTATCAGAGCTCGTATTCTGCTCGTTATTGGATGGGAACTCGAATCCCATTTGCAGGATGTAGCGGAGCTTGTCGCCTTTGGTGATATGAGGATGACACCTGCGCCTGCGCCTTCGTTTTTCTTCGAGCCATCGAAGTACATGGTCCAAGAATTGGACACATCTGGTGCTCCTGGGAGCTGAGCTTCAATCCACTCGGTGTGGAAGTCGGGTAAAACTTGTGCTTTGATGGCCTTCGGGTAATCATACTTAATGTCTCTTGGAGCTAGCTCGATGAGCCATTTTGCTACTCGCCCAGTTGCATTGGGGTTTGTGAGGATGTCCCCGATCCCTGAAGTACTGATTACAGTGATCGGGTGCTCGGAGAAGTAATGCGTCAGCTTCCTTGAGGACATGAACACGGCGTATGCCAGTTTCTGATAATGCGGGTACCGCTGCTTTGATGTGGAGAGTACTTCACTCAAGTAATAGACTGGACGTTGTATGCTTTGCGCGTGCCCCTCCTCCCTGCGTTCGACCACTAGAACGTGCTTACCACCCTGTTAGTTGCAGAGACATATAGGTATAGTGGCTCGCGTTCCTTTGGTGCTACGAGGATTGGAGGGCTTGTGAGGACTCGCTTGAGGTCCGTGAAGGCTGCTTCGGCTTCTGGCGTCCACTCGAACTTATCTGCTTTCTTCATCAGTCGATAGAACGGGAGTGCTTTTTCGCCTAGCTTGCTGATGAATCGACTGAGCGCTGCTACTCGACCCGCCAATTTTTGCACGTCGTGGAGCTTTGAAGGCCTTTGCATCGTCAAGATGGCCTGTATTTTCTCCGGGTCCGCCTCGATTCCTCGAGCTGAGACTAGATACCCGAGGAGTTGCCCGCTGGCACGCCGAAGGTGCACTTCTTCGGGTTGAGCTTGATGTGGAAGCGTTTGAGGTTTGCGAATGTCTCCCGCAAGTCATCGAGTAGCGTGCTTTCTTCTCTTGTGGTGATGACTATGTCATCTACATAGACTTGGACGTTTCGCCCAATCTGCTTCTTGAGGCAATCTTGCATCATGCGCTGATAGGTTGCGCCTGCGTTTTGAGCCCGAAAGGCATTGTGGTGTAGCAGTAGACCCCGAGTGGGGTTATGAACGCCGTTTTTTCTTCATCCTCTTCCTTCATCCTTATCTGGTGGTAACCCGAGTAAGCATCCAGGAAGGATAAGCGAGCGCACCCGGCGGTGGAGTCGACGATCTGGTCGATTCGAGGTAGTGGAAAGTGATCCTTTGGACAGCACTTATTGAGTGCTGTAAAATCAACACACATCCGCAGGATGTCTGTATGCTTCTTTTCTACAAGTACGGGGTTAGCCACCCATTGTGATTTCTTGATCTCTCTGATGAATCCTGCTGCGAGTAGCCTGTCGACTTCGGCTTCGACTGCAGTTCTTTTTGGGCCAGATATGCGGCGCATTGTTTGCTTGACTGGTTTAGCACCTGGAAGTAGCTGGAGAGAGTGCTCGGCGAATTCCCTGGGAATACCTGGCATGTCTGCTGGACACCATGCAAATATATCCCAGTTCTCACGGAGGAATTCGACGAGCGCGCTTTCCTATGCGATAGGTAGACTCGACGAGACATTGACTGTCTTGGTCGGGTCTGTCGGGTGCACCTGATGCGATCTTGTGTCGTTGGTGGCACTGAATGCTCTGTCGACTGCCACCTTTTTGTTCTGGCATAAGTGTTCGATCGTTGGAGACCGCTAGATCGGCGAGTTGCTTCCATGCCAAACATCTCAGAGATTTTGCTGAATTCTCGGTCGCAAGAGTCAGACTTTTGGAAGTTCCCCTTGACTGTGATTACTCCTTTTGGTCCAGGCATTTTCAGCTGGAGATATGCGTAATGTGGCACCGCCATGAATCGAGCGAACGTCGGGCGTCCAAGTATAGCATGGTATTGTGATTTCCAGTCGACCACTTCGAACTCAATCGACTGTCCTGAAGTGGTGCTTGTCCCCGAACGTTACGTCGAGTTGTATGGTGCCCTCTGGACTTATTGCTTTCCCTGGAACGATACCGTGGAAGGTATTTGAGGATCTTGGCAGGTTTTCGACTGACCTATTCATTTTGCGGAGCGTATCTGCGAAGATGATGTTTATGCCGCTCCCACCATCCATGAAGACCTTGGACATGGCGTAGCCTCCAATTTGCGCGTCGAGTACCAGAGCAGAGTGCCCTGGTCGAACAACCGACGGAGGGTGGTCCTCTTTGCTGAAGCTTATTGCAGTATCAGATCCCTTTAAGTACTCTGTCACCGCAGGCGGTGACATGACCGCCATGTTTACCTGTCGAGTGCGAAGCTTTTGCTCCCTGTTGGAAGGTCGACCTTTCTGTATCATGTACATCTGCCCTTGGGGCGGAGGGTACTGTGGTTCGTCCACCCGAGGCACGGGCTGTATGGCACCCGCGAGATTTCCGCCTGGGGCAGGCTGTGGTGGTGGAGGTGGTGCCATCAGAACAGGCACGTTGTTTGGCTGAGGCGGGTGCAGGTGCTTGTGCGGCTGCTGCCTTTCTGCGATTTACGTAATCAGTCGCCATCTGGTCGAACTCCCTGCAGTTTCTCATCGAGTGGTTGGACCGCAGTTTTCCATCGTCCCCCTTGTACAGGTGGAATCTGCAATCAGCGTCCATCTTTTCTTCGAATGATCGCTCAGATTGTGCCCGTGACTTGCGCCAATCCTTCCTCTTGTAGCTGTCACTGCGTTGGCCATCGCGTCGATCATCTCGACTGTTTCGCCGATCATCTCGACTGTCTCGCCGGTCGTCTCGACTGTCTCGCTCTTCCGACCGTCGGTCGCTTCTGTCCTGATCATTGCGGGGTGTGGAGAACCCAGCCGCCATGAATTCGGGTCTGTCGTCGTCGTAATGACGTTTTGAACGTTTGCGCCTTCGGTCATCTCTGTACGAGTCTCTATGGCTTCGACTGCTATTCTCGTGTTTGTCACGGGGTGAGGACCCGCGTGCGGTGCGTGCCATATCCTCTCCATCTGCCCACTCAGTCGCGATTTGCAGGAGGTGGGCTACAGATTTTGGCTTTTTGCGGCCAAGTGCTTCTTTGAGGTCTCGCCTGGCGAGGCCCATGACGAAAACATCCATGGCCATATCTTCTGAAACCACTCCAACTGAGTTACGTATCTCAGTCCATCGTCTGATGTATGACCTCAACGCTTCGTCTGAACGCTGAACGCAGGCCCGCAGCTCCTCGAACGTTTTTGGGCGCTCACACAGAGGCTCGAAGTTTTTGATGAAGTCATCGCGGAAGTGATCCCACGAGTCGTACTTTGATGAAGGTAGGGCCTTGAGCCAGTCGCGGCTGTGCCTTCGAGCATCAGTCGTATGTACTGCATGGCTGTGGTGTTCGTGCCTCGCTGGCATGCGACAGCCAGCCTGTAATCTTCCAGCCACCCGGAAGGTTCCTGTCGACCCGTGTACTTGGGCTGTTCAGATGTGAGTTTGAACCCTTTGGGCATCCGTGTCTCGCGGACGCGTCGAGTGAAGCACAGAGCTCCATGTGGCTCAGGCTCTCGATCGAGTATGAGTCGCTACTGTATGATCTGCGTGACCTGCTCCTGGACCTGCGCCTTCGCGAGCCGCTTCTTTCCTTCGAGTGGTGGCGACGACCACTGTGATTATGCTCTTCCCGAGGCGCGTCGACTAGGGCACGGTCTCGACTCCCACCTGGAGTTTTTGGAACTTGGCGTATGGCCTTTGCAGCTAAGGCGAGTGATTTGATCTGTTGGCGGTGTAGTTTTGCATTGGGGTCATCCGCTGGGGGCTTGATTGCCTCCAGGTATGCTGCAGCGGTGTAGAGAGCACCTGCTGCTGTTTTGGGCACCGGCAGTCCTTCCTCGTCGTATGTCATGAAGGAGTTGCCTAAGTTGCGGGTGAGTGCCGCCTTCTCGCCTGGCGAGAGGTGTGACAACCTTGATCTGCGTCCTGTGTCTGCTCGCCCGGTGGAGCTCAGGGAGAGCTGTCTTCTGCGCACACTTGACAAGCTAGCTTGCTTTTTGCGTTCTTCGAGTGTGGCTCTTATCTGCTTCAGTCGAAGTGACTCCTGCCAGTTGAAGTACTGGAAGGTCAACATCTCTTCTTGTGTTGCGTCTGCTGGCATCATTGTGCACTCCTTGATGACTTTATCTGCTTTTGCTGCCATCTCAGCAGTGATTGTGAGGGTTGTGGCTCCGTCCGGCATAGTGACTGTGCACGGAAATTCTGTAGGCCTGCGACTGGCCGCAGTTTCTGATGTTTCTGCGGCGATGGCCACATAGACCTGTTGGGGTATGACCCGAGGGCATATGTATGTACTTTCGAGTCCCGTCATAGACTCGACATCTTCGTCGAGGCTCATGTCTGAGCCTGCATGTTCATCGAGTGGTTCGTCTGGACGGATCTCGCAGTCGACGTCTTCGTCGCCTATGCCCATCTCGGCGTCGGCGAGGTTGTTGTGAGCCTCGGAGTCGAGGTTGTTGTTGGCGCAGATCTCGGAGTCGACGTGGTTGTCGATATGAGTTTCGAGGTCGTCGAAGTCGCTGAGGGAGATCCCGCAGTCGAAACTATCCTCGAGTGGTTGATCTAGCTCGGGATCGTTTGTGCGGTATGCTGATTCGGCCTCCTCGCCCTGGAGCTCTTCAATGAGCTCGCGCATCTCTCGTGTGGACATGGTTGTTGCAGATGAACAGGCTTGGAGGGTTGATGATGGTATGGACGCAGCGGAAAGATCCGCAGTCGAAGGAGTCGCAGCCGATGGAGCCTCGGGTGCGAAAGTCGCGAGTTGGCGTGGATCCGTCAAGTCCTGCACACCAAGCTTGTTGACGAAAAAATTGAACGAACCGACGGTTAAACCCAAACCTGACTCGAGATCGGAGAAGGCCTCCTGGAATCCTGGCGAGTGTGGCTCGAAATCCATCAGAGGATCCGATGTGCTTTTTGCGGGTGAAGCTGGCGTGTTGCCGTTTGTCGAGTGAGCCGGCGAGTTGCCGTGTGCCGCCTGAGTCGGCGAGTTCTGGTTTGTCGATGCAGCCGGCGAGTTGCCGTTTGTAGATCCGATCGGCGAGTCGCCGTTTTCCGATGGAACCGAAGAAACCGCGAGTCCAGCACTATTCTTTCCCACAGACGGCGCCAATTGACGAGGTGTACCCTCATCAAATCCCATGGTTAAGGACCTAGGGTTGAGATTATGGGGAGAGAACGTGGTAGTACTGGTAGTTTCGTCGGCTGACAAGCAGAGGCAAAGATTTACCCAGGTTCAGGCCCCTCGGGTGGAGGTAAAGACCCTACTTCCTGCTTGTCTGTTATTGATCGCTGGAGATTATGTGGTTACAGGGTGGCTCCGGCGAGATGACGATCTCGCAAGAGCTTTGGTGGTTCGAGTATGGCTTAGTCCTAGATCGGCACCCCTCCCAGCCTTTAAATAGGCTGGGTCTCGGAGTTTGTAACCGACCTAGTTTACACATAAGGAAAGTATAAACCGACTATGTCTATTTCTAAACTTGGAAGTTACTTCATCTTGTTGGGCCTCTCGTCTTGGGCTTCGAGTCGTATCTTCGCTAGTTGGGCTTTTAGTCATCACGTGCACCAGGTAACCTCACAGTAGGGTACCCGAGATGTATATCCTTGTCACAGACTGTTCTGTTTTATACAGATTATGTCTTTTATTTTGCATTCTCTCTTTTACTAGTGTTGAGTGGAATTCTTTTTTGGGTGGAAGAGCTTCACATAATATCAGTGGCAGTAGCTAATATTTAAAGTAACGGTCATATTGCGTCCTTATAGAACATGTGAGTTTTTGATTACGCACTAACCCTCTAATGAGATTTACTTTGAGTTTGGTGTGACGAAAGTTTTCAAGGGTCAAGATGGAAGAGTGATATAATAGGATGGAGAAGAGTGAAGAGCTCAAGCTTGGGGAGGCTCCCATGGATCTCCCCAGCATATTTCAAGAAGACTCAAGCGTCTAAGCTTAGGAATGCCCAAGGCATCCCCTTCTTCATCGTCAAAATTATCAGGTCGTCTCTAGTGAAACTATATTTTTGTTCTTTCAC